>CM064495.1:30828585-30939318 GCA_032716605.1 Paralithodes platypus | reverse complement strand
AATATAAGGCAAAAGAACTAATCAAAATCGCTATGTGGAAATAAAAGAACACAATCCACAACATAGGGTGTACATTACTACATAAACAAGTTGATCTGTTTCCCAAGCAAACTAATCGCACACATAACAACGCACTATCGTCACGTTAAAAGAGCACAACTAACCTTATAAGTGTCTAAGCTTGTCGACAACTTGAGCGAGGGGGAAGCGCTGGTGGTGACGCGATGTGGTGTGTTCCCAGAGACGGGTCCAGGTGTCCGACAGAGAACGTTCCCACGGCGACAACAACATGATACAAGCGTTCTCCAGCAGGCAGTACGAGATCACCACATTCTCGTCCCTCGTGCCCTCCTGTAGATAAACAAATGTAATAGAAGTACAGTATAGTGAAGATGCAAGCCAAATTAGGTAGAAAAGAATACACAAAAACGCTTGATGCAATATGGCGTCTACCGGAGTTTAAGGATTAATTATTATGTTCTCTCCACCAACCAACTTTACTTCTAAACTCGATTAATGAAGTTAACAAACACATGTGGCAGTCCAGGAGATTCAAACCCAGGACGCGCACACCAAAAAATCAACACACTTATTCATTGCGCCACGAAGACATTATTTTGTACTTATTTGAGTTTGCTAAGCTGAGTAATAATATTATACAGTACTAGGACATCACTACTGCATAATAATCCTTTAAAATACTTACAGCATATTCCGTATCAGTAGTAAACGGAGCCGTGGTGATGGGCAGGAGAGACAGGAGGTGGGAGGCGTCGGAGTCAATGTGTTTGTGAACGGCGGCATACGTCTCACCAACCAGGTACTCTTGAAGGAGGGCCGGGGCATCCAGGCTGAATGGGTCTTCACACACGCTCCACATAAGCTGATTAACCCTTTCGCTGCGGGTGACGTTCTGGAAATGTTTTGGCAAGTTACAGCAATTTCCAGGTTTTAAAAGCCTGTAAAAAACGTAAAAATCGAGTGTGAGTGGGTGGGAGCGTGAGGGGCCCACCTCCGACCCTCAGAGCACCGAGCGGCTCACTGAGCTAGGCTGTGTCTCGGGCGAGTCTCTCTCTGTCTCTCTCACCAGTGTAGCCAAGCGAGCGAGTGTTACATAATAGCGGGGTTCCCGCGTTTCACTGGGACCACTGCGAGTGAACCAGACCACGTACACGGTCCGTTCTGGTGTCATTTTGAAGCTATTTTCGCCTAGTTTTCGGCAGAATACACTTCATTTAATGCAGATGCTTGATTTATCATTCAGGAGTGCCTGAATATGCCCTAAATAGCCCAAACATAGCCGCAGCCAAAGGGTTAAAGAGATGTTAATTAAAATATAAAACTTGAAAACAAACTCAAAAGTTACTGTTCAAATTAATATAACAAACTCATTAAAATTAAAAACTATCGAAACGACAACACACTAAACAAAATCTATATGTGAAAGAAAAAGAAAGTTAGTAAGTTAATACAATATTAGGTTGAATATAAAAGATGGGTAAACAAATTCATGTGTAGCAAATGAAGAAATGTTACATGGTATACTTAGGAATATATCTAGGAATATTACTACTACAGTACTATATAGGTATCCTGATCAGGATTCGAACCCACTAACCCCAGGTATATTTGGGAGAGTTGGGCACCGAAACCACTCGGCCATGAGCGGATACACCGTAAGGCAAGCCACCTTAGTTCTTATTTGAAGAACCAGGTTATAGTCTCATGGAGGACTATGCCTTCGAACACGTGGTAAGTTTTATAGACTTCAAACATGACTACTGTATTATATACTCCCCCCCCCCCCCCCCCTGCCAACTATTCTAAGTGATACAATTTTTAATCGTCCTGGTACTATTATGGAACCTCTCTGAATGACAAATATCTAATGATATGTCGGACAGGTTGAGAGAGAGGTATCCTGACCAGGATTCAAACCCACTCACTCCAGTTATATTTGGAAGAGCTGGGCACCGTAACCACTCGGCCATGAGCGGACAGCTCTCCCAAATATACCTGGGGTGAGTGGGTTTGAATCCTGGTCAGGATACCTTTCTCCCAACCTGTCCGACATATCATTAGATACTATATTATATTTCTAAACAGCATATGACAATAGAATTAAAGATGACACATGTACCGTATATCAGTAGGTGACTGAACACATTTGTTAGGGAGAGAAGACATTTAGAGGTGAGCCAGAGATATATGCTAATAGAGTGAATATATCAGCTGATCAGGTAAACAAATGAAGGAGACTCGGGGCTGTTCGGCCAGGCAGCTTAGGGAACAACAAATGAAGGAGGGAAGAATTACAGAGGAGAAAAAGAAAGTAATAAGGAACAAGAATAATTTGAAGATCAATCACTTCAATACAGGTAACATCATTCGTCTCACATTATTGCTAGCATGACGATTTTATGCAGCGTAAGATATTAATAATAAATTTGAAGTGCAAGATTCTATATGCAAGATTAATGTTATACTGTAATACTAAATACAGGATAGTGTACAGAAAGTTGAGCACCATAAACTCAACAATACTGTACACATACTTTTACTTAAATACAGCTACTGAACAGCTACAAACTCCATCTTGGGTACACTTGTTTGACTGGAGTCGGAGCCCCACTGAACCACCGAGGATGGATATTATTCCAACCCACTGCCTATGTGTGGCTAAGACTTTGGCTCACCCGTTGGTCTACGACTTACCGCCGTGACTGAACAGCTACTGACTAATGTTCGTGAGTTCTTGCGATTTTCTTTAGGCAAATATATCCATTTAGATTAATGTTCAGAGCAAGTCAGCTATATATAAATTAATACAGAATATGTATTTATTAATATATATTTAATTAATATGTATTAATATATTTATATATACTGTATCTATTAATATACAGTATTTAATATATATATTGCGGATAGCCAACACCTTCTTCCGACACAGAATGATACACAGGTACTGTACACATGGAAAGTGGTGTGGACGATGAAGGATAAGACAGTGGTGGAACGAAAGTCACTGATTGATTATATATGTGTGGATGAAAGAATTAAAAAATCTGTGATGGATGCTAGGGTGTATAGGGGTATTGGAGGGGGTCTGTCTGATCATTATGTAGTAGTAGCTAAGGTTAGGATACAAAAGAAGTGGGTGAGGAGAGCTGGAGGGAGGCGAGAGGAAGGTGGAATAGTGAGGAGGGTGGAGAGGCTACAGGAGGAGGAAATCAGGGATGAGTACAGGAGAGCAGTAGAAAGAAGACTAGGTGGGTTCGACCTGGAAGATATGGAGGAAGTGGAGGAGATAAGAAAGAGAAAGGTGTTTAAGGAAGAGATCTGTGCAGCATGTGAGGTGTGTGGAGTGAGGAGAAGAGGGAGGGGAGTGAAAGGTACAGCATGGTGGACAGAAGAGGTAAAAATAGCTGTGGAAGACAAGAAGAAAGCGTATAGAGAGTGGTTGGGAAGTAGAGGGAATGAAGATTTGGAGAGGCGGAAACGAGCGAGGTACGTGGAGAGAAAGAGAGTGGTGAAGAGAGTAGTGAAGGAAAGTAAGAGAAGAGTAGATGAGGAATTTGGAAGGATTCGGAGTGTAAAATGGAGGGAGTGTAAGAAACTGTTCTGGAAAGAAGTCAAGAAAGTTAGGGAAGGTAGCAAGGGAAACAGTAAGGGTGTGAAAGATAAGAATGGGAGAATGCTAGCCGAGAAGCAGGAGAGAGTCGAAAGATGGAGGGAGTACTTCAACGAGTTGCTAAATGTAAAGAGCCAGCAAACATAGTTGGATATGGTATGGGTGGGAGAAGAAGAGAAGTGGTGGAGGAGGAGGTGGGGATCAGGAGGTCAGAAGTGTGGGAAGCCATGAAAAGAGTGAAGTTGGGGAAAGCACCAGGAACAGATGGAGTGTGTGGGGAAATGTTGAGGTATGGTGGTGAGATAGTGATCGAATGGGTATGGAATATGTGCAAACTAGCATGGGAGAAGGGGAGGGCACCCGATGACTGGAAAACTGGCATAATAGTCCCCTTATATAAGGGCAAAGGAGAAAGAGGAGTGTGTGGTAACCACCGAGGAATATGTCTTCTAAGCGTAGTAGGGAAGGTGTACAGTAGGGTAGTGATTGAGAGAGTGAGAGTGAGAACGGAGAAATGGATAGGCGACGTGCAGGGAGGTTTTATAAAGGGAAGAGGATGTGTAGATCAGATTTTTACCCTGAATTATGTTGTGGAGAAGTATCTGGAGAAGCAACAAAAGGTGTATGTTGCCTTTATGGACTTGGAGAAGGCCTATGACAGAGTGGATAGAGAAGGTATGTGGAAAGTACTTAGAATATACGGAGTAGATGGCAAGTTGCTGAAAGCAGTGAAGAGCATGTATGAAGGTGCAAAGGCGGCAGTATGTGTGGAGAATGAGCAGAACGAGTTCTTTGACCTGAATGTTGGGTTGAAACAGGGGTGTGTGATGTCCCCGTGGTTGTTTACTGTATACTGTATATGGATGGAGTCATCAAAGAAATACTAGGAAGAGCAGTGGATGTTGGTATATCGCTGATAAGGGAGGGAAATGAGTGGAAGCTGCCTATACTGCTGTTTGCGATGATACAGTTCTGATGAGCGATAATGAATGGGAGTTGTAGGGTCTGGTAAATGAGTTTGGAACAGTGTGCGAAAAACGGAATTTGAAGGTAAATGCGGGGAAGAGCAAGGTTATGGTCTTCGAAAGGGGTGAAGTCACAGAGTGTGAGGTGAAGTTGAACGGTCAGACTATGGAGATTGTCAGCTCATTTAAGTATCTGGGCAGTGTGTTGAGTAAAGATGGGACTATGGATGAAGAAATGCGGGAGAGGGTTGTAGGAACGCTGAAAGCAGTAACAAGAAATAGGGTACAAAGGAAGGAAGGAAATCAAGCAACAACAGGTCTAGTGACCCTTCTAGGCTGCTTGTCCTCCAAAACACTGAGGATCAAGTATCCAAACAGTGGTTTAGAGTGGGTAAGGGAACATTGGAAAGGGAACTACTGCCCTGGAACTAATGTCCGTGGCAGGATTAGGAAGTTAGTAGGGGATAGATGGGTTAGTAACTGAGAGGGGGATAAAATAAAGTTATTCATTTACAAACGCAGTCAGTCACGGGTTTGATGCGAGATATTTGTCTAAGCGGAGTTTAAATGAATCTACGGTGCTGCAGTCTATAACGTCTCGGGGAAGCCCATTCTACAAGTTGACAACTCGATTGAAGAAGAAATTCTTAGAATTTCTTAGAATTAGAATAGAATTAGAATTTAGAATTCTTAGAATTAGAATAGAAGGGTGGTCAGTATGGAAGTGAAGAAGTCCTTGCATGACAGTGTGGTAATCCCGACACTGACTTACGGAAGCGAAGCATGGACGTTGGTTGAGAGACTCAGACCAAGAGTGAGAGCAGTGGAAATGAATTACTTAAGGAGTGCGTGCGGAGTTACATGGAGGGATAGACAGACTAATGAGGAAGTAAGAAGGAGGTGTGGTGTGGAGGTAAATGTGCTGGAAAGTGTGAAAAGGAACAACTTGAGATGGTTCGGCCATATGGAACGTATGGAAAGCGAGAGAGAATGACTAAGAGGGTGTACGAGAGCGAGGTGGAGGGACAGAGAGGGAGAGGTAGACCGAAAAAGAGGTGGAAGGATGGAGTGAGGAAGTATATGAACGAAGGCGGTGCTGGTTGGGGGGAGGGGCGTCGACTGACTAGGGACAGAGGTGCATGGGGGCGGTTCGTTCGTGGCCACCCCTTCGGGGATCACGGCGTCAGGCAATAGATAGATAGATAGAAACACCTAAAAACTATAATAATCATGTACAGTAGATTGGGGCATCGGATAGTGAGGGAGACCTATACTAGCTTTAATATTCTCAAGTAAGCAATATTAACATGATACCCTAATTAGAAGAATGTGATATATCTGTATGAATGTATTCTTTATCCCTGTACTGTATGCAAAAATACACAACACAAATTTCATGTAATCTACACGACCAATGAAGTATTTACAGTATTCATTAATATTATTATTTATAAAATATATAGTCATGGCAGAGATCATGAAGGATCAAGGCATTGGATATATAACTCCAACTTTAACCCTCTTAAAGTTGTGGGGGTATGGATCATTTTTGGTCGAGTTTTTAATAATATACAGTATACTGTACTGAATTTTTTAAAGTTTCCTCCCTAGACCTTCATCAAACTTAAAAAAAAAAAACAGGATCCCCCTTCTAGATATATTTGTACATTTTTCGGTAGAATATCTTGACCTTCGCCGGTTCCTCCTAAATTGCAGGCTCGCTATCGCTCGATAGGAAAAAAAAATTACACAAAAAGTGAATAGTGACAAAGAAAAGCGAAGGTCTTAAAATTGAAACTAATGGGGCTAACATAAAAAAAACTGGCCATCTTAAGGATCAAGGATTATATAAATATAATAATCTAAAGATTTCATTTCTTTTAATTTTTATAAATAGGTATTTAAAAAAAAATTTAAAAAAAAAAATGTATTATAAAAAATTTAAAAAATAAAAAACAATTAAAAACTCTAAATATACAGTTTCAAATAAAAATGATAATAAAAATAGACAAGGACGACAAAAAACCTACAAACAGGAGCTGAGCAAATAAAAAAAAAAAAAAAAAAAATACAAAAAAAAATCATAACAAAAAAAACTATAAAAAAATTACAAATAAAAAAAATGACTAAGAAGAGCTGAAAACATAAATAGAAAAAAAAAAGATGACAAAAACAAAAGAGACAAAAAAGATAGAGAGAGAACAAGAGAGAGAAGAGAGAGAGAGAGAGAGAGAAGAGAGAGAGAGAGAGAGAGAGAGAGAGAGAGAATACAGAGATGAGTAAATTAAACAATGACATGAAAAACTAAAGAAACAGTGAAATAGAAATGTAAATACTGTACAAACAAAGAGAATAAATCATGTGCCTACTGTATACTGAAGTACCGGTACAGTTCATTAGTACGTGTTTAAGTCTATTCTGATTTTCTAAATAATTGTATTGATAAAAGTGAACCTTAAAAAGATAATGGTTCTATTATAATATCCAAAATGCTTCCAAGTGTCACTTTAAAATTTCAAAGTACGGTACTGTATACAATATACTGTACTTGATCAGGGTGTACAACTGAGGGAATTTTGCTTTAAGACTGGAAAGAATATGAGAAGGAATACAGAAACTTAAGATAAAAATGCATTGTTTTGACCATTATATCACTTCCAAAGACCTAAGATGAGCGGTACACAACCTAATTTTAACTTTGTAGAGCTACTGTAATTAATAATAATACAATACTTACTAAAATATATAAAAGTTTTAAGACTGCTCTTGAAATAGCCTCTCACTTAACACCCCTGGGCACGGATTTATTAACCAACCAACAAGTATAAGTGATCACAAGTAGAAGGAGATACGAATTGGGTGTCAACCCGGTATAATTATATTATAAAATAGGAATGAATAGGAGTAAGATAATATAAAAATGTACATAAAGTTGCATTGTTTTGGCCATTTTAATCACTTCCAAGGACATAAGAACTGTGAAGCCTACATATATCTGTACAGTATATTTAGTAATGATATGGCAGTATCGTAACCAATGAGGTTTAGAGGTCCTGTCATCTGCGTATAAGTACGGTATTGGTTAAAGTCTTGCTAAAACGCACCTCTGTAGCTTACCGTGACTAGTTACGGTAAGTAAGTCCTACCCCGCCTTCTCGAGGTAGCCTCGTTATTACACCGTCCTTATTTTAATCCTCCCTTTTAAATTTCTAAATTTTTTATTTTTGCTTGACGGTGGAACTAAAGGGGAGGGCGGGTGTGCTATTTTCTTCAGCAGCACACTTTGTTTTTAATTTTAAATCCTCTTTTAATTTCCACTATAAAAATTATCCCCCTTGTAACTATATTTCTGTTGTCCCCTGTATATTTTTGTTCTCCCTATCTTCTTAATATTTTCATTTTTACTGTGTTGTATGTTTTTTTACTGATGTTGGTATCAGTTTTTAGTTTTTCTTTTAGTATACTTTTGACAATCCGGCGCCCTGTTTGGAGGCATTATGTCCAGGCCCCAAGTCCTCCTGGGAAACAACTGTGCTCGGTATGCTGCCGGCCAGGACCCCCTCGGGGGTGGAAGAACAAAGCAGAAAAGTGGTGGAAACGTCGTTCGGGTGAAGGAAAGCGTGCTCCGTGTCTATGCCTTCAATGCCAATGGCATAAATGATTTTAGCAAGAGAGAGTGTCTGATGCGAGAGCTTAAAGATGGATGTGTGGATGTGTGTGGGGTAGGTGAGACGCACCTGTTGGGTTCTGGAGTGTGGGATGGTGAGAGTGAGCATGATTTGTGGGGTGGGGAAGGATGGGTTGTCTGGTCTGGATTGGATGCAGGATATAAACGTAAGAAAAAGGAAGGGGTAGCAGTAATTTTGTCAGAAAGGTTGAGGAAGTGTGTGAAAAACTATGGATGCATGGACTCGAGAATTGTATGGTGTGAGTGCAAGATTGGGATAGATAGGTATACTTTTATGTGTGTCTATGCACCAGTCAACCAAGAAACTGGGAAAGGTGCGGAAGAAAATAGAAAATTTTGGAATAAAGTCAATAAATGTATAAGAGAAAGGCAAGAGTGTACACAAGTAATATTAGTAGGCGACATGAATGGTAGAGTTGGAAACGAGGAGATAGAAGGTATAGTAGGTATATGGGGTGTGGAGGGTAGGAATATGAATGGTGACTTCCTTTTAGAAGTATGTGCGGAGAGAGAGATGTTTCTGGCTAACACATTTTTTGAACATCGTCACATTCATAGATATACATGGCACAGAGGTGAAGGTGAGCAGGAACAGAAATCTCTAATTGACTACGCCATGATGGACTCCGGACTAAAAGGAAGAATTTTAGATTCAAAAGCTGTAAGAGGTATGCTGACGGGATCAGACCACTATACAGTGCTGACAAAAGTGAGGATAAGGAAAGAGTGGAAATATGAGAGGAAAGAGAGAAAACTGACAGTAGAGAGAATAAATGTGAGAAAATTAAATGAAGAATGTAATGCAACAAAATACAAGGACATCCTGAAAGAGACTATAAAGGACATGGATGTTATGATAGATCTGGCGAATACTGTAGACGAAGTATGGAAAGGTACAAGAGACTCCATGATTAAAGCAGCTGAGAAAGTATGTGGGAAGAAAACCTTTAAAATGTGGAAGAAGAAAGGTAACGCATGGTTTAGTAAAGAGATAGAAGAAATAGTGAAAAAGAAGAAAGAGTTCAGAAAGAGTATGCTGCAAAAGAATATACCTAGAGAAACTAGAGATGCGAGGAAAGAAGAATATAAACATTTGAAACAAAGAGTGAAGAGGGCGATACAAGACGCTAAAAGGAAGACAGATGAGGCATATGGGAGAAAGATTAGTGAACAGTTTCTGAATGACAGGAAAGCATACTACAGAGCTGTGAAAGAAGCCAGAGGGAAGAAGACTGAGAGTGTCTCAGGTGGTAGGATGAGGGACATGAATGGGGAAGTGGTAGAGGGTGATGGTGTGGTGAAAGTATGGAAAGATCATTTTAGTAGCTTAGCTGTAAAGAGTAGGGGGAAGGCAAAGATCTCATCCATAGGAATGGAGAGAGGTAGAATAAACAGGGTAGTTGAAAGCCAGATAAGCAGAGAAGTAAAAGAAGCAATCAATAGACTTAAAATGGGCAAAGCTGCTGGAGTAGATAACATCCCAGGTGAAATGCTGAGATATGGAGGAGAAGAAGCTGTTGACATAATGCATAGGTTATGTAAATTAGCATGGGAAAAGGAAAGTGTACCAGAGGACTGGAGGAAAGCAGTGATAGTACCCTTGTACAAAGGGAAGGGTAGTAAAGAAGAGTGTAAGAATTATAGGGGAATTAGCTTGCTTAGCATACCTGGAAAGGTACACGCAAGAGTAGTAACACAGAGGCTACAGAAGATAACGGATGACAAAATAGGCGAGGAACAGGGAGGTTTCAGAAAGGGCAGGGGCTGCGTTGACCAGATAGCCTCAATGCAATTGTTGGTAGAGAAGTATCTGGCCCAAAACAGAAAACTCTATGCAGCATTCATGGATTTGGAAAAAGCCTACGACAAAGTAGACTGGGAGGGCCTTTGGGATGTGTTAACAGTATATGGTGTGGGAGGAAAGTTGCTAATGGCAGTAAAATCTTTTTATAGGAATGCAATGGCAAATGTGAAGGTAGGGGATAAGTTAAGTGAAAGTTTTGAGGTCAATGTAGGTGTAAGACAGGGATGTGTCATGTCAGCTTGGTTGTTCAATATATACATGGATGGAGTGATTAGGGAATGTAGGGCTGTATCAATGGGTGTGGGAGCTAGACTGGAATCAGAGGGAAGAACATGGAAGATTTTAACATGCCTATATGCGGACGATGCAGTCCTGTTGGCGGAAAATGCTGAAGAACTTCAGAGAGTGGTCACTGACTTTGACAGGGTATGTGAAAAGAGAAAGTTAAAGGTCAATGTAGGGAAATGTAAGGTAATGGTGTTTGAGAGAAGAATGCATGAAAACTACAGATTTTAAGGAACAATATAGAATCAAGAAAGAACACAAGAAAAGTTGTAAAATAAAATTGAAAAATTAAGTACTAGAAGAGGTTGGAAGTTTCAAGTATTTGGGAGCTGTACTATGCAAATATGGTAAAATGGAGAGTGAGATAAAAGAGACAAAAATGCAAGGGAGAAAAGTGATTGGAGAACTTGATAGTATTCTCAAAGGAAGAATGGTTAGCCAGGAAGTCAAAAAGTCACTGAGAAACAGTGTGCTGCTCCCAACACTCTCGTATGGAAGCGAGACATGGACGGCAAGTGACGAGGACCTCTTCAAACTAAGAGCTGTGGAGATGAGCTTTTTCAGAATGGCAGCTGGCATGAATAGGCTAGATGGGCCAAGTAATAGGGAAGTGTACGAGTCCTTTGGAATGGAAGAGCAGGCTTTGGGCATTGATTGTGGTGTGGTTGAGTGGATAAAGAGAAGTACTTTGAGGTGGTATGGTCATGTTCAGAGAATGGATGAAGACAGAATGCCAAGAAAGATATATGGGAGTCAGGTGAGTGGAACCGCTAGTAGTGGAAGACCACCTATGGTATGGGAAAAGAAAGTGGAAAAATATATTGAAGAAAAACTTCCACGTAGTGGAAGGGGCATTGTGGCACGGGCAAAGGAGGCATGTCTTGACAAAGTAGCTTGGAGACGTTTCTGTCATGGCCATCCTCTAGTGGGGGTTTCCCAGGGGGAAGCAAGGCGTCGGAGATGATGATGATGATGATAACTAAAAATAAAATAAATGTTCTTTGGTTTGACACCCTCGTATACACCAATGATTCCCAAAGGTGTTATTTTTGTTGGATCTCCTCCCACTTACGGTCACTTTTGTTGATATCGTAGTTGGTATTTGCTAGTACAGTAAATCCGGGGCTGTAAAAAAAAAAAAAAAAAAATCTATGTGTATGGAGGAGACAAAAGGTAGGTTGCATGTAACGAGTCTCTCCCCCAAAGTTAAAAGGGTGACAGAGCCAAATTCAAGGTACAGTAGAGTCAAAATGCCTGGACATATGAAGTTTAAGGCAGTCTAAGTCATAGGATGAAGGAAAGATTGATTGAGGGAGAGAGTTGAGTTGAGAGGTGCTGAGTCATCAATTTCTTTGCCAACTGTACTCTATCTATCTATCTATCTATATGCTCAGGCCCAATCCCCATTTTGGGGGTAGCCGACTCAAGACAGAGCAAGAACAGGGAAAACACAAAAACAACATAAAACAAAAATAAACACAGATAAAAAACACAAACTCACACACATCCAGGTCAAACCCGGCCAACTGTACAGTACATATAAACATTACTGGTACCAAGTCTTCTGTCCCAAATGTGTCACCAGTTGGCATAGATGTGTCAGCTTTTTATAATAGCGGTACAGAAGGCTTCTGGTGGTCATTTAACATACAAACACAAACCTCATAAGCACACACACAAACTAACATACACATTCCGACACACACACAAAAATACTGTACACAAATATGGGCTGCCGGCTTGAAATATACCGCTTATTATTATTATTATTATTATTATTATTATTATTATTATACATACACACCACACACTCATAAACACACTTCACACATACACACTAACACACAAAATATTGTCGCCTATCTATAATAGGAGTAGGCTTTCTGTTGGTCATTTAAATGTTGGACTTGGTCAGTAATGTCAAAACTCACATATTTCATCATATCTCTGGCATGTGCCGCACGGTTCATGTTTAGTAATGTCTGTGTGTCTGTTTGTATGGATGGTTCTTAAAATATCTACTTTTGCTCTGATACCACAGTGATCATACAGCATGTATAAAAACAAGTATTGCACTCCAAATATCCCTGGGTGGGGCGAATGGCGCATGATTTAAACTCCCGGGATGGCGGAATTTTACCCTCCAGACCGGTAGGGCTGTTGAACGCCATAAAAACCCGAGCTACCCGGAAGGGCTTCTTAAAGATCCCATGAGCTCAAGCCTGTAAGCTTGGTGTGCGCTGGCGTCGGTCCGACGCATGACACAACCAGCCAGCTGGACCGACGCCCACATCCGGCCACAGAAGGAGCGTCGCTTGTTCGTTGTGTGGCCTGTATGTTTTGTTAAGTATCGAAAAGTAGTGTAACGTGGCTTTGCTTGTTTCATGAGTATCATCCCTTACAAAACACTGAAACTCCAGTTACAGACTTACGAGAGCTACTCAGCTTACGCTACTTCTACTAGTAACGACACGTACGCTTGCGGGAATGCGGAAGCAGTCAGAAAAAAGATACAGCCAACAGACGTTTTTGTCCTTCCGGGTTTCATGACATGTGGGAAATGGAAGTGGTTGATGTTTTATGGTACGTACGGGGTAACTGTTTCCTTCGGAAATTTTTGGTTTTTTTTTTTCTTGGTGTTTAAACATTATAGACAGATTTTAACTAGGTCAAGGCTGTTCTTGTATGGTGCAGTGCGCCGTAATCCAGGAAGCCTCCTAAAATTATCCCCCATAATAGAGAGCTATCCTCTATCCTAAATGATGTCCGAAGTTTGCTTGAAAAGTTGAAAAACTGTAGAAAACTTATGTATGAATAACTTCGGACATAGGTGATTTCTTATGGAAAATGATTGCCAAGAAAGCTGGGATAACTCCGGACCAAACGGAGGAGAACTTCGGGACAATACGTTCGTGGCCTATTTCAGATTCATTTTTGGCTCCATATTTTATATGAATATTTATTATTGATGCTTATTGTCAATGTTTAAGTGAAAAATGCACAGTCAATACTTAGGCCTGTATAATAGTATAGGAGGGGGATATACGATTTTTAACATATATCTGGGAGTAGTGATAGACAATAAGTTAAATTTCTCAGAATATTTAGCGGAGAGATAAAGCCAATAGAAATGTAGGGCTGATAAGGCGATTTGTGTGAAAATAATGGAATCTCTAGGGACAATCGCGCTGGTTAGGCCGCACCTGGAATATGCGAACCAGGTGTGGGCTCCATATATGGTTAAAGGATATTAGAAGCAGTGGAGAAAGTGCAGAGGAGAGCTAGCAAGCTAGTACCAACGTTGAAGAACGCGGGATGAGAGGTGAGGACATGGGGCTTCCGACACTGGCATATAGGAGAAAGAGAGGGGTTATGATCGAGACTTTTTAGATAGTGTCAGGAAAGTATGATGAGGTGTGTGTGAAGGTATCTTCTTGATGCAGGGGGAACAAGAACGAGGACACTAAGAAAATTTAGAAAGAAATAGGCTTGAGAAGGGAAAGACCTCATTTTGTGATAGCGTGGTAATTGAGTGCAACGCTCTGACCCAGTCTGTAGTGGATTCCGAATCAATAAGGGAGTTTGAAAGTTTGATAAAGCATGGGGGACAAGATTTGAAGTTTGATTATAACACAAAAATACAGAATAGTAAAAAAATGCGTCTTCTACCGCCGCCGCCGACACCCGACCCGTGAATTTGTGCAAATACACTGAATACACACCCCTTTTAGAGGATCTGTAAGAAACTGTAAGAATAAGCAAAATAGAATAGTAAATGTTGCGTCTGCTGCCGAGCACTTCTGTAGTTTGCCTTTTTCCAGCGGTTCTAAGTACACCCTTTCAGACGTACACATCCTGTTTTTCCAGTAAAGTTGTCGTCTGAGTGCCCCTTTGACATTTGTTCCATTCTAACAAGTTACTTTTTAAAATCCAAGTGGTTCTCAGTGAGGATAAAGTATACTTTATTGATAAAATTCTTGTAGTGCTTAGTCTTCATCTAATATAATTATTATGTGATTATTTACATTTATAACTCAAGACTTGGGTATCATATTTTTTTTTATTGTACCATTATCTTTTACTAATTTATGCCTACTTTTGAATCATAAACCAAAACGATTTGAAACGTTGGCTGAAAGGATGAACTAGATGGGAGGATGACAAAAGTAACATGTTTGGTGAATGGAACACAGAGAGTGATACACTTTCCGCATAAAAGTTACAGTGAATAGCGTGCAAAGACAAAATGGAGTGCACAAAGTATAATAAACCCTGGATAACGAATAATCAGTGCTATACTGTGAGAAAAATAATAACTACTTATTTACAAAAGGTCAGCGACAGAGTGAAAATTAGAATGTGAAGTGATAGTAACAAATAAATCATCGAATCATGAATTTTGGAAGGAGTTCTATGTGAATTGCAGGAGATAGGCAAAAGGATAAGGCCATAGCCGAGGGTCCCCCATAGTTGAAAGAGTGACAGGGCCAAAATCAAGGACGTTGTAGCCCCAAAATGCTGGACACACTGGAGTTTGAAAGCAATTTAAGTCATAGGAAGAGGGAAAGTACTGATTCTGGAGAGAGTTCCAGAGCTCAGATGTTGAAGTATAAGACAGTGTTTGAGAGTAAACGTTTCCACTCTTGGGTTGGAGAGTTTGCACAGAGTAGGGGTGGGATTGGAGTTGCAAGATGGGTACCACGGGCCCGACTTAAAGGAGGTTTGCACTTGGATAGCTTCTGATTAACACTGATTATTATAGTCCGATAGAATAGCGCGAGAGATGCAACTTGTCGTCGGAGATGAGAGCTATTGCAGAGAGTGGTGAGTGGACGGGAGTAGGTAATGATACGAAAGGGCCTATTCCTTTTCAACTTCGTCTAGAGGGAGTGGCGTTGTGGAGAGGAACCTCACCACACATGTGAACAATCCTCAATACAATGGCGCACTATGCCCCTGTCCAGCGCAAGAAGGCTGTGCAGTAGGAAAAGAGAATACCCCCTAAGGCGGTGACACACCCAGCTTCTGGGAGGCTGCCTTTAGCAAGACATATGTCCTTCACAATGAGAGCAGAAGAAAAAACGAGACACCAAGAATATTGCGAGAAGATGAAGGGTTGATTTTTGTATGTGGATGTTAAGAAAATAAGGGATAGTCCGCTGGGAGATCCTGACGTGTAATATGGAGATGCCAATTGGGTTTTTGACGCATTAAAGTTAAAAAGGTTTTCTCTGCCCAATTGGAACTAGTATTAGATCAGAATTTAAGAGTTCTATGGCATTACGTTTGTCGTTGAGGGATTGCTGGCTGGGGCGTTCTGAAAAACTAATGGAGTAGTGTAAGGTTGAGTCGTCTGCGTATGAATGGATGGGAATTAAGGTACAGTTAAGGAGATCATTTATAAAAATTAGAAAGAGAATAGGAGATAGGACAGAGCCCTGAGGAACACCGGAGTTTATAGGGTGAGGAAGTGAACAATGGCCGTCCACAAGCGCAGCTATGGAACGGCCGGAAAGGAAATTAGAGACAAAGGCACAGATGGAGGGATAGAAACCGAAGGAGGGTAGTTTAGAAATTAAAGATTTATGCCAGACTCTATCGAAGGCTTTCGATATGTCTAGTGCAATAGAAAAAGAAAAAGTCTCACCGAAGTCCCGAAAGGAGGATGACCAAGAGTTAGTAAGATATGAAAGAAGATCACCAGTAGAGTGACCCTTAAGGAAGCCATACTGGCGATCTGAGAGCAGATTATGAGAGAAATGCTTAAGAAATTTGGAAGCAAGAATAGTTTCAAAAACTTTAGAAAGACAAGAGATAAGAGCAATTGGACGATAGTTGGAGGGTTGAGAGCGGCCTCAAATTGGCCTCAAAATAACTATAAAAATATCAAATAAACATCACATTGTCAATATCAAACACTAAAATTGTCTATGGGAGGTAAACACTCTGGCGCGACGAGCGGCTAGGTGCGTGGTAGCCATGGCCGGGGCGACGCATCCGAACGCGGGAAGAATTTTCCGCCAAAAATCACTCTACTTCCCGCGCTCGCCATTATGCAACCACTGGGGCTAGAGACCTCTACTCAACGGCATTCTACAGAGGAAGGTTTGTGGAACATTTTATTTTTTTATTCCTAACAATACATGCCCTACTTATTGAGTTACAGGTGAGTGAACATAGCCCAATAATCGTAAAAACACCCGGTACCACAGTACAGTCGCGAGCTAAGGGCGCCGGGTCTGGAGGGTTAATGATCAATACATAGGGTGCCGGATATCGGGTAAATGTTATGGCTGTTCCATCCTTCCTGTGTACCTGTTTAGGGTTAAAAAAAACACGTCTTTCTCTTTCATTTTTAGCTCTTATGGATATTTGCAACCTTCTCCCTCCCCCCTTAAGTTTGTAGATTGAACCTCCCATACTCATCCATCTATCTATCTATCTATCTATCTATCTATCTACTCAGGCCCAATCCCCTTTTTTTTTTTTGTTTTTTTTTTTGGGGGGGGGGGGGGGGGGGGGCTGACTTTATCTATTTATCTATCTATCTGTATACTCAGGCCCAATCACCACTTTTCCTACTTTTTTTTGGGGGGGGGGGAGTGGGGGGGCTGACTCAAGACAGAGTCAGAATAGGGACAACACAACATAAAACAATGAACACACAAAAACAAAATACAAATTCACAAACATCTAGGTCATCCCAGAGACCAGGGTCACTAAGGTCCCTCCAGCACTCCCCTGGCCCCCGAACACCCGGAGAGGTTCCGATCTCGGCAGGCAGACATGCAGCAGAGCCGAATCCACAAGCCCGCCCACCACACTTCCAGGCACACTCTTCATATAAACCGTCTCCCCGGGCCAGGCGCCTGATGGACTATTATCTAGTCCAACTTGCGCCCGACCCCTTCCCCAAAATGACACACTCATACTGCCCGAGAACAACCCTTTGCTGGTCCTCCCAATAAACCGAACTTCCTCTTCAATCCTTCCAGCCCTCTGACTCATCCAGCATACATATCTTGCAGCGGACATCTCTTTCCTTGGACGCCATTTTGGTACCCTAATTATCTAACCAAGGGGTGATATTTTATTATTTATCATGTAAAATTTAATTGATCATGTAGAATTTATGGCCGAATTCTCAAACCTTACTACCATCAAACCCAACACCTTAACCCTCGTCTAGCGGGGGGTTTTGGGCTATTTTGGGCATATTCAGGCCCTCCTGAATGATAAATCAAGTATCTGCATGAAAAGAAATGTATTCAGCAAAAAACTAGGCGCTAAAAGTTTCAAAATGAGACCAGAACGAGCTACGTAGCACTCGTGGTTCTCATACAGTGGTACCAGTAACATGGGAGTTTAGCGTATAGCGGTATATTTTTCCCAGCTACGCTCACTACTGGCTACACTGCCGGCCTCTCGAGAACACAGGGAGGGTGAGTCAGTGGGCGGCGGTAGGCCCTGGGAGTCGGACGTGTGGCCCGCTGCGCTCCCGGCCATTTGCACTCGATTTTAACCCTTTAAAAGCCATAATAATGCTCCTAACTTGCTGCAAATTGTTAATATACCAAAGGAGACAAAATATATTGCTATCTCTAAGAAAGAAGGTGCTTTCAATTTATCTTTCATTTATCAATACTCAGTTCCAATATCTTCGTTCAATATGGGATAGACTACACCCACCCCACACGTCTAAGAATACGACTGTTAGACCCACATACCAAACTACATGCCCTGTGCCAGTATTGCCGAATGTTTAATATGAGTATGGATACCTCAGAATTTTACACTCCGAGGACATAATCACCAATGGCACCAAGATGACAGAGGTTGGCATCTGTTATTACTCTATAGGATTTCTACTTCGATCTTCAAGCCCTCTGACTCATCTACAGCGACTGTCATTAACCCAAGGAGTTATTTTCCGCGACACACACCATCATTAGTGAGATATCCTGTGTAGTAAGACAACGAGGACATACACACTCCTTCCCAGGCCCATATACACCACTAACATTATCACCATTTCCATACCAGTTGATCATAGATTTTGGATGGCCTTGTTGAGCACCCATGGCCTGTTTCTAACCACAATTTACCGGCTGATTCGGATACAATGCATTTTTTTGTTCTACAGTAAAAAACTATATTGTTCTCTGGTAAACAAGAGTGGATATGTAACACCAATCAGATGGTTTCAAAACAGCGGAAGAGTTGAGCAGATGTTCCTCCTACAAGTACAGGCTGGTAATCGCTCGCCAGGAAATAATGGACACCTAAAATGGCACGAAAGGTCCTACTATTAACAAATAAATGGGGTGAAAGGTCTTAAAATCGATATAACACCAGTCAAACCGATTCCAAATACCGTAAGAGTTGGACGGTCGCCTGTCAACTAAAGGGTCCTTAACGATAATAAGTCCCTAGCCCCAGACGAGAGGCTTGATGGTAATGACAGCAGCCGCGGTGATACTTATAGACCGTCACCCGCCTCGGCCCTGTCAACATCCGCACATTGTCCTATGTCGCTACATGGGCATTGGTTAATGCCTTTTCATCCAAAAAAATGCAAGTACATGCGGATTGGGACCAGCAAGATAGACAAGGTAGGATACAGTATGTATGAAGCGATGGAGGAAGTGAGTGCAGAAAAGGATATAGGAGTAGTGATAGACAATAAGTTAAATTTCTCAGAACATTTAGCGGAAAAGATAAACAAAGCCAATAGAATTGTAGGGCTGATAAGGAGGACATTTGTCACTTGACGAAGAAATCTTCAGGAATCTATATACAGCGCTGGTTAGGCCGCACCTGGAATATGCAAACCAGGTGTGGGCTCCATATATGGTAAAGGATATAGAAGCAGTGGAGAAAGTGCAGAGGAGAGCTAGCAAGCTGGTACCAACGTTGAAGAACGCGGGTTATGAGCAGAGGTTGAGGACACTGGGGCTTCCGACACTGGCATATAGGAGAAAGAGAGGGGATATGATAGAGACTTTTAAGATAGTGTCAGGAAAGTACGATGAGGATGTGTGTGAAGGTATCTTCTTGATGCGGGAGGGAACAAAAACGAGAGGACACTCTAAGAAAATTTACAAAGAAAGAAATAGGCTTGAGAAGGCAAAGAACTCATTTTGTGATAGAGTGGTAAATGAGTGGAACGCACTGCCCCAGTATGTAGTCGATTCCGAATCAATAAGGGAGTTTGAAAGTAATCTTGATAAAGCATGGGGAAGACAAGATTTGAAGTTCGATTATAAACAAAAATACAGAATAGTAAAAATGTTGCGTCTGCTACCGCCGCCGCCAACACCGTGAACGACCGCAGCAGTGCAAGTACTGGTACTGAGCTGGATACACAGGCATAGTTTGCCTTTTTCCAGAGGATCTACTGTAAGAAACTGTAAGTACTGTATTGGCGACACTTTTGGTTAATGTTACTTGGTGCTCGTACTCTATACTTTAACGCTATTAGCAGTCGATTGCATATTTCACATTTTGTTATGTCAAGAATTAAACAAATGTCTTCAACTTAGGAATGACCTCCAGTAATTAAAAAATAAACAAAATAGTTAAATGGGAGTCAGCGACCTGATGAAGCTATCTGCGAAACGTTGTCAATAAAGTGCTCTTCCCCAGATTGTGTTTTTTAGCCATCTTCATATTAGTATGCAAAACGTCCGAAATGTGTGATCGATACAGTATAGACGCTATACTCTATTCCAAGTAAGTATGCCAAAACTCTTGAACATTATCCTCTATAACTTACAAACAACTAGAGTAATCAATCTAACATTTATACCATTTGGGAAGGGTCAGCCAGGGAACAGGTGTGCAAATTTACAGCCCATTTGCTCTAGCCCTTTTTGAGTTACAGAGGTTAGAGTTCACAGTTTCTGGATTACCAACTTGGAACAGGGTATAGAAACACGCCCCACCATGGCCATCCTACATTATTCCCCAGACCCATCAAGGCTATTCTGAATCTTTTTGCTTGTATTCTTAAACAATTCTTTCCCTTCGCAGCACTGTCAATGGACGAAGTAACTTGAACAATGAAGTTACATTTAAACTTTAGAAATGGAAGTGTTAATCTGTGTACTCTCTGAAAAAACCCCACTCATTTCAACAGTATTCGTTCGGTATCAGCCGCCGCGAAGGGATAAAATTGTTTAAGAGGGAATGGTTGTTTTTGCTGCCCCTGAGATAATATTGTACTAAGTTAGCAAGACTTGACTTATATGTATATATATATACAGTATACTGTATATTAAAATACATCGTAATATTCAGAGGGTAAAGCCAAATTATAGAATAAATCCAAGCATTACCAGTGTGTGTGTGTGTTGTACGCTATAGTATACCCTACTATTTATAGCCCTTACTGCCACATCCGTACATTGTCCCCAAACCAACACTTCTCAATGGAACAATTACTTCCAGTTATACAGTACTGTATATATATAACGGTGTTCCTCCTGTTGTTCTCAAAAGCTGTGCTTCCGTGCTGACTCCTTGCCTAGGCAAACTCTTTCTTCTCTGTCTATCCTCTAATGTCTTCCCTTCATGCTGGAAGTTTGCTCACATTCAACCTGTCCCAAAGAAGGGTGACCGCTCTCACCCTCCAACTATCGTCCAATTGCTCTCATCTCTTGTCTTTCTAAAGTTTTTGAAACTATTCTTGCTTCCAAATTTCTTAAGCATTCTCTTCTCATAATCTGCTCTCAGATCGCCAGTATGGCTTCCTTAAGGGTCGCTCTACTGGTGATCTTCTTTCATATCTTACTAACTCTTGGTCATCCTCCTTTCGGGACTTCGGTGAGACTTTTTCTATTGCACTAGACATATCGAAAGCCTTCGATAGAGTCTGGCATAAATCTTTAATTTCTAAACTACCCTCCTTCGGTTTCTATCCCTCCATCTGTGCCTTTGTCTCGAATTTCCTTTCCGGCCGTTCCATAGCCGCGGTTGTGGACGGCCATTGTTCACTTCCTCACCCTATAAACTCCGGTGTTCCTCAGGGCTCTGACTATCTCCTATTCTCTTTCTAATTTTTATAAATGATCTCCTTAACTGTACCTTAATTCCCATCCATTCATATGCAGACGACTCAACCTTACACTACTCCATTAGTTTTTCAGAACACCCCAGCCAGCAATCCCTCAACGACAAACGTAATGAAGCCATAGAACTCTTAAATTCTGATCTAAATACTATTTCCAATTGGGACAGAGAAAACCTTGTTTAATGCTTCCAAAACCCAATTTCTCCATCTATCTACCCGTCAGGATCTCCCAGCGGACTATCCCTTATTCTTCAACAATACAAAAATCAACCCTTCATCTTCTCTCAATATTCTTGGTGTCTCTTTTTCTTCTGCTCCCATTTGGAAGGACCATATTACCAGTCTTGCTAAGGCAGCCTCCCAGAAGCTGGGTGTGCTCAACCGCCTTAGGGGGTTCTTTTCCCCTGCACAGCTTCTTGCTCTGTACAGGGGCATAGTGCGCCCTTGTATTGAGTATTGTTCACATGTGTGGTGAGGTTCCTCTCACACCGCTCTCCTAGACAAAGTTGAAAGGAAGGCCTTTCGTATCATTAACTCCCGTCCACTCACCAACTCTCTGCAATCTCTCTCTCTCCGCCGCAATGTTGCATCTCTCTCGCTATTCTATCGCTACTATAATAATCAGTGTTCCTCAGAGCTATCCCAGTGCATACCACCTCCTTTACGTAGGGCACGTGGTACCCGTCTTGCAACTCAATCCCACCCCTACTCTGTGCAACTCTCCAACCCAAGAGTGAAACGTTACTCTCAAACTTTCTTCTACTCAACAGCTGAGCTCTGGAACTCTCTCCCAGAATCAGTCTTTCCCTCTTCCTATGACTTAAATTGCTTCAAACTCCGTGTGTCCAGGCATTTTGGCTCGAACGTCCCTTGATTTTGGCCCTGTCACTCTTTCAACTATGGAGGAGGCACTCGCTATAGGCAGTTATGCCTTTTGCCTCCCTCAATCACATAGAAAAAGAAAAAAAAAAATATAATATACTGTATAATATTCAGGTTTAATTTAACCCATTCATTACCGGTGACGGCCTTTTCATGATATTCTGGCAACTATTAGAAGATTTTACTCGGCTTAGGAAGTACAGTCAGGACCCCCAATACGCGATTCCACAATGCGCGAAAACCCTAATACACGAGTTACCCCTCGAAAATAACCAAAAACATTAATTACGCGAGGTGGTACCACAATACACGAATCGAGAGCTAAGAAGGGGCCAAATCCGCTATTCCCGCTTGATACGCGAGCACGGTCTACGTTTTGCGAGGCCCAGGCGTGGCTCCGAAAAGAGAAGAAGAAGGGCATACGCCTGCCTTCCCTCCCGCTTACCCTCCCTCCCTCCCTCCCACAGTCCCGCTCATAGCCGTGCGGAGTGACCAAACGTTTGTAGTGCCTGCCACTTTTTTCGCCATGCCACGCCAATATAAGAAGATAACACACAAAATGAAGGTGGAAGTGTTGGATCGCAAGAAAAAGGAGAAGGAAACTGTGCAATAGGCCGTGCTATGGGCTTGTCAGAGTAAACTGTTCGTACGATTTGGTCAGGGAGGGAGAAGTTGGAGAAAATCGTGAAGTCCTACGGTCCTGGTCCTAGTCCTAGTCCTAGCCTATCTACTACTAATTTTAAGGTAAGGTTTCATATTTTTATTCATTGTTGTTCTTATATATAAGATATAGACTGTACTGTAGAGCCAAAAATGTCGAAAATAGGGCCAAAAATGTCGAAAATAGGCCATAATTGAGAGATGTCACCCAATCTAATTATTCCCATTTAAAGTTAGTTCCACAATACGCGAATTCGCAATACGCGATGCCTCCTGTCACCCCTATTCTCGCGAATTGGGGGTCCTGACTGTACAGTACATCTACCCATTAAAAGTCTGTGTTCAGCTTAGGCAGGACGTCTACCCATTACAAGTCTGTATTCAGCTTAGGAAGGACGTCTACCCATTATAAGGCTACAGACTATCAATTAATTATTTTAGGTACAGTATACAGTAATATTATTCTCCTACTCGACGAAACATAGAAACGGGCGAAAGAACGCCAAAGTGGTCCCGGACCCTGACCCTCTCGCTTCCCATACGTTACACATGAGAGAACCACCGACGAGACAACACCTCCGCACCCACGCTCCCGAAAATCAGCTGATCTAGCAAGCTGTTTACAGCGCTCGTCAAATAAACTCACCTAAACTTGAGTATAAGGATATTTTGTGTTGTCCTGTATTAAAATGCAGTATTAAAATAATTTGAGATTAAAGGCAAGTGAGGATATTTCGAGTGATAAAAATAATTCAAGTGATTGTGAATGCGAGTGGATGTAAACAAATATGGCTGACTTTGATGGATTTGAAGTCGGTGAGACCGAGGGCATTCTAGGGAAAATTATACGTGAGCTGAATGACATTAAAAGGTGGAAGGAGGATATGCAGGAGTGGAAGGTGAGTGTTAGTTCACAGATTGAGGATATATGTTCAATATGTGGTGCTCAGGCTGGGGACATCGAGCCTGGACAAGATTTGAGTCGGGCTAGCCTAAAAGAAATTCAAACTCATATGGGGCAACTCCAGGACGAAAATGAAGCTTTAAGATTGCAACTTGAAGAATACAAAGGGCAAACCAAGGAAATGAAAACACATGTGGAGGAGATTAAGGAGAAACACAATAAATGGGTTAATGACGAAGGAGGAAAAGTGAAGGAAGTGGCAATGAAGGAAATCATGGAGGAACAAAAGAAACAATCAGAAAGGGAAAATAAAGATTTAGAATCAGTGGTAGTAAAAGCTATGAGGAGAAATGAACAGGTCCTGCGTGAAACAATAGATAGAAATAAGTGTATTATTGTATTTGGGGATATAGAGGAGCACATTATTGAGAGGAAAGCTAGGGATAAGGAAGAAATTAATAAGGTAAAAACATTGATCAAGCATGTCGATGAAGAAGGAAACAACTGGAGAGATGATATTGAAGAAGTTAGGAGAATGGGTAAATATAGTAAGGGAAACACAAGGCCAATGAGAGTGCAGTTTAGGTCTAGGGTAACAGTGGATGCAATAATGAACGTAACATGGAGACTTAACTTGACCAGCAAGTTTAAGAAAATTACAATTAGAAAAGACATGAGTATTGAGGATCGAAACATAAGAAAGGAATTGCAAACCGAGGCAAATGTAAAGAATGGAGAAAGGACGAAAGAAGACGAAAAGAAGTTTTTCTGGAGAGTGTGGGAGGGAAAACTCAAGAAATGGTATATAAAGCGAAGGGACGAAGTAGGGAGGGAAAGGGAGATGGTGCGGGTGACGGGGGAGAAGGCAGAGAGAGGGGAGGTGGAGATAGAGAGAGAAACAGTCCAAGTGGAGGCAGAGGGAGGGGAGGTGGAAACGGAGCGAGAAACAGTCCAGGTGGAGACAAGAGGAGGAGACAAGCTAGGAAATAAATTGGGAGGGGTACGTACAAAAAAGAAAGGAACGGGCAGGGACGAGAAAAATAGGGAAAATACTGGAAATGCTAAGTTCATGTATACAAATATTGATGGGTTAATTTCCAAAAAGATTGAGTTTGACGAATATGTAAAGAGAGAGAGGCCCGGGGTAGTATGTTTGACTGAAACTAAGCTTAACCAGGAGGTAGACACGAATATAATTAGTTGTGCAGGATACAGTACATGGAGAAGAGACAGGTTAGGAAAGCTAGGAGGAGGAGTGTTGATCATGGTAGATAATAAAATTACTGCTAAAGAATTAAAACTTGGTGATAGCATTGCTGAAGTGGTAGCAGTTGAAATTGAGGATAATGATAGGTCAAAATTGGACATTGTATCAATGTATTTACCTCCTAAGACTAAATCTTGGAGCAACGATGAATATAATGAATTAATTTTGGAAACCTTGCGTATGTTAGAAATTATTTGTAAAAGGAAAAATAGGCTTATTCTTGCAGGGGACTTTAATTGCGGGGAGGTGGATTGGGAATGTTTGGATGCGGGTTCAAATGAAAATACTTGGGGTAGCAAATTTCTTGAACTAACAATGGGGTATCTATTAACACAACACGTTACGGAAAATACAAGATTTAGAGGAGGTGATGAACCATCAAGACTTGACTTATTATTCACCAAAGACCCCCAAGAAATAAAGAACCTAACATATTTGAGTCCCATGGGAAAAAGCGATCATGCTGTGATTGAATTTGAATTGACAGTGGAATTTCTGGAAGGCAGAGAGGAGGAACATAGGGAATATAGACTAAATTATAGTAAGGCGGATTATGAATCATTACGAGGATACTTTGCAAATATAGATTGGTCATTTATTGAGCAAGAACAGAATATTCAGGTAAAATACACCATGTTACTAGACATTTACAGGGAGGGGGTAGATAAATATGTACCAACATTTAAGGATAGAAAGCTGGCTAAGGAGAAAGAGTGGTTTAACATGCGATGTCACATTGCCCAGAACAAAAAGGACTCTGCATGGAATAAAGTGAGAAGGAGACAGACTGAGGAAAAATGGGATGAGTATAAGAATGCTAGAAACAACTATGTCAAGACTATAAGAGAGGAGAAAAAGAACTTTGAAAAAGATATAGTAAACAAATGTAATAAAGAACCCAAACTGTTCTATAGTTATATCAACGGTAAAACTAAAATAAAGGACAAAATAACAAAGCTTAGGGTAGAGGGTCAATTATATGAAGACACAGTGGGTATGTGTGAAATTATGAATGATACATTAACATCCGTGTTTGTGGAGGAGGATGACTATGTAGAACCTGTGGTGGAATTGAATGAGATACAGGGACTAGAGTCGATAGAAGTCAACAAGGATGAACTAAAATCATTGTTGGAAGAATTGGACGTGAGAAAATCTATGGGCCCAGATAACATTGCTGGATGGGTATTAAGAGAATGTTCTGAACAACTAGTGAGACCTATTTTTAATATTGTTCAATACTCATTAAACAAGGGGGAACTTCCCTTAGAATGGAAACAAGCAAATATAACTCCAATATATAAAAGTGGAAATAAAGAAGACCCGCTAAATTATCGACCGGTATCCTTAACGAGTGTTATATGCAAGCTTTGTGAAAAGATTATTAGAAAAAGATGGGTGGGTATGTTGGAGGAGAGGGAAATAATTTCAAGCAAGCAGTTCGGGTTCAGAAAAGGTCATTCGTGTACCACAAATTTGTTGAGTTACTATGATAGGGTAATTGACATTGTACAAGGGAGGGAGGGGTGGGTAGATTGTATCTACTTAGATTTCAAGAAGGCATTTGATAAGGTGCCTCATAAGAGATTGTTGTGGAAGCTCAAGACTGTGGGGCGGGTTGAGGGAGTATTATTAAAGTGGATGGAAAACTATTTAATTGGGAGGGAAATGCGAACAGTAATAAAAGGAAAGTTCTCCTCGTGGAAAAGGGTAAAAAGCGGAGTGCCTCAAGGATCGGTGTTGGCCCCAATCATGTTTTTGGTTTTCATCAACGACCTTCAAATGGGAATAGGCTCATATATATCTATGTTTGCTGATGATGCAAAATTAATGAAGCATATTACAAGTAGGAGTAGTTGTGAAGAATTACAGAGAGATCTAGATAAGTTATATGAGTGGAGTCAAACTTGGAAAATGGAATTCAACACGAGTAAGTGTCAGGTTCTTGAGATGGGAAAAAGTAAATATAGACCTTCTTGGGGATATAAAATAGGAGATGAAATAATTAGTAAAGCTGTGAAAGCAAAAGACCTAGGGGTAGTTGTGGCAGACAGCTTGTCACCTGAACAGCATATAAATAAAATAACTGGTGAAACCTATGCAGTGTTGACTAACATGAGAATAGCTCTGAATTATTTAGATGAAGAGATGTTAGCAAAAATAATAGGGACAATAATACGACCAAGACTGGAGTATGCAGCAGTGGTGTGGTCTCCACACCTTATAAAACATAATAAAAAACTGGAAAGAGTTCAGAGAGTTGCCACTAAGATGATAGCTAGCCTTAGAGACCTACCTTATGAGGAGAGATTGGAGAGGCTAAAGCTGCCAACGCTGAGGGAGAGGAGAGAGAGAGGTGACATGATCATGATGTTTAAGTGTGTGAAAGGTTTTGAGAAGATCGACAAGGGAGATTTTGTGGTGAGGGACGAGGGAAGAACCAGGGGTCATGATTGTAAGTTGAGGAAAGTTATATGTAAGTCTGATGTAAGAAAGTTCAGCTTCCCGTATAGAAGCATTGAGTGTTGGAATAAGTTGGATGGGGAGGTGGTGGGAGCAAGAAATATCCAAACTTTTAAAGCAAAATTGGATAAATGTAGAGAGAGAGACAGGACAACACGAGCTTAGGCTCAAATCCTGTATACTACAATTAGGTGAGTACATGGCCGAACCATCTCAAGGTGTTCCTTTTCACACTTTCCAGCACATCTACATCCACACCACACCACTCTCGTACTTACTCATTCGTCTGTCTATCCCTCCATGTAACTCCGCACGCACTTCTTGCTATAAACTAAATAACATCATATAATAATAGCCAGAAGTGCCTGTCAAACCACGTCATAATCCTCAAGGAGTTCTATCTATCTATCTATCTATTGCCTGATGCCGTGATCCCCGAAGGGGTGGCCACGAACGAACCGCCTCCATGCACCTCTGTCCCCAGTCAGTCGACGCCCCTCCCCCCAACCAGCACCGCCTTCGTTCATGTACTTCCTCACTCCATCCTTCCACCTCTCATTCGGTCTACCTCTCCCTCTCTGTCCCTCCACCTCGCTCTCGTACACCCTCTTAGTCATTCTCTCGCTTTCCATACGTTCCATATGGCCGAACCATCTCAAGTTGTTCCTTTTTACACTTTCCAGCACATCTACCTCCACAAGGAGTTACTTTTCTAATTTTATTCATCCCAAACCTTCTTGCACTCAGTCTGGCCTAGCTAGACTCCTTCACTAACAAATTCTAGCTTATCTAAACTACTCTCTCTCTCTCTCTCTTATTTTTCTTCTTGTTTCTTGCGTTAGTTTCTCTTTGTTATATCTTATCTAAACTATTCTCTCTCTCTCTCTCTCTTTTCTTGCGTTACTTTCTCTTCGTGTGATGTTTTTACGAGAGTTCAAATTTGTGTGTACATGGTGTCGTCTCTCTTTGCTTCTTACATTATTTTGTTAACCCTTTCAAGCTCCAATACGCATTTCTGTTTTGTTTTCAGGAAATTATTAGACGATTTTAGTCAGATTATGAAGGGTATTATGGAAGTCAGAGGGTTGATTGAGAGATTTTTTACCCTTTTAATACTCACAGATCCTTCCTAAGTTTTTTTTTTTTTTTTTTTTCTATATTCCAACTTACTTCCTCTCGGGCATAGGCTGAGAGCCTTAACATTCACCGCTTTACACTGAACAGTGAAGCCCGTGAGGTCTTGTTCCAGTCTAGGGAGTGAGACATGTGAAGCACGTAGAGTACAACGAGCACCTGCCATCTTGCCTTCACATGAGGCACGGTGCTCACTCATGGCCCGAAACGACCCCATCTCTGAAGCCACCTCGTTCCCGTGCTTCACTGTCTCACCCCCTACACTCGGACTCTCACACTTACACACACACAACGCCACCTGTTGAGCAGATAACTCACCAGGCATTGCACCCCTATAGCATATTTTGAATATGGGAATATTCATACAGTGCTATTTAACCCTTCTTTAGCGGCCTATGCGGTTTATTTATATGTACCGCCCAGCGGGGTGTTTTTAGCCAAAATAGGGCTGTTTACGTGATCATTTTCATGCCTAAATAAGACCCAGAACGTAAAACAAGTATCTATCCCTGAAAGGGCATAAACAGAGCTTTCGAATGACACCATAACGATCCTTTTATGATGGTTAGTTTTCTTGCAATAACCGTGCAACGCGAGTGCAAAAAGCAGGTAATTAGCCACTTTCCCGATACAATTCCGTATATAGCGAGTGAGAGAGGGAGGAGGGAGCTGAGATTCGTGTCAGTAGGTTCGCCGCGGTGGTCTGGAGCAGTCATACGCTCGCTAGTCTCCTGCCACCACTTGTCTCTCTCTCTCAGCAACATTACGTGCTGAAATTGCCACTCGACCTATGTCGAGCGCCGCCACATAGTCCAGCTTTATTAAAAACGACTTATGTGGTGAGCCGCTTTTTAAGGGTTAATCAGGGAACAATGAGGGTATTTTATTGATGTTTCGGTGGGCTTGTGGTAATGCACTGATACTAGGTACAGCACAAATTCCATCCCAATAATATCTTCCCATTGATACATCGGGATTTGAACCCGGGACCTTTGGATTACCAGGCCAGTGGCAAGACCACTCCACCACACCTCCCCTAAAGCTGCATAAAATCCTCTAATGATAGCCAGAATATACTGCTAAAATGCATCAGAGCTTCAAAGGGTTAACCCTTCCTACCCGGGGTGCCTTACAAAAGGACGGAGGTCGTATCCGGGCGATCTGGCCAAAAAACATCTAGGCCTAGGCTACCGTATCTTTGTTATTTTAACTGCTAGAAATTTCCCATGCATCCCTAAACGTAGTGCGGTTTCCAATCTGTAGACTGGCGTTGAGTAGAACTCTCTAAGTCAACTGGTTAAGTTGTGATGACGATTTCCGTGGAGCGAATTTTTTCCGCGATGTTGACAATATCGGAGCTTTTCAGACACTAATTTCGTCATATCATACAACAACAACATTGATCCGACGTCTCCTTCTTGTTTTCGGAGGTGCGGTGACGCAAAGACCGGCTTTGTTTACATGCGTCGGACGCACGGCGTTCAGACCAAGCTTAATAGGCTTTCGAAGCTTACGGATTTTAAAAGGACACCCGGATACCGGCCCATCTGCCACGGTGTCCTTTTAAAAGGACACCCGGGCTGGAAGGCTTAAGGAGGGATGGTCGGTTTTTCTGCTGTTGCCATTTTCGACCAATGTAGTTTTAGTTTCCCCCTTGACTTCCCAGACCCCCTTCCGGGGAAGAAAAAAAAAAAAATGTAGGCTCGCCCAGAAAAAATCGACACCTGAATGGGGTTAAGTGAAGCAGGGTGCTTCGAAAAAGACTCACCCTACACTACAGTGCATTCATTCGACATATATCGACAGGCCCCGCCCACTTCCCCAACCGTTATCATACGGCTGGCATGACTGTGCGAGGTAGGAGTGTCCAACAGTTCGTCAAACGTCAGTTCAGTTCCCTCCCGTCTTCTGAAGGGGGAAGATGGTGTCTCCTGCCCATACCCCTGGCAGACCTGCTGGTTCTCCCCGACTTGTCAGTCAAGCCAGGAATATTGTATTAAATGTATTCAAGTATTTTGATAAGGAGAAAACTGAGCCAGTTGATGTGGTGGTGCTCCTCGTGGTACACCCTGGAAACGTCATTATTGGCGGCTAAATGAATCACAAAATTATGATCTACACAAGTTGACCGATCAGTCAAAATTTAATCACTTCACAATATGAGAGAGAGAGAGAGAGGGAGGGAGACTGAGGCACACAGACAAGGGAGGGGAAGGCATTACGGTACCCTATACAACTAAAAGAAGTCGCTCGCTAGGCCTAGCTGAATAATTGTCTACCTCTGCTCTGCCCAAGTAGACGAGGTAAAACAATGGTAATGGAGTTTACTTTTCTGTACAATGGTATATGGTAATATTGTATAGTAAAGAGTAACTGCAAATATGCATGTACAGTATTAAAGCGCTCTAACATCGTATAATTAATTTTACTTGGAGCTCTTATCAGCTCCGTGGTAAGGTGACAAGTGACTTGTCCGAGATTGCGGTATGATAAGCTCTACTTCGTCTACGGCGCTGGTGGAAGCGGGCGGGGCCTGTCGATATATGTCGAATGAATGCACTGTAGATAGGGCTAACACTCTGGGACATTGTAATACTTTCGTACTACGGCATTCATTAGCCACGTAGCCAAACCTAAACCACACACATTCACTCTCTCCCCGGCCTTTGAAATACTAACTATTCCTTGTAACTCTCTCTCTCTCTCTCTCACACACACACACACACACACACACTCCTAAAGATTAAAAGTGGAAACAGAATCATAGAAGAGGATACAGAAATTGCAGAAGAACTAAATATAAATTTTGCATCAGTATTTACAAAAGAAGTAGAATTCATTGCACCAGAAACCAATGAGATAGGTACAGAGGAAATGCCGGAAGTCACATTTAACAGAGCAGAGCTCATAGACATAATGAGTAAGGTGGATCCAAACAAAGCCGCCGGACCGGACGGAGTATCAGGCTGGATTATTAAAGAAAATGCCAAGGAACTGAGTATACCATTATATGATATAATGACCAAATCATTGGACACAGGGATTGTACCTACAGAATGGAAAAGAGCAAACATTATTCCTAGATTTAAGGGAGGAAGCAGAGATCAACCACTGAACTATAGACCTGTATCACTATTGAGCATCCTCATGAAGATTCTGGAAGGATTAATAAGGGACAAATGGGTGAACTACCTGGAATCCAAAAGATTAATTACTGACCGACAATTTGGATTCAGAGGAGGCAGATCATGTGTAAGCAACTTGTTGAGTTTATACTCTAGAGTAATAAACACAGTGGACCAGAGGGAAGGATGGGTAGACTGTGCCTACCTAGACTTTAAAAAGGCATTTGACAAAGTTCCACACAAGAGATTGCTGTGGAAATTAAAACATGAGGGAAAAGTAGGAGACAAACTGCTGAAATGGATGGAGAGTTCCCTTAGCGGAAGACAGATGAGAACAACAGTAAGGGGGAAATCGTCAAACTGGACTCAAATTACGAGTGGAGTACCACAAGGATCTGTCCTAGCCCCAATCATGTTTTTAATATTTGTAAATGACTTACCTGAGGGACTAACAAGCTACATGAGCATGTTTGCGGACGATGCTAAGCTGCTTAAAACGATCAGAACCCAGGAGGATTGCCTTGAACTCCAAGCAGATTTGCAAAAGATCCATGAATGGAGCATCAAATGGAATATGGAGTTCAATGCAGGGAAATGTAAGACTCTAGAAATGGGTAAAAGCAAGTACAGACCTAGAAAAGATTATAAACTAGGAAACAAAGTAATTCCCAAAGCAGAAAAAGAAAAAGACTTGGGGATAGAATTTAAGGATAACATGTCTCCAGAAAGCCACGTAAATAAGATAGTGAGAGAATCACTAGCACTATTGGCAAATATCAGGATGTCTTTCAATTATCTTAATGAAAACACCATGAAACAAATAATAACGGCAATAATAAGACCCAGGATGGAATATGCATCTGTAGTGAGGTCCCCTCACATGAAGAAACATATCCACAAAATTGAGAGGGTACAGAGAGCAGCTACGAGGATGATCCCAGGTTTGGAAAATTTGGAGTACCAAGAGAGGCTCGAGAGATTGAATCTACCTACACTGGAACAGAGAAGGAAACGAGGACAGCAAATTCAGATATACAAATGTGTTAGAGGTATTGACAAAATCGACCAAGAAAACTTCATAGAGAGGGATGGAGGTGAGAGAACAAGAGGTCACAGCTACAAACTGAAAGTGCCTAATAGTAAATCTGATCTGAAAAGTAAAAGATTTCCTACCAACTCGATTAGTGGGTGGAACAAATTGCCAGCCGAAGTGGTGTCTGCACCATCAGTGCATAGTTTCAAAGCACGGTATGACAAACATATCTTAGGAGGCAGGAATTAACGAGCATGCTCACTCCCGCAAATACAACTAGTGTAAGTACAGTACAACTAGTGTAAGTACAGCTGACCATGAATAACAACAACAACAACATTATTCTCGTGACCGGACCGACCTTGCATTCTTCTGCAATATCCCGTTTCTACCTTCCTTGGGCGGGTGCCCAACCCCGAAAAGGGTTGAAATAGGGGAGCTATCCCCCCGCCAAAGGCGGCTTTCTAGGGCCTTTCCTAGCTGATGCTGAGAGGATTGGGTTCTAGTCATGTGGTGATGGGCTGGTCTATCAGAGTGAGAACTGAGCGATCTCTGCCATACCCATAGCTTACTCTGACTGTTCCTTTTACTTATATATTTTCTAGATTTCAAGTGACGGCGTCTCTTGCGTGGATTGACCTCCTAATCTACCAAGATTGGAAGCCAAAGCGTCACACCTTTCCTTTGCCCCTCAACTTTCTCTTCATAATTGCTGAGGGGCACAGGGCCCTGGATGGGGCTTTGGTTTCCCGGGCGTTTCCGCACCCTCCTCAGCTCCCCGCCATGGAGTGGCTTCGGTCACCCAGGCTTTATTGTGGTCGGCAGGGAGGGTTTTGTGGGGGCGCTCGGTTATGGCCTTGGCCTTGCTCAGGGCCTTGGGGCTGTTCGGCCAGGCAGCTTGGGGAAAAACAACAACAACAATAACATTCCCTCAATATAAACACAGCAACAATGCTTACCAACATGAGACATTCGCCAAAAGCTGAGAGTTTCTATTCGGGTATTTAATGAAGGTACTGATCAAAATTAAGCTAATTCCGTGTATAAGTTATTGTTTTTTAATCCTTACGAACAACAAATCAACATAATCGTACATTGTGACGAATAAAGTATCTACAAAACTCTATTCTTGACCAAGACAACAATTACATTATTAACTGCCTTGATGGTGTAATGGTTACAGTGTTTAAAATCTGTATGTGGTAACCCAGGTTCGAATCCCGGTGGACCACATGGTTGCTTTCATTAATTTCTTTTGGAGGTGTTTGGTGTTGGAGTGAAATTAATAAAAATAGATAATTAGGACATATTATATTACCACCACAGCAACAAATTGAAACTACTGTATAGGCTATATAACTAAGATATCGACCAGGCACTAATTGTCCTTTTGTCCTATAAACTTAACTGTATGAGCTTAGTGAACTGGGAAACTAAGATAAGAACAGAAACATGAGCGTCCATGTCCAAGGTTTATTTAGCGTAAGTGTAGATATTGTGGTTACTTATACATATATTAACCCTTTCACGCATTTATGACGCAGAGGTTGCCAGATCAGCAATAAGAAATAAGAGTTCTCTCACTCGTATAATTACCTCTCCAAAATTAGTTTTCTGCCCACAGCTAACTCAAAGACAACTGCAGAGGTTGAAGTAACTAAACTAAAGGTTTCTAAATACCCCTGATGGTAACAAAGGCTTTAAATTATCCCCAATAGGCTCAAAATCGCGTCATATGCGTGAAAGGGTTAATAATATTAATAGTGCATAATAACACATACAACCACCCTACATCACTGCCAAAATAACCACAACTACCCTATATCACCACCACAATAACCACAACTACCCTATATCACCAGCACCAGAAGGCTAGGAATCCTCCTCCCCTTGTAAAATTCTCCTACTCGACGAGACAGAGCAAGGGGCAAGGGAACGCAAAGTAGTCCCGGACCCTAAGAATTGGAACTTTAAATTATGTTTCTGTTCGGGCTGTGTCTTGAGTCGGCCACCCCCAGCAATAGGGTATATGCCTGAGTACGTACAGTATATATAATACATACTGTACATACACACATACCCCACATCACCACCACAATAACAAAAGCAGATACAACTAATTTACTCTGGAGCTTTTCCTTCGAATCTAATCTTCTCCTTTAATTCTTCTTATTTCTGTCTACTTGATGTCTTATTTTCCTTTATATTCCTAACTTTCCCTATAGCGAGGAAGCCGTTTTAAAGGCCCGGTTGAGGTGGGAATACTCGGCCGACCCCACAAGAAGAAGAAGACGAAAACAAAGAATACGAAGACGAAGAAGAAGGAGAAGAAGAAGACAAACCCTACATCACCACAACCACAACAACAACAACAACACCAACACCAACAAGTACACCTAGGCAACATCTCCGCACACCACAATCATAATATCGTGACCTGTTCTACACTCAACCACCTTTCCCCCCCCTGAATAAAATGAAAAAGACGTCGCTGGTACAGAAGGGGTTAAGGGGGAGGTACTTGCTTTTTCTGGACCCCCTTTTTCCTCAGGTTTAGCCCCATTACTTCTGAAACGTTCGCTTCATTAGTTTGGCGATTTTAAGATATTTCGCCCAATTTTCTTGCCAATATTAAGACCTATCATGCAATTTAGGTGTCGAACTTTTCCTGGAGAGCGATAGCGAGCCTGTAATTTAAGTGGAACCGGCCTTTGGCCGGAAAATCTGTCTATCGAAAAATGTACAAATTGGACTTGAAGGGGGATCTTGGCGGTGTATTTTTAAGCTGGATGGAGGTCTAGGGAGGAAACTAAAATACATATACACTGTACCGGTATACATCAATACAATCATATATACATCTATACATAGCCTATGATAGCGCAGTTGGAAAGTGTGTGCATGCTTAGATTGATATGCAGGATTCGAAACTGCATAATAAATCGTAGGCTTGTCCACCATTCTTTAACTGTCTTCGTAGCGCAATGGATAAATGCACTGAATTTGGGTGTAAGCATCCTAGGTTCCCTGGACTGCCACATGTATTTGTTGATTTCATTAATTGAGTTTAGGAGTAAAGTCGGTTGGTGGAGGTAACATAATAAATAATAATAAGATATATATAAATAAGCAAATGAATACCATCCCCCCTTAAAATCTCTCCTCTGATAGACAACCGTAACAACAAGGAAAATATAGATACATAAGATAATGGAAAAGAACAACAACAGAGGCAAGTACTGTATAACTAAAGAAAATAAATTTTGATAACAAATAATGAGAAAACACATAACAAAAATATTAGTAGAAAATAAAATAAATATATGAACGATGAAGATACAAAACAAACAAAACAAACACACACAAACCAAAACAATAAACAAATAAATTAATAAAATAAATAAATAAAATAAATAATAAAATAAATAAAATATTATGTCTATCTATCTATTGCCTGACGCCGTGATCCCCGAAGGGGTGGCCTCGAACGAACCGCCCCCATGCACCTCTGTCCCCAGTCAGTCGACGCCCCTCCCCCCAACCAGCACCGCCTTCGTTCATACACTTCCATCCTTCCACCTCTCCTTCGGTCTACCTCTCCCTCTCTGTCCCTCCACCTCGCTCTCGTACACCCTCTTAGTCATTCTCTCGCTTTCCATACGTTCCATATGGCCGAACCATCTCAAATTATTCCTTTTCACACTTTCCAGCACATCTACCTCCACATCACACCTCCTTCTTACTTCCTCATTAGCCTGTCTATCCCTCCATGTAACTCCGCACGCACTTCTTAAGTAATTCATTTCCACTGCTCTCACTCTTGGTCTGAGTCTCTCAACCAACGTCCATGCTTCGCTTCCGTAAGTCAGTGTCGGGATTACCACACTGTCATGCAAGGACTTCTTCACTTCCATACTGACCACCCTATTTCTTGTTACTGCTTTCAGCATTCCTACAACCCTCTTCCCTTGTTGTACCCTGTCCCGCACTTCTTCATCCATAGTCCCATCTTTACTCAACACACTGCCCAGATACTTAATAGCCTGACCGTTCACCTTCACTTCACACTCTGTGACTTCACCCCTTTCGAAGACCATAACCTTGCTCTTCCCCGCATTTACCTTCAAATTCCGTTTTTCGCACACTGTTCCAAACTCATTTACCAGACCCTACAACTCCCATTCATTATCACTCATCAGAACTGTATCATCCGCAAACAGCAGTAGAGGTAGCTTCCACTCAATTCCCTCCCTTTTCAGCGATACACCAACATCCACTGCTCTTGATAGTATTTCTTTCATGACTCCACCATATATACAGTAAACAACCACGGGGACATCACACACCCCTGTTTCAAACCAACATTCAGGTCAAACAACTCGCTCTGCTCACTCTCCACACGTACTGCCGCCTTTGCACCCTCATACATGCTCTTCACTGCTTTCAGCAACTTGCCATCTACTCCGTATATTCTAAGTACTTTCCACAAACCTTCTCTATCCACTCTGTCATAGGCCTTCTCCAAGTCCATAAAGGCAACATACACCTTTTGCTTCTTCTCCAGATATTTCTCCACAACACAATTCAGGGTAAAAATCTGATCTACACATGCTCTTCCCTTCCTAAAACCTCCCTGCTCGTCGCCTATCCATTTCTCCGTTCTCACTCTCACTCTCTCAATCACTACCCTACTGTATACCTTCCCTACTACGCTTAGAAGACATATTCCTCGGTGGTTACCACACACTCCTCTTTCTCCTTTGCCCTTATACCATATCCATTACACATGCCTTGTTCCACACCAAGACACCCTCTGCCATTTAATATTCCCCTTCATAGCTTCTTTCATTAACCCATTCTGTACCGGGGACGTCCTTTTTCATCCTACTCTGGCAACTACAGTATTGGACGATTTTATTCAGCTTAGTAAGGACCTCTAGCAATACTAAGGCTTCTAACGATCTCAACCGACCCTTTTAACTACCATAGATCCTTCCTAAGCTGCATACTATCGTCTATTATAGCAAGAATAAAATACAACACACGTCGTTGGTACTCAAGGGGTTAAAATTTGTTACCAGCTTCTGATCAAGCCGGATTCACACGAACGCTTATACCGGCAAAATCCGATCTTCAACTTTAACCTTTGGAGTACCAGCGACATGCAATATCTTATTCTAGCTATGTTTAGACGATATTATGCAGCTTAGGAAGGATATGTGGTAGTTACAAGGGCTTCGATGAGATAGTTTGAAGCCTTACTGTTGCTAGAGGTCCTTCCTAAGCTGAATAAAATTGTCTAATAGTTGCCAGAGTATGATGAAAAGGACGTCCCTGGTACGGAATGGGTTAAGGGGAGTTTTTAGTTTGTTCCCTAGACCTACGTCAAGCCGTATTTGATCTATCAATTCTGCTAAATATTTATGTCTTCAGCTCCAACTTCCTTAAAGCCTGAAACTCGTAACTGGTCAATTCAGCAGCTGCCAGACCAGAGTTGACGAAAAAGGTTGAGGGGAAAATGCGTTCTTGTAAATCCATTTAACCCCTTCAGCACGAATTGTCTTCATATTCTGGTTACCCTTACACAATTTTTTGAGCATAATTATTATCTATCTCTAGGACTCAAAGGGGTAAATACGATCTCAATAAACCCTCTGAATAACACAGGTCCTTCTAAAATTGCATAGAATTGTCTAAGTTTAGCCAGAATTAGAGGAAAAGTTGGTGTCACCGTACTAAAAAAAAAAGAAAAAAAAAAAAAAAAAAAATCTGCGTAACCCTTTCGCTGCAGGTGACGTTCTGGAATGTTTTGGCAAGTTACAGCAATTTCCAGGCTTTAAAAGCCTGTAAAAAACGTAAAAATCGAGTGTCAGTGGGCGGGAGCGTGAGGGGCCCACCTCCGACCCTCAGAGCACCGAGCGGCTCACTGAGCTAGGCTGTGTCTCGCGCGGGTCTCTCTCTGTCTCTTTCACCAGTGTAGCCAAGCGAGCGAGTGTTACATAATAGCGGGGTTCCCGCGTTTCACTGGGACCACTGCGGGTGAACCAGACCACATACAGGGTCCGTTCTGTTTTGAAGCTATTTTCGCCTAGTTTTCGGCAGAATACACTTCATTTAATGCAGATGCTTGATTTATCATTCAGGAGTGCCTGAATATGCCCTAAATAGCCCAAACATAGCTGCAGCCAAAGGGTTAAGGGGTTAAGCATGACTTCACAAAATTAAGACTGACCATGATTTTACCGGGGTGGGGGTGGGGGGGGGGGTAATTTTTTGCTTTTCTTCAAACTTGCTTCATACCCTACTTTCCTTTCCTTCCTTGAGTTACTGCTTCACCACTTTATAATTAACTTAGTTATGTAGAGCAGATTAACCAGACCACTGAGCTCCATACGGAACTCTCATAGGTCTCTTAAGGTGGTGGTGATGGTGGTGGTGATGATGATGATGATTATGATGGTGGTGGTGGTGATGATGATGATGATGATGATGATGATGATGATGATGATGATGATGGTGGTGGTGGTTGTGGTGGTGATGATGATGATAGTGGTGGTGATGATGGTGGGGGTGGAAATGATGCTAATGATGGTGGTGGAGGTTGAAATAATGATGATGATGGAGTTTATTTTTATAATACATACATAAAATTTTAAGACTGAGTGTTCCACACATAAGTGCAGTTTCAGTCTCTTGTCCTAATGGCCGTACGTCCTCTTTGGTAACTAAAAAAAACAAATGCCGCCAAAATAAAACCAATCACGCTTCATTATTTCATCACAAACTAATCAAAGCAGACCGCCGCCACCGGGTCTCTGTTTTGTATTTTTATTTTATTTTTATCTTTTTTTTGAACGATTAGTTTAACCAGACCACTGAGTCACAGCATGAGACTCTTATAGGGCTGGCCTTGGCTAGCACTAAGGGTATAGGAATGTTGGGTGCGGATCAGGGTAGTAATGAGAGTGAAATGTCCGGTCTTGGGTATAAGAATGGAAGGGGACGAGACAAATCAAAATGTTATCAATGAGCAAACAGACTGTAAGAAAACGGACAATACAGTAGATGGAAAAGGTAGGAGAATCCGACAGTATATCAGAGTAAGTCTTCCTGCCAAAACATAAAGTACGTTGGTGAGAGTATAGCGGGCATTCAATAAGGACATGACGTATAGACTTGTTGTCTTACCCCAGATAAAATTATTAAACTCACCTTGGAAGTTAACAAAACGAGCTTAGACATTTTTCAACACCACGGTGTACTTCCTACTACACGTACTAGCTGGTAAGTATAAGGGTTAGTCTTGTATCCAACGGCCTAGGTACTAGCGACACATATTACTGGTAAGTAAGGGTTAGTCTTGTATCCAACGGCCTAGGTATTAGCGACACATATTACTGGTAAGTAAGGGTTAGTCTTGTATCCAATGGCCTAGGTACTAGCAAAACACATTACTGTACTGGTAAGTAAGGGTTAGTCTTGTATCCAATGGCCTAGGTACTAGCAAAACACATTACTGTACTGGTAAGTAAGGGTTAGTCTTGTATCCAATGGCCTAGGTACTAGCAACACATATTACTAGGTAAGGGTTAGTCTTGTATTCAACATACTAGGTCTAGGTTAGGTTAGGCTACTTCGTTAGGTTAATGACAATGGATCAGGTGGTAGGTATGGGTTAAACTAGGAAAACCCGAGCCAACTTTGGATATTCGATTACATCTACTGTTTTTTTTTACTTTGAAAACTCAGAAAATCCGAGCCAGCTTTGGCCAAAAGTTGGCTCGGGTTTTCCAATTTTAGGGTTTTATGGGTTTCAAAAATGTGAAAACCCGAGCAAAGTTTCTTTTATATACGTTATTATCGCTTTTTACCCCTCAATTTCCCTGTACTTCATAGCCGTCCCCATTAGTGGGGGGGCGTGTTTTTAGACTATGTAATTATTATCAGTATGATGGTTTGAGTACCTGCAACATCCGGGTTGGTGGTCCATTTCAGTTGACCGTTGGTTCTTGGTGGCCGAACCAGTTGTAGCTCCAATAGGTTGGGGGGGTCGGTGGTGTTGGGGGGGTCGGATGGGGGGCGGTGGTCAGTCTTCTCCGCCACCCCACCACCTACGTCACCCACCCCTGCTCGCCGGATGCACGAACGCTTGTGGTGGAGTATTGCGCACACCAACACTGCCGAGATTAAACCTGTATATAAAATGAGATCTTTTTCAATTTTTATTCTGCTAACATTAGATAATTTTATAGTACAGTACTGTACAGGTATTCAGCTTACGAAGAGTAAAAACAATCTAAATTATTCTTTCGACTTTCACATACATACATGGTTTAATGTTATTTTTCATTACATTGTAATGGTTCAAACCAGGTTGCCTTTTCATAGTTGGACTGTAGTACAGTATAATCTACGGCTGCAGCTGATGCAGCCATAAGTAAAACTGTGACTTAGTAAGATTCAACAAAGTCCCCCTGCATTACCTATCTGCACCAGAACAGCCTCAATAGTGCTACAAAAGACATTGCCACAACAAAACTTTTCTATACTGCATAGTATGACTATTGGTTCGAACGATCTCCTTTCCCTCCTTTAGTCGCCTTGTATGACACACAGTAATAGACGTGGGACGTATCCTTTTATCCTTCACTAAATGTGAAAGCCACCTTAACCCCATGGATTCTTAACAGAAGAAAATGGTCTAATAGAAGCCAGTTACATCTTCATTAGGATTTTAGACTCGGAAGCTCCCGCACCACCACTGTGAATGTTATCAGTACCGTTTGATAAGGGAGTTCCATGTTTTGCATGTGTAGGGCTTCTTCACCTGATGGCTGCTCTCCTTGCTGCACAGTCCACTGCAGACTTTCATCCCAGGTCTCCCTCGATCTATTGACTGCTATCATTCAATCCACTTTCACACCTTTAACACACTTCGCTCAACCATCGTCATCCATTCTCTCCACATGGCCAGACCACCGCAGTCTGCCATCCTGGGTTCGAGTCCTCGGAGTGCCACATGTATTTGTTGATTTCATTAATTGAGTTTAGATGTGAACTTGGTTGGTGTAAAAAACATAATAATTACACATCACCTTGCTAATACACTTTATACCAAGTTCAGGTAAAAAAAAAAAAAATTCTATTGGCCATATTCTGCAACATGTGAGAAGGGTGCTGACAATCCCTAATCAATCACAGTATTGGAACTGAATGCTGAACTGCTGATATATGAGAATAACACAATACTGGTACCACTCTGTAGGTACTTATTAAGTTTTTCAAAGTGAAGGGTTTTATTGGATTAGAAAACTGGGAGGCAATCCCATCATTTGGAGAGGTATTTTCTAAGCTGCGTACAATCTTTAGGTGGTAGCTGGGAGTACTGTACTGTATATAAAAACTGTTGCCATTGGTTTGGAATTACAGTACAGTACTGTAATTGCTAAAAATAATCTTACAGTATTTTCAAATCTTATTTATTCTATTCTGGCTAATCCTAAATGATTTGCTATGCTTCTAATAAGAAGTGGTCAATGAATTCTTCATTAATCTATAACTATCTATCTATCTATTGCCAGATGCCTTACTCCCCTTAACGAGGGTGGCCATACACAGAAGGCCCCAAAGCGGACCTATTCCCTGTAAGAGGGACAACCCGAGCCAGTTTACTGGACTTACTGGATTGACCACTCAATTTAGGATCCGTCCGACTCCAAGGCCCTCTATGTATCTTGTTAGCACTGTTTTTCTACAGTGGTGTTCGGCTAGTGCATCCACTAACCTGCCTTACACTTAGATAAGCAGTATGGATTTGTATCAGGTTTACTCCCCTAGACAGGTTGCCGACCAAGGCTGACGAGTCCCATACACCCAGATTTTTATAAGGTTGTCTCCCCTAGATGGGTTGCCGATCAAGGCTAATTAAAGCAATTTAAAAATTGCTTTCACTGCCCATAATGGTGACAGTAATTTTAAGTGGACCATCTCAACCACCCAGCTAATTCTAGCTAACAATAAGTTTGATCAAGATTGTTTGAGTAGATAATATAAAATCCCAATCAATCAATCAAAGAAGCAAATGAAATGACAATGTGTGACTCCATGCAAGTCTGCTATCTGTAACTCTTCTCATCGCAACTATACTTAATTATGATTTATCGGTTTGTTTCAGCCATGTGTGGCCTCTTCCATGTAAGGTTGTCACTTATTTAAACCACTATGTAAACAAGGCTGTTCATAGAGACAAACTACATGACCATATAGATGATTTTGACATAAACTTAACCATGCAACTAATCCCTAACATAATACTAACCCGGAGCCCTACCTACAGTATCAATAGTCCAAGCTACTATGTATTATCTGATCTTGTAGCTAACCCAGAAGTGTATGGAAGCAGTATCAGTTGAAAGGTTCCTCCATATTTTGCATGGGTATTGCTTGGTCACTTGATAGGCGTCCTCGCTGCTGTATGATCCCTTTCAGCGTCCATGTCAAGTTCCCTAACCTTGAGATCCTTTCTCAAGAGTCATCCCAGGTTTTCTTCTTCTACCGACTACTTCCAGGGCGCATCACCCAGACATTCTCTCCACATGGCTAAACTATTGCAGTCTGACAGTATGTCTCACTGAAGTGACTGATACTCTATAAGAGTTTATAACAAATTGTTTTTTCAACTCTGTTCTCAATGCTCTCTCTCACACTGTAGCATCATGCATCCTCCTCACCATGCTCATTTCAGTATGCTCAAGTCTTCAGGTGTCATTATCTTTGGCATCCCATGTCTCACATCATAAATCAGCACAATTCTCACATATTCACCTTAGTGTCTTAGTGCGGAAGGAGAGACCCTTTGTAAAAAGTGGTAGCAACTCTCTAAAATACTTCCACCCAGTTCTGATTCTTATGACTGAGCTAGTCTCTACACCCCTATAGTGCTGATCATGTCACCCATGTAGCAGATTTCATCGACACGCTCCAGACTCACATCCCAAATATCAAATCTTTCCACCCTTGGCTAACCTTGTCAGTTCCCACAGCACATACTACAAGAATACAAGTAAACAAGCAAAGCACTCAAACTACCTTTTACACTCTTACACTTTTTATGAACCCAATTATACACTTATATTCAACACACTTGACAGAATTGCTACCCACACCCTTCTTGTATATACTGCATGGCTAAGTCCCACTCATCACTACAGCACCACCATCCACTCCACTCACTATTATTTTGGTTTACCAACATTAACCCTAAGGTGCTTACATATTATTAGTGTGAAGCATAGGTGGGCAGCGAGGAGGGGTGGTAGAGACAGCCTGAGAGCAGTGTGCTGGTGGTGGTGGTGCTGGGGTGAGGCAGCTGACAGTAAACACCGCTGTAGCCTGGTATACACACACACTCAAAATCTGAAAAACAAACATTTATACAGTATTTTACTTGACGTGTAGAGCCGATATGGCTGTTGCCTAATTCTCACACAACACATATACATAACTTGTCATATAAGAGAACCCCATCAGATATATAAACTTTTCTTTTGCATCAAGACGTGGGGATTATACCGCTGACATCTAGATCATGAGGCCCCACCATCACCACTGTGCCATGAGGACTAGCCTACTCAGTAGAAACTGAACAGGGGTATACTTATAAATTTATGTTAGCTTTCCAAATCATTATACATAAAGACAACAGACTATTACCTTCAAAGAAAGGATGGGAAGTGATGGGAAGATGAATGGAAATATTGCTTGCTTTTCTATTTATCAAGAAGATCCAGTTAATATTTGTGCTTTGACTCTGGAGGCACTCATAACAGGGTTGACTGCTGTACATGGTTAGGGCCCTTTAGGGGTTAGACTTCCTCATTCATGTTAGGTATGGTGGTGAGATAGTGATCGAATGGGTATGGAAAATGTGCAAACTAGCATGGGAGAAAGGGAGTGCACCCGATGACTGGAAGACTGGCATAATAATCCCCCTATATAAGGGCAAAGGGGAAAGAGGAGTGTGTGGTAACCATCGAGGAATATGTCTTCTAAGCGTAGTAGGGAAGGTATACAGTAGGGTAGTGATTGAGAGAGTGAGAGTGAGAACGGAGAAATGGATAGGCGACGAGCAGGGAGGTTTTAGGAAGGGAAGACGTTGTGTAGATCAGATTTTTACCCTGAATTGTGTTGTGGAGAAATATCTGGAGAAGAAACAAAAGGTGTATGTTGCCTTTATGGACTTGGAGAAGGCCTATGACAGAGTGGATAGAGAAGGTTTGTGGAAAGTACTTAGAATATACGGAGTAGATGGCAAGTTGCTGAAAGCAGTGAAGAGCATGTATGAGGGTGCAAAGGCGGCAGTACGTGTGGAGAGTGAGCAGAGCGAGTTCTTTGACCTGAATGTTGGTTTGAAACAGGGGTGTGTGATGTCCCCGTGGTTGTCTACTGTATATATGGATGGAGTCATGACAGAAATACTATCAAGAGCAGTGGATGTTGGTGTATCGCTGAAAAGGGATGAAATTGAGTGGAAGCTACCTACACTGCTGTTTGCGGATGATACAGTTCTGATGAGTGATAATGAATGGGAGTTGCAGGGTCTGCTAAATGAGTTTGGAACAGTGTGCGAAAAACGGAATTTGAAGGTAAATGCGGGGAAGAGCAAGGTTATGGTCTTCGAAAGGGGTGAAGTCACAGAGTGTGAGGTGAAGCTGAACGGTCAGGCTATGGAGATCGTCAACTCTTTTAAGTATCTGGGCAGTGTGTTGAGTAAAGATGGGACTATGGATGAAGAAGTGCGGGAGAGGGTACAACAGGGGAAGAGGGTTGTAGGAACGCCGAAAGCAGTAACAAGAAATAGGGTGGTCAGTATGGAAGTGAAGAAGTCCTTGCATAACAGTGTGGTAATCCCGACACTGACTTACGGAAGCGAAGCATGGACGTTGGTTGAGAGACTCAGACCAAGAGTGAGAGCAGTGGAAATGAATTACCTAAGAAGTGCGTGCGGAGTTACATGGAGGGATAGACAGACTAATGAGGAAGTAAGAAGGAGGTGTGGTGTGGAGGTAGATGTGCTGGAAAGTGTGAAAAGGAACAACTTGAGATGGTTCGGCCATATGGAACGTATGGAAAGCGAGAGAATGACTAAGAGGGTGTACGAGAGCGAGGTGGAGGGACAGAGAGGGAGAGGCAGACCGAAAGAGAGGTGGAAGGATGGAGTGAGGAAGTATATGAACGAAGGCGGTGCTGGTTGGGGGGAGGGGCGTCGACTGACCGGGGACAGAGGTGCATGGGGGCGGTTCGTTCGTGGCCACCCCTTTGGGGATCACGGCGTCAGGCAATAGATAGATAGATAGATAGATAGATAGACTTCCTCATTCACCTCATCATACACAAAATCAAAATATCAAGGCCTCAACTATCGCCGACTGAGTGGAACATAATAGTAAGTTCTTCCTACCATAGAACTGTTTAGTGGTGTGAGGGAGCTCCAGGTCTGGCACCATTGTAGGAATTCTTTTTTACACCATACCCGAAAGAGGATTTATGGAACTCCGATCTTACTCTCAACCATCTGAACAATTTTACCAACACACCTAAACTTCGTTAGATGCGGAAATAGCCTCACGAAAATATAAAGCCCTGGTGGGGGCACGAACTCTCGACCCTTGGGTTGTGAGGCAGACACCTTACCAGTTAGACCAATAGAGATATCCCACTTGGCCTGGTCGGCTCAGGGTATTTCCGCATCCGATCTGTTTTAGGCTAGCCTATTTTCACTGACTTTACACTACTTCACCTTCCGGGAATCTAAAGCTCCGAACAGAGAGGAACAAGCCTGAACCGAATCGACCGAGAGTCCGTCAGAGAGATGAACGGGAATGGTGAGTCAACTTCACTGAGCGGTGCACAACACACACCTACTAACTGCCCAGTTGGCAACTCGCTTGAGCGGCCGGCAACTCCACAACCCAACCCAAGTGAGTTCTCACTACACTCCCTGTTCTCTCCTATCCTCTTCCTTGTCCTGTAGGAATTCCTACACCATCACAGGTCTGCCACTGCATATACAGTACTGTACTGGTATTTGTAGGCAGGGATTAGAGTGACAGTATAACTAGCTGCTTTGTTTTCACTCACCTTTCTAGGAGTGTTCTAATCTTCTTTTACTTTTTTATCTCATTATTAAGTATCTCAGGCTGGATTGGGCAATGTTGTCCATCAATGGTGAGGGGAGGGATTAAGGGCAGAGGAGGCTAGCCCCTCTTTTTGGGAACTCAGTAGTCTGGTTAAGCTAATTAAGTAGAACCCCACCCATCCAGTGCTCTCAGATCCGGAAACCAAAGAGATTCGGATAGGCATTTAGATCCAGACTCATGTTTCAGCCAACCAAACTTGTCTGGATGGCTTGGGAAAAATATAAGTCAATCCGGAAGCGAAAGAGACGAATACAAGTACAGTATTGTTTACATCAGTTTCAGAATGGGCTGTACTGTATGACGGAGTTAGATATCCAGACTTGTATGTCGCCATCCAGATTTGTCTGGATGGCTGAAACCTAAATCTGGTTGTTTAAGTTAGATATCCTGAGTCATGTACAGTATCAATCTGGATGGCTGAATATAGATCCGGACTTTTGGCAGATCCAGACAAGGTTCTCCCCAAATGAGTCTGGATGGGCGAGGTTTAACTTTACTGTGTATGTATATATATATATATATATATATATATATATATATATATATATATATATATATATATATATATATATATATATATATATATATATATATATATATATAATGTGTATATATATATATATATATATATATATATATATATATATATATATATATATATATATATATATATACAGTATATAAAAACAAAATAATAATAATAATAATAATAATAATAATAAAAGGAAAAACAACATTAATTAATTTAAAAAAACACAAGGGCAGAGATTGTTATGATGCTGGTTGGGGTTAAACTAAATCTGATATGGAGAGGAGTCTCCAAAATAGCGACTTCAAAGCCACTTTCTTTTATGCTGGCCTACCGTGTCACCAAAATCTCCCAGCAAATGTAAATGCACTAATCTGATTGCTCATGTCATGGATGTAGATTATGAGTGGAGAAATTTCAAGTTAAATATTAACGTGGTGATAGTGGGTTGTTATATGTGCGATTAGTTTGCTTGGGAAACTTGCTCATGTAGTCATGTACACTGTACAGTATACCCTTTGTGGTGGTTTTATGTTCTTTTAATTCAAAAATTTATTTTATTAAAGCGTTACTGCCACATAGTGATTTTGATAAGTTCTTTTGCCTTTATATTGTGTTGTCCCAGTTTTAGTTTATCTATTTTGCAAGTTTTACATTATTAATAATATAGGTGTAGCGGAAGATGGGCGTGGTGTAGGTCATAAGCAAAGATTTTCCAAAGTACAGTACCAGGGGGTACTTTACCCCCAGGGGGTAAGGGGGCCTTCATCTAATGGTGGAGTAAAAATAGAATATGCCTCACGCATCCTACTGCGTGTCGTACAAGGCGACTAATAGGGGGGATGGCGATAGACTTATGGACCAACAGCCATTACTAGACAATAATGTCTTTATCTTAGCACTGTCTTGGTATGGCACTGCCGAGGCTGGTGGGGTGCGGATAGGTGCCACAGGAGACTGAATCTTACCTGGGCGCCGTTTGGCACCACACCTGTGTCGGCAACAGTGTTTGCATGTTGGAGCAGTGTTGGGGCAGGACTTTATTGTTCTATAGTCCAATTGCCTAATATACAGTAGAGTCTTGTTATGGTGCTGTCTTTTTGTAACACTGTTAAGGCTGGTGTGGTTGCAGATACTGCAGGTGCAAGTGCTGCAGTGGGACTCTGTTGAGTCTTGCTGAGGCATGGTTAGTACTATACCAACATCAACCACAGTGATGACTTGTTGGGGCAGTGTTGTGGCAGGACTTTATTGTACTACAGTACACTCCAACTACTGGCTGGATGTAACCACTACTATAAGGAAATGTACTTTACTACTGTAAAGGAAATGCTATCTATGACTATCTCTTATTATTTTTTTTAATTTACTCTGAGCTATTGCAAAATGCAAATATAAAGGCCAGAATTGTAAAATACTGCATAAAATGTTAAAAACAAAAACAAACCAAATCAAACCATGACCAATCACACCGCTAGAAAGTGGAGCTTCATGTAAGGTAGGAAACTCTCTTCTTTATCTCTGTTTACCTTTCTTCTTTCTCTCTTTCTTTGCTCATGTCTTATCCATTATTGCTGGTTGTTGATTATTGTTAGAGTTTCTTAGGGCATGGGTGTAATGTTTTGGTTAGTTTTGCTTGGATGTTCAATTGTTCATGCACAACAAAACTGACTGAGATATTTATAGCACATATATTCCCTACATAAAATATCACAATCTAAGTGTATAAATCAAATATTTCAATACATTCTTTAATGGTCTATACAATAGTATTACTTTTTCATAGTAAGCTACTGGCATATCCCACCTAGGCGAGGTGGCCAGCTTGTGTAGACCTATAAAGTGTTAAGTGCATGTTGAATGATACTGTACTGCTTAACCCATTCACCTAGCTGAAGTACATCACAAGACCTTGCAGACTATTCAAAACAAAGCCCTAAAAATAATCACAGGCTGTACAGCTACTACACCTACATAATATTATCACCTACATCAAGAAACCAAAGTCCTCAAAGTCAGAGACCACCTGGACATGAGAGGCACCTAATTCCTGGCTGTAGCCTCTACAAACCAACACTACAACACAGTGGTGATGGGCTGGTCTATCAGAGTGAGAACTGAGCGATCTCTGCCATACCCATAGCTTACTCTGACTGTTCCTTTTACTTATATATTTTCTAGATCTCAAGTGACGGCGTCTCTTCCGTGGATTGACCTCCCAATCTACCAAGATTGGAAGCCAAAGCGTCACATTTTTCCTTTGCCCCTCAACTTTCTCTTCATAATTGCTGAGGGGCACAGGGCCCTGGGTGGGGCTTTGGTTTCCTGGGCGTTTCTGCACCCTCCTCAGCTCACCGCCATGGAGTGGCTTCAGTCTGGGGGCGCTCGGTTATGGCCTTGGCCTTGCTCAGGGCCTTGGGGCTGTTCGGCCAGGCAGCTTGGGGAACAGCAACAGCAACAACAACAACCAACACTCGTCCCTTCTTATCACTCCTAGATATTTAAAACACTCCACTTGTTCCAGCATTTCCTCATCAAGTTGTACATTTAGATTCACCCTACGAGCATCTCTATTATACACCATCACTTTACTATTATTGACATTCACCCTCAGCTTCCTCCTCCCACATACCACACCAAACTCTTTAACTACTCGCTGCAGTTTCTCCTCAGAATCCGCCACTAACCCTGTGTCATCAGCAAACAGCAACTGGTTCAACTCCCAATACTACCGGTATTCTTTCTTACTAAACCCAATCCTCTAACTATAGTTCTAATTTTCATCTCACATTCCCGATTAAATTTGCTAACAGCTAGAATTGTCAAGCAAGCCATGACAAATCACCTTTAGAGCAAAATCTCCCCAAAATGTCTTTGTTTGTAAATTTTTACTTATTACCGCAACTGGATACAGATGACATTAGGTGTAATTGGAATATGACTAATTAGTGCCACGAGTGCACACAAAACACGGAATGAACGATAAGGGAACAGGAATCAATTGGATTAATTCTAATTGGTTCCTCGAGGCCCCCAACTCAACCATATACTTGACTTATTATCCTACTTTTTGCCATCTATTAGTGTTTTGGAGTGAGTAAATTACTAAATAGTGGTTAAGCATGGTGATTAAGTGATTAAATAGTGGTTAAACATTACAAAACCACCATCATCATACAAACAGACATTTCCGCGGAACCTACATGCTATCACTTAAGCTTCTATTTAACTATTATAAGGTAACTTAAAGTTCTTGTTATACCTTTCTATTTACTTGTGTATGATAAATTTAATATACTATACTGTACAGTACAAGTGTTATTTGTCTGATTTTGGGAAGTCAAAAGTGGTCATTGTCAGATTTGGTGCAGCCCTGGGTGTGTTATGGGCGGTTTTGATGAGCTATAGGCGCAGGATAGCAGCCTTTGAGGTGAGTGTGATAGGCGAATGTGTGAATGGCGGGGGTTTGACTTTGACTGTATGCTGAAAGGTGATTGTGCATCTCCTCCTTTAGTCCTTCTTACCGGTGGAGATATCGGCGTTTGAATGGAAATTATTAGCGCCGCGGCGAAATTACCCCGTCTTACCCTATCATTGAGTTCAACTGCCATTATTTCTGCCTTGTCATTATTTAACTCCACGTGCTTTTTTGCGAAGGTAAGTACATGTACACCAACAAAGTATCGTTCATGAAAGTGATAAAACACTGATAATCATCGATGGGGCCCGTAACTGGTTGGTCATAGGCTAAACTAAGGTATTATTCTATAATTGCACCTATACGAGCTAAACAAATTATTATTCTATTTAACAGGAAGGTACGACGAGGTAAGTTGTTGTTGTTGTTGTTGTTTTTCCCCAAGCTGCCTGGCCGAACAGCCCCAAGGCCCCGAGCAAGGCCATAACCGAGCGCCCCCACAGAACCCTCCCTGCCGACCACAATAAAGCCTGGGTGACCGAAGCCACTCCATGGCGGGGAGCTGAGGAGGGTGCGGAAACGCCCGGGAAACCAAAGCCCCACCCAGAGCCCTGTGCCCCTCAGCAATTATGAAGAGAAAGTTGAGGGACAAAGGAAAGATGTGACGCTTTGGCTTCCAATCTTGGTAGATTAGGAGGTCAATCCACGCAAGAAACGCCGTCACTTGAGATCTAGAAAATATATAAGTAAAAGGAACAGTCAGAGTAAGCTATGGGTATGGCAGAGATCGCTCAGTTCTCACTCTGATAGACCAGCCCATCACCATTGATAGACCAGCCCATCACCATACGAGGTAAGTGATGTGGTATAGGTGGCAATATGCGGAAATGGATTAGAAGGGCATTCTGCGCCCCTCTTACCCCCTTACGAAAATCTACGGTTATTCACTCCACCCCAACTGGATATCTACCGTTTTACCCAACCAGCGGGGGTGTGAGGGCGGCAGCCCCCACCCATAATACTAGGTTAGGTTAGGTAAGGTTGTTAGGTTAGGCTAATGTCTCTCTGAAACATTGTAAATCCGTGTCACATCTAGATTGATAGACTTTTGTCAGAGGGGGGCAGAATTCCCTTATAATCCATTTCCGCATATTGCCACCTATACCATATCACTTACCTCGTTGTACCTTCCTGTTAAATACAATAATAATTTGTTTAGCTCGTATAGGTGCTATTATAGAAATTTACCTAAACTAATACCGGTTACTCACTCCACCCCAACTGGATTTCTACCGTTTTACCCAACCAGCGGGGGTGTGGGGGCGGCAGCCCCCACCCATAATACTAGGACTGGTTAGGTAAGGTTGGTAGGTTAGGCTAACTAGGCCTAATGTCTCTCTGAATTTCTGAAACATTGTAAAATCTGTGTCACATCTAGATTGATAGAGTTTTGTCAGAGGGGGTGGAATGCCCTTATAATCCATTTCCGCATATTGCCACCTATACCAAATCACTTACCTCCGTACCTTCCTGTTAAATACAATAATAATTTGTTTAGCTCGTATGTGTGCAATTATAGAAATTTACCCTGAATTTATTGCTTTGTAGCCCTATCATCTATGACAGTATGGCTAATGGCTTCCTAACATAACTTCCTAACATCCTGGGTTCGAGTCCACGGACTGCCACATGTGTTTGTAAATTTCATTAATCGATTTTAGGAGTATGGTTGGTTGTTGGAAGGAACATAATAATTGTAGCCTAGGCTAGTTTCAAAATTTGGAAGGCCTAGCCTAGGCCCTAAGTTTAAATAATTACGGGCCAGGGGATGATAAAAATAATTATAATATTCAAGGACACTAGTGCGACGTTATGAGAAACAATGGTAGCATTCAAGGAGACTACTGCAGGACTCTTCTTCTTCTTCTTCTTACCTCTGACCGGGTATAGGCTATCCTAGTGTTTACTAGCCTATACCACTTTGAAACTTAAATTGAAAGGACATTAGCCTAACCTAACAACCTTACCTAACCTATCCTAGTATTATAGGTGGGGGCTGCCACACCCACACCCCCGCTTTGACTTAGATTTTTGGTGTATTTGTCTGTGAAGTGGGTATTTTTCAATTTGTTGATAACGAAAATCCTCCATGCAGACTTAGCCTAGGCTATATGGAGAAAAATATGGCGAATCTATTGGTGCCTATTTTCCCTAATAAATTGTTTCTCATAACGTCGCACTAGTGTCCTTGAATATTATCGAAACAATTTATTAGGGAAAATAGGCACCAATAGATTTGCCATATTTGTCTTCATATAGTCGGCATGGAGGATTTGGTTCAATGTTATTTTAATACCACGAATTTTGTTGATATATTTGAAGATAAATATTGAATCTATATGCTCTAAAGATCATAAGAAAATTTGTTTAAACCCTCGGCAAAACCTAATAAAAAGGTATGATGCTAAAATTTCTTTTTCGTAACAAGGTTGTCAATACGGTACTTCCAGTTATCGATACCTCTAAAGATCATATGAAAATGTGTTGAACCCTCGGAAAAACCTAATATAAAAGTATGGTACTAAAATTTAAGGTTTAATTCTAGTTTCGCGTTCACAGCATACTCATAAATTTCTATGGCTACTTTAGAGTTGTCATATACCATACTTAATTCCTATATATGTCCAAAGCGGTGGAAATGCATTATAAGGAATTATACCTACTGTAAACAAAAAATTATATTTTCTCCCCATATGCGGCACCATAGCTAGCCTATTACATAATACTAGGTTAGGTTAGGTAAGGTTGTTAGGTTAGGCTAATATCGTTAATGTAGTTTATTATCATTATAGGCCTATTCGGTATATAGACCCTCTAACGGTGGGGGGTGAGGAGGGGCAGATCCCGTCCTGTATCTAATACCGGTACCCAAGTAAAATAATGTCATAGGGGTGAGGGGGATCATGACGACCGTAGTACTTCAATCTTTCTTCTATTCAACAGCTGAGCTCCATATTTCCCCCATCATATGACTTAAAAATTGCTTCTTCTGTGTCCAGACATTTTTGGCTTGAGCCTTGATTGTGGCCCTGTCATTCTTTCAACTCTGAGAGACACTCGTCTATGACTTAAATTGCTTCAAACAGTGAGTGTGTCCAGATAAACCTCCGAGTAACACGGAGCGGCGGCGGCAGACAAGAATTGCCATCATGTTCCCGCGTCTATTTTGACTGCCTGTGAGCTGTAACATGAAGCAAGTAAGTTGATCGCACATACTGTATTTCGAGTTTGATTAGTTCCTTTTGCTATTCTTGTGTTGTCCCAGTTTTTTGGTTTGTTTGTTTTGCAAGTTTTTTTATAATAGGCCTAGGCCGAGTTAAAAAAAATCCACATTGGAGGCATTTTCTGCCATGGATAGGCTAATGAAATGAAGTTGAATAATTTATAGGCTACCTATACCTAAGCTTTTATTATACCAAACTGGAGGAAATGAATAGAAAGAAATAAGGATAGGCTAACAATGTAAAATAAGTCAATGGAACTTTCTTAAGCATAGACCTACGGAATTTTGCTGAGACGCTGCCAGCATCTAGAGAGAGAGAGAATGTGAGTGAATGAGTAAAAAGTTTTCCATAATTAACAAAAACTAGACTAGTCTGTAGACAAATTACTGTATAGGCCTAGGCCTAGTTGTGATGATTATAAATGTACTCACCAGGAACAGATGAGTATCTGGAGAAGAAACAAAAGGTGTATGAGTAGATAAGAGAATTTGTGGAAAGTACTTAGAATTATACGAAGGCAAGTTGCTGAAAGGAGTGAGTGAAGAGCATGTATAGGGTGGGTGCAAAAGGCTGGAGTGTCTGGATGGACTAGGCCTTAGCCCCCATCAGTCCAGAGTAGCTTATATATAATATATGTTTAGGCTATATTATAATATATGCCTATAGATGTAATAATAACAGTAATTATTAAAAAAGACTGACTAACTAGGCCTTAAAATTACATGTGTTAACTAGCTGGAGGACCCCAAGACGCAGACACGCAGACTGGAGACTCGGCAGATGTAAACAAACAAAAGGCGTCATTAAAAATATTATTTTTAATGACAATATAATATAGGCTAGCCTATACCCAATTTTTCACAGGCATAAATAAATACTTCTTTCTTCTTTTTCCTAGGTTATCACGATTTCTTATGATTCTACATGTTTTTATATACATGGCTACACACTCACTACACAGTATTAATCACATAGTTACCCATAATATTAATCCGTTTTCTTAATTTACTTAAAAGTTCTCGCTGGTTTTCTTTTATTAATTTGGTGGGGAAACTGAAGGAAATGGATAGAATATAAGGAAGCTAGCTAACGATGTAAATATAGTCAATGGTTGGTTTTCTTTTAAGCATAGGATGGCATGTTTGTTCTTAAAGGTTTCTTGTAAGATTTGTTTGTTAGTAGTCTGTAGACAAATACTGTAGTTATTATAAGTGTATTATTATAAATGTATGTTTACTCCTTGTGTGCCTGGGTTAAAACTTGAGAATTAAACGACCTTCTAAAATCCAGTCAGATAAGACCCTACACAATATGGTTTTAACCCAATCAGATTGAAGATGTGAGAAATATGAGATGTGTATATCAAGAAAATAAAATTCAAAGTATGACTTAAGTTTAATAACACTATAAATAAAAAATAACAAGGGTTTTGCTTTTACATTCTTGACTTTGGGATTGTAAATGATGGAAACTGACTGAAGATATTCAGTATACCTGTTCAATAAGCTGTTAAACTTCTGACTCTGTTCAGATGCTTAGACAGGTGAACCTAGAATAGAGGACTAATAATAATAATAATAATAATAATAGTTCTTAAAGCTAGCGCATGCTAAGCTAGCTAAGGATAGCTCAATAAGGTCGATTAGGCGTATTTCCATTGGGGTCCTGTACTACTACCCCATCCCTTTGCTCATGAGGGATGGTAACGACTCAATGCTTGTGAAAAATCTTTAACCCTCCAGCCCCGGGGGCTATAGCTTGCGACTGTGCTCCGGTACCGGGTGTTTTGACGATCTTTGGCCTATGTTAACTACTCTGTAAGTCAATGAATATGTCATGTAATGTTGTAAATAAAAAAGAATAATGTTCCACAAACCTTCCTCTGTCGAATGGCGTTGAGTAGAGGTCTCTAGCCCCTCTGGTTGCATAATGGTGAGCGCGGGAAGACGAGTGCTTTTCGGCGGCAAATTCTTCCCGCGTTCGGACGCGTCGCCTCGGCCATGGCTACGACGCACCTAGCCGCTCGCCGCGCCAAAGTATTTATCTCCCTTAGACGATTTTAGTGTTTGATATTGAGAATGTGATGTTTATTTGATATTTTCTAGTTATTTTGAGGCCAATTATATAAAATATGTTTATTAGGGTATCACTGTCACTGATATTGCTAATTTTCACTCGATACCGTACATTTTATTAGTAATTGAGGTAGCTTATTGTTGTATTAGGCACTGATTATTCGTTATCACAGGTGTTTATTATACTTTGGCCATCAAATATTAGGTCTTGTGTCACTTTCACTTTGACAAATATGCTTTAGAGTGTCACTGTCACTGATAATGCTCATTTTCACTCGATACCGTACATTTTATTAGTAATTGAGGTAGGTTATTGTTGTATTAGGCACTGATTATTCGTTATCACAGGTGTTTATTATACTTTGGCCATCAAATATTAGGTCTTGTGTCACTTTCACTTTGACAAATATGCTTTAGAGAGTGTCACTGTCACTGATAATGCTCATTTTCACTCGATACCGTACATTTTATTAGTAATTGAGGTAGGTTATTGTTGTATTAGGCACTGATTATTCGTTATCACAGGTGTTTATTATACTTTGGCCATCAAATATTAGGTCTTGTGTCACTTTCACTTTGACAAATATGCTTTAGAGAGTGTCACTGTCACTGATAATGCTCATTTTCACTCGATACCGTACATTTTATTAGTAATTGAGGTAGGTTATTGTTGTATTAGGCACTGATTATTCGTTATCACAGGTGTTTATTATACTTTGGCCATCAAATATTAGGTCTTGTGTCACTTTCACTTAGTTATATGATTTGTAAACGATTTATATACAATTTATTGTGTCTTTTTTCACTGATTTCTATATTTCTATAGGTTCTAATCATATGAATGTCACTTGGTATATACATATGTGTCACTTTCACATATTATTATGGTGTAATTGTATTTGTATCAATGTTCTCATAATACATGACTTTTGTATTACAATACATTGGTTTTCTTCCACTTTTTGCCTATATATAATTATAGTGTACATATTGTCATTTTATTTGGCAATTTCAGTATGATTATTAGAACTCCAGCTTGGAGTGGTAATCAAAGAAGCAATCTACAGCACAGAGTGCCACCTTGCACTCCACACACTCCAGGGTTGACTTTTTACCTGACCTCGGCTTCACCCTGCTGTTGTAGCAGACATGGCACCGCTTCTGCTGTGTTCTTCCGGATTCATTCTGAGGCAGGGAACCAAGCCTGTGCCTAGTCAAGTATTGAGCAGACTGCAAGCGGTCAATAACGGCGGGCCCAGGATGTGCCACTGCCCTCTGTGGCATAGCATACTTCTCCAGGAGCTCCGTCAACACCTGCTTTTGGAACCTCCGCAGGCTATTGAACTTCATGGGTGTGTTCACATTCCGAAGCTTGTATATGTTGTAGGCATTCAGAACTGACATGTCCACCATATGCAGAAAGAACTTTTTGTACCATCTGCACGAGGTACGCAGGCAGTCAATGAAGCCTATCTGCATGTCGGACTTGTCCACCAGCCTCATGTTGATGTTGTAGTCCAGGACAGCATCGGGCTTGGTCACCCTGGCCTGGGTGCGGCGATCCACCTTGCCAGTCTCCACCATTTCCCCCTTGTGGATGGTGGTCAGGAGGTTGACCTTCCGCTGGTCGTGCCAGTGGATAGCCAGAATGGGCCCCGACTTCTTCTTGAACACATCACCTTTTTTGGTCTTTGGAGGGAAAGGTGGCATGCCCTTCCTTTTCCCTCGTACTGTGCCTACAGTCCCCGTCTTGCGCTCATGCAGGTACTGTGAGAGAGTGGGGGACGTGTAATAATTGTCCGTGTAGAGGACGTGATTCTTATGAAAGTAGCGGTCCATCATGGCTTGCACCACTGCTCCGCCAAAGCCAATGAGGGGGTCCACAAGCAAGTCCCCTTCCTTCCCGCTGTAGACCAGGAAGTCCAGGACATAGCCAGTTTGGCAGTCGCACAGCACAAAGAATTTTATGCCAAAGCGATGTCTTTTTGAGGGGATGTACTGCCGGAAGCTGAGTTTTCCCCGGAACAGCACAAGAGACTCGTCAATGACGACCTTGCGGAAGGGCTTGAAGTAGGAGGTGAAGCGTTCTCGCATCATCTCATACAACGTCCTAATCTTCCACAGCTTGTCTGGGAGGTGGACGTCAAGGTTGGTGACAAGATGGAGCGCTGCGAGGATATCAAGGTACCGGTCGCGAGACATATATTTCCCGAAGGCAGGGGTGGATATCAGATCATTGGTGATCCAATAGTCAGGCAACCTATGCTTCTTGACATGAGGCATTAGCATGGTGAGTGCCAGGAACACCATGAACTCATTATGAGTCACTGGGTCCACTGCCTCATGTGGCCCTTGGTCACCTTTCCCAAAAAGTGGACCTGGAATTGGTGCTGCTTATTTGTCTCTTTGACAACATAGCCTACCACCTCCTCATCAAAGAAGGCCTCAAACAGTTCGTGTGGTGGAGCATTGGGGCCTGCAGGAAAATTGGGGGTAACGCCTGAACCCTCCAGTACCTCATCAAAAGCTGGCACATCAGGGTTGTATGCATCCTCATCAACTACGTCTTGCCACTGAAAAACGTAGAATGGGTCTTGTCTACGCTGACGAGGAGCTCCAGCTGGTGGCCCAGCACGCCCACGGCCAACTCGGGAGGCGCGCGCCCTAGGGCGGCGAGGGCGGCGGCCAGGGCGGTGGGCAGCACGACGGGCAGCACGACGCCGGGCCAAGCGGATGGGTCGAGGGTCGTCGATGTCCATATAGTCATCGTCAGAGTGGTCATCTTGCCCTGACGGTGGACCTATGTAATCATGGCCAGAGTCTTCAGAGAGGTGCCCTTCATCATCAGTGGCCCCCACATAATCTGGCGGGGAACCAGTGATGCGTGGGCGGCGTGCGGGTGGGCGAGGTGGGGAAGGAGTGGCAGGTGAGGCTGTGTCCCCCCGAGGTCCCGGGCTCCTTGGCCTGCGACGAGTGACAGAAAGCAATGTTTCACTGTCACTAGGGCCAGGTATTGGTGATGCGAGCTCAAAGACTTCTTCAGGAAGACATGTTGAAGGCGGGAGAGGTGGGGAGGACCGTGGGGAAAGTTGCGGGGACGTATGGCTGGGGCCGGCCGGGGTGGACGCCGCGGGAGCCTCGAACAAAACTCTCTTACTTTTCTTAATTTTCTTGGTATATTTCCTACCTTTCCCCTTTTCGGCAGCAGTATGTCTCCTGTCGGGGGACCTAGGAGGCAAATAGGCCGAAAGTGTGGGGTCCTCAACCCTTGGCAATGGTGGGGGTGGTGGGGAAGAATGCGGGGCATCCGGGTCATCTTGGGTGGCGTGGGTAGATAAGGGAGACAATGGCGGACGAGAAGGGTCACCACGCTGACCCTCACTCACAGCCTCATCCTCACCAAGTAGTTTTGCTTGTTCCCTAGCTGCCGCAGCCGCCTTCTCAAGTATTTTCTGCTTATACAAATGTAGCTTGAAAGGCGATTTACCAGGGGAAGGGCTTGGCGTCGTGTCACTTAAGCGAAATTTGGTGAGTGACCTTGAACTCTCCCACTCGCTCACTCTCTCAAGTTCACTGTCTTTAGGTAAACCAGCTTCCTCAACAACTGGTACATCACCTTCATCACTCTCATCACTGTCATGTTCTCTCGCAAATCCCAGGAATTGCTCTTCTTTATCACTCTCATGGCCATAATCACTCGACTTATAATTACTGGAGTCGTCACTGACTTCATCATCAACATTATGCTTGGCATCAGCTCGCTCATAAAGTCTCAATGTCGTCTCAATACCTCCGGGAGATAACACATTTAGGCGATGGCGTCGGGGTAAGGCGCGACGAACAAGCAAGGGCGTCGTAGGAAGCACGGTATCGGACACAGCGGAATCACTATTTGGCGTACTGTCCATGATGGCGTCGGGGTAGATACTGTTGCTGTGGCGGAGTTTACGCCTGGTGGCGCCACCTACCGTCCCACGATACCGAAAATGTACGCGCGGCATTCGAAAGCACGCATGCAAGCAATGGGCGTTCAAGAGCCCTTCCGGGTTGCGCGGGCCGAGGTTGTTATGGGCGTTCAAGAGCCCATCCGGGTTGGAGGGGTTAATGCGCCAAGCGTGGGCGCGAACCCGGGCCTTCTGGGTGGAAGTCCGAGACGCTAGTCACTACACCAAGCGAGCCGCTAACATTAAGACTTTCTCTTCCTCTACCCCACAACTTGGGCTCAAAAGTTGAGTGAGTTAAGACACACTATCTGGTCCGAGGGAGGTCTTTTTGAATCTCCCCTGTTTTGATAAAAGAGCCCTGGGAAGCATTCACAAATGAGACAGAACAACACTTCACAACTAGTTAACTGTTTAGAACATTCACTAACATCAACAATGCTGTACACATACTCAATAAAACTATCCAAAACGCTGACAAGAAACACATTCCAAGAAACAGAAAAAGACACAACCCCAACTTCACACCAGAAATTCAAAACCTCATCAGACAAGGCGACATACTGAAACACTCCCCAGCACCCCACACACAAGACATCACACAACAAATTCAAGCACTCAACACCCAAACTAACAACAAAATACAAGAACAACAAAAACTAAATTGGAATTCCTACAAACACTTGATCACAAAATAAACCCCAAAAAACTCTACAAAACACTAAACAGCATCACACTTTCCAACAGCAACACAACACAATCACATGCTGCAATCACAACAACATGTAAACAACAAGCAAACACTCTCATCAATCACTTCTCACATGTCAGCTACCGTCACAAAGACGACCGACGTGTCATCCGACGTAAGAGACAATTCCCCACAGACCCTGACTATAACCTTCACCAATCACCAGACAAAGCATATCATCAACAATCTCAAGCACTCACCGTGCCTGTGGCCTAGACAACATAAGCAACATACACCTCAGGGCGGGTGCCCGACCCCGAAAGGGGTTGAAATAGGGGAGCTATCCCCCCGCCAAAGGCGGCTTTCTAGGGCGTTTCCTAGCTGATGCTGAGAGGATTGGGTTCTAGTCATGTGGTGATGGGCTGGTCTATCAGAGTGAGAACTGAGCGATCTCTGCCATACCCATAGCTTACTCTGACTGTTCCTTTAACTTATATATTTTCTAGATCTCAAGTGACGGCGTCTTTTCCGTGGATTGACCTCCCAATCTACCAAGATTGGAAGCTAAAGCGTCACATTTTTCCCTTGCCCCTCAACTTTCTCTTCATAATTGCTGAGGGGCACAGGGCCCTGGGTGGGGCTTTGGTTTCCCGGGCGTTTCCGCACCCTCCTGAGCTCCCCGCCATGGAGTGGCTTCGGTCACCCAGGCTTTATTGTGGTCGGCAGGGAGGGTTCTGTGGGGCGCTCGGTTATGGCCTTGGAATTGCTCGGGGCCTTGGGGCTGTTCGGCCAGGCAGCTTGGGGAACAACAACAACAACAACAACATACACCTCAGACCACAAGGCATACAAGCACTCACTAACATATCAAACTACAGCTATTCACACAACACAATACCAGACATTTGGAGTTTCATCATCACATTCCCCATACCCAACAAAGACCCCACGCTCCTCACACCGCCCCATCACACTCCTTTGCTCCCCCTCCAAAGTCATGGAACGCCTAGTATTACAACTAATTACATTTTAGGCACCACACAGATCACAGCCACACTCGACATTAGTAAAGCCTTCGATGCCATCCCCCGCCACAACTTAACAAACAAAATCTTCAACACAAAAAGGTGGCACCCTTTTGCCGGTCAGTCATCTAAAATCAGAAACTTTCCAAACGGAGTCCCACAAGGATCCGTCCTATCGCCCGCACTCTTCAAATCTGTACATGCACGATATAGTTTAACTACACCCAATACGCCCCAAATAAACTTAGCTTCCTATGCAGATGACATAACACTCACATGCACACACCATGACCCAAAAAGAGCAACAGATCTCCTTCAACCTATCTCAACACACTACATGGCTGGTGCACTACAAACAGACTTAATCTAGCCCCAGCCAAATCCACCGCAACCCTGCTCACAAGCTGGACAGGAGAACACGAATACATCCCTCAACTCACCATAAACAACACACCCCTAACACATACACACACACCCAAAATCCTAGGAGTAACATATGATACTCATATGACATTCAAACAGCACACCACAAACATTAAAAAGAAACTGACACCCAGACTTAACGCCCTCAGGTCAAGTACTTGCTCACACAAAATTTGGACACAACAAAGAAACTACCACCACAGTATATAAACAATACAAAAAATCAGTGATGGAATACGCAAGCCCAGCCTGGAACGCATCATAAGACCTTACAGACTATTCAAAACAAAGCCCTGAAGATCATTACAGGCTGCACAGCTACTGCACCCACAGATCACCTACATCAAGAAACCAAAATCCTCAAAGTCAAAGACCATCTGGACATGAGAGGCACTCAATTCCTGGCAGCAGCCTCCACGAACCAAGACCACCCACTAAACTACATGGCAACACACCCACAGACACCAAGAAATATCAAAACAACACCCAGCACACGGTATCACACACAATTACTGTCCTCTCTCCCTCCCTGCCCACCCCGAACCAACTTCCAGAAGCACATCCATACTAATTTCTCTCGCCGATCCATCCACTCACTCACAGACAACACGCAGCTGCAAGCACGACCTCCCGAAATCCATCCTTCCGAATCCTCCCTTCCTCGCGAGGACAGAGTCCACCTGGCCAGGCTGAGATGCGGACACCATCCAGCTCTCCTGAGCTATCAGAAGAGACTGGATGACTCCGTTGTCGACGCCTGCCCGGGATGTAACACAGCACCCCATACCATTAAACACATCATAATAGAAGACTGCATTTCACACAACCATTACTTACGCCAACAACACAATCTACACTCAATGAGAGCTCTGTGGGAAAGCCCGATCGTGGCCATCGCCTTCCTCAGGGACTCGGGGCTGTTCGGCCAGGCAGCTTAGGGAACAACAACAACAACTAACTACTTCGAGTCGCCATACTAAGGGTTCAGTTCTCTGCAATTCATGCGGGAACTGGACCCACTTCACCTGCACAACACTTGCCTCCAAGAAACACTACGTAGTACAAACACCTGGACCTGTTCCTCATGCCCCTCCCTCTCCCAGTCAAATCCCTCAACTAAAACCCGTCCACCTCTCCTCCCTAACCCACCTTAACCTTCCCATACCATCCACATCCTCAACTCAACACACCACACCCCATCCTAATCCATTCCAACCCCCATCTCCTGCTCCCCAATCCCGACCCCCACCTCACCCATCCCAACCCCCAGCCCCTCCCACACCCACCCCATCCTCGTGCAGCAGCACCCAACATACATCGTGCACATAACATTAACATTCTTCAACTGAACATAGATGGCATCAACACAAAGAAACACGAACTCTCACACTTCATCAAACAACACAACATACACATTGCCATCTTACAAGAAACAAAACTCCGCACAACACATAAAACACCCACATTTCATAATTTCACCACCATCAGACAAGACCGGGCTGTCGGCGGGGGCGGTGGACTCATCACCCTGGTACACAAAGAAATATCATACATAGTAACCAGTGTACAAACCAAATCCCTCCTTCCCCCAAATGATAACAACAGAAATACAGTCAATTAAAATATGCACTGGCAACAACTCCAACATGAACCATCATAAACACATACATCCCTCCCCAAACATCCCCTACAGTACCAAATGAATACAGACCACACTTACAACACATCACAAACACCCCACACATCATCCTGGGTGGTGACTTCAACGCCAAGACGTCGGCCTGGTTTGTCGACAACCCCGACACAGACAGAGGGCTGGTACTACAAAACCAAACCGATAACCTCATCATCCTTAACGACATCCATCAACATACCCATATTCCTCACCAAGCCCTCTATAATCCATCATCTCCAGACATCACCTTTCGCTCCCCAGAACTCGCCCCCACAACATCCTGGAGGGTGGTCAGAACCTTAGGCTCTGACACCTCCCGATCATTATCACCACCAAAACCAGACTCACCCCAGCTAGCCACAAACACACATACACCAATTATAAAAGAGCTAACTGGGAAGCATTCACAAATGAGACAGAACAAACACTTCACAACTCTAAACAGTACACCCATCACTAACATCAACAATGCTGTACACATACTCAATAAAACTTTCCAAAACGCTGACAAGAAACACATTCCAAGAGGTAACAGAAAGAGACACAACCCCAACTTCACACCAGAAATTCAAAACCTCATCAGACAACGCGACATACTGAAACACTCCCCAGCATCCCACACACAAGACATCACACAACAAATTCAAGCACTCAACACCCAAACTAACAAAAAAATACAACAACAAAAACTAAATTGGAATAACTTCCTACAAACACTTGATCACAAAACAAACCCCAAAAAACTCTACAAAACACTAAACAGCATCACACTTTCCAACAGCAACACAACACAATCACATGCTGCAATCACAACAACAGACTCTACTCCTTCATGTAAACAACAAGAAAACACTCTCATCAATCACTTCTCACATGTCAGCCACCTAAACCTTTCACAAAGACGACCGACGTGTCATCCGACGTAAGAGACAATTCCCCACAGACCCTGACTATAACCCTTCACCAATCACCAGACAAAGCATATCATCAACAATCTCAAGCACTCACCCGCCTGTGGCCTAGACAACATAAGCAACATACACCTCAGACACCTGGGACCACAAGGCATACAAGCACTCACTAACATATCAAACTACAGCTATTCACACAACACAATACCAGAGTGAGAACTGAGCGATCTCTGCCATACCCATAGCTTACTCTGACTGTTCCTTTAACTTATATATTTTCTAGATCTCAAGTGACGGCGTCTTTTCCGTGGATTCCCAATCTACCAAGATTGGAAGCCAAAGCGTCACATTTTTCCCTTGCCCCTCAACTTTCTCTTCATAATTGCTGAGGGGCACAGGGCCCTGGGTGGGGCTTTGGTTTCCCGGGCGTTTCCGCACCCTCCTCAGCTCCCCGCCATGGAGTGGCTTCGGTCACCCAGGCTTTATTGTGGTCGGCAGGGAGGGTTCTGTGGGGGCGCTTGGTTATGGCCTTGGAATTGCTCGGGGCCTTGGGGCTGTTCGGCCAGGCAGCTTGGGGAACAACAACAACAACACAATACCAGACATTTGGAAGCATGGTATCATCATCACATTCCCCAAACCCAACAAAGACCCCACGCTACCCTCCTCGCACCGCCCCATCACACTCCTTTGCTCCCCCTCCAAAGTCATGGAACACCTAGTATTACAACTAATTACACCTGACCTACCCCTAGCTCCAACACAACATGGCTTTAGGCCACTGCACTCCACAAACACTCTTCTCACAGACCTTACACAAAGAGCTTTCGACGGCATCAATTCAGCTAGACCTTCACCACACAGATCACTATTAGCCACACTCTACATTAGTAAAGCCTTCGATGCCATCCCCCGCCACAACCTAACAAACAAAATCTACAACACAAACATGCACAACAACACAAAAAGGTGGCTGGCCAAACTTCCTAGCAGGCAGATGTGCACACGTATCTTTTGCCGGTCAGTCATCTAAAATCAGAAACTTTCCAAACGGAGTCCCACAATGATCCGTCCTATCGCCCGCACTCTTCAATCTGTACATGCACGATATAACTACACCCAATACGCCCCAAATAAACTTAGCCTCCTATGCAGATGACATAACACTCACATGCACACACCATGACCCAAAAAGAGCAACAGATCTCCTTCAACCCTATCTCAACACACTACATGGCTGGTGCACTACAAACAGACTTAATCTAGCCCCAGCCAAATCCACCGCAACCCTGCTCACAAGTTGGACAGGAGAACACGAATACATCCCTCAACTCACCATAAACAACACACCCCTAACACATACACACACACCCAAAATCCTAGGAGTAACATATGATACTCATATGACATTCAAACAGCACACCACAAACATTAAAAAGAAACTGACACCCAGACTTAACGCCCTCAGGTCACTTGCTCACACAAAATTTGGACACAACAAAGAAACTACCAACAGTATATAAACAATACATAAGATCAGTGATCATCATCATCATCATCTCCGACGCCTTGCTTCCCCCTGGGAAACCCCCACTAGAGGATGGCCATGACAGAAACGTCTCCAAGCTACTTTGTCAAGACATGCCTCCTTTGCCCGTGCCACAATGCCCCTTCCACTACGTGGAAGTTTTTCTTCAATATATTTTTCCACTTTCTTTTCCCATACCATAGGTGGTCTTCCACTACTAGCGGTTCCACTCACCTGACTCCCATATATCTTTCTTGGCATTCTGTCTTCATCCATTCTCTGAACATGACCATACCACCTCAAAGTACTTCTCTTTATCCACTCAACCACACCACAATCAATGCCCAAAGCCTGCTCTTCCATTCCAAAGGACTCGTACACTTCCCTATTACTTGGCCCATCTAGCCTATTCATGCCAGCTGCCATTCTGAAAAAGCTCATCTCCACAGCTCTTAGTTTGAAGAGGTCCTCGTCACTTGCCGTCCATGTCTCGCTTCCATACGAGAGTGTTGGGAGCAGCACACTGTTTCTCAGTGACTTTTTGACTTCCTGGCTAACCAACCATTCTTCCTTTGAGAATACTATCAAGTTCTCCAATCACTTTTCTCCCTTGCATTTTTCTCTCTTTTATCTCACTCTCCATTTTACCATATTTGCATAGTACAGCTCCCAAATACTTGACATTTTCAACCTCTTCTAGTACATAATTTTTCAATTTTATTTTACAACTTTTCTTGTGTTCTGTCTTGATTCTATATTTTTCCTTAAAATCTATAGTTTCATGCATTCTTCTCTCAAACACCATTACCTTACATTGACCTTTAACTTTCTCTTTTCACATACCCTGTCAAAGTCGGTGACCACTCTCTGAAGTTCTTCAGCATTTTCCGCCAACAGGACTGCATCGTCCGCATATAGGCATGTTAAAATCTTCCATGTTCTTCCCTCTGATTCCAGTCTAGCTCCCACACCCATTGATACAGCCCTACATTCCCTAATCACTCCATCCATGTATATATTGAACAACCAAGCTGACATGACACATCCCTGTCTTACACCTACATTGACCTCAAAACTTTCACTTAACTTATCCCCTACCTTCACATTTGCCATTGCATTCCTATAAAAAGATTTTACTGCCATTAGCAACTTTCCTCCCACACCATATACTGTTAACACATCCCACAGGCCCTCCCAGTCTACTTTGTCGTAGGCTTTTTCCAAATCCATGAATGCTGCATAGAGTTTTCTGTTTTTGGCCAGATACTTCTCTACCAACAATCGCATTGAGGCTATCTGGTCAACGCAGCCCCTGCCCTTTCTGAAACCTCCCTGTTCCTCGCCTATTTTGTCATCCGTTATCTTCTGTAGCCTCTGTGTTACTACTCTTGCGTGTACCTTTCCAGGTATGCTAAGCAAGCTAATTCCCCTATAATTCTTACACTCTTCTTTACTACCCCTTCCCTTTGTACAAGGGTACTATCACTGCTTTCCTCCAGTCCTCTGGTACACTTTCCTTTTCCCATGCTAATTTACATCTATCTATCTATCTATTGCCTGACGCCGTGATCCCCGAAGGGGTGGCCACGAACGAACCGCCCCCATGCACCTCTGTCCCCAGTCAGTCGACGCCCCTCCCCCCAACCAGCACCGCCCTCGTTCATGTACTTCCTCACTCCATGAACGAGGGCGGTTAATTTACATAACCAATGCATTATGTCAACAGCTTCTTCTCCTCCATATCTCAGCATTTCACCTGGGATGTTATCTACTCCAGCAGCTTTGCCCATTTTAAGTCTATTGATTGCTTCTTTTACTTCTTCTCTGCTTATCTGGCTTTCAATTACCCTGTTTATTCTACCTCTCTCCATTCCTATGGATGAGATCTTTGCCTTCCCCCTACTCTTTACAGCTAAGCTACTAAAATGATCTTTCCATACTTTCACCACACCATCACCCTCTACCACTTCCCCATTCATGTCCCTCATCCTACCACCTGAGACACTCTCAGTCTTCTTCCCTCTGGCTTCTTTCACAGCTCTGTAGTATGCTTTCCTGTCATTCAGAAACTGTTCACTAATCTTTCTCCCATATGCCTCATCTGTCTTCCTTTTAGCGTCTTGTATCGCCCTCTTCACTCTGTTTCAAATTTTTATATTCTTCTTTCCTCGCATCTCTAGTTTCTCTAGGTATATTCTTTTGCAGCATACTCTTTCTGAACTCTTTCACTATTTCTTCTATCTCTTTACTAAACCATGCGTTACCTTTCTTCTTCCACATTTTAAAGGTTTTCTTCCCACATACTTTCTCAGCTGCTTTAATCATGGAGTCTCTTGTACCTTTCCATACTTCGTCTACAGTATTTCCCAGATCTATCATAACATCCATGTCCTTTATAGTCTCTTTCAGGATGTCCTTGTATTTTGTTGCATTACATTCTTCATTTAATTTTCTCACATTTATTCTCTCTACTGTCAGTTTTCTCTCTTTCCTCTCATATTTCCACTCTTTCCTTATCCTCACTTTTGTCAGCACTGTATAGTGGTCTGATCCCGTCAGCATACCTCTTACAGCTTTTGAATCTAAAATTCTTCCTTTTAGTCCGGAGTCCATCATGGCGTAGTCAATTAGAGATTTCTGTTCCTGCTCACCTTCACCTCTGTGCCATGTATATCTATGAATGTGACGATGTTCAAAAAATGTGTTAGCCAGAAACATCTCTCTCTCCGCACATACTGTACTTCTAAAAGGAAGTCACCATTCATATTCCTACCGAGAGGACACTAAGAAAATTTACAAAGAAAGAAATAGGCTTGAAAAGGCAAAGAACTCATTTTGTGATAGAGTGGTAAATGAGTGGAACGCACTGCCCCAGTATGTAGTCGATTCCGAATCATTAAGGAAGTTTGAAAGTAATCTTGATAAAAAAGCATGGGGAAGACAATATTTTAAGTTTGATTATAAAGCAAAAATACAGAATAGTGAAAATGTTGCGTCTGCTGTCGCCGCCGCCATCACCGTGAACGACCGCAGTAGTGCAAGTACTGGTACTGAGCTGTATACACAGGCCTAGTTTGCCTTTTTCCAGAGGATCTACTGTAAGAAACTGTAAGAATAGCACTAACAGTGTCTCAGCAAAACTCAATAAAGTCCCCCTGAAGCACTTGCACCTGGCAAAATCCCACCACAGCAGCCTTAATATGTCACATATTATTCTAAAGGGTGTCTTTCCAGTCCCGTCTCAAGATCTAGCCGGATTTCTGTTTTTCCGGTGCCGTCTCAAGCCAACCCGACTGGTCTATAATTTCCTGGGTCATTTCTCTTTCCCTTCTTAAATATAGCTGTTATGTTCGCCTCTTTCCAGTCCATCGTGATAACAGTGATAACATGATGGGGCGTTGTTGTGGCAAGACTTTGTTGTACTGTGCTGCAGTAAAGACTGTAGCCACCGTGTTATGATTGCTGAGTACTGTGATTGTACCATGGAAGCCACATTCACTGTGGACGTTTGCGGTCTTTAAACCCGTATGTAGGCTATGTAGGCTATGTATGTATGTATGTATGTATGTATATTATTTTTTTGCTCTCTTACCGGTACTGTACTTATACACACATACTCATAATCTCTCTTACACACATTCATGCCCCTACCTGCCAAAAGCTCCATAGGTGTTAACAATCCTGAACGGCTCGAATGAAGTATTCATAACTTGTCTTGCTGAGAGTAAATTAACGGCGACAGGTAAATTCAGCACGGCGATCAGTGCTCCGATGGCGTTGTTCACCATCCTCCGTGTCTTGCCTGGGGGGTGGAAAAGAAAATTGCATTACAAAAAATGTATGGACAACTTAGCTAAAAATGCTTACTAAACACTCTTCTATCGCTATTACAACAATCAGAGCTATCTCAGTGCATACCCCTTCCCTTGCGGTGATTGTGAGGCACCCGTCTTTCAACACAGTCCCATTCCTATTCTGTCCAACTCCCCAATCCAAGAATTGGCAAATTTTCTCAGTCTTTCTTCTACTCAATTAGTGAACTCTAGAGCTCTATCCCTCAATCAATCTTTCCTTCATCCTAATTTCACGGATACATCATTGTATTACGTTCTGGCTCTCGTTTATGCATGAAAATGTGTAGGGAATGAAGGTCAATTTAGGCTAAAATGCCTGCACTGAAAGATTTATAACTTTTGTTAAGAATAAATACTCACTGCAAGACAAGATATTAGACACTTGCAAGAGCCAATCACCTGGAGTTATTAACATATAGCTGGCCCGGTACTTTCCTTAAGTGGCAGAAAACGAGTACCGGTATTGTACTGTAGGCTATAGTGTATGGGTGACTCACTAGGATCAAACTGCGACGTCTTTACTCTATTTAGGAAGGATTAATAATAGACAACAAATTAATTGAGGTATACTACACCTCTCTCATTACTAGACATCCTTCCTAAGCTGCATGAAATTGTCTAATAATAGCCAGAATATAAGGAATAATAGCGTCACCCGTACTGAAGTGGTTGTGGTTGTTGTTCTTGTTGTGTACCGAGTGACTCACCATGCTCAACCAGCGGGGAATTTTCTCTCTTTCTCCATTTTTGTATACAGTACTCCATAACTCTCTCTTCCTGGTTCCTAAGGACCTTTCCCGACCCAGATTGACCCTTATACAGATAAACGATAAAGGAACGATATATGAACGGTCCTAAGTACGGTATGCCGCCAGGAATCGTGAACCCTATCCTACGTAACTAAAGAAGGGCTGGAGGAAATGGACTGTACATTTCCACACCTATTCCCTGGCTGACCCTTTCCAAATTGTAGATATATTAAGTTTGATTACTCTGTCATTGGTGAATTATAGAGGTAAATGTTCAAGAGTTTTGGCCTACCTATTTGGAAAAGGGTATAGAATACTCTGGGTTTTCTCCTGAGCGATCTAGATGTGTGTGAATTCGTGTTTAGTTTTAGTTTTTTATTGTTGTGTTGTCCCTGTTCGGGCTCTGCCTCGAGTCAACCACCCCCAGGTAAAAAAAAACAATAAAAATAAAGGTATGCCGTCGCCAACACCGTGAACGACCGCAACAGTGCAAGTACTGGTACTGAGCTGGATACACAGGCATCGTTTGCCTTTTTCAAGAGCTACTGTAAGATACTGTAAGATAGATAGATAGATGTGCCTGAGTATATAGGTAGATATATAGATAGATAGATAGATTGATTACTGACCAGGATCGACCAGCGGGGACTTCTCTCTCTCCAACTTTTGATACTCCATAACTGTTGTCTTCCTGGTTCCTGGTGTGAAGATAGCAGCATAGGTCCGGTCATCAAAGTATGCCAAACTAGGAACAATGGTTAACCAGTTCAGGAAACTAAGGTTGCCAGAGATTATCAGGACTATCTGGGGAAGAAAATATAAGAACATCTTAGGTTTTGGGATTTTAAGACCTTTCCTCCATTAGTTTGACGATTTTAAGACCTTTTGTGCCATTTAGGTGTCAATTTTTTCCTGGCGAGAGATAGCAAGCCTGAAATTTAGAAAGAAAAATGCACAAATTAATCTTGAAGGGAGGTCTTGATGGGACAGTAGAGTAGGGGCTCACATAGAACGTGTTCGCATAGAACGCCGACCTAAAATATTGTTCCCAAATTTTCGTTAGGAACGAATGTGATCATATAGAACGATTTCGCCATCAAAGTAGGGCAAATCCGAGTAGTTCTCATATAGAGAGCCGAAATATCGTACAAAACGTACAAAATATCGTACGCTCCTGACGGAAATTTACGCTTACAGCGAACATTGACCATATTGGGCCACCAAAATGCCGCGATCACATAGAACGAAATCACATAGAACGGCCTCGTTTATCAACCAATTTCTCGTTCTATGTGAGACCCTACTGTATTTATTTTAAGCTTGATAAAGATCTAGGGAGGAAACTAAACAAACTGGGGAAGAGAATATTTAAAAGAACATGTTATAATAGTTTAATGCAGATCTCCCTCGATTTAAGATTGGGTTACGTTCCTGAAAACCCAATGATAAATAGAAAAATCGTATAGCAAACCTAAAAGTAATGGGGATGCATTCTGGGACCAGCCAAAACCCAAACACCTAAAAACCTATAATAATATCTTAAATCGGGGCATCGGTTAGTGAGGGAGACCTGTCCTCATTTCTGGTTAAAAAACATTGACATTAATCAGGATTATTTGTTGTGAAAAAAAAAAATATATATATATATACCGGTACCGGTATATAATTATATATATATATACCGGTATATATAGAAGAACATGTTATAATATTATAATGCACATTGAAATGCTGGGTGCGAAGGGAATTTAACCCTCCTGAAAATCCCCAGGCCTGCCCCGTGATCTGGTGCTGTCTCGAACTCTGGTCAGTAGCAGTAGACATGCCAGACTCGCGCGCAACCACTGTACTACCACAGACGTAGAATAGGATAGCAAGCTTAGTTCTCCTTGAAAGAACCAGGTGATAGTCTCGTGGTGATTCACGTGGTGGGTTTATTAGACTTCTCCACCAACGACTATTTTACGCTATACCAGACGTCAACTCGGGTAATTGGTGGTTGCGGGATTTTGCGGGTACCAGGCATTACACACATAAACCTCCCAGTCCTCCGCTAACATGCATTCTACAGTACTACAGTATAGTGCTTTACGGCTATTGCGGTCATCTAAAAAATGCTAAATACAAGCTATCACACATCACGCACACAGAACGTGGCGGAAAATAGAATGTGAACATTCCGAGCGATACCTTTTGATGTGTTCGCCACTCTTCTAGCGGCACCAAGGAGCGCGACGCCCCTCGTTATGGGTGGTGATCTGGTGCAGTAGACTGTTTGAAGCGACAGCTCGCTCCCTTGCGAGGATGGGCTCGTCTGGCACTTTTTACGTCAACAAGCGAGCAAAAGGTGATTCAGTAAGTGATTGGTCCACATCCTAAGATCATCAGAGTGTTGTGATTGGTCCACATGACAAGATCATCAGAGTGCTGTGATTGGCTGCCACTTCCTGTCTGGCAGCTTCAAAATGTACGCTTTATTGGAATTAAGCCACCTAATACAGTATAATCTACCTTCAGATATGTCATGGTTAGTGGCATAGCGTCATGTACAGTGGCATGGTCGGTAGCGCGTCTGACTGCTAATCGAAGGATCTGCAGTGTCAAAACCTCAAATTGGTCTACTTTACATAACTATTATAATGTAAAACTTGCAAAATAAACAAACCAAAACTTGGACGAACACAGTAAAACGATAAAACAACTAATCAAAATCGCTATGTGGAAACAACGCTTAAGCAAAATAACAATTCTTTATAAATAAAAAAAAAAAACAATCCACCACATAGGGTGTACACCACTACATGAGCAAGTTAATACAAAAAACAATCCACCACATAGGGTGTACACTCACGCGTACTAAAAGTTGCTCAGGGGTGGGTCCTTCCTTCCCCTGCTCCACCCGGGGCAGGTGGAAGGGGGGAGTCGTGTCCAAGTCTACCCGACCTTCCACCCCCAAACTACCCCCAACTCCCCCACCTACTTTCTCTAGCTGGCAGTTAGTGATTAGCGACGATTATTCTCATGTATTACAAACTATTGTTAAACCATCATTGCACATGCTTACAATGGCTAATATTTATAATTTATTAGGAATATATTAATACAATATACTGTATAATTATTTTCTCAAAATGAGTATACACAACATGGGTTACAAGATTCTCAGCTGTAGTGATCTGCTTCTCTCTCTCTCTTTCTTGACACGTAGACTACGAGGTCAGTTAATTTACAAACAAAATTAAATATGAAAATGTGTAGCCTTAATATGAATACAATATGCGGTAATGGCTGGCAGTTTGATTTGAAAAGGTTCAGCACTAGTATTTCTGGAAACTGTTTACCATTTAAGATTTGTTCTATCTGGAACAAACTTTCCTCAGAAGTTGTAAACATCTCCTCAGTTGAGCAGTTCAAGAAGACAGTAGATAGTATTTTGTACACTCTGTAATGAGTGTAGTGCACTGAACAATGTCTCTCCTTCCACTTTGAATATTTCCCCGAAATGGACCGCAAAGTCTTTGAGATACCGGTACTAACTATTCCTTGTAACTCTCTCATAGCACACTTTTAACAACTAAGATATAACGGGTGTGAATGGGATAGTATATTTACCTTCAATAGTGTTGTATGATGAATGTTGCCTGCACTTGATACACTTAAAGGAGAGTTGATGGTAAGACTATCTATTAAACCTAAACTTAAGTTGTGGGTTTGTAGAGGTGACAGGCTGAGAACACAGACAAGAGACAAAGGCGGGGTAAGTGATGAGGCAAGCACTGTCACTCAAAGGCTTGATAATCAAACCGTACTACTGTATATATATATATTAACACTGACTTTGATCACAAGCTATAATTATATCGAGTTCTACATTGAATTAAGCGAACCATGAGTGTATAGGATACATAAAATGAAATCCAGACAGTTTATAGTATGTGTGGTATAGAATATATGAAAGAAACTGAATGAAATGATAAACGAAACAATCGATAATAGTCGCAACACTTCCAGCCAATCTTTGAAAAAAAAATCCTTTTCTGTTATGTTAGAAAAAAAAAAAATCGACTGTCGTAAGTTATTTGAGGACCAAGGAATATATCGTAAAGGGCACGTTAATGTGTATGACAATGATGGTGAAGATGTTATCATTAACCCTTTACGAGCGGCCTATGCGGTTTATTTATATGTACCGCCCAGCGGGGTGTTTTTAGCCAAAATAGGGCTGTTTACGTGATCATTTTCATGCCTAAATAAGACCCAGAACGTAAAACAAGTATCTATCCCTGAAAGGGCATAAACAGAGCTTTCGAATGACACCATAACGATCCTTTTATGATGGCTAGTTTTCTTGCAATAACCGTGCAACGCGAGTGCAAAAAGCATGTAATTAGCCACTTTCCCGATACAATTCCGTATATAGCGAGTGAGAGAGGTAGGAGGGAGGTGAGATTCGTGTCAGTAGGTTCGCCGCGGTGGTCTGGAGCAGTCATACACTCGCTACTCTCCTGCCACCACTTGTCTCTCTCTCTCAGCAACATTACGTGCTGAAATTGCCACTCGAGTTATGTCGAGCGCCGCCACATAGTCCAGCTTTATTTAACTCGACTTAAGTTGCGCGCCGACTTTTAGGGGTTAATGCTGTTTGATCTTGGATTTAATTACGGTTTTATTATATAAATCACATTAAATCTTGGTCGTAGAGAGAAAGAGAGGGGCAGAAAACCTCTACAGCCTAGATTCGTGTAACCCACTTTGTTTGTGTGAAGACTCATTTTGAGAATGCGAATACATATTGTATTAATACATTCCCGATAAATATTTAATGTTGGCCATTGTAAGCGTTTGCAATGATGGTTTAGCTATAATTTACAAGATATGAGAACAAACGTGGCTAATTACTAACCCTCGCAAGAACAAACTTATTATTGTTATATTTTCTTATGATTTGGATGTTTATGTATACATATACATATACATATACATATACATATATGTACCTTTTGTGGCAATTGACGGAGATAAATAGGCCTAAAGTAGACAACTTGGAGTCAGTGCCACCCATATCGATTTATTCCCATATAATACTCTATTGCTAATACGCGAATTTCCATTCCGCGCCCTCGTGTGTCGCCCATATACTCGCGTATTGAGAGGCCTGACTGTATATATATATACAGTAGATAGATAGATAGATGAACTCACCTCATAATGGTAATTCATACAGCTGAGGTACCACCAACAGGAATCACCGCGTAGTTTAATAAGTCCCGCCCCTAACATGATGCGGAAGATCAGCCAGCGCAGCCCCATGACCATGATGGGGGTGGGGGGGCTGCCCCGGGGGAGGGGGGACAGGGATAGTAACGGCACAGACCACACGGCCAGGAACCCCGTCTCCAGAAGCTGGGACTCCCATCCGAAGCCGTACCAGATCTGACCTATGGAGGAAGTATAGGTAAATTATAACATCAGGGTATGTACAGTACCTGAATATAGAGATAGATGGATAGATAGATAGATAGATAGACAGACAGACAGATTAGATATATATAAGATCAGGTAAGGTAGAATGACTCATGCTTCAAGTTACAGTACTTAGGGGAGGTTTTTATTTTCCTCCCTAGACCTCCATCAAGCTTAAATAAACACCCACCCAAGACCCTCCTTGAAGATATATTTGTAAATTTCCCGGCCGAAGGCCAATTCCTCTAATGTTACAGGCTCGCTATCGCTCGCCAGGATTTTTTGTACATCTAAATGGCACAAAAGGTAATGAAATGGCCAAAATAATGGGACAAATGACTTAAAATCCCAAAACTAATGGGGCTAAGCACAAGGGAGTCCAGAAAAAAAATCCCCCTTAACCCCAGGACCATGACTCCCTCCCAAACCAGTACAAAATCAACTAATGGGGCTAAATACGAGGGAGAAGGGGGACCAGATCTGACCTGCGGAGGAATTATAGGTTAGTTCATATTATCACCAACCCACTGGATGACGGGGTAATCCACTCTCTTAATTACAGAATTAAGAGATTGGATGACTCTGTTGTTGACACCTGTCCAGGATATATATATATGAGAGAGAGAGAGAGTAAAGGTGAGGCTGACCGTTCTAAGACGTTTCACCCCATCAGTCTACTGCTCTAAGACATTTCGCCCCATCAGCCACCCCATACCATTAACCCATTCAGTGCAGGTGACGTCTATTGTATTTTATTCTAGCTATACAGTACAGTATTAACCCTTGTCTAGCAGGGGGTTTTGGGTTTATTTGGGCATATTCAGGCCCTCCTGAATGATAAATCAAGTATCTGCATGAAAAGATATGTATTCAGCAAAAACCTAGGCGCTAAAAGCTTCAAAATGAGACCAGAACGAGCTACGTAGCACTCGTCGTTCTCATGCAGTGTTACCGGTAACTAACATGGGAGTTTAGCATATAGCGGCATATTTTTTCCCACTACGCTCACTACTGGCAACGCTGCCGGCCTCTCGAGAACAGAGGGAACATGAGTTAGTGGGCGGCGGTAAGCCCTGGGAGTCGGCTATCTGTCCCGCTGCGCTCCCGGCCATTTGCACTCGATTTTAAGCCTTTAAAAGCCTTAATAATGCTCCTAACTTGCTGAAAATTGGAGGAGGACTTAAGTCTGCCCCCGATCTTTAAGGGTTAAGACGATTATTAGCCTCTTAGGAAGAATATGTAGTAGCTAAGATGGTTAACTGAGATAGCTAGTAACCTTTTTATTGCTAGAGGTCCTTCCTTGACTGAATAAAATCATCTAGTAACAACCAGAATATAATGAAAAGACCTCAGCCATACTGAATGTATTAAACACATCATAGAAGACTGCATTCAGAAGAGACTGGATATCTCCATCGTCGACACCTGCCCACGATGTAACACAGCACCCCATAATATTAAACACATCATAGAAGACTGCATTCAGAAGAGACTGGATATCTCCGTCGTCGACACCTGCCCACGATGTAACACAGCACCCCATACTATTAAACACATCATAGAAGACTGCATTCAGAAGAGACTGGATATCTCCGTCGTCGACACCTGCCCACGATGTAACACAGCACCCCATACTATTAAACACATCATAGAAGACTGCATTCAGAAGAGACTGGATATCTCCGTCGTCGACACCTGCCCACGATGTAACGCAGCACCCCATACTATTAAACACATCATAGAAGACTGCATTTCACATAAACACTTATGCTAACAACACAATCTACACTCAATGAGAGCTCTGTGGGAAAGCCCGATCGTGGCCATGGCCTTCCTCAGGGACTCGGGGCTGTTCGGCCAGGCAGCTTAGGGAAGAACAACAACAACAACAACAACAACAACATAATCTACACTCCTTGAGAGCCCTGTGGGAAAGCCCGATCGTGGCCATGGCTTTCCTTAGGGACTCGGGGCTGTTCGGCCAGGCAGCTTAGGTAACAACAACTCACTAATTAACAATTTCACGCACAGGACGTGATTTGAGCCTATTCTGGGATACTTAAAAGCCTTTGTGACCATCAGGGGTGTTTAGAAACAGACAATATAAAGGCAAAATAACTAATCAAAATCACTATGTGGAGACAACGCTTACTAAAATAAAAAAATTGAAATAAAAGACACAATCCACCACATAGGGTGCACATTACTACATGAGCAAGTTAATCTGTTTCCCAAGCAAACTAATCGCACACATAACAACGCACTATCGTCACTTTCAAGGAATTAATCAGTTTGGGATTGCTAATCGGCAAGCCCTGTGTGAGTGCAAGGGTTAACTTACAAATAAACCTAAATAATTGATAATTGTGATAGTCACAGTATCTAATCAAATAAGTAGCTAATATCAAGAACATGAGATTAGAACCGTGCTTCGTGTGGAGCACTCAATCTTTAAATATTTGTGTGTATGTATGGGGGCGCTAATAAGTCATGTCTCAGCTGTCATCATGTTTGCCTCGCTCTGTGCTGTATTAATGTCCGCCAGATGTTGAATAGGGTGGGTAAGTGTAGGAATATGTTTGTATATCTCACTAGAATATGGCTATATTGTATGGTATAATTCTCCTACTTGACGAGACTGAGAAATGGGCGAGGGAACGCAAAAGTGGTCCCGGACCCTGAGAATAGGAACTTTAAATGTTGTTTCTGTTCAGGCTCTGTCTTGCGTCGGCAATGGGGTATGTGCCTGAGTATATACTGTACGGTACATACATACAAGTACAGTAGCATTAATAAGTCATGTCTCAGCTGTCATTACGTTTGGCTCGCTCTGTGTTGTATTAATGTCTGTAATGTCTGTCGAGGCAATGTGGAAAAGAGCGGTGCATACCCATGTGCAGTGTGTGGAAAGGGAGTGGGCGCTAACTCAATTCAATGTAGAATCTGTCGATGTTGGGTACACCATGGGAGTAAGGACTGTAGTAGAATAAAGGGGCCCCTGCCGAAGGATAAGTCAGAAATAGAGAAATTTGAGTGCGTAGTGTGCAAAGGCGAGCTTGTGTTAGGTGATGATCCTGTGGCTGTGAATTTTGGAAATGAGTCTTTGGAGCTGGGGAACAAGTTTTGTTACCTAGGAGATACCATCTCTGCCGGTGGTGGGGCCGAGGCTGCCACTGTTGCTAGAATTAGGTGTGGCTGGAGGAAGTTCAGAGAATTGATGCCAATCCTGACCATGAAAAGAATGCCTCTCCCCCTGAAGGGAAAGGTGTATGCTTCATGTGTTAGAAGTGCAATGACGTATGCCTCAGAAACAGGGGCCGTTAACCCTTATTTAGCGGGTGGTAAGGTATTTTACACTGTACCGCTCAGCGGGCATAATCCCGAAATATTCGCTCAATTTCACTCGCCCTAGCGCTGTTACTCTGGCTCCAATGCGAACGAAACGATCATTTTTGGAAAGAGCAACTCTTCGTCTCCCCATATAAGTCTATGAATGGATGTTATGAATGAGTGTGGAGGGTGGGAAGAGGTGAGGAAGAGGAGGTACTTTTTGGTCTATTTCCCGGGCGCGTTCGGATGCGTTCGCTTTGGCCTGACTTAGGCCTCTCGCGCGTCTACTATTCCTTCGGTAATCGGTCTTATTTTTCTCTTATTTCTCCTTATTTCTGTATTCTCTGTATTATCTCTCTCTCTCTCTCTCTCTCTTTCTTTCTCTCTCTCACTCCTGTCTGTCTGTCTCTCTCTCTCTCTGGCTCGCTCGCTTTCCCTCTCTCGCGCTCCCTTTCTCTCTTCCTCATCCGTATATGTAATTCTCATTATTATTTTCTCTAACTAATCCCTCTATTTCATTTATTTGCTTGTAATATTTCTGTATTATTATATCTTTTTCACTTTCTTCAGTTCAGTTTCTGTATTCTCTCTCTTTCTCTTCTCATCCGTATATGTAATTCTCATTATTTTCTCTAACTAATCCCTCTATTTCATTTATTTGCTTGTAATATTTCTGTATTATATCTTTTTTCACTCTTTCTTCAGTTCAGTTTCTGCATTCTCTCTCTCTCTCTCTCTCTCTCTCTCTCTCTCGCTTGCTTTGCAGGTTTTTGTTTTTGTTTTATATATAATATTATTTCACAACACATTTCCAAATCACCCTATGGGGTAGTGTTGAAGACTCATTTTTTGTTTGTGGTGTTCCCAGGAGGTGTTATCCACATGTGATTGAGGTAGGCAAAAGGCAGTTATGTGATTGAGGTAGGGAAAAGGCAGAACTGCCTATAGCGAGTGTATGAATGGGATTGAGGTAGACAAAAGGCAGAACTGCCTATAGCGAGTGTATGAATGTGATTGAGGTAGACAAAAGGCAGAACTGCCTATAGCGAGTGTATGAATTTATGTATGAATGAATGACATGGATGTATGAGGTGGACCAAGAACCAGATGGATGGATGAAATTCGAAACTTTGATAGACGTATATATCACGGTATACGGTAGAAGTAATTCCTTACAATGTACCGTACATCGTGATATATACGCCTATCAAATGATTGCAATCAATATACGGTATATATATAAATATATATATATATATATATATATATATGTATATATATATATATATATATATATATATATATATATATATATATATATATATATATATATATATATATATATATATATATATATATATAACTATACTGTATATTGGTGTATATTGATTGCAATCATTTGATAGGCGTATATATCACGGTGTATATATATATATACCGTATATTTGATGGCAATCATTTGATAGGCGTATATATAACGATGTACGGTACATTGTAAGGAATTACTTCTACCGTATACCGTGATATATACGTCTATCAAGTTTCGAATCTCATCCATCCATCTGGTTCTTGGTCCACCTCATACATCCATGTCATTCATTCATACATACATTCATACACTCGCTATAGACAGTTCTGCCTTTTGTCTACCTCAATCACATTCATACACTCGCTATAGGCAGTTCTGCCTTTTGTCTACCTCAATCCCATTCATACACTCGCTATAGGCAGTTCTGCCTTTTCCCTACCTCAATTTCATAACTGCCTTTTGCCTACCTTACCGTAAGAAATTTACTGAACGCCTGCAAATAATACGCTAAAAAATGCTTGCAATCAAAATTTCAAACAATTTGAAGGTCACATGCAATTATATATGTATAGGTAGACCCAGAGAGGAAGAGACAAGAGAGAGAGAGAGAGAGTGTCGTGATAATAACAATGTTACATATGTATCGTATATATGAAAAAATTATATATACGGTAGGCCTACATATGTTCCCCACAATCATATAATGCCAAGCACAAATATTCAATCTTTCGTTGTTTGTATTACCGTAAGAAATTTACTGATCACCTGCAAATAATACGCTATAAAATGCTTGCAATCTCTCTATTTTCTCTAATCTCTCTCACTCCTGTATCTGTCTCTCTCTCTCTCTCTGGCTCGCTCGCTTCCCCTCTTCCTCATCCGTATTATGTATTTCTCATTATTATTTTCTCTAACTAATCCCTCTATTTCATTTATTTGCTTGTAATATTTCTGTATTATTATATTTGTTTCACTCTCTTTCTTCAGTTCAGTTTCTGTATTCTCTCTCTCTCTCTTCCTCATCCGTATATGTAATTCTCATTATTATTTTCTATAATCCCTTTCTTTATTTGCTTGTAAAAATGTCCTGTATTATTATATCTTTTTCACTCTTTCTTCAGTTCAGTTTCTGCATTGTCTCTCTCTCTCTCTCTCTCTCTCTCTCTCTGTTTCGCTTGCTTTGCAGGAATTTTGTTTTTGTTTTATATATAATATAATAATTTACTTATCATTACTTACTATATCGTATAAACAATAGTAGGTAGCCAACTTACCATAATACCGATACACCAAACCGATACGCATGCGGTTATGTTTATCACCTGTTTACTAAAGTGCCACCATTATCGATTTTCTTCGAGCCGAATGGAGCGGGAGGGTTACCAATTGAAGTTAAATCCGCTAGCATATATTGTTAGATGTAAGACATGATAAATACCACTAGAAATATGAATTGGCAAAATCCATATAATATCACTTCGAAATTGTTCTGAAATTTCAAAACAAAACCGCTAGTGTAAGTCATTGCTGCTAGATCGAAGTAAAGTCTCTAGATCTAGCGGAAGTCGCTATACGTATTGGCAGTACTGCACACTGCCGACTGCGATACGTTGTTGACATTGTTGTTGATGTTCCAGTGGAGGGATGAACAAAATATTTTCCTTGTCCAATAATAGCTATTTCATAGTCCCACAGGACTTATTTTGATATATTTATCAAATTTACTGAACGCCTGCAAATGATATGCTATCAAATGCTTGCAATCAAACTCTCAAGCACTTTCAATGTCACATGCAATTATACAAGTATATATAGGTAGACCCAGAGAGGATTAGACAGACAGAGAGAGAGTGTTGTGATAATATAACAATGTTACATATGTATCATATATATGACAAAATAATATATACGGTAGGCCTACATCTGTTCCCCACAATCATATAATGCCAAGCACAAATATTAAATTTTTCGTTGTTTGTATTACCGTAAGAAATTTACTGAACGCCTGCAAATAATACGCTATAAAATGCTTGCAATCAAACTCTCAAGCAATTTCAATGTCACATGCAATTATAAAAGGTATATTGTAGACCACAATCTTCGCCAAGCTTCGTTGTTGCTTATATTATCGTGAACAATTTACCGTATACCCTGGTTATCGTGAGAAATTTACCGAACGCCTGCAAATAATACGCTATAAAATGCTTGCAATCAAACTCTCAAGCAATTTCAATGTCACATGCAATTATAAATGTATATATAGGTAGAGAGACAGACAGAGAGAGAGAGGTCAAGAACATCTGCTAGGTGTGATTTTTCCCTGGGAGGGAAGAGAAGATTAGTTAGGGGCGTGCCCTGGCCTACATCAGAGAAAGAGAGTACCAAGGAGTACAAAGGTGTAGAAACAAAGAGAGTGAGACAGAGAGAGAGAGAGAGAGTGTCGTGATAATATAACAATGTTACATATGTATCATATATTATGATAAATAATATATACGGTAGGCCTACATCTGTTCCCCACAATCATATAATGCCAAGCACAAATATTCAATCTTTCGTTGTTTGTATTACCGTAAGAAATGTACTGAACGCCTGCAAATAATACGCTATAAAATGCTTGCAATCAAACTTTCAAGCAATTACAAGGTCACATGCAATTATAAAAAGGTATTGTAGACCACAATCTTCGCCAAGCTTCGTTGTTGCTTATATTATCGTGAGAAATGTACCGTATACCCTGGTTATCGTGAGAAATTTACCGAACGCCTGCAAATAATACGCTATAAAATGCAAAGGACATTTCTTGTAGAGTGCAATTTTGAGGACGTAATGTGCTCTGAGAGAGAGCGGAGCGGTGATTAGAGCATAATGTACCTCCTGACCGCTCGTCACAGCCGCCGTGGACCTACTACAGGGAATTATATAAGGAAATTACCGTAGTTTAGGGTTTTGCACTCGTGTTGCACGATCGTTGAAAGACAACCAATGATCGTAGAAGGATGGTTCGGGTGTCATTGGAAAGCTCAATTTACGCCCTTTCAGGGATACATACTTGTATTACGCTCTGGGTCTTGTTTATGCATGAAAAAGAGCACGAAACAACCCCCTTTAGGGTAAAAAAAAAACCCCGCTGGGCGGCACAGGGAAATATACTCCACCACCCGCTCGTAAGGTGATAAAATGCTTGCAATCAAACTTTCAAGCAATTATAAAATATAAATTGTACTTACCAACACCCACACCAGTATGTTCTTCGTCAGGAACATCTTCAATATGGTCAACGGTCTGTCCAACATCAACCTCAACATCAACCCCACGCAAATTATGCTTGGGATGAAAGCCTATGATCGGGTTATTTTCGTCTTCCGAGTCATCCACACTACCAAAACTCTCACCCAGACATTCGACGGTTTCATCCAACAGCTTATTAGAAAGTTCTGAAGAGTTCAGCATGATATCTAGTTCCTGGGTGGTAAGCCGGGCGTGGTTAGTAGGGTGGCGCGACGCACTAGGGATGGCGGCCACCGAATCGAACACGGGCAAATCTTGACCTTCCATTATGGCTGCTTGAGGGTCACTGAGTCACGGTCACGCAGTGGGGATATGTGGGTGGGCCCTTGTAGTATACCGCCTGACCACCAGGTTCCGCTTTCCACCTAAATTAGGGTGGGAATACACCCACGGACTTAAGTCCGACCCCGCCATTTAGTCCAATTTTCTCGTACCGGACTTAAGTCCGACCCCGCTAATAAAGGGTTAAAGTAGAGGATGTCAACAGAATGGAGCGTAATGAGATGAGAATGGTGAGATGGATGTGTGGGGCCAGGCTACAGGATAGAATAACAAATGAGGAGACGTTTAGGTATAAAGCGTATTAGCGAGGTGATGCGTATAAGTAGACTGGGATGGTATGGACATGTGGAGAGAATGGATGAACAAAATTGGGTGAAAAAATGCAGATCTGTGATTGTGGAGGGAGCTGCACCAAGGGGTGGACCGAGGAAGACCTGGGATCGGACTATACGTGCCGATCTCAAATCCAAGAACTTGGCAAGTGAAGCAGCCCTTAACAGGGTTGCCTGGAATGCCGCCATTAGGACAAGAGACTGAAACTGCACTTATGTGTGGAACACTCAGTCTTAAAATTTGATGTACTGTATGTTATGTATGTAGATGTTCAAAAGGGTGGGTAAGAAAGAGAGTGTGAGAGAAAGAGGGAGTTATTAGAGTTGAAAGAGTGATAGCGAGTCAAAATATCTGGACACTCGGAGTTTAAAGCAGTTTAAGTCATAGGATGAGGGAAAGATACCGGTAGAAGTAAAGGAACCACAATGCCCCCATAATGAACATATTAGCTGAGAGAGAGAGAGAGAGAGAGAGAGAGAGAGAGAGAGAGAGAGAGAGAGAGTACAAAGGAGTACAAAGGAAATCAAGCAACAACAGATCTAGTGACCCTTCTAGGCTGCTTGTCCTCCAAAACACTGAGGATCAAGTGTCCAAACAGTGTTTTAGAGTGGGTAAGGGAACATTGGAAAGGGAACTACTGCCCTGGAACTAATGTCCGTGGCAGGACTAGGAAGTTAGTAGGGGACATATGGGTTAGTAACTGAGGGGAGGATAAAATAAAGTTATTCATTTACAAACGCAGTCAGTCGCGGGTTTGATGCGAGACATTTGTCTAGGCGGAGTTTAAATGAATCAACGGTGCTGCAGTCTATAACGTCTCGGGTAAGCCCCTTCCACAAGTTGACAACTCGATTGAAGAAGAAATTCTTAGATTCGTGTGAGTTAAAAGATTTACCAATAATTTTGCAACCGTTTCCCCGCGTGTAATTAGATTGGTCGATAGTGAAGTACTTACTACAGTTCATATTGTCGATGCCTTTGATGATTTTGAACACTTGAATTAAGTCACCTCTTAATCTGCGCTGGGTTAAAGGAAATAGATTTAATTCTCTAAGACGTTCTTCGTATGGTTTGTTCTTTAGGCTAGGTATAATTTTGGTAACTCTACGTTGAACTCGTTCTAGCTTGTTTATGTCTTTTTGGTAATAAGGGCACCAGCATTGAACGCAGTATTCCAGAAGAGGACGGACTAAGGAATTGTAAAGGGTTAGGATAACGTCTTTGGATTTATGCTCAAATGACCTGCCTATAAAGCCAATTATTTTGTTTGCCTTCTTAACAACTTCTGAACATTGTTGACTCGGTTTTACTCGATATTGTTACTCCCAGATCGGTTTCTCTGTTTACATTCTTAAGCTGAGTGCCATTCATCGAATAGTTTGCTTTCTCATTTAGGTGTCCGATATGTAGTACCGTACTTTACATTTATCCGCATTGAAACTCATTTGCCAAATTTGGGCCCAATGTGACAATTTATCTAGATTGTGTTGCATATCGTCAACTTGATCTTTTGAGAGTACGCTATTTGCAATTTTTGAATCGTCAGCAAATTTTGAGATTGTACAGGTGAGACCCTCATCTATGTCGTTGATGTAAATTAGAAAGAGAGAGAGAGAGGAAAGAGAGAGTACAAAGGAAATCAAGCAACAACAGGTCTAATGACCCTTCTAGGCTGCTTGTCCTCCAAAACACTGAGGATCAAGTGTCCAAACAGTGGCCACAAACTATTTATGAACTACAAATGATTAGTATTACCGGTATTATCCTCCCAGCCTCCCTACAAGTACAGGTCGGAGTCCTACTATCCCGGAAAGCTTTTTATCAGTAAGTAGCGTTACGGTGTAGCATGCTGTCTTGCCATCTGTACACGTTAACTTCGGTAAGGTAAACCTTTAATCTGGTACATTACCCCAAATGTGATGGGCTGGTCTATCAGAGTGAGAACTGAGCGATCTCTGCCATACCATAGCTTACTCTCCCTGACTGTTCCTTTTACTTATATATTTTCTAGATATCAAGTGACGGCGTCTCTTCCGTGGATTGACCATCTACCAAGATTGGAAGCCAAAGCCTCACATTTTTCCTTTGCCCCTTAACTTTCTCTTCATAATTACTGAGGGGCACAGGGCCCTGGGTGGGGCTTTGGTTTCCCGGGCGTTTCCGCACCCTCCTCAGCTCCCCGCCATGGAGTGGCTTCGGTCACCCAGGCTTTATTGTGGTCGGCAGGGAGGGTTCTGTGGGGGCGCTCGGTTATGGCCTTGGAATTGCTCGGGGACTTGGGGCTGTTCGGCCAGGCAGCTTGGGGAACAACAACAACATTACGGCGTCAAATGGCGCCATTTATTTATTGAGTGGCACCTGAGTGGCAAGCAGTAGCTACGAGTTATTTATGTAATTTTTGTTGGATTCATTGTTATGGAATTTTGGTAAATCTTCACCAACCAGATACGAGATATACAGTGTTGTTTAATACCGAGGACCGTCGCATTTTAGTATTTTTAACATTAGCCTAACCACCTAACTTTAACCTAAAAATAACTCTCTCGCGACCGGCCTAAAACCCAGCTCACGTTCCCTGTTTATGGGTGCGCGACGGTCTATACCCAGCTCACTTTCCCTGTTTATGGGTTCGCAAAGATTTGTAGGATAATAAATACTTCAATGTATCTAGCTCAAGTCAAATATACATTTCCGCGCATCATCAAACATACTAAAGTCGGAAAAACTAAATAAGATGGTCACCAATTTTCCCATGGATTTTTTTATTTTTCCCTGTTAGTTTTCATCAATATATAGTGTTTGGAAATAATTACACCCCTCGGCGAAACCGTTTTCCCCATTATACAACGATCTTAAGACACGCCACCCGATAGTGGGGAGGGCTGGCTATGAAGTACAGGGAAAATGAGGGGTTAAATGCGTAAAACGGCGATTAAAACTTATTTTAGCAAAACTTGGCTCGGGTTTTAAGGTATTTCTAAGGCCTAAAACCCAATATTTCGAAAACCCGAGCCAAGTTTTGGCCAAAGCTGGCTCGGATTTTGAGAGTTTGTAGACAACAAAATTACAGTAACCTCATTTAGAAATTTGGCCCAGGTTTCCCGAAATTGCAAAGCCATAAAACCCGAATTTTGGAAAACCCGAGCAAACTTGGCTCGGAATTTGCGAATTTTAAGAGTAAACAAATTACAGTAACCTAATTTAGAATTTTGGCTCAGTTTCCCTAAATTGCACCCAAAAAGCATAATTTTGGAAAACCCGAGCCAACTTTTGGCAAACCTTGGATCGTATTTTGAGAATCGAAAAAGACTAAACTAAATGTCGGAAATCGGCTCATGATTTCCCTAATTGCAAAGCCATATAGGCCTAACCAGATTTATCGAAAACGTAGCACTTATTTAAATCATATACCCGGTATATCCAGTAACATAGACCTAGTACATTGGATACAAGCCTAGTCCACACCTAACGCCTACAATGTGTCCGTAGTACCTAGTAGGCCTACGTGGGATACAACATGGCGGTTGGGCCGGCGCCCATTTAGTAGCCTACCGGTATTCGGCCGTATCTGTAAATACGAATGCGAGTCACTTCGAGCGAATTCCTGATCGAGCGGATGCACAATCTAACCTTATTCACCTAACTTCACCTAACCTAAATGCGCCTCCGCTCGAATATGAATTCGCTCGAAGTGTCCAGTACCGTAAATACTACCGCAACTACGAATCTTGTTTCTGAGACCTAGTATATTAACCTAACCAAACGACAGAGAAACGACAGAGATGGGCAGGTGGAGTGGACTAAAAAGCTGGTGGACAGATCTCGGGAGACAGGTGAAAATGGCGTGTGTACGAATCGGTGCCGTCTATAGGAAGGTATTGACAACCAAATTCCATTTTAGTACCATATATTTTTATTAGGTTTTGCCGAGGCTTAAAACACATTTTCATATTATGTTTAGAGCATATAAAATCCATATTTGTTTTCAAATAGGCCTATTGCAAAATAAGGAAATTTTTTATTTTAACCCTCCAGCCCCGGCTATGTATTATATATATTCCTCGAAACCCGGGTGTTTTGGCCGAAAAACGTCTAGGCTAGGCTATATTTGTTAATCAGACTGCTTCCCGCATTCCCGCGCATCCCCAAGCGTAGCTGTGTTATTTACCTGTAGAATGGCATTAAGTAGAGCTCTCTAAGTCAACTGGTTGAGCTGTGATGATGATTTCGGTAGCATTCAAGGAGACTACTGCAGGACTCTTCTTCTTCTTCTTCTTACCTCTGACCGGGTATAGACTATCCTAGTGTTTACTAGCCTATAACACTTTGAAAGGACATTAGCCTAACCTAACAACCTTACCTAACCTATCCTAGTAAATTATAGGTGGGGGCTGCTGCCCCCACACCCCCACTTTGACTTAGATTTTTGGAGTATTTGTCTGTGAAGTGGGTATTTTTCAATTTGTTGATAACGAAAATCCTCCATGCGGACTATATGGAGAAAAATATGGCGAACCTATTGGTGCTAATTTTCCCTAATAAATTGTTTCTCATAACGTCGCACTAGTGTCCTTGAATATTATCATGATTTCATTGGAGATAACTTTATGGCCAAAACAGCCACTTTACACTACTTTTCGATACTTAACAACAACATACACGCACACACGAACAAGCGACGCTCTCCTTCTTGTGGCCGGATATGCGGGGCGTCGGTCCAGCCGGCTGTTGTTTACATGCGTCGGACCGACGCCTCGCACACGAAGCTCACAGGCTTTCAACCCACTGGGCGTTCAAGAGCCCTTCCGGGTACCTGTTATATGCTTTTTTATGGGCGTTCAAGAGCCCTTCCGTGGTGAGAGGGTTAATACCACAAATTTTCAGAGTGTTTTTTATAAAAAAAATTGGTCATTTGCATCAATATATAGTGTTTGTAATTAATTAGAAATCTCGGGAAAACCTATTTTCCCCAGTAGGCCTATCGATCGATGTTGAGACACACTCGCTCCCCGATAGTGATTTGAAAAGGCATTAGCCTAACCTAACCTAACCTAGTATTATGGGTGGGGCTGCCGCCCTCACCCCCCCGCTGGTTGAGTACTTAATAACAAAAATAAAACATTGGCTGTCGATTATACGAAGGTGAAAGAAAAGTCGATGAAGTCTAGGCCTATGGTGTTTACTCTGCAATCTTCAGCTTGATTGTACATTAATAACGGGAAAGTACCAACCTTGTTACGAAAATTAAATTTTAGCCTAGGCTAGTACCATACTTTTATATTAGGTTTTTCCAAGGGTTTAACACATTTTCATATGATCTTTAGAGCTGTCGATAACTGGAAGTACGGTACCGTATCAACAACCTTGTTACGAAAAATAAATGTTAGTACCATACTTTTTTATTAGGTTTTGCCGAGGGTTAAAACAAATTTTCTTATGATCTTTAGAGCATATAGATTCAATATTTATCTTGAAATATATCAATAAAATTTATGGTAGGCCTATTAAAATAACATTGAACCCAAAATAATTGGTGACCAACTTATTTAGTTAAGAACATAAGAAAATGGGAGTCTGCAGAAAGCCGATTGGCCTAAGCAAGGCAGATCCCTGTCCCACACAACCCCAATTACAAAGCCCAATTATAGGCTCAACACTCTAATACCCTGAGGATCATCTTACCAAACCGGTTAGAGATTAACGCAGGATTACGGGGTCTGCAGAGCGCTGATTGGCCCAACCCGGCTGATCCCCCTTCACACCCAACCCTTCTCGTCCATATGCTTATCCAATTTTTTCTTAAAGCTCCCTATCGTTCTTGATCCCACTATATCACTTGGTAGCCTATTCCACCCATCTACAACTCTGTTACCAAACCAATATTTGCCTATATCTTTTCTGAAACGAAATTTATCTAATTTGAAACCATTGGTACGAGTTCTTTCGCTATCACTGAGCTTTAGTACATTTGTCATGTCCCCTTTGTTAATCCCACTAACCCACTTGAACACCTCTATCATATCCCCTCTAACTCTGCGTCTCTCTAACGAATGTAAACCTAATTTCTTCAACCTTTCTTCATACGGAAAATTTCTAATATTATGGATCATTTTTGTCATTCTACGCTGAATTCTCTCCAATGAATCTATGTCCATTCTGTAATAAGGACACCAAAATTGGACAGCATAATCCATATGGGGTCTCACTAATGACAAGTAAAGTTTTAAGATAACATCAGCAGTTCTGTTACTCACACTCCTAGAGATGAACCCGAGAATCCTGTTTGCCTTATTACGAACGCTTATACACTGTTTTCTAGGCTTCAAATCATTGCTAACAAACACACCTAGATCTTTCTCGCAGTCTGAATTTTCTAATTCTAAATTAGCTAGTTTATATTTAACATTTGTTTGCATCTTCCCTATCTTTAATACCTTGCATTTGTCAATGTTAAACTTCATCTGCCAATTTACTGACCATTCATGTAAGGTATCTAGATCCCTTTGGAGGCACTCTATATCACTATCTGAATCAATTGATCTCCCCATTTTAGTATCGTCTGCGAATTTACTTATCCTACTAGTTATACCTAAATCTAGGTCATTTATGTATATAAGAAACAACAGGGGACCTAATACCGATCCCTGGGGGACACCACTTTTGACTGCTCCCCACTCTGACTTAGTACCATTTATGCTGACTCTCTGTTTCCTACCAATTAGCCATGACCTAATCCATCCCAACAACGACCCTCCTATTCCATGTGCCTCAACCTTTCTCATCAATCTCTCATGAGGGACTCTGTCGAAAGCTTTACTGAAATCTAAATATATAATATCATATGACTTGTCACTATCTACTGCTTCATATACCTCTGAGAAAAGCTAAGCAAATTAGTAAGGCAAGAACGTCCCTGAGTGAATCCATGCTGAGAAGAATTTATTAAGTTAAATTTTACTAAGTGGCTTCTAATTTTCCTAGCAATAATGGACTCTAGCAACTTTCCTATGATTGATGTGAGACTAATGGGACGGTAATTGGATGCTATCGATTTATCACCTTTTTTGAAGATCGGAACTACATTTGCAAGCTTCCAAGCTTCTGGAACTAAACCTGTTTCTAATGACTTGTTAAATATAAATGCTAATGGACTACTTAACTCATCTCTGCATTCTTTTAATACTCTAGCATATACCTCGTCAGGACCAGGCGATTTTTGAGGTTTCAGTCTGTCAATTTCCTTAAGCACATCATTTCTACTTATACTAACTGTACTTAACATATTTTCTATACTATCACTATATACCATTTTATGCAGCTTAGGAAGTATTTGTGGGTATTAAAAGGGTAAATACTATCTCAATCAACCCTTTGTCTTCCATATACCGCTGCTAATCTGAATAACATCGTCTAATAGTAGCCAGAAACAGTACAGAAACGCGTATTGTAGTTATACTCTAAAGTCTACTTACTACTAATAATATTAACCCATTACTAAACAGAATAGCGACAAAATACGGGTAGTAGCCTAGGCCTATTAACGGAATTATCGGAATTTTTTTATGTGCTTAGCCTAATATTATAAGAACATAAGAACATAAGAAAATGGGAGTCTGCAGAAAGCCGATTGGCCTAAGCAAGGCAGATCCCTGTCCCACACAACCCCAATTCAATTACAAAGCCCAATTATAGGCTTCACACTCTAATACCCTGAGGATCATCTTACCAAAACGGTTAGAGATTAACGCAGGATTATGGAGGTCTGCAGAGCGCTGATTGGCCCAACCCGGCTGATCCCCCTTCACACCCAACCCCTCTCGTCCATATGCTTATCCAATTTTATCTTAAAGCTCCCTACAGTTTTAGATCCCACTATCAGGGTGCCAAAACAGAAATTATCCAGTTCTGGATCATTTTTCTAAGCTTACAAGGATCAACTTTGCGCGGCGTCTGCGGGGGGCGCAGCCCCCCGCTTCATAACAGGGGGTCCGGGGGGCGTAGCCCCCCGGCCCGCCGGAGAAATTTTGAGATGTGAAGGTAAATATATGCACAATACATGCTCAAAATTTATTAAAAGGAATGAATAATATTGTAAGTAAAAGGGATGTTATGTATGTTTACTGGTGTTTAATCAGGATACTAGGGGAGCTGGCTGCCTGTACTTCAGTCTCAAAGAGATGCACTTCAGGTCCACTAATATAGGCATTGAAAACAGGTTTTTAAATTATTCTTAGCAGTCCCTGTTTTAGTTTTGTAACTTTTGTCCAATAAAGATTTCATGTATATTTGTTGTTGCATTCCAAGAACTATTACATACTTAATTTATATCCTTTCATATGATACATGAGTTACTATAGAGTACTGGTTAAAATACATACCGGTACAAAGTTTCAAGAATAAACTTTGATTAAAACATTTGTTTGTCTATTATTTTCCCTGGGCCGAGTAAAAAATACCTGGGTAGGCTATTCCCATCTCGGGTTAAGTACAATCAGTAGGAACGTAGAAACTTACTTTAATTTTCACAACTTTAAAAGACTCAAGATTCTGCGAGGCTAATTCCGAAAATATTCAATCAAGTCTCCGTTACCCCCATGAAGTCAGGTTATAGTAATGACAAGACATACCAATAATATATGTTAGTTAGCGGGTGTGTGAACTGTGGGGATAGTGGCAGCCCCCACTTTGGACACTAAGACTAAGTAAAGTTAGGTTAGGGTAAGGTAATGCAAATTATCTACTCATAACATGATAAACAATTGAACAATAAACTACTGTACTATATTCCTTGAAGAAATAAAAACAAACAATTGTACATAAGGCTGCGGAAAGATTCTTTAGTGATACCCAAGTCATGGCCGGGATTCCGGGAAATCTATAAATGCACTGTAGGCGGTAGGCCTAGCTGCTGGCTGTACACTTATTAAATTGTACCGGTAATCTGGCTAAAAAGTTACCGGTATACAAAATGAGAACATAGAGGCAGGGTGCAGATCCCACTTTGGACACTAAGTTTGGACTTTGGTTAGGGTAAGTTATTGCAAATCTTCCACTCATAATATAAACTACAATAAAATAAGATACCAGTAGATAAGATACTACTGTAGCCTATTCTGCCTATAGCCTATACCTTGAAAACAAAAACAAACGGTAAGACTGCGAAAGTATTCTTCAGTGACAGGTCTACCCCTAAAGGCCTAATCCCACGGCATGACGGCAAACTGTTATTGTCATAGGCTATAGCCTAGCCAGGGTGTCGAATGACGCTGTTTTTTTGAGTGATACAACTTTCTGTATAATGATAAAAAAAAATTAATCCTAGCCTAGGCCTAGCCTACGTATTTTTATATTATTATTTTAAAAGTTAGACATCTAAAATAGGCCTAGGCTTAGGCCTACTGTGTTCCAAAACTCAAGAGTAGCCTAGGCTAGGTTAGCCTAGCCTTAGCTACAAAAAAAAACAAAAAAAACAGGAATGTTGGTCTAGGCTAAGTTTAATATACACTTCCCAGGTCATTTTAACAGTTCTATTGCTTCTATATATCATATAATACACCATAGAGTAAGTTTTTAATAACTAGAAAAAAAGGTCATCTTCTAAATAATTACCATAATTGAGGACCTTCGCCATTCCCGGGTTAAGAGTGGGCTCTGAGTCTTAGCCTACCAGAACCAGATTCCCAGCTGCCTAGCTAACCTTATTTTTTACTGTCTTTAACCTCAAATCTTCCTTGATCTTCATTAGCCTATCAATACATTATACATAGCCCCACTAGTGGGGGCAGTCCTAAGATTGTTGGATAATGGGTTATCCTAAGCCTAATATGCCTAGCCTCAGCCTAGGCTACTCATTTCTGCTTCAAATCATCATTATCATCATAGGCCTAGGCTAATACAAGTAGGCCTAGGCTTATCTGACAAAATAATATGCTTGGCTACTTACAAAATCGCTGTTTGGTGCTTGCTAGAAGTCAGGTTTATCCAAAGTATCACCTTGAACTTATACCTTATATATAATGAGTTCCCCAAGATTAATATGCACAATTTTAGAATGTGTAGGGCACTCGCACTTCACATGAAGTCAATGTTATATTCTAGCCCCTTAATTCACTCTATTTTTCCACAAATATATCGGTAAATAACAGCTAACACATTTCCAAGTGTTCCACAGTTGATTGGCGGCAAGCTAATTTGACGTCATCATTGGATTATTCTCGGAAACACCACAATGGAAAACAGTGCTGATATTCGTTCGTTGTTTTCCATTAATCCAACCACATATATACCCCTGAAAACCAATAATTCATCATAAAATCGTACTAATTTATAGCTTACCTTATGCCTCAAGGTCTTGCGCTCTTTGTCAAACACATAAAATTTATATTCATTCACTATTTTTAAGAAATTAGAGACCCCATAAAATTAGCACATACGAAACAATATCTGTATTTTGTAGGAGTTTAATTAAGATGAAATCTGATCAGAAAATTAACATTCAAACTTAAATTAATATTTTACATTATTCATTTCAGTGAAATTTAGTCAATATATTAAACACATGGAGTAGTTTAGTTAATATATACATAGTTTTAGATAAATACCTATTATTATCCTTTAATCTACATATTATTGAGCATTCGAGTGCCAATAAAATTACGGTAGTTGTGTTCGTCTTGACTCAGCCTTCGGCGCAATATAACATCGGAGTGTAGGGGTACATTGGTTGTTTGTTTGTTTGTTTGTTTTAGCGGACTCTCCCATCCAGGAGTTCGTTCTATGAACGATGGCTGTTTCCTTATTGTAATATATATTTGTTATATTGGTGCTAAAGTCAGTCACCTCATCCGAACCGAACAAGTTGTGTTTTCACAGTGTAAACAAATCGCTCTCATGACTCGAGCTCTGGATTTATCCGTCTATATTTACATTAGTAGCTGCATTTGGACTTCAATACAGGTGATATATAATAGTTCTAAGATCATAGCCAATGTAGAGTACAGTGTAGAGCAGAGCAACTATCGTTTGATGAGTGTAATGTAGAAATAGAATGGCAGGTTTAGCGGGGCTCCCGGCCGCCCGGGACAGTCACAGGCTCTTAGCCTATTTCAGTATCAATATTTTTTCAATGTTAGGTTCGGGATCACGAAGAAAATGGGCGAATTTTGGCACACTGCCCACTATAGCACTTGGTAGTCCATTCCACCCATCTACAACTCTGTTACCAAACCAATACTTGCCTATATCTTTTCTGAAACAAAATTTATCTAATTTGAAACCATTGGTACGAGTTCTTTCGCTATCACTGAGCTTTAGTACATTTGCCATGTCCCCTTTGTTAATCCCACTAACCCACTTGAACACCTCTATCATATCCCCTCTAACTCTGCGTCTCTCTAACGAATGTAAACCTAATTTCTTCAACCTTTCTTCATACGAAAAATTTCTAATATTATGGATCATTTTTGTCATTCTACGCTGTACTCTCTCCAATGAATCTATGTCCATTCTGTAATAAGGACACCAAAATTGGACAGCATAATCCATGTGGGGTCTCACTAATGACAAGTAAAGTTTTAAGATAACATCAGCAGTTCTGTTACTCACACTCCTAGAGATGAACCCGAGAATCCTGTTTGCCTTATTACGAACGCTTATACACTGTTTTCTAGGCTTCAAATCATTGCTAACAAACACACCTAGATCTTTCTCGCAGTCTGAATTTTCTAATTCTAAATTAGCTAGTTTATATTTAACATTTGTTTGCATCTTCCCTATCTTTAATACCTTGAACCTTATTAGAACAATGAGACAAATGATGACCGCTTAGGATAGCGAGACATTCGAGCTTTGCGGACTTTTTGACAGTCTGCCTCAGTCCCCAGGCCAATCGAGGGATTTTTTTTGGTTAGGCAGCCAAACTGGTATGAATTTTGAAATTTTCTCTTAGCCTGCTATGACTAAAAAAGATTTGACCTAGCCTATGCACAGGGCACCATCAAAATTAGCCGCTTTTAAGTTTAGGCTAGGATAAAATAAGCAAGACACAAAATTAGTAGGCCTAGGTAGGGCTAAAAAAATATCACTGAGCGCAGTGAGCGACCTTGAGTGCTGGATGGATAAGGGCCCCATCAATCCAGAGTAGCCTAGTCCTATAATAATATAGCCTATAGATGTAATAATAATTAATAGTAATTATTAAAAGGCACTACTAGGCCTTATAACAAGAAATTACATGTGTTAGCTAGCTGGGAGGACCGTCCCCGAGATGAGATAAGACTGGAGACGCAGATTGTAAACAAACTGAACAAAAGGCGTCATTATTATAATATTATTTTTAATAACAATATTATTAATAGGCTATACCCAATTTTCCACATGCATAATAAATAAATACTTCTTTCTTCTTTTTCCTAGGTCCTATTACGATTTATTATGATTCTGCGCGTGTTTACATACTAAGATGGCTACACTTAAGAAAACGAATTAAATTATATGGGTAACTATGTGATTTATATAGATTATTATTTTACTATTTATATAGACGGGTTATTTATGTATGGCTTTTGCTCAAATTTCTACCACAAGTACACTTTCACCCGCTGAATCCAATGCCACAAACATAATTAAAATCGGACCAATAGTTTAGGATTTAGTTTTGATTTGACCTCCAGAAATGCCCGAAATGAGCACTTTTTCAACTTTAAAAGTCTTCTGTAGCCCAAACTAAGAGTCCTAATCACTTCTACTTCTACTTCTACTCTTTGATGGTTAGATTTGTTTCTATTACTGCATTTAACTTTTAAGTGAATCCTTCTACCAATGCATATTGGAAAGTGATTTCTGTTGTTTAATCATACCTAAAATAACTTCCTTATACTTTAATGTCATATTCAACCTTCTGTACCGGCGACGTCTTTTGCTTAGAAAGAATAAAAATCTTCTAATGCCAGAATATGAAAAGTACATCGGGTTAACACTATCTGGTCCGCGGTCCTTTTTGAATCTCCCCTTTTTCACTTTGGAGATTTTAAGATGCTTTTAAAATTCTATCATAAAATGTACAAATTTAGCTTGATGGGGGGGGGGGGGGGGTCTGGGTGCTGGGTGCTGGGTGCTAAAAAGTGGTAGTAGTAGTAGTAGTACCACCAATAATTTTTTTTTAACTTTGATTCTTGCGCTAAAATTAAATGATTTTATGCAGAAGGACCTAAGAGGATGCGTATTTTCCCATTTGAGTCGCTAAAGGTCGTCTAATGGCGAAAAATGTCCCGGGCTGGTTCCCTCTAGAATTACTGGTGACCTGCTTTTTGTTATCTCCTTTTCTCTCTTTCTATGGCTTAACAGTAGTCTGAATGGGGCCGAATGTCCGGATAGAAGCCAGAGAAAGAGAGAAAAGGAGATCAAAATGCAGGTGACCCCCCTTAACCCTTTCTGTACCGATGGCGTCTATTTTTTTTTTTATTCCAATGCCAATCTATTTTATTTAGTTTGAGAAGGATCTCTAGACATTAGAAGGCTACAAACTATCCCAATAAATTCGTTCATTAAGGGGGGTCACCGGCTTTTGTTTATCTTGCTCTCCTATTCTCTCTTTCCCTGGCTTGTATCCATTCGGCCCAACCAATCAATACAAAGTAAGTATGCACCACAGGTTGGGTTTGAAAGGGATCTGTTGCATGGGAGCCAATCGTCTCTCTGCATGTTTTAAGACCTTTCTCCCCATTTCTTTGTCTATATTTAGACCTTTCGTGCTCTTTAGATGTCCTGGCCACATATGGGGAAACCCAGCCTGCAGCCGGCACAATTTTCTACCGAAAAACTAAATGGGGTCTGGCATGAATAAACCAATAAATACACCCTACCCCCTTTTAAGAACACGAGCACACGTCCCACCCCCACTGAGTTCCAGCACAGACTGAAACCCATCCCCTGTCCTACCCCCCCCCATCCCCTACCCCCCACCTCCGATTCCCCCCTACCCCACCCCCCTCAATGCTACCAGAGGCAACAAAATGGCCGATTTTCGTTGCTGGGGTGGCGGGGTGGGGTTGAGGTATTTAGTTAACCCCTTCAGCACCATGACGAGGTGAGGTTTAGGCGAGGTTAGTTAGGTTAGGTGAGGTTTAGGCGAGGTTAGGTTAGGTTAGGTGAGGTTTAGACGAGGTTAGGTTAGGTTAGGTGAGGTTTAGGCGAGGTTAGGTTAGGTTAGGTGAGGTTTAGGTGAGGTTAGGTTAGGTTAGGTGAGGTTTAGGCGAGGTTAGGTTAGGTTAGGTGAGGTTTAGGTGAGGTTAGGTTAGGTTAGGTGAGGTTTAGGTGAGGTTAGGTTAGGTTAGGTGAGGTTTAGGCGAGGTTAGGTTAGGTTAGGTGAGGTTTAGGCGAGGTTAGGTTAGGTTAGGTGAGGTTTAGGCGAGGTTAGGTGAGGTTAGGCGAGGTTAGGTTAGGTGAGGTTTAGGCGAGGTTAGGTTAGGTTAGGTGAGGTTTAGGCGAGGTTAGGTTAGGTTAGGTGAGGTTTAGGCGAGGTTAGGTTAGGTTAGGTGAGGTTTAGGCGAGGTTAGGTTAGGTTAGGTGAGGTTTAGGCGAGGTTAGGTTAGGTTAGGTGAGGTTTAGGCGAGGTTAGGTTAGGTTAGGTGAGGTTTAGGCGAGGTTAGGTTAGGTTAGGTGAGGTTTAGGCGAGGTTAGGTTAGGTTAGGTGAGGTTAGGTGAGGTTTAGGTGAGGTTAGGTTAGGTTAGGTGAGGTTTAGGCAAGTTAGGTTAGGTTAGGTGAGGTTTAGGCGAGGTTAGGTTAGGTTAGGTGAGGTTTAGGCGAGGTTAGGTTAGGTGAGGTTTAGGTGAGGTTAGGTTAGGTTAGGTGAGGTTTAGGCGAGGTTAGGTTAGGTTAGGTGAGGTTTAGGCGAGGTTAGGTTAGGTTAGGTGAGGTTTAGGCGAGGTTAGGTTAGGTTAGGTGAGGTTTAGGCGAGGTTAGGTTAGGTGAGGTTTAGGCGAGGTTAGGTTAGGTTAGGTGAGGTTTAGGCGAGGTTAGGTTAGGTTAGGTGAGGTTTAGGCGAGGTTAGGTTAGGTGAGGTTTAGGCGAGGTTAGGTTAGGTTAGGTGAGGTTTAGGCGAGGTTAGGTTAGGTTAGGTGAGGTTTAGGCGAGGTTAGGTTAGGTTAGGTGAGGTTTAGGCGAGGTTAGGTTAGGTTAGGTGAGGTTTAGGCGAGGTTAGGTTAGGTTAGGTGAGGTTTAGGCGAGGTTAGGTTAGGTTAGGTGAGGTTTAGGCGAGGTTAGGTTAGGTTAGGTGAGGTTTAGGCGAGGTTAGGTTAGGTTAGGTGAGGTTTAGGCGAGGTTAGGTTAGGTTAGGTGAGGTTTAGGCGAGGTTAGGTTAGGTTAGGTGAGGTTTAGGCGAGGTTAGGTTAGGTTAGGCGAGGTTTAGGCGAGGTTAGGGCGAGGTTAGGTTAGGTCAGGTGAGGTTTAGGCGAGGTTAGGTTAGGTTAGGTGAGGTTTAGGCGAGGTTAGGTTAGGTTAGGTGAGGTTTAGGCGAGGTTAGGTTAGGTTAGGTGAGGTTTAGGCGAGGTTAGGTTAGGTTAGGTGAGGTTTAGGCGAGTTAGGTTAGGTTAGGTGAGGTTTAGGCGAGGTTAGGTTAGGTTAGGTGAGGTTTAGGCGAGGTTAGGTTAGGTTAGGTGAGGTTTAGGCGAGGTTAGGTTAGGTTAGGTGAGGTTTAGGCGAGGTTAGGTTAGGTTAGGTGAGGTTTAGGCGAGGTTAGGTTAGGTTAGGTGAGGTTTAGGCGAGGTTAGGTTAGGTTAGGTGAGGTTTAGGCGAGGTTAGGTTAGGTTAGGTGAGGTTTAGGCGAGGTTAGGTTAGGTTAGGTGAGGTTTAGGCGAGGTTAGGTTAGGTTAGGTGAGGTTTAGGCGAGGTTAGGTTAGGTTAGGTGAGGTTTAGGCGAGGTTAGGTTAGGTTAGGTGAGGTTTAGGCGAGGTTAGGTTAGGTTAGGTGAGGTTTAGGCGAGGTTAGGTTAGGTTAGGTGAGGTTTAGGCGAGGTTAGGTGAGGTTTAGGCGAGGTTAGGTTAGGTTAGGTGAGGTTTAGGCGAGGTTAGGTTAGGTTAGGTGAGGTTTAGGCGAGGTTAGGTTAGGTTAGGTGAGGTTTAGGCGAGGTTAGGTTAGGTTAGGTGAGGTTTAGGCGAGGTTAGGTTAGGTTAGGTGAGGTTTAGGCGAGGTTAGGTTAGGTTAGGTGAGGTTTAGGCGAGGTTAGGTTAGGTTAGGTGAGGTTTAGGTTAGGTGAGGTTTAGGCGAGGTTAGGTTAGGTTAGATGAGGTTTAGGCGAGGTTAGGTTAGGTTAGGTGAGGTTTAGGCGAGGTTAGGTTAGGTTAGGTGAGGTTTAGGCGAGGTTAGGTTAGGTTAGGTGAGGTTTAGGCGAGGTTAGGTTAGGTTAGGTGAGGTTTAGGCGAGGTTAGGTTAGGTTAGGTGAGGTTTAGGCGAGGTTAGGTTAGGTTAGGTGAGGTTTAGGCGAGGTTAGGTTAGGTTAGGTGAGGTTTAGGCGAGGTTAGGTTAGGTTAGGTGAGGTTTAGGCGAGGTTAGGTTAGGTTAGGTGAGGTTTAGGCGAGGTTAGGTTAGGTTAGGTGAGGTTTAGGCGAGGTTAGGTTAGGTTAGGTGAGGTTTAGGCGAGGTTAGGTTAGGTTAGGTGAGGTTTAGGCGAGGTTAGGTTAGGTTAGGTGAGGTTTAGGTTAGGTTAGGTGAGGTTTAGGCGAGGTTAGGTTAGGTTAGGTGAGGTTTAGGCGAGGTTAGGTTAGGTTAGGTGAGGTTTAGGTGAGGTTAGGTTAGGTTAGGTGAGGTTTAGGCGAGGTTAGGTTAGGTTAGGTGAGGTTTAGGCGAGGTTAGGTTAGGTTAGGTGAGGTTTAGGCGAGGTTAGGTTAGGTTAGGTGAGGTTTAGGCGAGGTTAGGTTAGGTTAGGTGAGGTTTAGGCGAGGTTAGGTTAGGTTAGGTGAGGTTTAGGCGAGGTTAGGTTAGGTTAGGTGAGGTTTAGGCGAGGTTAGGTTAGGTTAGGTGAGGTTTAGGCGAGGTTAGGTTAGGTTAGGTGAGGTTTAGGCGAGGTTAGGTTAGGTTAGGTGAGGTTTAGGCGAGGTTAGGTTAGGTTAGGTGAGGTTTAGGCGAGGTTAGGTTAGGTTAGGTGAGGTTTAGGCGAGGTTAGGTTAGGTTAGGTGAGGTTTAGGCGAGGTTAGGTTAGGTTAGGTGAGGTTTAGGCGAGGTTAGGTTAGGTTAGGTGAGGTTTAGGCGAGGTTAGGTTAGGTTTAGGCGAGGTTAGGTTAGGTTAGGTGAGGTTTAGGCGAGGTTAGGTTAGGTTAGGTGAGGTTTAGGCGAGGTTAGGTTAGGTTAGGTGAGGTTTAGGCGAGGTTAGGTTAGGTTAGGTGAGGTTTAGGCGAGGTTAGGTTAGGTTAGGTGAGGTTTAGGCGAGGTTAGGTTAGGTTAGGTGAGGTTTAGGCGAGGTTAGGTTAGGTTAGGTGAGGTTTAGGCGAGGTTAGGTTAGGTTAGGTGAGGTTTAGGCGAGGTTAGGTTAGGTTAGGTGAGGTTTAGGCGAGGTTAGGTTAGGTTAGGTGAGGTTTAGGCGAGGTTAGGTTAGGTTAGGTGAGGTTTAGGTGAGGTTAGGTTAGGTGAGGTTTAGGCGAGGTTAGGTTAGGTTAGGTGAGGTTTAGGCGAGGTTAGGTTAGGTTAGGTGAGGTTTAGGCGAGGTTAGGTTAGGTTAGGTGAGGTTTAGGTGAGGTTAGGTTAGGTTAGGTGAGGTTTAGGCGAGGTTAGGTTAGGTTAGGTGAGGTTTAGGCGAGGTTAGGTTAGGTTAGGTGAGGTTTAGGCGAGGTTAGGTTAGGTTAGGTGAGGTTTAGGCGAGGTTAGGTTAGGTTAGGTGAGGTTTAGGCGAGGTTAGGTTAGGTTAGGTGAGGTTTAGGCGAGGTTAGGTTAGGTTAGGTGAGGTTTAGGGAGGTTAGGTTAGGTTAGGTGAGGTTTAGGCGAGGTTAGGTTAGGTTAGGTGAGGTTTAGGCGAGGTTAGGTTAGGTTAGGTGAGGTTTAGGTGAGGTTAGGTTAGGTAGGTGAGGTTTAGGCGAGGTTAGGTTAGGTTAGGTGAGGTTTAGGCGAGGTTAGGTTAGGTTAGGTGAGGTTAGGCGAGTTAGGTTAGGTTAGGTGAGGTTTAGGCGAGGTTAGGTTAGGTTAGGTGAGGTTTAGGCGAGGTTAGGTTAGGTTAGGTGAGGTTTAGGCGAGGTTAGGTTAGGTTAGGTGAGGTTTAGGCGAGGTTAGGTTAGGTTAGGTGAGGTTTAGGCGAGGTTAGGTTAGGTTAGGTGAGGTTTAGGCGAGGTTAGGTTAGGTTAGGTTAGGTTAGGTGAGGTTTAGGCGAGGTTAGGTTAGGTTAGGTGAGGTTTAGGCGAGGTTAGGTTAGGTTAGGTGAGGTTTAGGCGAGGTTAGGTTAGGTTAGGTGAGGTTTAGGCGAGGTTAGGTTAGGTTAGGTGAGGTTTAGGCGAGGTTAGGTTAGGTTAGGTGAGGTTTAGGCGAGGTTAGGTTAGGTGAGGTTTAGGCGAGGTTAGGTTAGGTTAGGTGAGGTTTAGGCGAGGTTAGGTTAGGTTAGGTGAGGTTTAGGCGAGGTTAGGTTAGGTTAGGTGAGGTTTAGGCGAGGTTAGGTTAGGTTAGGTGAGGTTTAGGCGAGGTTAGGTTAGGTTAGGTTAGGTGAGGTTTAGGCGAGGTTAGGTTAGGTTAGGTGAGGTTTAGGCGAGGTTAGGTTAGGTTAGGTGAGGTTTAGGCGAGGTTAGGTTAGGTTAGGTGAGGTTTAGGCGAGGTTAGGTTAGGTTAGGTGAGGTTTAGGCGAGGTTAGGTTAGGTTAGGCGAGGTTAGGTTAGGTTAGGTGAGGTTTAGGCGAGGTTAGGTTAGGTTAGGTGAGGTTTAGGCGAGGTTAGGTTAGGTTAGGTGAGGTTTAGGCGAGGTTAGGTTAGGTTAGGTGAGGTTTAGGCGAGGTTAGGTTAGGTTAGGTGAGGTTTAGGCGAGGTTAGGTTAGGTTAGGTGAGGTTTAGGCGAGGTTAGGTTAGGTTAGGTGAGGTTTAGGCGAGGTTAGGTTAGGTTAGGTGAGGTTTAGGCGAGGTTAGGTTAGGTTAGGTGAGGTTTAGGCGAGGTTAGGTTAGGTTAGGTGAGGTTTAGGCGAGGTTAGGTTAGGTTAGGTGAGGTTTAGGCGAGGTTAGGTTAGGTTAGGTGAGGTTTAGGCGAGGTTAGGTTAGGTTAGGTGAGGTTTAGGCAAGTTAGGTTAGGTTAGGTTAGGTGAGGTTTAGGCAAGTTAGGTTAGGTTAGGTGAGGTTTAGGCGAGGTTAGGTTAGGTGAGGTTTAGGCGAGGTTAGGTTAGGTTAGGTGAGGTTTAGGCGAGGTTAGGTTAGGTTAGGTGAGGTTTAGGCGAGGTTAGGTTAGGTTAGGTGAGGTTTAGGCGAGGTTAGGTTAGGTTAGGTGAGGTTTAGGCGAGGTTAGGTTAGGTTAGGTGAGGTTTAGGTGAGGTTAGGTTAGGTTAGGTGAGGTTTAGGCGAGGTTAGGTTAGGTTAGGTGAGGTTTAGGCGAGGTTAGGTTAGGTGAGGTTAGGTTAGGTTAGGTTAGGTGAGGTTTAGGCGAGGTTAGGTTAGGTTAGGTGAGGTTTAGGCGAGGTTAGGTTAGGTTAGGTGAGGTTTAGGCGAGGTTAGGTGAGGTTTAGGCGAGGTTAGGTTAGGTTAGGTGAGGTTTAGGCGAGGTTAGGTTAGGTTAGGTGAGGTTTAGGCGAGGTTAGGTTAGGTTAGGTGAGGTTTAGGCGAGGTTAGGTTAGGTTAGGTGAGGTTTAGGCGAGTTAGGTTAGGTTAGGTGAGGTTTAGGCGAGGTTAGGTTAGGTTAGGTGAGGTTTAGGCGAGGTTAGGTTAGGTTAGGTGAGGTTTAGGCGAGGTTAGGTTAGGTTAGGTGAGGTTTAGGCGAGGTTAGGTTAGGTTAGGTGAGGTTTAGGCGAGGTTAGGTTAGGTTAGGTGAGGTTTAGGCGAGGTTAGGTTAGGTTAGGTTAGGTTAGGTTAGGTTAGGTTAGGTTAGGTTAGGTTAGGTTAGGTGAGGTTTAGGCGAGGTTAGGTTAGGTTAGGTGAGGTTTAGGCGAGGTTAGGTTAGGTTAGGTGAGGTTTAGGCGAGGTTAGGTTAGGTGAGGTTTAGGCGAGGTTAGGTTAGGTTAGGTGAGGTTTAGGCGAGGTTAGGTTAGGTTAGGTGAGGTTTAGGCGAGGTTAGGTTAGGTTAGGTGAGGTTTAGGTGAGGTTAGGTTAGGTTAGGTGAGGTTTAGGCGAGGTTAGGTTAGGTTAGGTGAGGTTTAGGCGAGGTTAGGTTAGGTGAGGTTTAGGCGAGGTTAGGTTAGGTTAGGTGAGGTTTAGGCGAGGTTAGGTTAGGTTAGGTGAGGTTTAGGCGAGGTTAGGTTAGGTTAGGTGAGGTTTAGGCGAGGTTAGGTTAGGTTAGGTGAGGTTTAGGCGAGGTTAGGTTAGGTTAGGTGAGGTTTAGGCGAGGTTAGGTTAGGTTAGGTGAGGTTTAGGCGAGAGGTTAGGTTAGGTTAGGTGAGGTTTAGGCGAGGTTAGGTTAGGTTAGGTGAGGTTTAGGCGAGGTTAGGTTAGGTTAGGTGAGGTTTAGGCGAGGTTAGGTTAGGTTAGGTGAGGTTTAGGCGAGGTTAGGTTAGGTTAGGTGAGGTTTAGGCGAGGTTAGGTTAGGTTAGGTGAGGTTTAGGCGAGGTTAGGTTAGGTTAGGTGAGGTTTAGGCGAGGTTAGGTTAGGTTAGGTGAGGTTTAGGCGAGGTTAGGTTAGGTTAGGTGAGGTTTAGGCGAGGTTAGGTTAGGTTAGGTGAGGTTTAGGCGAGGTTAGGTTAGGTTAGGTGAGGTTTAGGCGAGGTTAGGTTAGGTTAGGTGAGGTTTAGGCGAGGTTAGGTTAGGTTAGGTGAGGTTTAGGCGAGGTTAGGTTAGGTTAGGTGAGGTTTAGGCGAGGTTAGGTTAGGTTAGGTGAGGTTTAGGCGAGGTTAGGTTAGGTTAGGTGAGGTTTAGGCTAGGTTAGGTGAGGTTTAGGCGAGGTTAGGTTAGGTTAGGTGAGGTTTAGGCGAGGTTAGGTTAGGTTAGGTGAGGTTTAGGCGAGGTTAGGTTAGGTTAGGTGAGGTTTAGGCGAGGTTAGGTTAGGTTAGGTGAGGTTTAGGCGAGGTTAGGTTAGGTTAGGTGAGGTTTAGGCGAGGTTAGGTTAGGTTAGGTGAGGTTTAGGCGAGGTTAGGTTAGGTTAGGTGAGGTTTAGGCGAGTTAGGTTAGGTTAGGTGAGGTTTAGGCGAGGTTAGGTTAGGTTAGGTGAGGTTTAGGTTAGGTTAGGTGAGGTTTAGGCGAGGTTAGGTTAGGTTAGGTGAGGTTTAGGCGAGGTTAGGTTAGGTTAGGTGAGGTTTAGGCGAGGTTAGGTTAGGTTAGGTGAGGTTTAGGCGAGGTTAGGTTAGGTTAGGTGAGGTTTAGGCGAGGTTAGGTTAGGTTAGGTGAGGTTTAGGTGAGGTTAGGTTAGGTTAGGTGAGGTTTAGGTGAGGTTAGGTTAGGTTAGGTGAGGTTTAGGTGAGGTTAGGTTAGGTTAGGTGAGGTTTAGGCGAGGTTAGGTTAGGTGAGGTTTAGGCGAGGTTAGGTTAGGTTAGGTGAGGTTTAGGCGAGGTTAGGTTAGGTTAGGTGAGGTTTAGGCGAGGTTAGGTTAGGTTAGGTGAGGTTTAGGCAAGTTAGGTTAGGTTAGGTGAGGTTTAGGCGAGGTTAGGTTAGGTTAGGTGAGGTTTAGGCGAGGTTAGGTTAGGTTAGGTGAGGTTTAGGCGAGGTTAGGTTAGGTTAGGTGAGGTTTAGGCGAGGTTAGGTTAGGTTAGGTGAGGTTTAGGCGAGGTTAGGTTAGGTTAGGTGAGGTTTAGGCGAGGTTAGGTTAGGTTAGGTGAGGTTTAGGCGAGGTTAGGTTAGGTTAGGTGAGGTTTAGGCGAGGTTAGGTTAGGTTAGGTGAGGTTTAGGCGAGGTTAGGTTAGGTTAGGTGAGGTTTAGGCGAGGTTAGGTTAGGTTAGGTGAGGTTTAGGCGAGGTTAGGTTAGGTTAGGTGAGGTTTAGGCGAGGTTAGGTTAGGTTAGGTGAGGTTTAGGCGAGGTTAGGTTAGGTTAGGTGAGGTTTAGGCGAGGTTAGGTGAGGTTTAGGCGAGGTTAGGTTAGGTTAGGTGAGGTTTAGGAGAGGTTAGGTTAGGTTAGGTGAGGTTTAGGCAAGGTTAGGTTAGGTTAGGTGAGGTTTAGGCGAGGTTAGGTTAGGTTAGGTTAGGTTTAGGTGAGGTTTAGGCAAGGTTAGGTTATGTTAGGTGAGGTTTAGGCGAGGTTAGGTTAGGTTAGGTGAGGTTTAGGCGAGGTTAGGTTAGGTTAGGTGAGGTTTAGGCGAGGTTAGGTTAGGTTAGGTGAGGTTTAGGCGAGGTTAGGTTAGGTTAGGTGAGGTTTAGGCGAGGTTAGGTTAGGTTAGGTGAGGTTTAGGCGAGGTTAGGTTAGGTTAGGTGAGGTTTAGGTAGGTTAGGTTAGGTTAGGTGAGGTTTAGGTGAGGTTAGGTTAGGTTAGGTGAGGTTTAGGCGAGGTTAGGTTAGGTTAGGTGAGGTTAGGTTAGGTTAGGTTAGGTTAGGTTAGGTGAGGTTTAGGCGAGGTTAGGTTAGGTGAGGTTTAGGTTAGGTTAGGTTAGGTGAGGTTTAGGCGAGGTTAGGTTAGGTTAGGTGAGGTTTAGGCGAGGTTAGGTTAGGTTAGGTGAGGTTTAGGCGAGGTTAGGTTAGGTTAGGTGAGGTTTAGGCGAGGTTAGGTTAGGTTAGGTGAGGTTTAGGCGAGGTTAGGTTAGGTTAGGTGAGGTTTAGGCGAGGTTAGGTTAGGTTAGGTGAGGTTTAGGCGAGGTTAGGTTAGGTTAGGTGAGGTTTAGGCGAGGTTAGGTTAGGTTAGGTGAGGTTTAGGCGAGGTTAGGTTAGGTTAGGTGAGGTTTAGGTGAGGTTAGGTTAGGTTAGGTGAGGTTTAGGCGAGGTTAGGTTAGGTTAGGTGAGGTTTAGGCGAGGTTAGGTTAGGTTAGGTGAGGTTTAGGCGAGGTTAGGTTAGGTTAGGCGAGGTTAGGTTAGGTTAGGTGAGGTTTAGGCGAGGTTAGGTTAGGTTAGGTGAGGTTTAGGCGAGGTTAGGTGAGGTTTAGGCGAGGTTAGGTTAGGTTAGGTGAGGTTTAGGCGAGGTTAGGTTAGGTTAGGTGAGTTTAGGCGAGGTTAGGTGAGATTTAGGTGAGGTTAGGTTAGGTTAGGTGAGGTTTAGGCGAGGTTAGGTTAGGTTAGGTGAGGTTAGTTAGGTTAGGTGAGGTTTAGGCGAGGTTAGGTTAGGTTAGGTGAGGTTTAGGCGAGGTTAGGTTAGGTTAGGTGAGGTTTAGGCGAGGTTAGGTTAGGTTAGGTGAGGTTTAGGCGAGGTTAGGTTAGGTTAGGTGAGGTTTAGGCGAGGTTAGGTTAGGTTAGGTGAGGTTTAGGCGAGGTTAGGTTAGGTGAGGTTTAGGCGAGGTTAGGTTAGGTTAGGTGAGGTTTAGGCGAGGTTAGGTTAGGTTAGGTGAGGTTTAGGCGAGGTTAGGTTAGGTTAGGTGAGGTTTAGGCGAGGTTAGGTTAGGTTAGGTGAGGTTTAGGCGAGGTTAGGTTAGGTTAGGTGAGGTTTAGGCGAGGTTAGGTTAGGTTAGGTGAGGTTTAGGCGAGGTTAGGTTAGGTTAGGTGAGGTTTAGGCAAGGTTAGGTTAGGTTAGGTGAGGTTTAGGCGAGGTTAGGTTAGGTTAGGTGAGGTTTAGGCGAGGTTAGGTTAGTTAGGTGAGGTTTAGGTGAGGTTAGGTTAGGTTAGGTGAGGTTTAGGTGAGGTTAGGTTAGGTGAGGTTTAGGTGAGGTTAGGTTAGGTTAGGTGAGGTTTAGGCGAGGTTAGGTTAGGTTAGGTGAGGTTTAGGCGAGGTTAGGTTAGGTTAGGTGAGGTTTAGGCGAGGTTAGGTTAGGTTAGGTGAGGTTCAGGCATAGGTTAGGTGAGGTTTAGGCGAGGTTAGGTTAGGTTAGGTGAGGTTTAGGCGAGGTTAGGTTAGGTTAGGTGAGGTTTAGGCGAGGTTAGGTTAGGTTAGGTGAGGTTAGGTGAGGTTAGGTTAGGTTAGGTGAGGTTTAGGCGAGGTTAGGTTAGGTTAGGTGAGGTTTAGGCGAGGTTAGGTTAGGTTAGGTGAGGTTTAGGCGAGGTTAGGTTAGGTTAGGTGAGGTTTAGGCGAGTTAGGTTAGGTTAGGTGAGGTTTAGGTTAAGTGAGGTTTAGGCAAAGTTAGGTTAGGTTAGGTGAGGTTTAGGCGAGGTTAGGTTAGGTTAGGTGAGGTTAGGTTAGGTTAGGTTAGGTTAGGTTAGGTTAGGTTAGGTGAGGTTTAGGCGAGGCTAGGTTTAGGTGAGGTTAGGTTAGGTTAGGTGAGGTTAGTTAGGTTAGGTGAGCTTTAGGTGAGGTTTAGGTGAGGTTAGGTTAGGTTAGGTTGTAGTTAGGTTAGGTGGGTTAGGTTAGGTTAGGTTAGGTGAGGGTTAGGTTAGGTTAGGTGAGGTTAGGCGAGGTTAGGTTAGGTAGGTGAGGTTTAGGCGAGGTTAGGTTAGGTTAGGTGAGGTTTAGGCGAGGTTAGGTTAGGTTAGGTGAGGTTTAGGCGAGGTTAGGTTAGGTTAGGTGAGGTTTTTGGCGAGGTTAGGTTAGGTTAGGTGAGGTTTAGGCGAGGTTAGGTTAGGTTAGGTTAGGTGATGTTAGGTTAGGTTAGGTGAGGTTTAGGTAAGGTTAGGTGAGGTTAAGGCGAGGTTAGGTTAGGTTAGGTTTAGGCAAGGTTTAGGTTAGGTTAGGTGAGGTTTAGGCGAGGTTAGGTTAGGTTAGGTGAGGTTTAGGCAAGGTTAGGTTAGGTTAGGTGAGGTTTAGCGAGGTTAGGTTAGGTTAGGTGAGGTTAGGCGAGGTTAGGTTAGGTTAGGTGAGGTTTAGGTAGGTTAGGTTAGTAGGTGTTAGGGGTTAGGTTTAGGCGAGGTTAGGTTAGGTTTGGTGAGGTTTAGGCGAGGTTAGGTTAGGTTAGGTGAGTGTTAGGCGAGGTTAGGTTAGGTTAGGTGAGATTTAGGCGAGGTTAGGTTAGGTTAGGTGAGGTTTAGGTGAGGTTAGGTAGGTTAGGTGAGGTTAGATAGGTTAGGTGAGGTTTAGGTTAGGTTAGGTTAGGTTAGGTTAGGTTAGGTTAGGTTAGGGGAGGTTTAGGCGAGGTTAGGTTAGGTTAGGTGAGGTTAGGTTAGGTTTGGGGGAGGTTTAGGCGAGGTTAGGTTAGGTTAGGTGAGGTTTAACGGGGTTAGGTTAGGTTAGGTGAGGTTTAGGCGAGGTTAGGTTAGGTTAGGTGAGGTTTAGGCGAGGTTAGGTTAGGTTAGGTGAGGTTTAGGCGAGGTAGGTTAGGTTAGGTGAGGTTAGGTTAGGTTAGGTGAGGTTTAAGCGAGGTTAGGTTAGGTTAGGTGAGGTTTAGGAAGGGATAGGTTAGGTTAGGTG
>CM064495.1:30753585-30826085 GCA_032716605.1 Paralithodes platypus | reverse complement strand
GGTTAGGTGAGGTTTAGGCGAGGTTAGGTTAGGTTAGGTGAGGTTTAGGCGAGGTTAGGTTAGGTTAGGTGAGGTTTAGGTGAGGTTAGGTTAGGTTAGGTGAGGTTTAGGCGAGGTTAGGTTAGGTTAGGTGAGGTTTAGGCGAGGTTAGGTTAGGTTAGGTTAGGTGAGGTTTAGGCGAGGTTAGGTTAGGTTAGGTGAGGTTTAGGCGAGGTTAGGTTAGGTTAGGTGAGGTTTAGGCGAGGTTAGGTTAGGTTAGGTGAGGTTTAGGCGAGGTTAGGTTAGGTGAGGTTTAGGCGAGGTTAGGTTAGGTTAGGTGAGGTTTAGGCGAGGTTAGGTTAGGTTAGGTGAGGTTTAGGCGAGGTTAGGTTAGGTTAGGTGAGGTTTAGGTGTGGTTAGGTTAGGTTAGGTGAGGTTTAGGCGAGGTTAGGTTAGGTTAGGTGAGGTTTAGGCGAGGTTAGGTTAGGTGAGGTTTAGGCGAGGTTAGGTTAGGTTAGGTTAGGTGAGGTTTAGGCGAGGTTAGGTTAGGTTAGGTGAGGTTTAGGCGAGGTTAGGTTAGGTTAGGTGAGGTTTAGGCGAGGTTAGGTTAGGTGAGGTTTAGGCGAGGTTAGGTTAGGTTGGGTGAGGTTTAGGCGAGGTTAGGTGAGGTTTAGGCGAGGTTTAAACCCAAGGTATTTTGAGATTTGTTTTGAGATTCTGGGCGGATGGCAGGGCGAAAATGAAATCTAAGACCATATCTAGAAGCAGCTCGGCGAGAAAAATCGAATGGCACCAAGTAGAACTCCCTAGGACTTAAAGTTTGGGCTACAGAGGACTTTTAAAGTCCAAAAAACGGTCCCCTGGGCCCTCCAGGAAGCCCAGTCAAATTCGAAATCCTAAACTAATGGTCCGATTTTAATTATGTTTGCGCCATTCGATTCAGCTTGCCAAAGTGTACTTATGGTATAAATTTAAACAAAATCCGTTCATAAATAACTCGTCTATGGAGTTTTTAAACTTTAAAATAGGCCTAGGGGGCCTAAAAATAGTTCAACATTTAAAAAAAACATATACCGTTTGAATCCGCAACGGCGAGACGAATCCAAATATGTAATAATATTGACAAGTCAAAATTCGACCAAAATCACCGATTTGCCTGGGCATTTTTGAGAGTTTTTTTTTTTGGATTCTGGGCGAATGGCTGGGCGAAAATGAAATATAAGACCATGTCTAGAAGCAGCTCGGCGAGAAAAATCGAATGGCGCCAAGTAGAATTCCCTAGGACTTATAGTTTGGGCTAAAAGGACTTTTAAAATCCAAAAAACGGTCCCCTGGGCCCTCCAGGAAGCCCAGTCAAATTCGAAATCCTAAACTAATGGTTCGATTTTAATTCTGTTTGCGCCATTCGATTCAGCTTGCCAAAGTGTACTTATGATATAAATTTAAACAAAATCCGTTCATAAATAACTCGTCTATGGAGTTTTTAAATTTTAAAATAGGCCTAGGTGCCTAAAAATAGTTCAAAATTAAAATATATATATACCGTTGAATACGCAACGGCGAGACGAATCCAAATATGTAATAATATTGACAAGTCAAAATTCGACCAAAATCACCGATTTGCCTGGGCAAAATAATACCCAATACAATATATAATAATACCCAAGGTATTTTGAGATTTTTTTTTGGATTCTGGGCGAATGGCTTTGCGAAAATGAAATATAAGACCATGTCTAGAAGCAGCTCGGCGAGAAAAATCGAATGGCGCCAAGTAGAATTCCCTAGGACTTATAGTTTGGGCTAAAAAGACTTTTAAACTCCAAAAAACGGTCCCCTGGGCCCTCCAGGAAGTCCAGTCAAATTCGAAATCCTAAACTAATGGTCCGATTTTAATTCTGTTTGCGCCATTCGATTCAGCTTGCCAAAGTGTACTTATGGTATCAATTTAAAACAAAATCCGTTCATAAATAACTCGTCTATGGAATTTTTAAACTTTAAAATAGGCCTAGGGGGCCTAAAAATAGTTCAAAATTTAAAACAAAAATATACCGTTTGAATCCGCAACGGCGAGACGAATCCAAATATGTAATAATATTGACAAAAATTCGACCAAAATCACCGATTTGCCTGGGCTTTTTTTAGATTTCTTTTTGGATTCTGGGCGAATGGCTGGGCGAAAATGAAATATAAGACCATGTCTAGAAGCAGCTCGGCGAGAAAAATCGAATGGCGCCAAGTAGAATTCCCTAGGAATTAAAGTTTGGGCTACAGACGACTTTTAACGTCCAAAAAAACGGTCCCCTGGGCCCTCCAGGAAGCCCAGTCAAATTCGAAATCCTAAACTAATGGTCCGATTTTAATTCTGTTTGCGCCATTCGATTCGGCTTGCCAAAGTGTACTTATGGTATAAATTTAAACAAAATCCGATCATAAATAACTCGTCTATGGAATTTTTAAACTTTAAAATAGGCCTAGGGGGCCTAAAAATAGTTCAAAATTTAAAACAAAAATATACCGTATGAATCCGCAACGGCGAGACGAATCCAAATATGTAATAATATTGACAAGTCAAAATTCGACCAAAATCACCGATTTGCCTGGGCAAAGTATTTTGAGATTTTTTTTTGGATTCTGGGCGAATGTCTGGGCGAAAATGAAATCTAAGACCATGTCTAGAAGCAGCTCGGCGAGAAAAATCGAATGGTGCCAAGTAGAATTCCCTAGGACTTATAGTTTGGGCTAAAAGGACTTTTAAAGTCCAAAAAACGGTCCCCTGGGCCCTCCAGGAAGCCCAGTCAAATTCGAAATCCTAAACTAAAGGTCCGATTTTAATTATGTTTGCGCCATTCGATTCAACTTGCCAAAGTGTACTTATGGTATAAATTTAAACAAAATCCGTTCATAAATAACTCGTCTATGGAGTTTTTAAACTTTAAAATAGGCCTAGGGGGCCTAAAAATAGTTCAAAATTAAAAAATATATATACCGTTGAATCCGCAACTGCGAGACGAATCCAAATATGTAATAATATTGACAAGTCAAAATTCGACCAAAATCACCGATTTGCCTGGGCAAATAAAAAACCCAAATATACCCGTTTTTTTTAGATTTGTTTTGAGATTCTGGGCGAATGGCTGGACGAAAATGAAATCTAAGACCATGTCTAGAAGCAGCTCGGCGAGAAAAATCGAATGGCGCCAAGTAGAATTCCCTAGGACTTAAAGTTTGGGCTACAGAAGTCTTTTAAAGTCCAAAAAACGGTCCCCTGGGCCCTCCAGAAAGACCAGTCAAATTCGAAATCCTAAACTAATAGTCCGATTTTAATTCTGTTTGCGGCATTCGATTCAGCTTGCCAAAGTGTACTTATGGTATAAATTAAAACAAAATCCATTCATAAATAACTCGTCTATGGAGTTTTTAAACTTTAAAATAGGCCTAGGGTGCCTAAAAATAGTTCAAAATTAACAAAAAAAAATACCGTTTGAATCCGCAACGGCGAGACGAATCCAAATATGTAATAATATTGACAAATCAAAATTCGACCAAAATCACCGATTTGCCTGGGCTTAATTAAACCCAAAGTATTTTGAGATTTTTGTTTGGATTCTGGGCGAATGGCTGGGCGAAAATAAAATCTAAGACCATGTCTAGAAGCAGCTCGGCGAGAAAAATCGAATGGCGCCAAGTAGAATTCCCTAGGACTTATAGTTTGGGCTAAAAGGACTTTTAAAATCCAAAAAACGGTCCCCTGGGCCCTCCAGGAAGCCCAGTCACATTCGAAATCCTAAACTAATGGTCCGATTTTAATTCTGTTTGCGCCATTCGATTCAGCTTGCCAAAGTGTACTTATGGTATAAATTTAAACAAAATCCGTTCATAAATAACTCGTCTATGGAGTTTTTAAACTCCAAATAACTTTACTTTGGCGTATGTTTGTGTTAATTTAAGACTACATTTAGATAGATATATTTTGTTAACACTCGCCAAAGAAATATGATGACTTGCTTACAGATATATACAGTACGTAAAGCCCGAATCGGATTGACTTAAACCCAGTTGTTCACTTCCTCAAGCCTGTGGGAACAGGGTTGAGTTGGCTTGATATTGGACACCCTTGTATGGCATTTGGGTGTGAAATACGACACCATTTCCAGTCTATCGGAGATAATGATGGTAAAGGAAAATGCGGCTAAAGTAATTCACGATCATTCGAAATTGGGCTTTTGTGTATATCCTCTTTAACAAGTAAGTGTTTATACTTATTGTTATGCCCTGATTTTATACAGGATTAACTTGGTATAGGTGGGTTCTGCAAGATTGGGTTATAGGATTTCATGCACAGTACACGAAGGAATCAATAGAGGACATAAATAACATCAAAGTAATGGTTTATAATGCAGCTTTATTCTCCAAAAACACTAGGTAGAATAATGGTTATATGTGCACTTGAAACAATGGTAAATTGAATAAGTCAGATGCGTATTTTGGACTTTTACAATCTCTAGCACTTCTCGCGGATTTGGATAGAGGTTCACTTCCCACTTCCAACGTTCAGGTATTATGCTTCTGATCACCTTGCTTTAACGATACGTAGGGCACACGAATCACACAGGTTAGGTATTTCGCTTTATTTATTCTCTGGTAATATGACTCTTAATATTTCAGTTAGAATTAAGTAGTTATTATTAACGAGGGTAAGGTAGAGTTATTATAATAGCATATCATACACTTTAATCACCTTGCGCACTGGTGTATATTGTTAAAGATCAAAATCAAGAATTGTGGACTCAACTTATTTCACTCTTGCGGAAATTATGGCAGAGTAGATAGTGGTGAAATTTGGCTTATTTGGATTTTAATCTTAATTTCTCGTAGAGTCGAATCTCGTGTACTATCACTTAGGTTACTACTTATACACTTGTAATCGAATCGGTATACATTGACTCCGGTCGATTAACAATTTAAAATTATTTATCCAAAATTAGATATTTGGGGACTCTTAACTTATTTAGCACTTATCGTGGGAATTATGGCAGAGTCAATATTAGCATAATTTGGCTTATTTGGATTTTAATCTTAAATCCTTGTAGAGTCGAGAGTCGTGTACTATTATTTGTTTTAACACTTGTACACTCTGGTGATGGGCTGGTCTATCAGAGTGAGAACTGAGCAACCTCTGCCATACCCATAGCTTACTCTGACTGTTCCTTTTACTTTTATATTTTCTAGATCTCAAGTGACGGCGTCTCTTCCGTGGATTGACCTCTCAGTCTACCTAGATTGGAAGCCAAAGCGTCACATTTTTTCCTTTGCCCCTCAACTTTCTCTTCATAATTGCTGAGGGGCACAGGGCCCTGGGTGGGGCTTTGGTTTCCCGGGCGTTTCCGCACCCTCCTCAGCTCCCCGCCATGGAGTGGCTTCGGTCACCCAGGCTTTATTATGGTCGGCAGTGAGGGTTCTGTGGGGGCGCACGGTTATGGCCTTGGCCTTGCTCGGGGCCTTGGGACTGTTCGGCCAGGCAGCTTGGGGAACAACAACAACAACACTTGTACACTTTAATATCGAGTCAGTATCTATAGGCTCGAGTTGTTTAACACCTTTAATGATTTATCTCAAAATAAGTGATTTGGGGACTCTAACTTAATTATCACTGGTCGGAATTATGGCAGAGTCAATATTTATAGGGTCTCTAACTTATTTCTGGAGACACCGCGTGCACTGGTTTATTTCAGTAGGTTAACACTGAGGAACTCTGTTTTACTTATTACCTCGTCATTTAGCATCGACTTAATTCACTTTCCCTATGTTGATTTTTATAGTTACTACGTGTCCGTAGGCCGTCTAGGTTGACCGGTCGTGTGAAGTAGGTTGCAGATGGGTTAATGGGCTTGAGGTCTTGAATGTGGCTCCGTAACTATAGGTAAATAGTTGGGCACCACATCGGACTAATGCGAGTATTCATAGCCTATAGCTTTGGTGAGAATACTCGTCTATCCTGACCGTTATATTAACCGTTGATGAAATTCCGTTAAGGTACTCTTGGAGTAAGGTCTTGAATATAGTGCCTCAGTTATGACGAAGTAGCACTATATCAGGCTAACACGAGAAGAGTGTGGAAGTGTCTTTCTCGACTGCCTCAGACCCTTATTAGAGGTTCAAGGAACTCGGGGCGGTGTTTAAACCTTTTAGTTGCAAAGTCTAATGGTATACCACAGACAAAATGCACCTAGGACTTGTCTGTGCAGAGTGCCTGTGAAGGTATCTCGCCAAGCCCGTGGTATGCCAAGGTCCCTCGTGAAGAGGTGGAGTGCGGTGTTTAAACTTTTCAGTTGCACTAGTCTAACGGTATGCCAGTAGACTAAGTACACCTAGGACTTTTTATGCAGAGTGCCTGTGAAGGAATCTCGCAAAGCCCTTACCCACACAGGAGATCGTGGTATGCCAGATCTCTTGCGAGGAGTTAGAGTGTTAACTTTTAATAGCAGAGTGTTGAAGGGTAGGTATGCCGGAGTCCTTCAACTTTCTACTATTAAGAATAGAACCTAGAAAAAGGCATCTATGTTAGTTACTGGTATGCCAGTAATAACAAAGATCCTTTTGGTAGGACACAGTAACCTAGAAAAGGTGTCTATGTTAATCACTGGTATGCCAGCAATACCAAAGATCCTTTTAGTAGGATACAGTTACCGCATCTGCAGATAATAAAATTTTGAAGTGTAGGTATGCCTGGATACTTCAACCTTTTACTACTGAAGGTACAGCCTATTAGAGGCCTCTATGTTAACTGATGGTATGCCACAATTAACAAAGATCCCTTAACAGGATTTTTAACTCCTTAGACAAGTAGATGTTCGGTATGCCGTCAATCCAACTGAATGGGAGGGTAATCTTGAGGTTTCTTACTTGGTATGCCAATAATAAGAAGCCTCAAAATTGCTTAACCCTTTCAGATTTCCCTGGCTTGAACATGTTGTGAGGTTATTTGGATGCATTTAATGGTTGCATTCGAAAGCTGAATGTATCAGCTTCCTTTTGATATATGTTTAATTTCCGCCCCTCGAGAAGTATAGCAAATATAGCCAATTGATTAACTATTTCGAATAAGGAACTGAGAGGTATTATGGTTGTGAGTCGGTTTTGAACATGTTTTGAGGTTATTTGAATGCATTTAATGGTTGCATTCTAAAGCTGAATGTATCTGCTTCCTTTTGATATATGTTTAATTTCCGCCCCTCGAAAATTATAGCAAATATAGCCGATTGATTGACTATTTCATAAGAACATAAAAACATAAGAAAATGGGATTCTGCAAAAAGCCGATCGGCCCACACAAGGCAGATCCGTCACACCCAACCCCAATTACATAAGAATAGGTCTTAAGATCGTGCCCATTAGGTGTCGATTTGTTCATGGCGAGCGCTAGCGAGCCACCAATTTTAGAAGGAACCAGCCTTCAGCTGGGACATTTTTCCACCGAAAAATGTACAAATTTATCTTGAAAGAGGGTCCAGGGGTGCTCTTCCAAGCTTGACGAAGGTCCAGCGAGGAAACTCAAAAATAAATAAATAAATAAATGTATAGACCAAAAACCAAGCACTAGCCCCTTAACTCTTAACTGGCGGCGCCCGGCTATAGTCGAGTGAAATAAATGTGGCCTATGTGGCGGGGCCCGGCTGTAGTCGCATGCAATTTTGAGCACGTAATGTGCTCTGAGAGAGAGCGGAGCGGTGGGAGGAGCGTAGGTTGCCTTATGACCGCTTGCCACGGTGGCCGTGGAGCTACTGAGATGTACTCCACCCTCCATCACTTGCTACACACGTAATTATGTAACGAAATGACCGTATTTTATCGATTTTGCCCTTCGGTTGCATGATCGTTGCAAGACAACCAGTGATCGTAGAAGGATGGTTCAGGTGTCATTGGAAAGCCCAATTAACGCCCTTTCAGAGATACATAATTGTATTATGCTCTGGCTCTTGTTTATGCATGAAAAATTGCACGGAAACAAGGCCATTTATGGTAAAAAAAAAATGCTGGGCGGTACATAAAAAGTTACCGCCTAGCCGCTCTTAGGGTGTTAATATGCAGTACTTCTTAGTTCTGTATCTACTCCGCCTCTTTAATATACCTCTTAAGTTTAGTCATACTCCGCCTTCTACTTGTCTAAATCCTTCCTTGGTCTCTCTCTCTCTCTCTCTCTCTCTCTCTCTCTCTCTCTCTCTCTCTCACACACACACAGTCTATACACATATAGTATCGTTGTTATAGTAGTTATTGATATTGCAGGACAAATTGAGCAGACCAGCATAATTATTCCGTAAATGGTATTAATAATAATAATAATAATAATAATAATAATAATAATTCTTTATTCCAGACACAGAAGATAAATACAGTATAAATACAGTTGTCCATATCACATACACTTCTCGTGAGAGCACAGGTAATATACACAAAAATATATTAATAAAGAAACAGTAAAATAAAATATACAGTAGGCCTATTTACAGAATGGCATAATAAAGCCCATATCACATTTTGTCACAATATAACACAGGCTAATTAAGGCTATTGCTTAATGTTGGTTAACACCTATTGCACAGATCATTGCTCACAGTTCAATTAGACCTATATATTACAGCACATACTATGTGTGTAGCAGTTTATGCCAGTGAGATATAATACGGGATTCATAGATATGATCACTAGACCAAAGAGCTACGATCAGCGTGTTACTGGAGGATTGCAGTCGCTGCGAAAAGCTGTACACCAGTCTCCTGATGACAGCCCGACAGCACTGCACATCCAACAGTGTGCACACCATACTAGTGCTTTCATATTTAGATAGACCAATGAACATTTTAAGTATATTATGATAGGATGTACACAGACCATTTATGGTGGCTCTCTTGTACTTCCACCACAAATGGGCCGTGTGCATAGAGGAACAATATGTCTGGAAGAAAGTGCCTTTAGTTTCCCAATTACACATGTGGAATTTCCTCAAGATGGTGTTACCACGTAAATATACAGTAGCTGTCTGCGCTGACGGCCGATATCTGCATCATCTGAGCAATCGTTTGAGATAATGTGTCCCAGGTATTTTATTTTGTTTACTTCTTGAATAATTTGATTATTGAGTGAGAAATTAGGTAGCTTACAGACGGGTGAAGTCAGAAGTGGTGTTCCTCAGGGATCTGTATTAGGCCCTCTGTTGTTTGTTATATAGCCTACACAAATTACATTGATTTAGGTATACATAAGAACATAAGAAAATGGGAGTCTGCAGAAAGCCGGTTTAGTACATTTGCAGATATATACCAACATGGGGAGAACATCTTTTCGGATTATGGTTGGTTTGAAAATAGGGTTTTGGATATGTGGAATAGATTGCCAAGTACTTTAATCAGCTCAGAAACGGTGTAAAGTTTCAAGCGTGATTTGGATAGTTATAGGAATTTCGTTGTTTTATGTTGTTTTTGTGTTTTCCCTGTTCTTGCTCTGTCTTGAGTCGGCTACCCCCAAAATGGGGATTGGGCCTGAGCATATAGATAGATAGATAGGAATTATATTGCTTGGGTGTGAAAGTGATCTGCTTCGTATAGGCCAGTAAGCCTCTGCAGATTTCTGTGTTTCTGTGTTTCGAATAAGGAACTGAGAGGTATTATGGTTGTGAGTCCCTAGATAAGTATAGAAAATATGGCCGATTTATTGATTGACTTTTTCGAATAAGGAACTGAGAGGTATTATGGTTGTGAGTCGGTTTTGGACATGTTGTGAGGTTATTTGGATGCATTTAATGGTTGCATTCGAAAGAGGAATGTATCAGCTTCCTTTTGAGATGTCTTTTATTTCCGCCTCTCGAAAAATATAGAAAATATAGCTACATGAATGGTAAGGTGTCTCTTTTCTCCTTCAAAAATTGAGAGTATTATGATTGTAAGTCGGTTGTAGGCATGTTGTGAGGTTATTTGAATGACTGTAATGGGTTCATTCGAAAGCTGAATGTATCAGCTTCCTTTTGATATATGTTTAATTTCCGCCCCTCGAAAAGTATAGAAAATATAGCCGATTGATTGACTTTTTCGAATAAGGAACTGAGAGGTATTATGGTTGTGAGTCGGTTTTGCACATGTTGTGAGGTTATTTGGATGCATTTAATGGTTGCATTCGAAAGAGGAATGTATCAGCTTCTTTTTGAGATATCTTTCATTTCCGCCCCTCGAAAAGTATAGCAAATATAGCCTATTGATTGACTTCCGAATAAGGAACTGAGAGGTATTATGGTTGTGAGTCGGTTTTGAACATGTTGTGCGGTTATTTGGATGCATTTAATGGTTGCATTCGAAAGAGGAATGTGCCAGCTTCCTTTTGAGATTTGTTTCAATTCCGCCCCTCGAAAAGTATAGAAAATATAGCCGATTGATTGATTGACTTTTTCGAATAAGGAACTGAGATGTATTATGGTTGTGAGACGGTTGAGGACATGTTGTGAGGTTATTTGAATGCATTAAATATGTGTATTCGAAAGCTGAATGTGTCAGCTTCCTTTTTAGATATGTTTCAAATCCGCCCCTCGAAAATTATAGAAAATATAGCCGATTGATTGATTGACTTTTTCGAATAAGGAACTGAGAGGTATTATGGTTGTGAGTCGGTTTTGAACATGTTGTGAGCTTATTTGGATGCATTTAATGGGTTTATTCGAAAGAGGAATATATCAGCTTCCTTTTGAGATGTGCTTCAATTCCGCCCCTCGAAAATTATAGAAAATATAGCCGATTGATTGATTAACTTTTTCGAATAATGAACTGAGAGGTATTAGGGTTGTGGACATGTTGTGAGGTTATTTGAATGCATTAAATAGGTTTATTCGAAAGCTGAATGTATCAGCTTCCTTTTGATATATGTTTAATTTCCGCCCCTAGAAAAGTATAGCAAATATAGCCGATTGATTGACTTTATCGAATAAGGAACTGAGAGGTATTATGGTTGTGAGTCGGTTTTGAACATGTTGTGAGGTTATTTGAATGCATTTAATGGTTGCATTCGAAAGAGGAATGTGTCAGATTCCTTTTGAGATATCTTTCATTTCCGCCCCCATGAAAAATATAGAAAATATAGCTACATGAATGGTAAGGTGTCTCTTTTCTCCTTCAAAAATTGAGAGTATTATGATTGTAAGTCGGTTGTAGGCATGTTGTGAGGTTATTTGAATGACTGTAATGGGTTCATTCGAAAGCTGAATGTATCAGCTTCCTTTTGATATATGTTTAATTTTCGCCCCTCGAAAAGTATAGCAAATATAGCCGATTGATTGACTTTTTCGAATAAGGAACTGAGAGGTATTATGGTTGTGAGGTGGTTGTGGATATGTTGTGAGGTTATTTGAATGCATTAAATGGGTGCATTCGAAAGCTGAATGTGTCAGCTTCCTTTTGAGATGTGCTTAAATTCCGCCCCTCGAAAATTATAGAAAATATAGCCGATTGATTGACTTTTTCGAATAAGGAACTGAGAGGTATTATGGTTGTGAGACGGTTGTGGACATTCTGTGAGGATATTTTGTTATGACCGGCACTACGAAATAAACAAGGGCACTTAATAATGGACTAGATGATAGGCTATATCTGCAACAACGGTACGCTAATTCCAAACCCTCGAACTATTACGCCGGTGAACAAAACACTTAAACCCTCCAGAGTTAATCTACTGGATAACGGGGTATCAATTAACTGGGTTTTAGTGCACTTCTACAAAGGCTTTCCGGTGACGGCAAAGCCTACTCACAAAAGGAGTATTTTACGTTAATAAAATGCTCTTAAGTAATAACAATGCTTGAATAAACTATAACAAGATTTAATAAAGAAATATATGCTTATGTTAACTTTAGTGTGAGTCTGTACTCAACACTAAACTCTTCAATGCTCTATGAAAACACTGGAAGTCTAGTCCTACAGCAAACAGATATGGAATCTTCTGAAAACGTCTGATGCTCTAAGATGCTCGTTAAAATAGAACAGAAATAATGCAGGGGCAGGACACCAAAGTGTGTATCTTAAATACACCAATAAGTAGGATACATATACATAACAGGGGAGTGCAACAGCTCCTGTGACAGCACTAATAATAGCCACTCCAAAACAGTACTTCCTTAGCCAAAGTAACAGCCATACTGGGTTGTGCACCAAGCATCAACCTAGGCTAAAATAATACGTGAATTCCTAAAGCATACACGTTAAAGTTAATAAACACAATGCTGTCTTTATTACTAATAATGTCTAGCAGCGGCAAAAAAGGTATCAGGAGGCTAGGCAGAGCGCAAGCATGCTCGTAGCCTACTGTCTCCCCTTGAACAGATTTCCCTTATGTTACGTTAAGTGACTAAGAGGCTCTCTTGGTAAGTCCAGATCTCAAGTATCTGGTCTTGCCCTGGCGCTCCACAAAGGTCAACACAAAGAGGTAGCGAGCATACGAGCAAGAGTAGGCAAAAGCCCTTCGCTCGTATACTGCTACACTCGCAAAGGAAAAAATGCACAAGGGTTACAGGCACCTAGCTCCGTCGAAGTCGTACAGGCTTTGACTTGCCATATACATAACTCAGACAACGACTAAAGATACCTTCCACTGTCTAGCATTAAATAGTAACAAAGAACGACTCAATAATTAGAAACACCCAATGATAATATGACTCATGTGACTATGACTAATAATCCCTAAAGCTAGTGCAAAACATATATGTGAGAACTGGTGCTGGTAATACGACTGGCCGACAATGGAAGTTGTATGCAGAACCAGAAGGGATAAGTAATTGAATAAACATGAGAAGTAATGGAAAAGAAGAAGTTCAGAGAGAGAAACAGTAGTACAGGGGGTTAGATTGGGGGACAGATTGCAAGGGACGTCTAGGACCAAGCACACTATGCCAAGCTCTGCAGGAGACATGCGGCGGGAGCCCCCCCAGCACCAACACTAGGACAGCGGCATCCAATCACAGACCACTACGTCATGAAATGCAGGCGTCCTAGGACGCGCCAGGCCCGCCAGCCAATTAAGGGCGTGGGAAAGCCTGCCCGAGCGAGGGAGGCACACGTACATACACACGCACATAATACAACCTCGCTGCCTACCTCGCTCTTTCTCCTTAACTTCACACTGCATATCTTATACTCTATTGCTGATATAAAATACTTCCATGTGTCACAGACAAGAATAAAGACCACCACTGATCTGGCTGTGACTACACGAATACTAAGAAAGAAAGAACATCGTTCTACGATTATTATAGCCCATTCCACTGCCCTGGCGAGCGCTAGCGAGTACGAGCCCATTCTGGCAAGCTGGCCAGCGTAACAATTTGAACGCATTAAATGGGTGTATTCGAAAACTGAATGTGTCAGCTTCCTTTTGAGATATGTTTCAATTCCGCCCCTTGAAAAGTATAGAAAATATAGCCGATTGATTGATTGACTTTTTCAAATAAGGAACTGAGAGGTATTATGGTTGTGAGACGGTTGAGGACATGTTGTGAGGTTATTTGAATGCATTAAATGGATGTATTCGAAAACTGAATGTGTCAGCTTCCTTTTTAGATATGTTTCATTTCCGCCCCTCTAAAATTATAGAAAATATAGCTCCGGGAATGGTAATCTGTCTCTTTTCTCCTTCAAAAATTGAGAGTATTATGATTGTAAGTCGGTTGTAGGCATGTTGTGAGGTTATTTGAATGACTGTAATGGGTTCATTCGAAAGCTGAATGTATCAGCTTCCTTTTGATATATGTTTAATTTCCGCCCCTCGAAAAATATAGCAAATATAGCCGATTGATTGACTATTTCGAATAAGGAACTGAGAGGTATTATGGTTGTGAGTCGGTTTTGAACATGTTGTGAGGTTATTTGGTTGCATTTAATGGTTGCATTCGAAAGCTGAATGTATCAGCTTCCTTTTGAGATATCTTTCATTTCCGCCCCTCGAAAAGTATAGCAAATATATTCGATTGATTAACTATTTTGAATAAGGAACTGAGAGGTATTATGGTTGTGAGTCGGTTTTTAACATGTTGTGAGGTTATTTGGATGCATTTAATGGTTGCATTCGAAAGCTGAATGTATCAGCTTCCTTTTGATATATGTTTAATTTCTGCCCCTCGAAAAGTATAGCAAATATAGCCGATTGATTGACTATTTCGAATAAGGAACTGAGGTATTATGGTTGTGAGTCGGTTTTGAACATGTTGTGAGGTTATTTGGATGCATTTAATGGTTGCATTTAAAAGAGGAATGTATCAGCTTCCTTTTGAGATATCTTTCATTTCCGCCCCTCGAAAATTATAGAAGATATAGCCCAGAGTTTAAATTTTCCGAATAAGGAACAGGGAACCGGGAACCTAATTCAGCTGGGTGTATAGAGAGTCCTCTTGCTCTGTCGGGAGGTTACATCTACTTTACTTTATTATAATACTCAGTTAGATGGGAGTACTATACACTGGTCATATTTTATATAGAAAGGGATTAGGTAAAGGCTTATTCTTCATACCATAGAACAAAACAGGTTAATGGGGTTCTCAGTATAATATAACTTTTGTACATGGTGAAGTCTTCTGGGGTTTTGAATTTACGGCGGGCGGATCCCGTTAACTGAGATGACAATGGAATAAGTGAAGATAGGAATGCGCATCAGAGTATTCAATATAAGGGAGCATTCTAATATGGTTACAATCAATATACAGGAATACACTAATAAAGGGGCTATCATATTATCTTGGAAAAATGATAAGGCAGATGGTTCTCTAGACAATATAACAACATATACACGAGCAAGCATTTTTGGAGGTTGGTACTCCTGGCGAGCGTATGTTGGTGCTTGGAATAAGTGAGAGCTAGGATGCGCAGCACAATAACAAGGTATTTGTAGCCTAGTGAATCTAATACATTAAAGGTGAATTACGGAGGCAGAATAAAAAAGATGAGTTACTCACATAAACCAAACTATATATGAATATAGTTATCCACAAATATACCAGACACTGATAGTTAGACATGATTCATATGAAAAAATTTATAATAATAACAATACTCGAAAGCAAATAGGCAACTATTTTCCGCTACTATGATTGGCGCATCGTCTGCTGATGTCACCGGTAACCACAACAAACATGGCACATGGCACGAGCTAGAGCTAGTCTCACAGATTCTCCCATCTCCCTATCCCATAGTCCCTCTATTCACGATGATGAGCAAAATGGGAACAAATTATGATTATTAAGTGCTGGTTCCTGATGTATCATTTACACAGTATATTGTATTAATCCCCTTATCAGTCTGTGTTGTTACAACCGGGACTACGAATAATACAATGGCACTTAATGATTGGACTAGTAATAGGGCACTATGCAACAACGGTACGCTAGATCCAAACCCTCGAACTTATATGCCGGCGAACAAATCACCTATACTCTCCTGAGTTAATCTGCGATATCGGGGTATCCTTAACTGGGCATAAATGTACTCTACTTCAGGCTAACCCACACTGGTATGGCCTGATAACAAACAAGATGCAAGTTACGTTAAAATGCATAAAAAGGAATCTATGGAAAGATCAATTAAATCACTGCAAGATTTAATACAATAAAAAGATGCTTCAATACAGTTACTTTAAACAACAATAAACTCTTCACTCCTATCTGAAAGAAAGTGAAGTATAGTCCTACAGCATAGACCTGGAAACTTCTGAAGAAAGTCTGATGCTCATAAGATGCTCGTATCTTAAACTATATAAAGGCAGGAGGCAGGACACCACACGTGTAAATCGAATACACTAAAAGATAGGACATATAATGTTAACTGACACGAGAATACTATTAATGCGCAACGGTAGCAATGCTCGACACTAAAAGAAGTACTTCCTCATCAACGAAACAGTCCACTATGGTTGTGCGGCTCAGCAACAACCTAGACTTATAAATGCTGTGAATAATAATGCGTACATATCAAAGAGCTTATATTAAATACTAACAAGTGTCTACTCGATTAATAATGTCTAGCTGGGATACTCTAGGTAAGGAACTGGGGTTGAGCAAGACAGGCTCGTAGCCTAGCGATGTCCTTAAGACTGCATCCTTTGAGTTACGTTAATTGACAAGGGGGCTCTCTTGATAGATCCAGATCACAAGTATCTGGTTCTATACTGGCGACCCTCTAAAGACAAGCAAAGAGGCAGCAAAGTGTGGAACTGGTACAGGCCAAAACCCTCAGTCAACACAATGCTGCACTCGCAAAGGACGCAACCGAAAAGATAACACAGGCTACCACAGGACCGGTCGAAGTCGTGTATGTATAAGCAAACCGTACACACATCGGAGACAGAGACTACAGTTACCTTATCCCAGTCTAGCATTAAATAAAAGAGCAGAAACACTAAATCAATAATGGAGACACACACAAAGTTCTTAACCTATACTAACTAAGAACCCTCAAACCTATTCTAAGTACATGTAAATATCTCTGAGGACGGCGCATGCAATACAATGGGCCGGCTATGGAAACCGTATGCAGAACCCAAGGGGTTAAGTAATTGAATAAAGGCGAGAAGTAATGGAAAAGAAGAAGTTCAGAGAGAGAAACAGTGATAAAAGTGGTGATCGGGATAGAGTATGCAAAGGGATGTTAGAAGCACGCGCGCCAAGCCTGTCCTGACGAGGACAGCTCCTGGGGACCCTCGTGTAGGAGGTTAGTTACACAGGAGCCCGCAAAGGCGCGATGGTCGGCCAATCACGGGCCGAGACGTCACAAGACAGCAGGTGTCACGTGACACAGCCAGACACGCCTACCGCACCTACAGACACTCACTACCATCTCGCTCTGAAAGTCTCTCTCATTCCCACGCTGGTACTATCATCACTACTATTGTTATAAAATATAACCCGTTGTCACAGACGAAAACAAAGACCACCACTTGACTGTCTGTGACAATGCGATTACTAGGAAAGAAAGAACAACATTCTCTGATAACTGTAGCCCATTTCGATGTCCCTGGCGAGCGCTAGTGGCTAACGAGAGGCGATTCTGCCAACGCTGGTAGACGTCACACCCCGCCCAAGATATGGGATGCTCAACATTAGGCGAGCACCATATCTGACAAGGCAGAATGCCGACAAGACCCACCACACCTAGCCACTCCACCAGAAATGAAATGCAAAGCTCAATCTTAAATAAAACAACATATTAGCATAAAGAAAATCTTATAACCCCTCCCAAACACAATAGTATAATATATTCTGCTATGCTCCCTGAGCGAGCTTCGCAGAGCCCAGCCTACTAAGTGAAAGACAGGTTCAACTTAGGACTTTAGCTATAACATTGGCAACTTACAATTAACTATCAAAAAGAAAGATTTTTGTATTTAATTTTAATGTTGTTTTTGACGGCTGCTCTATAGGGGCAACCCTGGTTTTTTCTCTACTCTCAAACACACACTGACTTGAAGCGTACCCTCCCGTGACAAACAATCAGCCACAACATTATCAACGCCCTTAACATGCCACACATCCAACTTGTGTTCCGGCAGCAAAACAACACCTGGCACTGATAAACTGCCCAGTTCATCACAAGACTGGCACTTCTCTTCGCTCTTTCCGGCAACGGGACATGCCAAAAACCTTTCACTAGTTCTACCTTCGTGATAAGCAATGCAGCCCCGATGCGGTCTATGGGGTCGTCAACTCTAGATAAGGTATAGGCGTCTGTCAGGGATAATGCACACACTCTTGCAATCAACACACACACGGATCTTGCCACTTAACACAGGTTGCAAAGTTACAGGCAACGACCACTCACGACATTCCTTATCCCTCAGACCCTTCGTCAACATGTAGTCCAGCTCTGCTTTCATAACAGGCTGTCGAGCAGGATTTATACGGTAGGGAGCCAACTTGAGCCTTGCACTGTCTCCAGCCTCCATGTCGGATTCTACCCCGTACATTAGGCCTGGAGAATGAACAAACATGCGGATGTACTGCCACAGCCTAGTAAACAACTTCTCTTGACGCTTAGGAACAAGAGGTTGCAACTTATCTCGACGAACAACATGCTCATTGCCCTCCCACAACCCAGCCGAGACCGCAGTTTCTACACTATAGTCTCACTCCTTCTCCACCTTTGTCCCTAGAACAGCCAGGTCATGATAGCGACAATCTGTACCACCTGTGCAGTCACTCCCACAGTTCATAATTGCTAATGCTCCCCCGCCAATACCGTACATGCGCACCCCCGCATTCCTTGCAACTACATCTGCCTGCGCAGCATCACCGCCTTCAGCGACATGGCCAGATACAGTTGGTCTATTGTAGGGCTGTTGCATAATACTAGAGCAGCATTGGGAGGCTATGCGACGACCGGGCACATCCACGCCACAGCCAACCTCATCAATCTGCTCAATGTCCTGATTCTGACCACTAGCCTTAGCAGCCATGGGTCGACCCTGACCTGACAACCATGCCAAAGCCTCGTCGCCCACCTTGAACCACTGAAACAACGAGGCCAACGGTCTACTCACACTCAAGTGACCTGTCAGCGGAACCTTGTGCACCGCAAGAGTTGTAAGGCCTGGGTGCTCGGCACAAACAGTGGGGTATGAATTGAGCAGGTGCTGGAGCGCTGCACACTGCTGCTCAGGCAGGTGCTCTAGCACTTCCACAGCCACCTGGCTCGTGTCCCCCGCCCACTGCTCCACCGAGACATGACAATCCCAACTCTCCTCCACCTGTGCCCCACTGCCCCCCTCTCCTTCTCCACCTTGGCCGCTGCAGACCAACACGGGGACAGTAGGCTGCTCAGGTGGTTGCCTCACAAACTCTAACAGGTTCACATGACATGTTTCACCGTCCTCGAGTTCAACTTGCTGTCTCGGAGTTTTCTCACGCCCTACCTCCTCACCAAGTGTGACAGGTTCTGGGGCCACTCCGGACCTAAACGTTGGTGCTAATACTGAGTCGCCAAGAAGAGCCGCTGGATCAAAACTCACAAAACTTCTCCCAACTTTAGCTTTCTCCTTCCGACCATTCCTCCGCTGGTCTAGAGACTGAGGAATAGGCTGTGACACCTTAGATGCACGAGATCGGGTGACAACACACGCCCTCTGCTGTAATTGACACCTCTCGACCAACTTCTGCCCCTCCCTACTCACGTTGGCCGCCCTCTCGGCAACGACTAAGGGTGGAACCTCAGAAGTAGGCACCGCAAAGTCGTTGCCGAGAAGAAGGTCGACGCCCTCTACTGGCAGTTTCTCTACGATTCCAACATCTATCTCTCGTGTCACACCATCAACCTCCAGCTCCACTCGAACCAACGGGTATGACCGTGTAGCATTAATACCCTGCACCACACCTACCCGTGCCGCGTTTATAGGTTGGCCTGTAAAGTTTTTCATCAGAGTCTGGGATGCACCTGTATCACGCAACAACTCCAACCCATGCTTGCAACAACTCACGCAGCCACACCCTCTATGGTCGCAAAAAGCATCGCGGACAGGTTTCGAGCCTTCCGGACACTCCTTCACTGGCTGTGCCCCCGCATCTGACATATCACCCCGGGTAAATGCAGAAGACCTCAGAGACACCCCAATGTTGCTAGCCAAAGACACGACTGCTGTAGGTTGGTTACTAGGGTAGGAACGTGCAAAATGCCCCTTATTATGACACCTAAAACACTCTACTTCACCCTTGGACTTCCCCTGAGGTGGGAAGGGCCCTGACCTTTCTTAAACGGGACGGTTTTTGGTTTGTGATCAAAATTAGTATCATTGCTATTACTTTCGTTATTAAATGTTGCATCACTGACTCGGGGGGGTGGAGTGTTGCGCCCCTTGTTAACTGCATCGGTCTGTTGTGCAGACCCGCACCCACGAATCAGCGATACTCTCAGGTCAGCCAACTCAGCTGCCTTTTGTAGAGTTTTAGGTTGTTTCTCTTTGAGGTTCAAAGTCAGGTTGCCGCCTGTGCATTTAAAAAATTGCTCTAGAAGGAATAACTGCTCAATCTCTTCGAACGTCGTCACCTTCTCTGACCTCGCCAATTTCTCAAAGCATCAGACAGTTCCCAGGCATGTTCTAGAAAAGTGCACTCACGACCCTTCGTAACACCCCGAAACTTCAACCTATATGTCTCTGGTTGTAACTCGTACGCCCGCAGAACAGCTTCCTTCAATACCTCATAATCGATGCAAAACTCCAAGGGCAACGCATCATATGCCTTGAGTCCTTTGCCAACCAACCTAGAGGAAACAAGGGCTGCCCACTTAACCTCGGGCCATTGGTGCTCCCGGCACTTCTTCTCAAAACGCAGGAAAAACTCGGTGACACCCGACTCGTCAAATGCAGGGACTAACTTAAGAAGGTGCGATAAAGACTGATCAAGACCTCGATTCCCAGAACCGAGACGCTGCCCTGTCGACTCCACCCGAGACTTCTCAAGCTCTATGTCTGCACAGTACATGGCCTTTCTCTCCTCAGCCTGAATCTTAGCCATCCCCAGCTCAACCTCTCACTGCCGCTGCTCGAGCTCAGCCTGCTGGTTAAGTTTGGCGAGTTCGAGCTGAAACAACATCTCGGCAGACAAATCTTGAGGAGGGGGTGCTACTATCGGGGACCTACCCCGTGAATCACCTAGAGGCATACCCAACCGCCAGCGGGCATCGGCCTGCGGGAATGTACCCAGCTCCGGAGCCCGAGGGGGCGCCATGGTAGGAGTCGAGCGGAATGGGGGCTGGGTCGAATGTGCCCCAGCTCCCGCTCCACCCAAAACCCCATGCACCCCACCGAGCACACAGGTAACCAGCTCACTTATCGACAAACCGCTAGTACCGGGAAACCCTAAGACCGTGGCTACACACTAGTCCGTACCGGTCTAGCCCCGACACCCGATCCGCCGACACAGGCTCCTCCAAAAAAATCCGAGCATCCTCCTCACTGTTCACCACCCGAGCGCCGCTAGACAACTCCACCTTCTCCACCTCCTCGCCTGTGCCCTCACTATGTACTGATCCGTCGTTCGACATAGTGTCCACCGGAAATCCTCAACGTTTATAAAAAAAAGTACCTAAACTCTCATGTAGCACTATTCACTCAAAAAATGCTTGAAGACAACTCAAGTGCTATACTACGTTGCCCAAAAAGTTCCAGCGTGTCCAAAATATTCCTCAAAAAACAAATGTCCAAAAATCCTGCAATTATTTCTTAGTTCACTAAATCCTAGACAAAGGTCGCCATTTGTTATGACGACTAAGATAAGATCCTGGCAAGGTTGCCATTTGTTACGACCGGGACTACGAATAAAACAAGGGCACTTAACCCGGGAACTGCGGGGAGACTCTTAAGAGTTCCCCCGGCGGACTGCGGGAAGACTCTTAAGAGTCAGAGAAAAAAAAAATCAACTTTTGACATCGAAAAAAAAAATTTATTATTTTTATTTTTTTATTTTTTTATTTTTGTTTGGCCCCTGGGCCATGCAAAATCTCAGTCCTCTACTTCCCCTCCTTCCCCACTTTCCTCCTCTCCTTCAGTTATCACCTATTTTCCCTGTTATTCCCTTATTCTGAGGTATATTTTCGTGTTAACATTAGCGAGTTGCAAGCAGGGCATTGTCATCAGTGTTAGCAAACGAGTGCAAGAGAGAGAGAGAGAATATCGATCGACTGTGTCTGATTGGCGGGAAAGCAGCTTGCCTCACCCATACATTATACAACTCGCGGGCTATATCTCCGATTTTGACCATCCAAACGCTGTTTTCACTCGTTTTATTGTTGTTTCAGGTTAATACCTTTATAATCAACCCATAATAGGCGCATATGGATAAGTATTAATGCTATTAATGGTACAATGAATATTTTAGTGACGGAAACACCTCAAATAGATGCGCACAGGGAGAGGTGTCTAATTACCCCCATGTGCAGCCGAGAGGTTAATGATTGGACTAGTAATAGGGCACTATGCAACAACGGTACGCTAGATCCAAACCCTCAAAATTATATGCCGGCGAACAAAACACCTATACCCTCCAGAGTTAATCTGTGATAACGTGGGGTATCCTTAACTGGGCATAAATGTACTCTACTTCAGGCTAACCCACACTGGATAGCCTGATAACAAACAAGATGCAAGTTACGTTAAAATGCATAAAAAGGAATCTATGGAAAGATCAATTAAATCACTGCAAGATTTAATACAATAAAAAGATGCTTCAATACAGTTACTTTCAACAACAATAAACTCTTCACTCCTATCTGAAAGAAAGTGAAGTATAGTCCTACAGCATAGACCTGGAAACTTCTGAAGAAAGTCTGATGCTCATAAGATGCTCGTATCTTAAACTATATAAAGGCAGGAGGCAGGACACCACACGTGTAAATCGAATACACTAAAAGATAGGACATATAATGTTAACTGACACGAGAATACTATAAATGCGCAACGGTAGCAATGCTCGACACTAAAAGAAGTACTTCCTCATCAACGAAACAGTCCACTATGGTTGTGCGGCTCAGCAATAACCTAGACTTATAAATGCTGTGAATAATAATGCGTACACATCAAAGAGCTTATATTAAATACTAACAAGTGTCTACTCGATTAATAATGTCTAGCTGGGATACTCTAGGTAAGGAACTGGGGTTGAGCAAGACAGGCTCGTAGCCTAGCGATGTCCTTAAGACTGCATCCTTTGAGTTACGTTAATTGACAAGGGGGCTCTCTTGATAGATCCAGATCACAAGTATCTGGTTCTATCCTGGCGACCCTCTAAAGACAAGCAAAGAGGCAGCAAAGTGTGGAACTGGTACAGGCCAAAACCCTCAGTCAACACAATGCTGCACTCGCAAAGGACGCAACCGAAAAGACAACACAGGCTACCACAGGACCGGTCGAAGTCGTGTAGGTATAAGCAAACCGTACACACATCGGAGACAGCGACTGCAGTTACCTTATCCCAGTCTAGCATTAAATAAAAGAGCAGAAACACTAAATCAATAATGGTGACACACACAAAGTTCTTAACCTATACTAACTAAGAACCCTCAAACCTATTCTAAGTACATCTAAATATCTCTGAGGACGGCGCATGCAATACAATGGGCCGGCTATGGAAACCGTATGCAGAACCCAAGGGGATACGTAATTGAATAAAGGCGAGAAGTAATGGAAAAGAAGAAGTTCAGAGAGAGAAACAGTGATAAAAGTGGTGATCGGGGGAGAGTATGCAAAGGGATGTTAGAAGCACGCGCGCCAAGCCTGTCCTGACGAGGACAGCTCCTGGGGACCCTCGTGTAGGAGGTTAGTTACACAGGAGCCCGCAAAGGCGCGATGGTCGGCCAATCACGGGCCGAGACGTCACAAGACAGCAGGTGTCACGTGACACAGCCAGACACGCCTACCGCACCTACAGACACTCACTACCATCTCGCTCTGAAAGTCTCTCTCATTCCCACGCTGGTACTATCATCACTACTATTGTTATAAAATATAACCCGTTGTCACAGACGAAAACAAAGACCACCACTGGACTGTCTGTGACAATGCGATTACTAGGAAAGAAAGAACAACATTCTCTGATAACTGTAGTCCATTTCGATGTCCCTGGCGAGCGCTAGTGGCTAACGAGAGGCGATTCTGCCAACGCTGGTAGACGTCACAGTGTTTACTAGGCTAGGGCATTCTCAGATGACGAACATAATTCCACAGCAGACCATGCAAAATGTCTACGTCCATCAATAGGCTATAATTTAGAAATACTTTGGGAGTTGAGAATTAGTCGTGGGGTTCTTGGTTGGATTTTCTCTGATCGGGATGTGGTTGACGCTCTGTATAAAAGGGTTTGGTTATTACATCAGGCAAGGTTTACCTAGATGATAAAGGCTAGACTAGGGCTACACACTTCGATCATTCTTACCTTGGTATGAGATGCTTACATAGCCTAGGCTAGACACTTCGTCATTCTTACCCTGGTATGAGATACTTACATTTAGAAATTTCGAAGCACAGTTAGCCTAGGCCTACATTCTAAGACGGGGCCGGATCTAGGACTTTTGAAAAGGGGGGGACGAGGTGTTGAGAAGGGATTATGAGGGGTGTCGCCCCCCGGCCGTCGACGAAACACCATAGACGTGACTCAAACATCAGATATTCATGTTTCTTTTTCTAGTTAGGCCTTGTAACTTTTCGTCGATAGCCTATGCCAATACAAAACATAATAAAGTTTGTAGCAGCACTACTTCAGAAACACTATTGGCTATATCAATGATCCATACAAAAGTTATTCATGAAGCTAGGCCCTACTGAATATTTGTTTTTCATGTATGTAAATGGAGCCAGGATATCACCCCTAACACATGTCCTACCACGGATATTAGTTCCAGGGCAGTAGTTCCCTTTCCAATGTTCCCTTACCCACTCTAAACCACTGTTTGGACACTTGATCCTCGGTGTTTTGGAGGACAAGCAGCCTAGAAGGGTCACTAGACCTGTTGTTGCTTGATTTCCTTTGTACTCCTTTGTACTTTGTACATACAAATAGGCCTAATACCCAACTGTGAAAAATAGGGGAGGGGCGTACGCCCCCCACCTAAATCCGGCCCTGTAAAACTTGTAATTATCTTGGTGTAGTGACTTGACTAGGCCTAGTTTAAGCTACTGAACACAGCGGGTTAACCAATAGGAAGAGGTCAACACCTTTGGGAAGATAGGATAGGATAAGATTGGGTTTGGTATAGGGGAGGATAGTTAATATTAGATTAAACCAATGGATACTCTTATTGTACAACTTTAAAATATTTTGGGTTAGCATAGCCTAATGGTATTCGAAACCTCCTAGGATAGCGTATATCCTGTAGATATTAGAACTGTGTCACTGGAAGAATTGTCAGTCGAAGTAAATATTAATTTTAATGTTCAACCAGAACTAAGCCTAGGCTATACACATTATAATACAGTATTACAAAATTTAATTAGGGTAAAATACATTACCCAATGGTAACATTAGTTCTAGGTTATGTTAATATCTAGCCTACTAAATGGATTGGGGGAGACCTGATTATTCAACTAAATATGTCACGTAGGCCTATTTGGAGTTTTAAATAGGCCTAGGCCCTATACATGTTAGGCTATTAGGCCTATTATTTATTTATTTTTAAGATCAGTTCTAATACCCAAAGCAATGCCTGCAAAGGAATACTTAAAGATGTAGTTGGTATAAACTAGCACCAGGTTATGATGCTCAGACCAAATTCATGTAGGCTATATCACTCCAATTAGACAATTCCTGAAAGCCACCTAACTTTATGATATCTGACTACTGACAGTTACTATGACTTGACTTTGCACCTCCTCACCGAACACTATCCTTGTGAGGGCACTGGCCCAGAGGGCTAGTATAAAATAAACACATCAACAACAACAATCCAGGATGCTTCTCTAAAATACGTCTGGTCTAGCTTCAAGTAAAACCAAATTAATCAAAATATTCTCACTGTATTGCTTTGAGTGAGCTTTGGCATAATTCACTGGTGCCCTAGAAAGATTATTATACCATACAGTCACACAGTTCGCCATTATTAATGAATGAATGTCACAGAGGGTATCATTCCACCTTTACTTATATGAGTTTGTTTACTGTCTTCAAATTCTCCCGGTCTCAGTTGACGTCACGAGCCTGCATAGCCAATCAACACACACCTTCTCTCCCAGCTGTTTTCGGTCAGTAAGCTTCAACTACGCGCCAGAAAAACAATTATTGCATATTTGTATTATTAGTAGGTTATTTATAGCACCGTTCAGTAATAGTTCAGTAATGCAACTTATATTGACCATTACTGCATTGTAAAATACTAATTGCAGCACTGATTTGCTTCCGTAATTCACCTTTAAGGAAGGCAGTGTGGCTTGTATATTATTATAATAGCGTAGTAATGAGAAGGCATGTGAATATAATTATGTTGTGGGAGAAAATAAGAAAAAGATTGTATCTACTCTGTACTATTTTGTTTTTGCATAACAGGTATAGTGATGGTATCATAGTGTAGGCTAATGGTTGTATTTCTAGTTAATCATGATCATAAGAAAGAAAAATATTTGACATAAGATTATATCGGAACAACTTATATTTGGTTCTCGTGATTAATTCAGCATAGGTTAAGGGCATTTTAGGTTGGCAATTTAGATATTAATATTGTGAAAACAATGGGCCTTGATTAACATTAGCATCGTACACACAGAAGGCAATGTACTTGATTATCATCTTAACAATATAGTAACAGAGGAACTTATTTAACATCTTAGGGAACTAATATAATTGGTGTGGTAAACTATCAATGGAAGTTAAATATTACTAAGCTATAATGAATCAAATAAAATCAATCTAAATGAATACTCTATATCTAAATTGAATTCCATCTGAAACAAGCTAATTTATATCCAAAGGTCTCACATAATAAATGTATATAATTATAGGGTAAGGTTATAAGGGTTAATATTAGCCAGGAATTAACTCACCAATAGTTCCACGTGGCAATGAGGCAAAGGGAGAACGTTTTACCCAATATGGCGGTGGACAATGGGGAACGAGACTTCGGTCCCAAGACACGAGTCAAGTTAAAGAAAGAATAAATGATTACATGGGAATGGACATGAATAATATGCTTATCTATCAGTCAGTCATGATGTCGATGAGAGCGTCGTGATGGTGTAGCTGTGTGTATTGCTGTATGTGTATTGTGATTAGAGGCACAAAAGCACGATCAACTGAGGGCGGAAAATTAGATGTTAACTGGTTGGTGTTCGTGAAGGCTCTGGCGTACCTCAAAAGCACACCTTGCTGCCTTGGCAAACCGCCAGGAGCCCAAATTATCGTACCGCATTTAGGTTGCTCTATACGATAAATTATATTAATATATACGATAAATTCATATATACTACATAAGACCATGGCAATATTGCTTAACCTGACAGGCGCGATATAGACCTAGGTGCTAGGGTAGTTATTTGTGCATTTCTAGCCCTGGATTCTGACAGAATTCGTTATATTTACAATATAAAGCATTATTTGTTTTCGGTATGCGTTTATTTTACATATATGATGTATATATGAACCTTCAAGAGTGCTAAAATAAGTGGGAAAAGCATTTGGGTGGTGAAAAACGAAGATATTGGCCACCCGGTCATAATCTCAGGCGAGAGAGAGCCACAGGCAGCCCTCCCCTCTCGCTGTCTGGGAGTCAACTGAGACGAGCGGGGCGGTGTGTGCCGGTGTCTGGGTGTTGCATAACGATCTTTTATGCAACCCACTTGTGCTACATTATCGCGGGAGAGAAAAATAACCGATAAATGATGATAATAAGAGGATAAATAGGTGATAATTGAGGAGGGGGGGGGGGGGGGAATAAGGTGGGGAAGGAGGGGAGGGGGAGGGGTGAGAAACACATGGATGAGTACTAGAGGGGAATTATCTCACCTAGAGACAAAATCCTTTGTTTTGATAGGCCCTTTTTTTTTTTGGATGGCTTTTTTTATGGTCTTGCTTCCGTGAGGCCTATCCCGTTCCCTATAGGAAGCCTTCCGTGAGGCCTATCGCGCTTGCCGGGTTAATAGCATATTAGGCCTTTTATAACTTAACTTATTTACAATCTTATAATATACGATCTACTCGTCCTACGTCGAGCTGTAGGAGAGATCGTGACGTCACAGAGACATACAAGATCACAAAAGAGTCATATTCTATCGTATTTATACGATACACTCCCCCCACAAAAAAGACCTGAACCCCACCTTAAACCTAAAGTTGCCCAGAGGCTATCTTCTGACGCCACAAGTCGACGGCGCCAGCAGCAGCGCGTCTGGGACGCGTCCCGGTCCGAGAATGATCACCATCAGTATGAGGTGAGTCGTTCCTTTGAGAATCCTCGGACCCAGCAATAACAGGTGGAGCCTCAGATTGCAATGCGGAATCGAGCTCCAAAGCGTACAAACGTGCGATAGGATGAACAGTAGTTCCAGTGGCTGTCTTTAATAGCGCCACCCGATCTACAGAGTCTGCCCCCTTGTATACCTCCAATACGCGGCCTAATTTCCAGTATAAACGAGGACTATCTTCTTTAATTATAACAACTTCACCAACTGTAGGTGCCGTTGGTCTACCAGAGGGAGTAACACTCCTTTCCCTCAATGATAGCAGATATTCACTAATCCACCGTTTCCTAAAATCCTCGATTATCCTGGATATATACTGGTATCTCTTAGACACCGCTACCTCAGAGTACAACGAGGGATCCTCTAACTCTACTATGGATTGGAAATCAGATGGAAACGCAGTCAATGGTTTCCCATATAGCAAGTGAGCTGGCGTTAATGGTAGTGGTTCTTGCAGGTCGGTGTACACGTATGTAAGCGGGCGATCATTCACGACTGCCTCTATCTCTGTGAGGACTGTCGTCAACTCACTCTTCTTTAATAGAGCACGTCCTACAACCGCTCTGAGTCCTGACTTTACTATGCCGACACACCATTCCCACATTCCACCAAACCAAGGTGCCTTAACTGGAATGAACCTCCATTCGCACTTCTTCTCTCCCAAAAAAGTGATGATAGTAGGATCACTACTCATATCCTTTAGATATTTTGATGCTTGGACATAAGTGGGAGCATTGTCGCTAAGAATGAGTTGAGGGAATGAACGACGGGCACAAAACCGTCTGAACGCCAGCATAAATTCCTCGCTAGACATATTATCACATAGTTCTAGGTGTACCGCTCGAGACGTCGCACAGGTAAACAATAATATATAAACTTTCTCATGCTCCCTCGTCTTCAATGCCCCTGTGTAATCTAATCCTACCGCTTGGAAAGGTTCTACGTGCTTTACACGGCATTCAGGTAGGGGTGGAGCTGGTCCAGTTGCATATGGTTTACCCTTTAGTCTCTGGCATATTACACACTTTCTCACTACGCGTCGAGCTACTTGTCGAACTCTGGGTATCCACCATATGAGGCGTAAATTTGATATAATATGACATACCCCGTAGTGTTTTACATCCCTATGTGCACGTATGATCAATAGATCAGTAACGTGATGTCTTGTTGGCATAAGTATAGGTCGGTTTGTGCCGTCTGGTACATCCGACCACTTCAGGCGACCCTCACACCTGATGAGGCCATTGTCTAGGTGCAACCTTAGTTGACGCACTATATTAGGCATTAATGTCTTATTCGAGCTTTTCAAGGATTCTAATTCATTGGAAAAGGTTTCTACTTGAACCCATTTGATCAAAGTTACTTCAGCTGCTTTAATTTCACGAGCATCAATGTTGTGACCCCTGTTGCAGAGTTGGCCCGTTACTTTAAGCTTGAGATTGGATACATATCGCAATACCCAAGCTACAACTCTGACTAGTTTATTATAGTCACCGAATCTTGCCCACTTTATGATAGGACCCGGTGGCTCATTTGGTTGGGCTGTAACTGCCACTGTTTCCAGTGGCAGAAGTCCCTCACCAACAGCATGCCATATCGTCCATTCACTTTCATGGAGCAGCCACTTTGGACCATGCCACCACAATTCGGACTTCATTAACTGGCTAGCCGTTATACCCCTAGTTATCAGATCACTAGGGTTTTCCTTTGTATTTACATAATGATAAGCAACGTCTGGCAAAAGGGCTCTAATCTCATCTACCCTATTCCGCACATAAACTGGCAGAGACTTCTTGCTATGTATCCAGTTGAGTGCGACCTGACTATCGCACCATACATGAACGATTTCAATATTTAATTCGCTCTCGTATGCTGCGCGTACATGTTGCACCAGACGTGCTAATAGCAGCATGGCAGTCAATTCCATTTTAGGGATAGTTACCTTTTTAACCGGGGCTACTTTGGCCCGGGCTGTAACTAAATGTGCCCCAAATGAAGTAACAACATATATGGCTACCCCGTATGCCGTGGCGCTAGCATCGCAAAACGTGTGTAACGTAACGTCACCGAACGCCGCCACTTTACGAGGTATTGGTTTAGTACATAGGATGGCATATTCATTCAACAACAATGTCCCTTGGTCATTCAGGTCCTCGGGCAAACTGTCATCCCATCCTATTTTACGTCTCCAAACTTCCTGCATTAGAATCCTAGCTCTTATGGTAACAGGTAATGCTAGACCCAAAGGATAAAAAAATTGCGCAACTTTGCTCAACAGACTTCTTTTTGTGTGCGCTCCTGTCTGCTGAGCAAAAGACCTTGATTGAAAAGTTAGTAAGTCATGTTTAGGTTGCCAGATCATCCCCAAATTTCTGGACTTTTCCTGGTTAAGAGATGCCGTACCATCCACTTGTATTAAACTCTGAAGATCTTCACTATTAGTAACCCACTCGCGGAAAAAATAGATGTGCATCCGCAAACAATCTGCGTGCTTGCCAGTATGCATACAACAAATCATCTTGACTATCGCTAGTACCCTGCAAATTGTCAATGTATAATCTGCGAGATAGTTTACTTGTGTCCTCATGAGTGTCAGCTAGATGTTTTCTGATTGTGGCATTTAACAAAAACTGCGAGCAAGTGGCCCCAAAGAGTACAACCCGAAAACGGTATATTATGATGGGACTTTCAGAGTCGCTAATGTCGCCGAACCAAAGAAAGCGGTAACATCTCTATCTTCCTCCTTTAGCTTGACCATCAAGAATGCTTTCTCGATGTCACTGGTATAGGCGTACTTCCCCAGCCTAAACCGCAATAGATGTTGGGACAGGTCCGACACCATGGACGGACCTGTCAACAGGCAGTCATTTAGACTGGGTTGTTGTCCTTGGTGGGCAGAACAGTCATACACCACCCGTATTGGTGTGGTGACGCTGTCTTTCTTTACCCCATGATGGGCCAGATAGTGAACCCTACCCTTCTTACACGGTTCCCTGACATCGACTCTCTCTATAAAGCCCCTATCCTCATAACTCCGAAATACATCGTCATACGCCTGGCGCGTGCTCGGTTCGTTAGACAATTTCCGCTGCAATGCGCGCAAGCGACCTAATGCCAAACCATAGTTGGTAGGCAGGCTTATCTCACTGTTCTTCCAGGGTAAACTAACTTTATATTGCTTGTCTGAGGCACAGTAGCACACAGACTCGTCAAACCTTTGTAGCGCAACTTCCGAGTCATAATCAGTCTCCATAGGATTAATGCCTATGTGATCCAATCTCCACAGTCGTTCCAGGTCGAACTCGGCAGCCATCTTAGGGTCACTAGGTTGGGAATCCTCCCTTCCCAACTCCTCTGCCGCGGTTACATTGACTCTATATATCGAGACCGTGTCGACCAGGACCTTTGACTGTGTAGTATGCACCTTTCCGCTCATGCAGTATCCAAATTTAGTGGGGATTAAAATTACACCACACATCTTTTTAAATCCAGGGTATACTACTTCATAATAATGATCCACACCAAGTAGAACATGCACCTCACTCTGATTTCCCATGGGATCTGACAAGTTAACCCCCTTGCTACGTAATGCGTGTTCCACCTTCTTCACACCCACAGATACATATTCTGGTAGGGTGTCTACTACGATACAAGTCATAAAGTACCGGTTTTTACGATAGAAATATGAAATCTCCGCTATCTCGTAGTCTTGTTTATCAGTAACCCCTGTGAAGCCCTGTAATCGAAGAGTCTCAGCCCCTACGATTCGGTGCTTCAGTCCCACTAGTACGGACCTCTTTATAAAGGAACGTTGAGACCCTTGATCTAGAAGTACCCGACAAACTTTGTTACTGTCATTACCTTCCATGGGAATCTGTATTGTGGGCAATATAGTGGTGTCTTGCGTGCTACCTAGTGCCACAGTTGTAGTACCCTCATTTTTGACGTCTTTGACTTTATCTGCTGTAGGACACAACTTATCAAAGTGATGTCCTTTGCAGTGGCGACAGGGCCTTAAGTATATAGCAGTACATTGTCCCTGCTTACCATGTTCTTTACTTAGACAACCTACACATAGCTTCAATCTTTTCGCCTGTGCTAGTTTTGTCTCATTTGTTGGGTATTTTATGCAGAAACTCCATTTATGTTTGTTGTTACATAGCTTACATAGAATCTGAGCAGGTTTCTTATACACACCCTCTTTCTTTACTTTAGTCCCCACTGTCATGCTTACTGTTCCCCTCTTCTCCACATTCTCATTCCCTCCCGACTCATACATTCTCCCTTTGTTCAACTGTAGATTATTGATCTCCTTACTGAACTGAGTTTTGAACTCCCCCAGCTCAAATGATCTTACCTTATCAAGTATTGCCATAGGAAGCTTCTGACGCAAGATAATGACTATCATTTCCTGCGTGGTAAGCCCTAGGGTATCTAGCGATCGAGTATGGCACTCCATATTTGCCCTGAAGTTTGTCAACTCATCAACCTTATACTGTGGTTCTGTGAGCCCCAACAAGGCAATGACATGGGCCATCTTCAACTGCTCTCTATCCCCGTATGTGGACTCTAATAAGTGTACCGCTTCAAGATAACTACCACCCACTACTGCAAACCCCTCTATTAAATGTAAGGCCTCTCCTTCCATTTGTCCCTTCAGATAGTGAAACTTGCGGACATTATCCAAAGAGGATTCATGAACCGTAGATCGAAATACGTCCCAGAAAGCTAACCACTCGGTTAACTTGCCCCCAAATGTAGGAAGATTGAGCTTTGGGAGGTGTACAGTATGTTTTGGGTCAGCCCTTCTATGGGCCTCATTATCGCCTCCCTTCTTACTTGCGACAGCACGCTGTAATAGGTACTTCGCTCTAAAGACAGGTTCGTCATAGAGGGCGCGATTATCACACTCTGTAACAATCTCTTCCTCCTCTGTCATGGCAGCCACAATCACCTCACTCAGAGCCGTAATACGACCGTGGGTGACCTGGACGTTTTCTAATCTAGCCTCCAATTCCTCTAGTTCAGCAGTAGTGATGAAAGTGTTGACGTCCACTATTAGCCTATTTATTACTCCCCGAAGTCCCGCCCTTTGATTTTTAGGGGCTTTGTTCAGCACCCCACTAGACGGTGTCTCTTTACCGTTTTTGTCCATTTGGCTTGCGAGCCTATAGGCTATGTATCTAAATATTACGTCACAAAACCAACGGCCAAATAACAGGCTACTTAAGAGACGCCAACCGGCGGACTTCTATGTTATGGAGAAAAAATAGTACACTATATAGCAATACCTACTAATGGATCATATTGAACAAGAAAAAATGTTAGGTCAGGTCATATGTCACAGGAAGTCTGAAACGGAAAAGAAAATTATTGGGGAAAGACGATGGGTGGGATGCAGGACTTAAACAGGCACAACGATGTGACCCTGCATTCCGGCTCTCACCATCGCTTGGCTAGCCTTGCCAGTTTATCATAGAGTTGTTCCTGCATCCTGTTATATGTCCCCTTGTTCATTGCCTTAAAATCCCTTACTGGTAGCTAATTCCCGGGTCTGGGCACCAATGTGGTAAACTATCAATGGAAGTTAAATATTACTAAGCTATAATGAATCAAATAAAATCAATCTAAATGAATACTCTATATCTAAATTGAATTCAATCTGAAACAAGCTAATTTATATCCAAAGGTCTCACATAATAAATGTATATAATTATAGGGTAAGGTTATAAGGGATAATATTAGCCAGGAATTAACTCACCAATAGTTCCACGTGGCAATGAGGCAAGGGAGAACGTTTTACCCAATATGGCGGTGGACAATGGGGAACGAGACTTCGGTCCCAAGACACGAGTCAAGTTAAAGAAAGAATAAATGATTACATGGGAATGGACATGAATAATATGCTTATCTATCAGTCAGTCATGATGTCGATGAGAGCGTCGTGATGGTGTAGCTGTGTGTATTGTGATTAGAGGCACAAAAGCACGATCAACTGAGGGCGGAAAATTAGATGTTAACTGGTTGGTGTTCGTGAAGGCTCTGGCGTACCTCAAAAGCACACCTTGCTGCCTTGGCAAACCGCCAGGAGCCCAAATTATCGTACCGCATTTAGGTTGCTCTATACGATAAATTATATTAATATATACGATAAATTCATATATACTACATAAGACCATGGCAATATTGCTTAATAGCATATTAGGCCTTTTATAACTTAACTTATTTACAATCTTATAATATACGATCTACTCGTCCTACGTCGAGCTGTAGGAGAGATCGTGACGTCACAGAGACATACAAGATCACAAAAGAGTCATATTCTATCGTATTTATACGATATTGTGATCTAACTAGTGTTTTAGTCTAGTAGATAAAAGCATAGATAAGGTAGGTGAACATGGTATGGTAATATGTAGGTGTTCATTATTAGTATCTCTGTTGGTATGAGTCCTTTTCTTTTTGACTGAACACTAGTCTTCCTTTCTGGTGTGGTGTTGTAGGAGTTGTAGTCTTGGAAATCGTCTTTCCTGGTGTCGGGGGACATTCCGTCATAATGGTTGCAACTCGGGCTTCAGTAAGGTAGGTTAATAGCATGGGACAATGTAGGTGCTTATCATCAATATCGCTGTTGTTCTCCTTTCATCATTATATCTTTCTCTTCTTTCAGTTACTCCTTTTGTTTCTCTGTCGCGTTTTCTTTGTTGCTTTGCCTCTTCTTCTCTGTTAGTTCTTTAATCTGTATTTATGGATAACTTCTTATTCTCGTCATTTTACTATTATATTAATGTAAGTTAATCTTTGTGGATGTTTAGTATCCATCTGTTTTTAATATTTTGTCGTTGAATTATTATCACTGTTGTTCATCTTTTGATGTTTTAGATCGTTCTTGTGTTTTTCTGTAGCCAGTCAGTCTTTGTCAATATATACCGTGGACTTGAGCCCCTTTTGCCTGGACGGTATTTGTTATCTTTTAAGTGCCCTCTGCAGGATCCAGTTAAGAAATCCTATTTAGAACGATTTACCTGTATTTGGGGATAATTTCCTTTATATGTTATACTATATTGTTGTCTATTATTGATTCTTTATATTTGTGAGACTTTGATGTCCATATTTTGTACTAACCATTATTGTACATATTTGATCACCCATCACTATTAATCTATATGAGACGTATGTATATTATGAACCTCTGCTACAATTGAATAAAATATTGTGTTGACTTGTATCCTGTTTATTATTCCTAAGGGGTAGAGGAGAAACGGATATAAATTAAATAACTAAACCTGGAAAGATGAATTGGCCTAGGCTATAAAATTTTTTACCGGGGGTCGGTTGACTTACATGTTAAAATGTATATGTAGGTTATCTGTGGTAGTCCCAGTAATATCTATGAAGTACTTCTAGTATTAAAGGAACTTAGCTGTGATGCAAAGAGTGTAGATTAGATGATGGACATGTCGGTAGGTGAATATTAGGGAAGTTCTGGTGTTATGTGGCAGCAGCTGGCGGTCTGTAGTTGGCGGGAACAATTCTGTGTGAAGTGTGTCTGAGATTCCCTTCTGTCGTGACAATATAAAATATATTTAAGGGTTTTATATCGTCCCCCATGATTAAATAATAAGGGAAAATAAACTAAGATATAATTGGTGCAACCACAGTAATATTTATCCACAAAAATAAATAAAGTAATGCGTATAAACAAAAAGGAACCAGCTGTCGTGAACCCGGGAAATTCAAACTACGGTATCTATACCAGGATTCACGACATACTCCGCCACCAGCTATACAAAGTATTTACAATTGTCCCGTCCCGATCATGGATCGCCACAATTGGGAGGAACCCAAAGCAGCCCGACGTGACAGCCTCTGAGGGGTATCACCTCGGTCCGCTCCAGTAGCCCGAAGGAAATTATCAGAGTTCGGCTTGCTGTCGCCATCCACTACCTCTAAATCTATCTCTAGTGGGTATAGCTTAACCACCGGTCTGGTGGTCAAACCGGCTCCTGTTTTTACCTGAACTACCCTACATTCGTGGTCAGGACCACAAAGAAGTTTCATTATCCGACCTATACGCCAAAAAAGTCGGAGGCCGTCATCATGTACTAGAACGACGTCCCCAACTTGCGGCGATGCTATCCCTCTTTTTACCATTAAGTGACGATGTTGCTTCCTGAGTGATATTAAATAATCAGTGCTCCACCTTTTCCACAGGTCATGTGAGAGTTTTGTTACATATTGGAAGCGTTGATTGATGGAATCGTTGTTACGCCACGTCGTGTCCTTGAGATCTTCATCCGTGACTTCTCGCCTTGGAAAGCTTCTGATCCGCCTCCCATGAACCAGTTGTGAAGGAGTGATGGGTAGAGGGTCTTCAAGATCACTATACGTGTAGCCAAGCGGGCGATCATTGACTGTGGCCTCGAGCTCCAGTAATACCATATTAAGTTCCTCTGAGGTAACCAATGCTCGACCCAGTACCTTCTTTAAGCCAGCCTTTAGGATGCCGATGACCCGTTCCCATATGGCACCGAACCATGGCGCCCTGGCCGGTATAAACCGCCACTCGCACTATAATTCCGCTAGAGTACCTTTTAACCTTGAATCATCTATCAACTCCCGTAATGTACTGGCTCCGCTAACAAATGTGCTGGCATTACCACTCATCATAATCTCAGGGTAACCCCTCCTGCTACTAAATCTACGGAACGCATGCAAAAATGATTCGCAGGAGAGGTTAGACACCGTCTCTACATGGACTGCTCTAGTAACTGCACAGGTGAATAAGACTACATATAATTTACTTACAGTACCCCCCTTCTCTTTTACTGGCAAGGCACCTGTGTAGTCAACCCCCGTTACCTGGAAAGGACTCACTTCCTGAACCCTAAACTCCGGCAATGGAGGGGCCTGTACAGCACGGTATGATGTACCTTGCAATCTCTTGCAGATGATACATCCCCTTAAGGCTTTCTTTACTACCTGTCTAATCTTGGGGATCCACCATCTTTGCCTTATGTAATTTACAACATAACTAACACCACTATGGTTACACACTTTATGGCAGTAATTACTAAGGAGAGTGGCTATACGATTATTATTAGGGATAAGGATAGGGTACTTGGTGCTATCATGTAAAGCTGACAAGTGTAGCCTACCTCTACAGCGTATCATGCCTCCCTCCATATAGAGGCCTAACTGCTTCACTATATTGCTTGGTGAGCCCTGTCCTTTTGACAAATAGTGGTGTTCCTCAGAGTAAGCTTCTCTCTGAGCTACCTTAATCATGGCTGACTCTGCTGCTCTTAATTCCGGCACTGTCAAGTATGCCGGTTTTGCCTGATAGTTCCCTTGTGTCTTTTCTCTAAGAGTCCTAATAAACCTAAGGACCCATGCCATTTCATGCCATGACTTCATATATGAGCCATACCGGTCCCAATTCAATATGGCAGTAGGGGCAACCGGTACCGGCAATGACAGGGTTCCTTCTTGACTCATGTTACAACCCACAGTGGTGTCCCCTCCTATTGAGCCCCCTATTGGGCCATGATCAGGCCATAGCATTTGGTGAGGTAGCCATGTGGGCCCTCCCCACCAAAGCGAAGAAGCAACTAAGGACACATATGAAATCCCTCTGGTGACTAAGTCACGGGGGTTGTCCTCTGTGGACACGTAATGAAAATGAGCGCTGGGGACTAATGACTTTATCTCATCAACTCTATTCTGAACATAGATAGGCAAAATCTTCTTACTAGACAACCAGCATAGGGTTATCTGGCTGTCCGACCAGAGGTATATATTCTCTATAATCAGCTCGTCCGCGTAGGCCTCACATATATAACATGCGAGACGAGCTGCGAGAAGAACAGCAGTCAATTCCATCTTAGGTATGGTGAGGGACTTAATAGGCACCACCTTAGCTTTGGCCATTACTAACCTACTCACCTCATCGCCAACCGCATAGGCCGCTACACCATATGCTACTGAGCTAGCGTCACTAAATAGGTACAGCGTAACCTCTTAGAATTAGTGACCTGACGGGGAAACATGATACCTGTACTATCTATCATATCGTCATAAATACTCTGCCAGTTAGCTCTCATGTCATCCGGAATGGGTACATCCCACCCACACTCTAATCTCCACAATTCCTGTACGAACCTCCGCGCCCGGATGGTTACCGGTAGTAACACTCCTAGAGGATCGAACACACTCGCGGTTAGACTTAGAGCCTCGCGTTTTGTAACCAATGCAGGGCTACTTCCGCGGCAATTAACCTGTAACATATCCTTATCAGTTAGCCACGCAACACCAAGTACCTTAACCCCGTCTAGTTTGGCGGAAGCTATATCCTTCAGGTGCAATAGTTCCCGCAAGCTCTCATTATTTGTGACCCACTCACGTAAAGACAGGTTAGCGCTGGAAAATATTCTACGGGCATCCCAACATTGTTGTTGCAAATCACTTACATCATCACCAGTCCCCTGCAAGTTATCAATATACAACCCCCTTTTTAGCTTATTAACTACCTCACTGTTCTCCTGTATCATAGACAGGTGTTTTTGAATGGTAGCATTAAGGAGGAACTGGGAACAGGTGGCCCCGAACAGAACTGCACGGAACCGGTAGACAATGTAAGGACTTGCAACATCCAAGGGATCAACAGGCCACATAAACCTAGTAGCATCCCTATCCTTCTCACTCAATCCCACCATGAGAAATGCTTTCTCAATATCACTCACCCAGGCAAATTGATGGCATCTAAAGCGTAGAAGTACCTGGGTGAGGTCAGCCACTAGCGATGGACCTGTATGGAGACAGTCATTCAGACTGAACGCCCTCTTGTCCATCCTAGCCGACCAGTCAAACACTATCCGTACAGGCGTAGTAACACTATCTTTAGTAATACCATAGTGAGCTAAGTAGTGAATGGGATGACCAGCTTGATTCCTGTTTTCTACCCTTTCAATAAACCCCCTTTCTACCTGATCATCCAGAACCTTTGTATACTGTTGACAGTAGTTGGGATCTTATATAAATTTACACTGTATTCCTCTCATTCTGCCCAGGGCTAACTTAAAGTTATCAGGTAATTTATCTATGTTATCTCTCCACGGCAGTTCCACTATATACTGTCCCTGTGCTTCGGAATACTGTACCGTTTCAGAAAATCTATTTAAGACTCTCTCTCCACCCTTACCAGTCTCATTAGGACTTATACCAATATGGTCCAAGTCCCATGGAGCTGTCAGATCCTTTAATTCTGGAGATTTCCTGCCAATATCTTCCTGTAACTCCACTAAAGGGTCTACTGCTAACTTAAGAACAGTGACTAACTCTACATGGGTCTCTTCTATATCTGACTGATAAGTGCCACTCAGTGCATAACCATAAATTGTGGGTAACATAACTATACTTCCTTCCCTGACATAGCCTGAATGTACAAACTGGTAATAAAAGTCCGCCCCAATCAGTAACCCTATCATATCTCCATCAGATACCTGGATCGGCTAAATTGTAACCCCGAGCCTTGATAGCATTTACCTCCATCCCTAATCCTCTCCCTGGTTTGTATACTGGTAACTCCTCCACCACAACGGCCCTCAATTTACGCACCCTTCTTCTGTGATGATAGGTTAACTCTACTATTTCATACTCAGTATTACCAAGTGAGCCAGTAAATCCCTGGAGCCTTAGCTGTTCCTTACTGACCCTAATGTAATCAAGCTGCGATAAAGCAGAGCGCTAGATGAAGGTACGTTGCGAACATTGGTCCAACAAAGCTCTTACTTTACTGATATGACCGTTTCTGTCGGTCAAGAGAATCTGAATGGTAGGTAACAACACTGCATTACAGCCCGAAGCCACAGCCATGGTCACTGTTGGTTCAGGGGCCACTGGTTGTCCAGTTCGTTCAAGGCGTGGCGTCAGACACAAATAATTAAAATGTTTCTGTTGGCAGAATCGGCACGGCCTAATTTTAGGGTTAGTACACCCCTGGCTTCCATGTTCTGACGACAGGCACCCGACGCACAATTTCAACTGCCTTGCTCTATTGGCTTTGGTGGGACTGTTCTTGTATTTAGCACACTTTGCCCAAAAATGTCCTGTCTTTAAACACAACTTACATCCATACTTCTGCTTGGTATCGGGTTTCTGATACACCGCATATGCTGCTGTGGCGGTCGCCCCAAACTGTTCTATTGGATTATGTCTACTTTCTAGATTGCACACTTCAGTCTTAAACACACGAACATATTCATCAACATCCAACCAGTTGTCTTCTAATTCACGCTTAATCACCTCAGATAGTGCACTAGGAAGTTTATTTATGCAACAGTACTGCACACATTTCACTTACTGTTACATCCATAGAGCGTAATGACTCTAATGCACACTCAAATGACGCGGAAAAACCTTTCAGAGCACTGACCTCCTGGCTAGGATGCGGGAGATTACATAGTTTTGCTATGTGAGCTGCTTTGATGCGATCATTTTGACCATAACTGTTTTTTAGAATATTGACCGCTGGTTCATATCTTGCAGCGACTAAACTAAACCCACCAACAATTTGTAGAGCCTCACCACTAAGTTGTCCCTTTAGATACGTAAATTTCTGAATGTCAGTTAAGTCCGTTTGGGAGTGAACACTACAATCAAAGAGCTCCCAGAAACCCACCCACTGTGTTGGATCCCCGTCGAAAACTGGCAACTTCAGGGAGGGTAGCTTAATACCCTTCTGTTTCCTACTTGCTGCGCTATCATGAGATCTACCAGTAGTGGTTGTCTTGAGAGCACTATCCAACTCAGCTAACTAACTGTTTACTTGATTAACATTCTGCATATCTTTCACCATCTCTTCCTCTAACTGATCATCTGAATATAAGCTATACAACTCTACGATATGCGACTCGATATCAGCTAGGGCCTTTTCTACAGTGATTTTCACACCCCTTACATCATGCAGTGTAGCAGCATGTTCAATAAAATCAGACAGATTAGAGGTAAGCTTAGTAATCCCTCCCTTCTTGGCGGCCCTGAACCGCCGCAATGACTTTATTTTCTCCTCCATTCTTAAAAAATTCACGGTAACTAAAGCTTAAGGAACAACAATACTAATCGTCACTGTAGGCTAACCTATTCTAATCTATTCTAAGCCTAGGCTAACCTACTTACATTGATGACGACAGCAACCAAGCAAATTGAAGCATGCAGATCGCGTGCCCCCTTTGAGTTTACAAATGATCAAAGAAAAGGAAATTTACATATATCATATTACTCTACTTTACAATATTTTACTTTACTAGGCTATATTAAATTTTAACAAATTACAAAGTTAATGCCTGAAAAAGAAAGGAAAGGAAAGAGAAAGAAGGACCAAGACTCCTCTGAAGGAGAAACAGCCACAGCCGTCGTCGTAGTCTTGAGATCTAGCCTATTGCGTCGACTGCTCCTCCTCGGCCCTGTCCTTCTTCTCAAAGAAGGCACACGCTCTGTCCAGTAGCCTATCTAATACCTTCCGGCTCCCTGGCGCATCTAACCCAGGCTGAGGTCTGCCTGACAGTGTCCACCCTTGCCCCTGGTCTATATAACTGCTTAAGAAAAAAAGCAGGGCACTGCACTGGACGGTCCAGCGGAAAATTCCGGACATACGAATGGCCGAAGATGGCCACCTTTCTCAAGGGCACAGGGTAACCACCGGACGATGGCTCAAACTCTTAGACGATGCCCCCTGCCCTTGCCGCTTTCCCCGGTGCGCATTTGTGGACATTTGTCCACTGCATCGCCCAGCTCTACACAAAGGCAGACAAGTCAGGCCTAACACCCTCCCAATTCTTATCAATATATAACAGATGGCCCAGAATCCTGGTCACACGGCACCAATTATATCCTGTTTATTATTCCTAGGGGGTAGAGGAGAAACGGATATAAATTAAATAACTAAACCTAGAAAGATGAATTGGCCTAGGGTATAAAAAATTTACCGGGGTCGGTGGTTGACTTACATGTTAAAATGTATATGTAGGTTATCTGTGGTAGTCCCAGTAATATCTATGAAGTACTTCTAGTATTAAAGGAACTTAGCTGTGATGCAAAGAGTGTAGATTAGATGATGGACATGTCGGTAGGTGAATATCAGGGAAGTTCTGGTGTTATGTGGCAGCAGCTGACAGTCTGTAGTTGGTGGGAACAAGTCTGTGTGAAGTGTGTCTGAGATTCCCTTCTGTTGTGACAATATAAAATATATTTAAGGGTTTTATATCGTCCCCCGTGATTAAATAATAAGGGAAAATAAACTAAGATATAATTGGTGCAACCACAATAATATTTATCCACAAAGATAAATAAAGTAATGCGTATAAACAAAAAGGAACCAGGTGTCGTGAACCCGGGAAATTCAAACTACGGTATCTAATAATAATAATAAACGGTTTATTAAAGAATGGCAGCCTGATGAGCTGAAAATACACATTTTACAATTTAGTGCATGGACATGAGATATACAGATATGAAGATGGTAAGCTCAGTTTACAATATGTGAGTATAATATACTTAAAATTTAAAACACAAAAATACAATAATGATGCTAGTGCAAAGTACAAATGATCATAAATTAACCATGAGAGTAAGTGATATACAGTACATATACACATTTATTTTACTTATATATATACAGAACATACATATATACACATACGTACACACATACATACGCATACATATACCTACATAAGAATATAAGAACATACAGTAAGTGCGCAAATTCCGTATACATAAACGCTCACGTACGCAAACAAACATACATACTTACAAAAACTTTGCTGGTAGAGTCAGGTGAGACTAATAATAGGAGCTAAATCCTCAGGAGGATTCACGACAGCTTGTCATGTGTCTTTATTTATTGCCTGTTGTTAGTGTATCGTATTGGAATTAAGTGCAAGCCCTCACCCAGTTAGAGAGTTAAAAGTTGTAACAGAATATCTCACGTTTCTCCAGAAACGTGGCAGGCATAGCAATATTCATGTTATAAGTTATTAAATTCAAAAGTTACGTAGCCTTGAATGTTACTGGCATGGGGTAAACAGACCTGACCGAGCAGCTGGGCTGAGAAGGTAGGAATGGATGTTTTGTTAACATTATATTATTGATTATTGGGAATCTAGAACTCTTTCCTCAATTTCTCTCACCGATCCTCACTTATAAATACCTATGATTAAGTGGTTATGTTACTGGCACTTCCTATGCCTTGTACTTTTGCTAAACCAATTATTATTGATGGGTAGTCTATGGATAGTAGGCGCCGCTATAGCACAGAGCTCGGTACGCTCGTTTCCTAGCACAGACGAGATTCAAGAAGAGCAGATAGTTCCCGTAGGTGGAGGTGCAATTTTGTGCATTTTGTATGGAATCTAGACCCATGCTAATCAATCTCCTTAGTCCTTAGGCTGTTTGCCTACATTAGTTTAACCCATTCAGTACCAGTGCCATCCTTTTAAATTTGTTCTGGCTTCTTTAAGACGGTATTATTATATTACAAATGTATAATAGCCTACTGTATATCTCAATATATATTTTATCTATATAATCTATTATATTATTTTTTTATGAAAAATAATTTTGTCTAACCCATTTTCCAATCACTTACAATACCGTCTTGCATTAGGCTAAGTACAAAGGTAATAAGTTAAAATTATAGTTTGTAGTCTTGGACAGTAGTTTACAATTTAAAGGTGGTTTTATCATGCTAGTCTAAAGATAAATATAATTGGCAATGCGATCATGCTTTTATCTTCAGCAACTCATTCTAATTTCTATGACAAGAGGCCTAATGTCAATGACAATTTTCACATTGAAAACTTGATCAAAGTAAAATATTAATTGTTTTCTATATTTCACAGAAGTTCAAAGCCTCATTCGGCAAAACCAACAACTGATCCATTCCCATAGCCTAGCTACATACAGCAAAAGCTGTAAAATATGATTTTTTGTTCTTAACCCACTGAACCCCAGCTAGTTTAGAATAAATGTACATCGAGAGACCAGTTGATTTGGCCTTTTTTTTTAAATAGCTTAAATAGGTGAGAAATTAAGAATAACACAAAAAAACACTCACCTCGGTCATTTGGGGGTCCTTTGGGGGGGGGGAGGGGGGGGGGGGGGGGGGCCTCAGCAATCCGCTGATGCTGGGCGGCCTTCAAGCTTCCCGCCCGGCTAGACACAGCTGAGCGTGGCAGCATGGCAGATGTACGATGCGTCCAGTTTTCGAGTGACGGTTATTTACACCACCCGAGCATTATGTGTGCCTTCATAGTTCAGATATTAGCAACATGTATCACATATCACCAGAGACACCCCTATTACAGGGGGACCACACCCCTTTCAGATACCAGGGGGACAGCCTACACCCTCTTCCCCCTGATGCATGAGTCAGGGTCCCTGGGCTCCCCAGAAGAGTTCGGGTACATCTCCTCCTCCACTCTTCCCCTATAGGTTAGGGTTGTCTATGGTGTTAGGCGGTCCCCCTGTAATAGGGGTGTCTCTGGTGATAGCTGTCCCCCTGGTATCTGAAAAGGGTGTGGTCCCCCTGTAATAGGGGTGTCTCTGGTGATAGCTGTCCCCTGGTATTTGAAAGGGGTGTTTCCGGGTGGATGGGACTCGATAGCCTTGGCAGGCAACCTATCTAAGGGAAAAAACCCTACACAAATTACCGATGGGCGACATGCTAATCGGTGCCACTTACAGGTGGCGATTTCTATAACTAATATAACAGATATATATATATTGTCATTGTAAGTGAAGTTACAGTGTGATAAGTGCATAGATTCAAGTTTTATAAGTGTCGAGGGTGTGGCAAGACTCGCGCGCATCGTGGTTACCATGCCGACTGGCTGGCTGGCGGCCACCTTGTTCATGGACTCACGCACGTACACACTGCCAGCTGAATGACACCCGACTTCCTCTTCACTCACTCTCACTTTTATTATGCCTCTCTCATGTACTCTGTTTATTGATTTTATACTTTACTGTATATTTTATAGTTAGAATATGAGTGTTACACATTGTTTTAGGCACCTTTGACTTAGAAATATGGGTTTTGACGTATTCTTAGTGGGGAGACAGGGGAGGTGGTGATGAAGGCAGGGGGAGAGGGGGAGGACCAGTGTACACAAAAGCCTATACTTGCTGTGTATGTAGCAACATGACACACTATCTCGTCTCTTCTTACCCCTACCATGACCCTGCGGAATTTTGAGGAATACAGTGGGGTCTGGGTCATCCTCCTCCTCCTCTTCCCCACTTGGTGGGGAGTCAACTATGTTATGGGAAGCGTTAGGGGAGTGATAAACATAGCGAGGCGACGAGGTAAACAAGGCAATTGGGCCCGGAGGGAGGTGGGAGGCCGTCCAGTCCTTCCACTCCCGCTCTCTCTCTCCCCACTCCCCACCGCAGCGGGACTTGGGTATTGCCAATTGATAAGTATTGCCACTGTTGGGCAACATCATAAGGTATATCCCATATGAATTTGAACCCTCTAGCTACCATAGGAAAAGAATAAATAAGCACAAAAGTGGCGGTGGGATAAGTGGGTAAGCTGGCTTTCTCCATCCGCCCTAATTACTCACCCGCGCGGATGGGCTAGGGGGTTGCCGCCTACCGCCACTGTTCGGCAACATCATAAGGTAATTTCCCATACCATCCTCAAGCCTTTAGCTACCATAGGACAAGAGTAAATCATTTCGAAGTAGCGGACGCAACATATGCGGAGCTGGAGTTTAGCGTTACATACATTGCCGACGCATACGCTGTGGCGCTGGGGTCCCGTGGGTTAACAAAGCAATATTGTCAATATTGTCAGTGTTATCGTTGTTGTACAAAGATCTATGGTTAATTTTGTATACCTGTATCTATCTATCTATCTATTGCCTGACGCCGTGATCCCCGAAGGGGTGGCCACGAACGAACCGCCCCATGCACCTCTGTCCCCAGTCAGTCGATGCCCCTCCTCCCAACCAGCACCGCCTTCATTCATATACTGCCTCACTCCATCGTTCCACCTCTCCCTCTCTGTCCTTCCACCTCGCTCTCGTACACCCTCTTAGTCATTCTCTCGCTTTCCATACGTTCCATATGGCCGAACCATCTCAAGTTGTTCCTTTTCACACTTTCCAGCACATCTACTTCCACGCCACACCTCCTTCTTACTTCCTCATTCGTCTGTCTATCCCTCCATGTAACTCCGCACGCACTTCTCAAGTAACTCATTTCCACCGCTCTCACTCTTGGTCTGAGTCTCTTCCCGAACGTCCATGCTTCGCTTCCGTAAGTTAGTGTTGGGATTACCACACTGTCATGCAAGGACTTCTTCACTTCCATACTGACCACCCTATTTCTTGTTACTGCTGTCAACGTTCCTACAACTCTCTTCCCCTGTTGTACCCTCTCCCGCACTTCTTCATCCATAGTCCCATCTTTACTCAACACACTGCCCAGATACTTAAAAGAGCTGACGATCTCCATAGCCTGACCGTTCAACTTCACCTCACACTCTGTGACTTCACCCCTTTCGAAGACCATAACTTTGCTCTTCCCCGCATATACCTTCAAATTCCGTTTTTCGCACATTGTTCCAAACTCATTTACCAGGCCCTGCAACTCCCATTCATTATTGCTCATCGGAACTGTATCAACCGCAAACAGCAATATAGGCAGCTTCCACTCATTTCCCTCCCTTTTCAGCGATACACCAACATCCACTGCTCTTCCTAGTATTTCTTTCATGACTCCATCCATATATACAGTAAACAACCACGGGGACATCACACACCCCTGTATACCTGTATACATCTGCTATTTCAATTTACTAGTTACAAAGCTAAACAAAATAACGATATCACTAGGCTATTGACAAAATAATCAAAATGTATATTGAATTAGCACAAACAGGCTCAGCCACTCATGTTGTGTCAAATTATGAGTAATTTTAATATATTCATATTAATTGCAATAATAATGTATTTGTACTAGGCTACTCTGTCTGAAATGACATTATTAAGGTGTGGAGTTTTAAATGCAAACTTTAATGAATACCAAACATTTTAGGTCTTGGGTTGTTTAAAAAGGCTAATTGTTTTATTCGGTACAGTATTTGCACATTATATTGGTAAATGATGTTACTAGAGTATAACTAGACTAATCAGTTTTATTCTCTTCAGGTTCTATGCATGATATAAAAGGTTAACTTGATCTAGTCCTGAATTCACATCAAGAAAATAAAAATACGCTAGTATGGAGAGATCAACCAGTCGTGATCGTGATAAAGGGCGGAAATATAAACCTGGCTCTGTTAAACGAAAAGAAGAGGCAGAATAAGCGGAAAAAAACAAAACCATTTTTAAATTATAACTGTTACACTATATAGACTGTATAGTACAATAGCAAATAACGTTCTACAATCTAGTACCAACATTATAATAAATTAAATCCTAATGGAAAATATTTAAAATAAACTAATATGAAAGACCACTGCATCATGTATTTTATTTAGTCTGTAACTGCCAAAGGGTATTTGCTCAGAAATTAAAATGAGAAGCCAGTCTCTGGCAACTTAAAAAAGAAAACTTCAGTTTTAGTTTTATCTGAATGCTAGTACCTGCTCTGACAAGCCATCCAGCATCCTCAGATAGTGAGAAGAAAATGTCTTCAGATAATTATATGATCGGTCTTTGATTATCATGAGTGAGAAGCACTATGGTCATATTAAAACCACTATAAATTACGGGATTTCACTCCCTCCATAGGCCTCAAAATGCCCTTATTAGTACTCAATTTTCCAACATTTTCTTGGGGGGCTTATATCCCCCCCCCCCCCCAACCACCCATCTGTAGGGGCTCGCTTTGTTCGCCCCCCCACCCACCCATTTACAGGGGCCCCGCATAACCCCAGTGCCTAGGGCCCCATAACATGTACATCCACCCCTGTACAGTCTATCTGTTGTTGTTGGATGGCCTGAACGGGAAATTGTAAGGTTTTGGATGGCCTACAGAAGGTGAGAACATATGTCGCATTTAAAGGCATTAATCACATAATATTATTCAAATACAATGTCCGCAACTGGGGCTCACCTATTGGATAATTCTAGAAGCGAGTTGGGTAGAGTGTAAAACAGGTCTGCATTATATGAGCCAATCAACCTTCTGCAGATTCTCTTGTTCTTCTGTTTCCTGTGATGCTCATTTGTCTGTATATTTACATCCTGGCCATTCACAGAAAGCATCGGTGTCCATTAGCCTATCAGAACATCTGTCTGTATCTGAGCTCTTCGTGCGATAATGTCAAAGCTGACCTCTGATATGCTCTATTGGAAAGTTATATTATCCAGAGAGAGAGATCTATTGATATATTCGACATGATTATTATGCATTAAAGAAAATATTGCAAAAACACTGTTATACCAGGCTTTTTGCTGGGTTTACTGGATAAAGGTGGATCCTAACTTAACTGAGCAGTGAAGGAATTCACACACAGACACACATACAAACATGCAGAGGTGTAAGGACAACACAGAAGTACAGTACATTTATAGTTATTATATTCAAATAAGATAACAACATATGATGGCTTACTTGGCTAATGATTCACACATATACAGCAATGGTACAAATTGAATACACAAAATCATGGACATGGAAATAGTTATACCCCGGAGCTAAGATGAATCGCAATATTAAGACTTGGGGGGGGGGGGGGGTTACTGCTCCTTTGAATATCAATTATAGTTGCACACATAATATATATATTAATAATCACTGAATGTCTAATAATGTTAGAGTTTATCACGGGTATGTATCCTAAAAAGCGCACTTAGGAGTCTTCGCGCATAGATTGAGACAATTCACGGAAGCACTTCTCGAACGAATTAAACATGGAATGTCACATAAAATACAAGAAAATATATCACAATTCACTTGGTCACTGGGCGTGGAAAGATAGTGTCACTGGGGTTGATTTTACGTGTATCACTGTATGGGTGTATGCGGATATAAAGTTAATTATTATCACAAGGAGTTTGCGTATAAAATATTCAGCTTTACAATGATAGATACGTGTGGTGTGTGTCTTCGTCTATAGAGGTGTTATACCAGGTTCTTACTGGGGTTGTATTGACTTTATAGGTAGGTTCTTACTTGACTGGAGAAGATGATAACACACAAGAACACATGCACGAAGGCAATAGAGGATAATATAACACAGAGTACAAAAATCGATTATTCTTATTCACACAAATCATATAGGTAGAGGTGTAATGTTACATAAGGCATGGATAGGTTATATATAGCAGCACGATCGAGGATCCTCTAGGTGTCTCAAGGGGAAGATATAGGCAGGTTCCGACGGTCTCTGAAGACGTGGCTGCCTGGTATTCCCTACGACGTCCTGGTCCGTGGTGGTGGTCCTGTCGTATGACGGTGACAGAAGGCAGGGGAAGACTTCCTTGTAGATCTTCTGAAGACTGTAGATGTTAAGGTCTTACATGAAAATGAGCCGTTTCACCAATGTCTTACGCTCTCGTATCATGGGATTAAAGTAAGGAGCCGTTTCACCAGTGTCTTACGCTCTCTCTTACAATCCAGATCTAGACTTCTATGGGAGTCTTTGGAGGAACTTATATGTCGGAGTTTTGGGATTTTACCAGTACGAGCCGTTACACCAGTGTCTTACGCTCTCGTATCGTAAGGACTAAGTAGGGAGTTGTTTCACCAGTCTCTTACACCCTCCACTACTAAAGTCCTGACCTAGAGGGAAGCCGTTTTACCAGTGTCCTACGCTCTTCCAACCAAGTCTTACTGAGGGGGTAGGTTTACTACAACTAAAATGTGTGGCAAGTGCTGCATACTCGAATTATAGTAATTCCCATATCAAGGCAAAGTGCTCGATGTTGGGTTGCACCAATGTGGCCCAACAAGGATATGTGTAAATCCTTGATAGCTTCGAGAAAAGGCATCGAGTAGTTACACCAGTGGCTTACTCCTTCAAGGCACTTTTCTCGGATATAGTCCCAAGTCTTCCAGATATCTAACCTGTTGGTGCGGTCTAGAGTATCATTCCAACTGTACTGATGATGGTTTGGGCTGGAGAGGTCTTACCAGTTTCGTCGTTCCTTCCGGTTGCGCATCTCGGTGTTAGAAGGGCGGATGTGCTTGGAGAAAGGTCTATGTCGACGGCAGTAGCCCTTCTCAGGATTCGCACCACGGCGGTGGTGCGTCACCGGGCAAGATTGGGCGCGTGGTGGTTTGGGGTTTATGGAGGATTTCTTCTCCTTGATGTTCGTAGCGAACCTCTCTTGTTTCCCTGGTGGTGTCAGTAGATAACTTATTATTAGGTTTTTTCCTGGGGTCGAGGAAAATGGCGAGGCGATGCTGGCGACCCGGGCCTGACATGGCAAGGAGGTTCTAATGTCCTCTTGCCTTGGCGGCGTGGTGACAGAAGTTGTTGTTGGGGGTCGTTCAGTGTGCCTGGTGCTTTTATCTCCCATCTAAAGAGGCCTAACAAGTGAGAAGGAGGTCTGTTATACAGCCTTCAACAAGCTAGGTTCTTCATTTTGGTGCCGTGGTCCAATATCTATGAATCTTCCTCAGGCTCGTCCTTTTTAGTGGCTTCAACGTCAGGGTTGGTGGTGATGGTCCTCCGACAACGTCTTCCAGCAGGTCTCGACATGGGGGTGAGTTGGCTCCTTACCATCCAGGTGTTGTGAGGTAGGGGGAAGGGCTCAGAGAAGTTGCTAGGGAGCACGGATCAGTGTATTGGCAATCTAGCAACTCCTACTTTCAAGTTTCAGGATACACACGGATCAGTGTATTGGTGACAGCCTTGACCTAAGCCTGGAGGGTTAGAAAACTTAATAGGCAGCACGGAGCAGTGTACTGTCCACCTAGCAATTCCTCTCTCGAGCAAGGGAGATCCTTAGGGCCTGGACGACATCCGATACACAAGTTTGGGAGGGCCAGAGAATCTGTTAAGTGGCTCGGATCAGTGTACTGTCCACCTAACAATATCCCGGTAAGGTTTGGGTCAATACCCAGAGGGTCTTAGTTATCTCATGCCCCCACCCCCTCTCCTTACAACTAACAAATAACAATAAAAAGAACCAAACCTTCAGACCCGTTGTCTCAATGCGTAATTCTTTAGTGTAATTACTGACAAGCTTTTATGTGCAAATAGATAGTCAAGATATTTGAAAATTAAAGACACCGATGCAACAGTCTGGCCAGTTTCTACTATCCAAGTAGTAAAGGCTTTCCAGTGAGATTGGTACTGACGTCTGGTGGAAAGAGTGTACTGATTAATTAATTTATTAGTCAAGCTTTCCCCATAGAGGGCTAACCATTTGGTCCTTTGAATGTCCACAAGGCAAAAGTCAGCGAGGTCTTTAGGTTGCCAATTGCCTCTAAGTGGAAGTACGAGATCGGTAGCGACACCGGGTTCTCACACCACATCTTCAACTGGGAGTACCACACCTGAGCCGGCCACAGGGGTGCGATCATCGAGACTATGCCCCGATAATCCCGTAGTTTGTAAACTACTTGACACATGAGTGAAGCGTCTGGTGGTGGAAACAGATAAGATGGAATTCCACCTGTTCCAATCCGTCAGCAATGCGTCTGGTCCTCCAGCCTGGGTTGTCACCCGGCGCATGAGGAAGAGAGGGAGTCTGTGGTTCTCCTCTGACGTGAACAAGTCCACTTGTGGATGGTATGGCTCTGCAATCATCTTCTGAAAGACGGTTTGCTTGAGCGCCCATTCTACTGTTGTGCTCTGTCGCCGTGACAGAGCATCTGCCCATACGTTGGCCACGCCTGGCAGATAAGCTGCTTGAAGATAAATGTTTAGCTTGTTCCCCAACACAAATATCCTTTCCAACAACTCTAGCAACACTCGAGACCTCGTTGACCCTTGCTTCTAAATATATGTTACGGCATTCAGATTGTCCATTCGAAAGGCTATTGATTTCCCCACTGGAGTTGAACCGTGAGCCTGAAGGAAAAATAAGGGAACTAGTAACTCTTTTGCATTGATGTGAAACTCCTTGAACCGGGACCAAAGACCACGACCTCGGTGTCCGAGGTTTGACTGATAACCCCAACCCAGTGTCCCTGAAGCATCGGTATCTACCCATACCATAGGCGGAGGAGAAGTCCACGTCATAATTGAATGTAATGTTTCTGGCCTTGCCCAGACCTCTAGTAAGTTGTGGATTAACTTCGGGATTTGCCATGACTTGTCCGCCGGCAAAAGCGGAAAATGCCTGTTTCCCTCCAAGATCAACCTCTTTACTTTCAACCGGCCCAACTGTACAGTAAATTGAATCCAGTTAAGAGAGTCGACGAGAGACTCCCACACCTTCCTTGTGGTAGTCAGACTGTGAAGAAAATTAAACCGTTTCTTGCGAAACCTGTTCCTATTGTCCACACTCTGACTGAAGGTTAGGTGCGTTGTGTCCCACAGCAGCCCTATCCACGGAATTACCCTTGTTGGGACAAGATTCGACTTTGCCAAGTTGACATTAAACCCCAGGGATTTGACATGGTGTAGAATGGTATTTACATGTTGGAGGCAATTTATCTCGGATTCTGCTACCACCAGCAAGTCGTCTAGGTACCACATTATCGTGATCACCTGCCATAAAAGTGGTAACAGAGCCTGTCGGACTAATTTGGTGAAAACTCTCGGTGCCAGGTTCTGGCCGAAAGGCATCCGTTGAATCATAAGTCTGATGCCTGATCCTAACAGCGAGGAATTTTTGGAACCTTTTGTTTACCGGGACATGCCAATAGGCTTCCGTCAGGTCTAACGAGCACATCCAACCTTGCGGCGGAAGAGTTAGCCCGATCTGATTCACAGTGAGCATCCTGAACGATGGGTTGAGAATATAGCGGTTCAGGTGAGACAAGTCTACGACCGGCTTCATCTGAGTGCTGTCCTTCTTCGGCACAAGAAAAAAAATGGACGTGTAAACAGGGCAAGTTGGATTGACCGGGACAATGATACGCTTGGTTATCATTTCCTGGACTAGTGACTCCACCTCTAAAGAAACATTGTTGAACTCTAAAGTTTGACGTAAACGAGGTCGCCGGAGCCACCGCCAAGTGATTCCCTTGCGTACCACTGTCCATGCCCAAGTTTGCCGGGCCAATCCCGGTAACATGTCCAGAATTCTCCAGTCATGCAACTGGACTTGTCCAGCAGAACTACACTCGAATCCAACTCGCCCTTCGGGGGCCCTGGGAGTGAGAGAGTTTTGTGGTGAACTAGTTTTTTTATTGAGATGTGGTGGAGGTAGACGGCTGGCTGGAGGTAGGGGGCCGTGACTCCTGTCCTGACTTACCCTTGGACTGACCATTGTACCACTTCCCAGATCCTTTACCTTGTGGCCTACTTTTGGTAGAGCTACTGCTTCCCGGCGCAGAAGGTGTCTTAGAGGACGGAAAAAACTTAGTCCCACTTGGGTGACTCTTCTGACTACATTTTGGCTTATGAAATTTAGAAGACTCCTTCTGCGGCGCAGAGGCAGTCGGTCTTGAAGAATCTAAGAGGCTAAATACAGTTCGCCAAGTCTCCTGACATACAAGGTTCGGAGTTAGAACTGGTGACAAAACTACCCAACGCCCAATATCTTCCGGCAAATTTTTGACCAGATACACTCATAAGTCTTGCCTTGCTCGTATTTTTTTTTTTTTCATTTTTTTTTTTTTCTATATTCCAACTACTCCCTCTCGGGCATAGGCTGAGAGCCTGTACATTCCACCGCTCAATACGGTGAAGCCCGTGAGGTCTTGTTCCAGTCTGGGGAGTGAGACATGTGAAGCTTCCATCATGGCTCGAAGCAGCTCCATCTCTGAAGCGGCTGGTTGCTTCGTTCAAGTGCTTCACCGTCTCACCCTCCAGAATCAGACCCTCACTCTCAGAACGCCACCTATTGAGCAGTGAACTCACTAGGCATTGTCCCCCTGTAACATATTTTGAATATGGGAATATTCATACAGTGTTATTTAATCAGGGAACAATGAGGGTATTTTTTTGGCATTTCGGTGGGCTTTGTGGTAATACTAGGTACAGCACAAATTCAATCCCAATAATATCTTCCCATTGACATATCGGGATTTGAACCCGGGTCCATTGGATTACCAATCCAGTGGCATGACCACTCCACCACACCTCCTCTGAGGTGTCCATTGGACACCTCAGTCCATTGGACTGAGGACTGCCTCCAAGAAGGCAATCCGAATGTCGCCAAGCGTTTGGACTGAATTCTGAAGAATAAGTCGCCGGGTGAGAGATAGGGCTTTAGTAGCTTGTGTGTCAGTTACCGCCTCAGTCATCCGAATTAGCGATTCGACAATCTGACGACTGACGAGGAACTGAGACAAAAGCCTCCAAGCATTCTGCCTTAATTTGAAATCCTTGTCTAATTGAGTAGGCGTGGGACTAGAAAAAGGTTCATGAATTTCCTATAGAGACAATTTTGGAGCACTAAGGAAATCAAGTACAGACTGAGGAATGCCCCCGGCAATTGCTACGGGCAGGGAAAACCAGCTGTGTTGCTCTTGGGGTATTTGGTGGGTTGACTTAAGAGTAATTGTACAAGCAAAATTTTGAGCCTCCGCCTCCCACTCGAGCCACGGCCCCGTGCCTACCTCCCCAATCTGCAGTACCGGATTACCGGACTGATCTCTAGTAGGCTGGGCATCTAACTCAGGTGAGTTGTCCTGCAGGCCCAGGGGTTTTCGTTCTATCTTTACCTAGTATGCATGGTTTACAGGCTTCGGTGATTTTCTTCGTTAACGCAGTGGGGCCTGTGGTCCAATATATCTGTCTGAAGATCTTTAACATTTTTGTTTGGCCAAGATGTATACCGTTTCCTTCGTGGATTATTAATAAGATATCTTGAGCTGTTTGTGGATCCACTGCAATGTGACCAGACTCGGTGTAAAGTTGGTCACCAACACGTTGTAGGTTGTAAAAACCCTCTTTGGGGATCCACTTAGGTTTCTTCTTGTTGAGCCATGCTTGTAACAGTGAGAGATGATCTTGTCCTGTTGATGATAGGGGCTGTAGGGGCGAGTGTAGACTTGCAGGGGGTACTACAGTATGGTATCACTTTGACTTGGAAGAAAATCGGAGGAAGGGGTAACTTGGTTAATCTGCTGGTGAGGGGTGACTGTGACGTTTGGAAAAAGATGTTGGGCGACGTTAATAGTTGTGACAGGTAAACGTGACAGGGCTTCTGCATTAGTGTGTAATTTCCCTGGGCGATAGTATATTTCAAAATCAAACTCTTCTAATGTTTCACGCCAACGTACCAGGAGGGCACAGTTGGTTTCAGACTTTCTGAGCCATTGTAGAGACTGATGATCCGTTATGATGTCGACCTTGGTGCCGAGCAAAAAATAGTGGAAGTGGTTTAATGTCCAGATCACTCCCAGACATTCTCTTTTTGTTACCGCGTAGTTACGTTGGGCTGGGTTTAGAGTAGAGCTGGCGCAGGCGATGATGTGTTCTTTGTCGTCCTGCACACAGGCCTATTGCATACAGAGAAAAACGTCTGTATATAGGCAGAAGGCCACGGTTGGGGCTTGCACCAGATAATCTTGAAGGCGGTGTCTCTTTCTTGAGTCCAAATGAAAGCTTCTTCTTTCTTGGTTAACTCGTGCAGGGTGCGGGCGATTTTAGCGAACTTCCTGACAAATCCCCTGTAGTAGGTGGCTAAACCTAAGAAGGAGCGAACGCCTTTGATGGTGGTAGGTGGAGTCTGGGCTGCTATTGCAGATAGTTTTTTGGGGTCAGGTGATATACCCTCAGCCGAGATCACATGACCTAAGAAAGCTACTGTCGTTCTAGCTACTGAACTTTTGACGGTTTAAGATTGAGACCTGCACCTCGTTTCCGTAGTAATACTTGACGAAGGCGCTGAAGATGTTCTTTTCCGGTAACTGATGATGTCGTCCAAGTAGGCTAGACATATTTCCCAGGTGAGGCCCTTGAGGACTGACTCCATCAGACGTGAAAAAGTGGCAGGACCGTTACAGAGACCGAAGGGAAGCACGTTAAACACGTATAAGTTGCCCCCACTGGTTGAAAATGCGGTCTTCTGTTGTTGGCTTTTCTTGAGTGGTACTTGCCAGTATCCGGCCTGAAGGTCAAGAGTGGTGAACCATCTTGATCCGTACAGGGAATCGAAAGAGTCATCTATTCTAGGTAAGGGTGTGGCGTCTTTTATCGTGGCATCGTTTAAACGTCTATAATCCATACAGAATCTTGTGGGTCCATTTTTCTTCTTTACTAAAATGACGGGGGAGGACCAGGGGCTGACGGAGGGCGTGACTATACCTGCGTCAAGCATCTCTTGTACCTGTCGCTCTTCTTCCTGACGTTGTAGAGGATTTTTACGTTGTGAAGGTTGACGGATGGGAAATCCTTCGGCGTGAATGCTGTGTTCCTCTACTTGAGTTTGTCCAATTCCTGTGGCAGACTGTGCAAAGACATCCACAAATTCCTGAAGGAGTAAAGAGAGTTGATGGTGTTGTATCTCTGTCAGTTGCTGGGGAACCGTGGGCAAGTGGGAGTGGAACTCGTAGGTGTATATTACTCAAAAGTTTCTAGATCCGCAATGACGAGACCTTTAGGTAATGTGAGGGGTTCATCGGAAATATTAGCAATCATGGTGGCGCCCCTGGCAGGGGGAACTATTGCAGGATGCATCCAGCATCTCTTGGCTTGAGGATGATCCAGATTTGGGGAAAATATCATGGTGGAATAAATGGGTTAGTGGATAGATACCCATTTTTGGTGTTGGGCTGGAATTATCACTTTTTGAGAAGTCATGGCAGGGGTAATTACCGTGATGGAGGCTGGTGGCAAAGGTGCGGGAGAGGATGTGTCAGAACTGGAGACTTGTGATGAAGCAGGTATTACAAGAATTCATGTTAGCTGTAGGTGGTCGAGGATGGATAGGCTTCGGAGTTTGCTTTGGTTGCCTGTTGACTTCTTTCTTCTTAGGTGGCCGTTCCCGAGGTTTGATGATGTTAGTTTTTTCTTTTCTTCCCGATGGTGGGAGCTTCGGTGTTTGTTCCATATTTTATTTCTGGGAATGTTTTGAGGGGGAACTTCAGCAACTAATTTTTTTTTTTTTTCCTTCTTATCGAAAGTTAACAGACATCGGCCACAATCTAGTTGAGCTTGTAATTTTTGTAGGACGTCTAAACCCATGTAGCCGTCATATTGCGTGCATTCTGAGAAGAAAACTACAAAAGGGTGGTGGCAAGAGGCTTCGGGTTGAGGAGTTGTGATGCGCAGGGGCTTAGTCTCTCCTCGAATAACTAAAGGGGTGTCCCCTGCACTGATTAAATTGGTGTCAGACATGTGCAGTGATCCAAATCGTCTGTGGTGTTTCTCATAAAAAGTGTTGAAAAGGCAAGATCTTGCAGCTCCCGTGTCGATTAGAAGACGCACTGCAATGCCCTCAACTTTAGCTAGGTGGTTGATGGGTGGAGGTTTCCACAACATAGGATGCCCGCCGAGGCCATAGTGGGCGGGGGAGGTTTTAAAAAACCTGAGAAGGGTCTTCCATCTCCTCTATTTCTTCTTCTTCATTTTGTTTTTCCTCGATGGTTTGGATTTGATCAATTACCAGGGGACAATATTCTTCGTCTTGGTAGTCGATGTACATGTCTTGTATTGCTTCGTCTGTTGCGAGGATTCTGTTTGGTGACATCCTCTTCTTGGCCTGATCTCTGATATCATGAATCGGGCAAGTGGAGTTACAGGCCCTAAAAACGTATGGATTTATCATCACGATGGGGCTGTCATGGTTCTTCTGTGGTGGACCGTGTGATTTAGGGCCTCGATTCTTTTGCTGATTTGACTGGTAAGAACGACCAGTTTGCTGATAGTTAGGGAAAATTCGCAGATTTCCTTGTGGGCGGCCTGACGAGAAAGGTTGAGGGCGGCCTTGGAATAGGTACTGCGGTCAATTTCCCTGATATAGTTTGATTATCCGGGTCTTCTGTTTCCTTGGGGGAGGTGTGGGGAACCTTTTTATTGCTCCTACAGTCGAAGTTTTGGGCTGATTGGCCAACAATTTGCGTATGGTGATTATATCTTTTACATACTCCATGGGATCATGGATGGCGAAGTGTTCCCTAACACTTGTTGCTGTTGCTGTTCAAAGGTGGACAGAGGGTAAGCAGCTTTTACCTGTTGGTTTACCACTCCCAAAGTCATGTCCAGATCACCCCCGTACTTGATTTCGTTGATTTTGTTTAAGGCTACAACGGGGCCTAGTGATGGCTGAACAGCGTTGATCACAATAGTTCGGAAAGCTTCCCAAGATAGTTCTGGGGTCACTTGTCTGGCTACAAGGGACACGGCCTTTCCCAGGTGAGTTAATAAGACAGCGATCTTTTCTTGATCGGTCTGGTATGCCAGGCTGAGTACCAGGCTGACCATATCTAGGTACGTGCGAATATCGTAAGTTTCTGCCTCATACTTGGGTATGGGAATGTGCGAACATGCAGTCATGATGACGTATGTGATAGAACGCTCTATTCTTTTGCTGATTTATGTGCTAAACAACTTCTTCTTCCCGAATCAAGAACCACTGTCTGCCACCAATGTTATACCAGGTTTTTACTGAGGTTGATTGGTTTTAATAGGTAGGTTCTACTTGACTGGAGGAGCCGAATTCGTTTTAACACATGCACAGAAAGTAATAGATGATAATTATAACAATACGTACATTCATATTATGTTTATTGGCACAAGAATATTGCATACGTAATACTAAATAATGGTAAATAACAATATATAAGACGCACGAGCGAGGCTCCACTAAGTTCACTCATAAGACTGTTGCTTCTACGATATACTTTAGTGCTCCCTTCAATCGAGGTATTTACACTTGCACTCGATAAAGATAGGTGATTATAAGGACTGTCTTCTAATTGAAGTATTACACTTGTCCTGTTGTAAAGGTAATTAGGTAATATAGCACTCCCTTCACTTGTGCTGATAACTTTTAGATAGGAAACTGTGTGCCTATATATCGGAGTAAAATTCGTAGAGTTGTTCTAGACTCAGTGACTATGAGGTTTTTCTTCATAGTTTCTTCTTTCACATATTTCTGGTTATAATATTTAGAATTTACTTAGTAGCAATATGATCAGTTTTATTTTAGTACTTCCCTAATTTAACTGGGCATCACTAGTACTTTATTTATATTTTAATTAGCATAAGAATAAAAGAGTATGGTTTCACTGGAGTACTTCCTTATATATAAGGCACGTCATAGTACTCTTATTTATTGATGAACTAAAATCTTCTCTCTAGGCAACACTTAGTAATAATCACTTTTCACAGGTATTTCTTCTGTGTGTTTCAAACAGAATATAACTTCACTATTTATCAACTCTGCGAAGCAGAGTGGTATCATGCACTGTGACGTCTACCAGCGTTGGCAGAATCGCCTCTCGTTAGCCACTAGCGCTCGCCAGGGACATCGAAATGGACTACAGTTATCCGAGAATGTTGTTCTTTCTTTCCTAGTAATCGCATTGTCACAGACAGTCCAGTGGTGGTCTTTATTTTCGTCTGTGACAACGGGAAGTATTTTATATCATTAATAGAATATAAGATGCATTGTGTAAAGTTAAGGAGAAAGAGCGATGTAGGCAGCGTGGTGGTAATATGTGCGTGTGTATGTGCTGCCTCCCTCGCTCGGAGGAGTTTTCCCGCTCGCGCGCAGGCTTTCCCGCGCCCTTGATTGGCTGGCGGATCCTGGCGTGTCCTAGGGACGCCTGCTGCGTTGTGACGTCTCGGCCCGTGATTGGCAGACCACCGCGCCCTTGCGGGCTCCTGTGTAACTAACCTCCTCCATGAGGGTTCCCAGGAGCTGTTCTCCTCAGGACAGGCTTGCCGCGCATGCTTCTAACATCCCCTTGCATACTCTCTCCCGATCACCCCCTTTACCACTGTTCCTCTCACTCGATTCTCTCTTTCCATACTCTAATCTTTATTAACTGCACAACACTCCCCTTGGGTTCTGCATACGGTTTCCATAGCCGGCCCATTGTATTGCATGCGCCGTCCTCTGAGATATTTACATGTACTTAGAATAGGTTTGAGGGTTCTTAGTTACTATAGGTTAAGAACTTTGTGTGTCTCCATTATTGATTTAGTGTTTCTGCTCTTTTATTTAATGCTAGACTGGGATAAGGTAACTGTAGTCGTTGTCTCCGATGTGTGTACGGTTTGCTTATACCTACACGACTTCGACCGGTCCTGTGGTAGCCTGGGTTGTCTTTTCGGCTGCGTCCTTTGCGAGTGCAGCATTGTGTTGACTGAGGGTTTTGGCCTGTACCAGTTCCACACTTTGCTGCCTCTTTGCTTGTCTTTAGAGGGTCGCCAGGATAGAACCAGATACTTGTGATCTGGATCTATCAAGAGAGCACCCTAGTCAATTAACGTAACTCAAAGGATGCAGTCTTAAGGACATCGCTAGGCTACGAGCCTGTCTTGCTCAACCCCAGTTCCTTACCTAGAGTATCCCAGCTAGACATTATTAATTGAGTAGACACTTGTTAGTATTTAATATAAGCTCTTTGATATGTACGCATTATTATTCACAGCATTTATTAGTCTAGGTTGTTGTTGAGCCGCACAACCATAGCAGACTGTTTCGTTGATGAGGAAGTACTTCTTTTAGTGTCGAGCATTGCTATCGTTGCGCATTTATAGTATTCTCGTGTCAGTTAACATTATATGTCCTATCTTTTAGTGTATTCCATTTACACGTGTGGTGTCCTGCCTCCTGCCTTTATATAGTTTAAGATACGAGCATCTTATGAGCATCAGACTTTCTTCAGAAGTTTCCAGGTCTATGCTGTAGGACTATACTTCACTTTCTTTCAGATAGGAGTGAAGAGTTTATTGTTATTTAGAGTAACTGTATTGAAGCATCTTTTTGTTGTATTAAATCTTGCAGTGATATAATTGATCTTTCCATAGATTCCTTCTTATGCATTTTAACGTAACTTGCATCTTGTTTGTTATCAGGCTATACCAGTGTGGGTTAGCCTGAAGTAAAGTACATTTATGCCCAGTTAACCCGCTGAGACCCAGCGTCGCACGTGTTGCGTCGGCAATGTTCGATCACCAGAACCCAGCGACGCAACGTTTGCATCCTGGCCGGTCCGGTCCTAATTACTCCGGTCCTATGGCACCCCGAGGGCTCAGATTTGTATGGGAACTGTTTAAGTATCCCACGCACCCATGCCAATGGTTGAAAACTCTCAAAGTCCAACCGCGTGCGCGTGAGCGCGCAAAAACATGTTTTTTTGGGGAAATTGCCTTCAATTTTTTACTCCTGTGAAATCCGTTTTCGGGGGCTCTGTAGGACCATTTTTTGCACTTTATGACCATTTTTTTTTTTTCCTTCATTCCTAACTCATTCGCTATTGTTTCTGGAATAACAAAAAAATTCAAAACCTGCTGGGCCCTGGTGGTACATTTATTAATAACTAGCTGGGGCTCAGCGGGTTAAGGATACCCCGCTATCGCAGATTAACTCTGGAGGGTATAGGTGTTTTTGTTCGCCGGCATATAAGTTCGAGGGTTTGGATCTAGCGTACCGTTGTTGCATAGTGCCCTATTACTAGTCTAATCATTAAGTGCCCTTGTTTTATTCGTAGTCCCGGTCGTAACAAATGGCGACCTTGCCTAGTATCTTATCTTAGTCGTCATACCAAATGAACTAAGAAATAATTGCAGGATTTTTGGACATTTGTTTTTTGAGGAATATTTTGGACACGTTGGATTTTTTTTTTGGCAACGTAGTATAGCACTTGAGTTGTCCTCAAGCATTTTTTGAGTGAATAGTGCAACATGAGAGTTTAGGTACTTCTTTTTTTTTATAAACGTTGAGGATTTCCGGTGGACACTATATCGAACGACGGATCAGTGCACAGTGAGGACACAGTACGGGAAGCAGACTCTGAGGTGCAGAAGCTGGGTTTGTTAGAAGGCATTAGAGTAGTAACTAGTGAGGAGGATGCAAGGGAGTTTCTGGAGATGCCTATTACTGTTGACCAGGTGTCGGGGATTGATCGGTATGGTCTCCAGTGTTTGGCCACGGTCATGGGGCATATTGGCACTAGCGGCATGACGAGAAGTGACCTGGTGGCCTGTGTGCTCGGTGGGGTGCGTGCGGCTTCGGGTGGAGCGGGAGCTGGGGCACCTTCGGCCCAGCCCCCATTCCACTCGACTCCTACCATGGCGCCCCCTCGGGCTCCGGAGCCGGGTACGTTCCCGCAGGCCGATAGTCACTGGCAGCGTGGTTTGCCCCTGGGTGGATCACTGGGTGGGTCTCCAATTGTTGCATCTCCTCCTCAAGGTTTAACTCCAGATATGCTCTTCCAGCTTGAGATGGCTAAAATGCAGGCTGAGCAATGAAAGCATGAGGCTGAGCTAGAGCAATGGCAGCGAGAGGCTGAGCTCAGGATTCAGGCTGAGGAGAGAAAGGCCATGTACTGTGCAGACATAGAGCTTGAGAAGTCTTGGGTGGAGTCGACAGGGCAGCGTCTCGGTTCTGGGAATCGAGGTCTTGATCAGTCTTTATCGCAACTTTTTAAGTTAGTCCCTGCATTTGACGAGTCGGGTGTCACCGAGTTTTTCCTGCGTTTTGAGAAGAAGTGCCGGGAGCACCAATGGCCAGAGGTTAAGTGGGCAGCCCTTGTTTCCTCTAGGTTGGTTGGCAAAGGACTCAAGGCATATGATGCGTTGCCCTTGGAGTCTTGCATCGATTATGAGGTATTGAAGGAAGCTGTTCTGCGGGCGTACGAGTTACAACCAGAGACATATAGGTTGAAGTTTCGGGGTGTTACGAAGGGTCGTGAGTGCACTTTTCTAGAACATGCCCGGGAACTGTCTGATGCTTTGAGAAATTGGCTGAGGTCAGGGAAGGTGACGACGTTCTAAGAGCTTGAGCAGTTATTCCTTCTAGAGCAATTTTTTAAATGCACAGGCGGCGACCTGACTTTGAACCTCAAAGAGAAACAACCTAAACTCTACAAAAGGCAGCTGAGTTGGCTGACCTGAGAGTATCGCTGATTCGTGGGTGCGGGTCTGCACAACGGACCGATGCAGTTAACAAGGGGCGCAACACTCCACCCCCCCGAGTCAGTGATCCAACATTTAATAACAAAAGTGAGAGCAATGATACTAATTTTGATCACAAACTAAAAACCGTCCCGTTTAAGAAAGGTCAGGGCCCTTCCCCACCTCAGGGGAAGTCCAAGGGTGAAGTAGAGTGTTTTAAGTGTCATAACAAGGGGCATTTTGCACGTTCCTGCCCTAGTAACCAACCTACAGCAGTCGTGTCTTTGGCTAGCAACATTGGGGTGTCTCTGAGGTCTTCTACATTTACCCGGGGTGATATGTCAGATGCGGGGGCACAGCCAGTGAAGGAGTGTCCGGAAGGCTCGAAACCTGTCCGCGATGCTTTTTGCGACCATAGAGGGCGTGGCTGCGTGAGTTGGGCTGGTTGCAAGCATGGGTTGGAGTTGTTGCGTGATACAGGTGCATCCCAGACTCTGATGAAAAACTTTACAGGCCAACCTATAAACACAGCACGGGTAGTTGTGGTGCAGGGTATTAATGCTACACGGTCATACCCGTTGGTTCGAGTGGAGCTGGAGGTTGATGGTGTGACACGAGAGATAGATGTTGGAATCGTAGAGAAACTGCCAGTAGAGGGCGTCGACCTTCTTCTCGGCAACGACTTTGCGGTGCCTACTTCTGAGGTTCCACCCTTAGTCGTTGCCGAGAGGGCGGCCGACGTGAGTAGGGAGGGGCAGGAGTTGGTGTAGAGGTGTCAATTACAGCAGATGGCGTGTATTGTCACCCGATCTCGTGCATCTAAGGTGTCACAGCCTATTCATCAGTCTCTAGACCAGCGGAGGAACGGTCGGAAGGAGAAAGCTAAAGTTGGGAGAAGTTTTGTGAGTTTTGATCCAGCGGCTCTTCTTGGCGACTCAGTACTTGACCCAGAGGTGAGCTCCGGAGTGGCCCCAGAACCTGTCCCCCCTAGTGACATGGTTGGGCGTGATGGCACTCCGCGACAGAGTAGTTCCCAGGTGGAGGAGAGTTGTGGGAACGGGGCTATTGAACACGACGACGGGGAAACATGTCATGTGAACCTGTTAAAGGAGTTTGTGAGGCAACCACCTGAGCAGCCTACTTTCCCTGCGTTGGTCTGCAGCGGCCAAGGTGGAGAAGGAGAGGGGGGCAGTGGAGCACAGGTGGAGGAGAGTTGGGATTGTCATGTCTCGGTGGAGCAGTGGGCGGGGGACACGAGTCTGGTGGCTGTGGAAGCGCTAGAGCACCTGCCTGAGCAGCAGTGTGCAGCGCTCCAGCACCGGCTCAGTTCATACCCCACTGGTCATGCCGAGCACCCAGGCCTCACAACTCATGCGGTGCACGATGTTCCGCTGGCAGGTCACTTGAGTGTTAGTAGACCGTTAGCCTCGTTGTTTCGGTGGTTCAAGGTGAGCGACGAGGCTTTGGCATGGTTGTCAGGTCAGGGTCGACCCATGGCTGCCAAGGGTGGTGGTCAGAATGAGGACATTGAGCAGATTGGTGAGGTTGGCTGTGGAGTGGATGTGCCCGGTCGTCGCATAGCCTCCCAATGCTGCTCTAGTCGAATGCAACAGCCCTACCATAGACCGACTGTATCTGGCCATGTCGCTGAAGGCGGTGATGCTGCACAGGCAGATGTAGTCGCAAGGAATGCGGGGGTGCGCATGTACGGTATTGGCGGGGAAGCCTTAGCAATTATGAACTATGGGAGTGACTGCACAGGTGGTACTGATTGTCCCTCTCATGACCTGGCTGTTCTAGGGACGAAGGTGGAGAAGGAGGGAGACTATAGTTTAGAAGCTGCGGTCTCGGCTGGGTTGTGGGAGGGCACTAGGCATGTTGTTCTTCGAGATAAGTTGCAACCTCTTGTTCCTGAACGCCAAGAGATGTTGTTTACTAGGCTGTGGCAGTACATCCGCATGTTTGTTGCTTCTCCAGGCCTGATGTACGGGGTAGAATCCGACATGGAGGCTGGAGACAGTGGAAGGCTCAAGTTAGTTCCCTACCATATAAATCCTGCTCAACAGTCTGTCGTGAAAGCAGAGCTAGACTACATGTGGAAAAAGGGTCTGAGGGATAAGAGATATCGTGAGTGGTCGTTGCCAGTGAGTTTGCAACCTGAGTTGAGTGGCAAGATCCGTGTGTATGGTGATTGCAAGAGTGTGGGTGCATTATCCCTGACAGACGCCTATCCATTACCCAGAGTTGACGACACCATAGACCGCTTCGGGGCTACCTCGCTCATCACGAAGGTAGAACTAGTGAAAGGTTATTGGCAGGCCCCGTTGCCGGAGAGAGCGAAGAGAAGTGCCAGTCTTGTGATGAACTGGGCAGTTTATCAGTGTCAGGTGTTGTTTTGCTGCCGGAACACAAGTTGGATGTGTGGCATGTTAAGGGCACTGATAATGTTTTGGCTGATTGTTTGTCACGGGAGGGTATGTTTGCAGGAGAACCCTCGCCGTTCAGTCAGTGTGCGTTGAGAGTGGAGAAAAACCAGGCTTGCCCCTGTAGAGAAGCCGTCAAAAACAACATTAAAATTAAATAAAAAATCACATAAAAACTCTTTCTTTTTTATAGTTAATTGTAAGTTGCCAATGTTATAGCTAAAGTCCTAAGTTGAACCTGTCTTTCATTTAGTAGGCTGGGCTCTGTGAAGCTCGCTCAGGGAGCATAGCAGGCTAAAAATTATACTATTGTGTTTGGGAGGGGTTGTAAGATTTTCGTTATGCTAATATGTTGTTTTATTTAAGATTGAGCTTTGCATTTCATTTCTGGTGGAGTGGCTGGGTGTGGCGGGTCTTGTCGGCATTCTGCCTTGTCAGATATGGTGCTCGCCTAATGTTGAGCGTCCCATATCTTGGGCGGGGTGTGACGTCTACCAGCGTTGGCAGAATCGCCTCTCGTTAGCCACTAGCGCTCGCCAGGGACATCGAAATGGGCTACAGTTATCCGAGAATGTTGTTCTTTCTTTCCTAGTAATCGCATTGTCACAGACAGTCCAGTGGTGGTCTTTATTTTCGTCTGTGACAACGGGAAGTATTTTATATTATTAATTGAATATAAGATGCATTGTGTAAAGTTAAGGAGAAAGAGCGATGTAGGCAGCGTGGTGGTAATATTTGCGTGTGTATGTATGTGCTGCCTCCCTCGCTCGGAGGACTTTTCCCGCCCGCGCCCTTGATTGGCTGGCGGATCCTGGCGCGTCCTAGGGACGCCTGCTGCCTTGTGACGTCTCGGCCCGTGATTGGCCGACCATCGCGCCCTTGCGGGCTCCTGTGTAACTAACTTCCTCCACTTCTAGGGGAGGTATGGTGGAGTGGTCATGCCACTGGATTGGTAATCCAGTGGACCTGGGTTCAAATCCCGATATGTCAATGGGAAGATATTATTGGGATTGAATTTGTGCTGTACCTAGTATCAGTGCATTACCACAAAGCCCACCGAAATGCCAAAAAAATACCCTCATTGTTCCCTGATTAATTAACACTGTATGAATATTCCCATATTCAAAATATGTTACAGGGGGACAATGCCTAGTGAGTTCACTGCTCAATAGGTGGCATTCTGAGAGTGAGGGTCTGAGTCTGGAGGGTGAGACATTGAAGCACTTGAGCGAAGCAACCAGCCGCTTCAGAGATGGAGCTGCTTCGAGCCATGATGGATGCTTCGCATGTCTCACTCTCCAGACTGGAACAAGACCTCACAGGCTTCACCGTGTTGAGCGGTGGAATGTACAGGCTCTCAGCCTATGCCCGAGAAGGAGTAGTTGGAATATAGAAAAAAAAAAAAAAAAAAAAAAAATTAGGGTTCCCAGGAGCTGTTCTCCTCAGGACAGTCTTGGCGCGCGTGCTTCTAACATCCCCTTGCATACTCTCTCCCGATCACCCCCTTTACCACTGTTCCTCTCACTCGATTCTCTCTTTCCATACTCTAATCTTTATTAACTGCACAACACTCCCCTTGGGTTCTGCATACGGTTTCCATAGCCGGCCCATTGTATTGCATGCGCCGTCCTCTGAGATATTTACATGTACTTAGAATAGGTTTGAGGGTTCTTAGTTAGTATAGGTTAAGAACTTTGTGTGTGTCTCCATTATTGATTTAGTGTTTCTGCTCTTTTATTTAATGCTAGACTGGGATAAGGTAACTGTAGTCGTTGTCTCCGATGTGTGTACGGTTTGCTTATACCTACACGACTTCGACCGGTCCTGTGGTAGCCTGGGTTGTCTTTTCGGCTGCGTCCTTTGCGAGTGCAGCATTGTGTTGACTGAGGGTTTTGGCCTGTACCAGTTCCACACTTTGCTGCCTCTTTGCTTGTCTTTAGAGGGTCGCCAGGATAGAACCAGATACTTGTGATCTGGATCTATCAAGAGAGCACCCTAGTCAATTAACGTAACTCAAAGGATGCAGTCTTAAGGACATCGCTAGGCTACGAGCCTGTCTTGCTAACCCCAGTTCCTTACCTAGAGTATCCCAGCTAGACATTATTAATTGAGTAGACACTTGTTAGTATTTAATATAAGCTCTTTGATATGTACGCATTATTATTCACAGCATTTATTAGTCTAGGTTGTTGTTGAGCCGCACAACCATAGCAGACTGTTTCGTTGATGAGGAAGTACTTCTTTTAGTGTCGAGCATTGCTATCGTTGCACATTTATAGTATTCTCGTGTCAGTTAACATTATATGTCCTATCTTTTAGTGTATTCCATTTACACGTGTGGTGCCCTGCCTCCTGCCTTTATATAGTTTAAGATACGAGCATCTTATGAGCATCAGACTTTCTTCAGAAGTTTCCAGGTCTATGCTGTAGGACTATACTTCCCTTTCTTTCAGATAGGAGTGAAGAGTTTATTGTTATTTAGAGTAACTGTATTGCAGCATCTTTTTGTTGTATTAAATCTTGCAGTGATATAATTGATCTTTCCATAGATTCCTTCTTATGCATTTTAACGTAACTTGCATCTTGTTTGTTATCAGGCTATACCAGTGTGGGTTAGCCTGAAGTAGAGTACATTTATGCCCAGTTAAGGATACCCCGCTATCGCAGATTAACTCTGGAGGGTATAGGTGTTTTTGTTCGCCGGCATATAAGTTCGAGGGTTTGGATCTAGCGTACCGTTGTTGCATAGTGCCCTATTACTAGTCCAATCATTAAGTGCCCTTGTTTTATTCGTAGTCCCGGTCGTAACACATACAGATCCCGCCCGTATACTGTGCACCATCAGTCAGCTTGTCTGTCGTCGTCATCGTCGTCGTCCGTCCGGAAACTCCTCCTAGACCGTTCGATGGATTTTCACCAAATTTCACAGGTATATTCATTTGGCCAATGTGAAGGTTAGTCAAAAAGACATTTTCAATTTAACTTAAAGGTTAAGGTCAAAGTTCAAGGTTAAAAATAAGGTCAATATTTCATGTACCTTAGTTTTTACTCAAATTTCTTCATTTTCACTATACAAGTTACTGGTAACCTCAATATCTTATTGACCAAATTTTAGATAAATATTCTGAAGGGTAAGGTCAAAGGTCGAGGTCAAAGGTCAAAATATTTGTTTTACTAGTATTTCTTATATTAACTGTTAGATTCTCACTAGACTTACCATATATATTCGGAATATTTAGGACAAGGTCATACAAGAAACTATACAATTCCATATGAAAGGTCAAGTTCACAGGTTAAGGTCAAATAAAAGGTCAATATGCTAATTTCATTACTATTCATGCAAACTTTAGAAAATTTAGCGATAATAGTTGCACTTTAACTCCCTCCGACATATTATGTTCCAATAAGTCCAAGGAGGCGCTTGACAAGTATTTTGGGTCTTGAATTTGGCTCATGAGTGTTGTCGAAGCCTTACATTTTTCGCGATTTCCATCCACCAGAATGCTGTTTATTGTGATGTATCATATATCAATGGAAGGAGGAATATTTATAGTACATGATAAAATAAAAAAAAATGTAAATAAATCGAAATATGAAAGTGTAAATGAGTCCGGAATACAATTATTTCCCATGCAATTGTCTTCACACCGTCCTAGCTCTAAATTGTGAGTGATGACCATATATTTTTTTTTGCTCAAATAATAGTATTTTTTCTCCTCTTTCCAAATCTGAAAACAGAAATTGTTTATCTTCAATAGTTCTCAAGCAGTGACCGAAAAAAAAATATATGATTTTGATTTATATGGTTTATAACATTTTCAATTTATTTCGTTGCTACGAAGTGTATGGTTTTAAATTTAGGCTGTATGAATACGGCAAATAATGCTGATGAGTATAAAACAAACTAGAAGTTCCTAGGACAAATACTTTTTGCGCTATGAATATTTGAAATGAAGAGCCAAAATGCGAATATTTACGCTTCACCCATCTCTGTTCCGGCGATGCTAGCCGGGTTCCGAGCTGTTCCCCACCTCGTGGTTGCGTTATTTGCTCGGATATGTATATATCACCGGAATCGGAAAATTGTGCTCTTTCCAATGGTGAAAACAAAAATAATATAGCATAATTGGTTCGCGAGCTATGCACAATTGTTTCCATGCAGTGACCGAAAAAAAAATCTGATTTTGATTGATATGGTTTATAACATTTTCGATTTATTTCGTTGCTACGAAGTGTATGGTTTTAAATTTAGGCTGAATGAATACGGCAAATAATGCTAATGAGTATAAAATATACTAGAAGTTCCTAGGACAAATACTTTTTGCGCTATGAATATTTGAAATGAAGAGCCAAAATGCGAATATTTACGCTTCACCCATCTCTGTTCCGGCGATGCTAGCCGGGTTCCGAGCTGTTCCCCACCTCGTGGTTGCGTTATTTGCTCGGATACGTATATAACTGTATATATCACCGGAATCGGAAAATTGTGCTCTTTCCAATGGTGAAAACAAAAATAATATAGCATAATTGGTTCGCGAGCTATGCACAATTGTTTCCATGCAGTGACCGAAAAAAAAAAAATCTGATTTTGATTGATATGGTTTATAACATTTTCGATTTATTTCGTTGCTACGAAGTGTATGGTTTTAAATTTAGGCTGAATGAATACGGCAAATAATGCTAATGAGTATAAAATATACTAGAAGTTCCTAGGACAAATACTTTTTGCGCTATGAATATTTGAAATGAAGAGCCAAAATGCGAATATTTACGCTTCACCCGTCTCTGTTCCGGCGATGCTAGCCGGGTTCCGAGCTGTTCCCCACCTCGTGGTTGCGTTATTTGGTCGGATACGTATATAACTGTATATATCACCGGAATCGGAAAATTGTGCTCTTTCCAATGGTGAAAACAAAAATAATATAGAGTAATTGGTTCGTGAGCTATGCGCAATTGTTTCCATGCATTGTTATTGTTATGAAAATATATGAGAATGTTTATACAGTTGTATATCTTTGCCACAATATACACCCTTTCCAACGAGAAGGGAAATGGCTCCTGGGTTGACACTGAAAAAACAAAATAAGAAAGCCAGGTAATCTTCAGGTAATAAATTCAGAAATAATTCTATTGTACACGTAAATAAAATAAAGTAATGTATATATATATATATATATATATATATATATATACAGTATATATATATATATATATATATATATATATATATATATATATATATATATATTATATATATATATATATATATATATATAAATTATATATATACAAGGTGTCAAACAAAATATAAAGAATGGTAAATGGTAATGGTAATGTATGTGTGTGGATATATTTATATATATATTATATATAGCATATACATATATATATATATATATATATATATATATATATATATATATATATATATATATATACAGTATATATATATGGTGTCAAACCAGAGAAATATGTGCAAATTTCCAAGCCACCCAAAGAGGTACTGCACTGGACTCGTTATTTTTTTAGAGTGGTTTCCCCAGGAGGCCTATATCCACTGTAGTGCAAAATGTAGTAGAAATTGATTTTTTTTTTTTTTTTTTTTTTTTATGATGATGATGATGATGATGATGGTGATGATGATGGGTGAATGAAGGTGGGCCCCGAACCTCGGAAGTGATGATTGAATGAATTAATGAATTATATATTGGGGGAGGGGGTTATAATGGGGGAAGAGGGGGAGGGTGTATAATGGAGGAGGGAGGGGGCATAACTTAGATAAATACATAAATACGAATTATATATATATATATATTATCAATCTACGATTAGAAAAATAAAATAAAATACAAATAAAAAATAACCCTCCCCCACCCCCCAAAAAAAAATATATATAATATATATATATATAATATATATATATATATATATATATGGGGGAGGGGGAGGGAGGGAGGGGAGGGGGAAGGGAGGTATAATGGGGGAGGGAGGGGGGTATAATGTGGGGGGAGGGAGGGGGAGAGGGCATAACATAGATAAATACATAAACACAAATTATATTATATATATATATATATATATATATATATTATATCAATCTACAATTAGAAAAATAAAATAAAATAAAAAATAACCCTCCCCCACCCAAAAAAATAAATAAATAAAAAACAAATTATATATATATATATATATATATATATATATATATATATATTTATATGGGGGGAGGGGGGGGAGGGGAGGGGGTAGGGAGGTATAATAGGGGGGGGAAGGGGAGGGGGAGGGAGGGGAGGGGGGGAGGGGATGGGAGGGAGGTATAATGGGGGGGTGGGGAGGGGGAGGGGGCATAACATAGATAAATACATAAACACGAATTATATTATATATATATATATATATATATATATATTATATCAATCTACGATTAGAAAAATAAAATAAAATGCAAATAAGAAATAACCCTCCCCCAGCCCCCAAAGAAAAAATATATATATATAATATATATATATCTATATATATATATTATGGGGGAGGGGAGGGGGGGAGGGGAGGGGGCAGGGAGGTATATTGGGGGAGGGAGGGGGGTATAATGGGGGGGGAGGGGAGGGGGCTTAACATAGATAAATACATAATCACAAATTATATTATATATATATATATATATATATATATATATATATATATATATATTATATCAATCTACAATGAGAAAAATAAAATAAAATATAAAATAACCCTCCCCCACCCAAAAAAAAATGAATAAAAAAAAAATTATATATATATATATACAGTATATATATATATATATATATATATATGGGGGGAGGGGGAGGGGAGGGGGGAGGGAGGTATAATGGGGGGGGGGAGGAGGGGGAGGGAGGGGGGGGGAGGGGAGGGAGGAAAAGGGGGGGGGAGAGGGAGGGGGTGGGGGCATAACATAGATAAATACATAAACACGAATTATATTATATATATATATATATATATATATATATATATAT
>CM064495.1:30736085-30751085 GCA_032716605.1 Paralithodes platypus | reverse complement strand
CTAGGCTGGCTGATGGGAAGAAACTGACTCTCTCTACCACCGCGGGGCCCTCACAGGGACGCTAGAGGGTTGCTAGATTTTTCCACATTTACATCTAACTTATCGGACTTACCAGCCAAAAAACCGGCTCAATTGCGTCATAAACTTATTTTCTAGCAATATAATAAGTCCATATGACGCGATCGCGTCATATGAGTTTTTGGTTCACTCTGCCATATGACTCGATCGCGTCATATATGTCTGGGAGAGTTAAATGAAAAGCAAAATAATAAATTTTGAGACACACATCATGAAGGTTAGGGTCAAAGGTCAAGCTCAACTATTCTATAAATACATATGAAACTAACTGATGGGTTTTAATGAAATTAGTCATGCTTATTTAATTTTCCTGGGCAATGTCAATGAAATAAATTTGTACTCTTACATAAAGGTCAAGGTCACAGGTCAAGATGAAAGGTCAACTTATACTATTTATTTTTAGGTTTTATTCAAATATCTTAATTTTCACTATACAAGTTACTGGTAACCTTGATATCGTTTTGCACAAATCTTAGATAAATATTCTAAAGGATAAGGTCAAAGTTCAAGGTCAAAGGTCAAAATAGGTTTTTACTAGCATTTCTTATACCAAGTGTTAGAGTCTCACTATGCTTACCATGTATATTCGGAATACCTAGGCCAAGGTCATACAATAAACTATTCAATTCCATATGAAAGGTCAAGGTCACAGGTCAAGGTCAAATAAAAGGTCAATATGCTATTTTCTTTACTTTTCATGCAAACTTCACAAAAATTGGTGAGATAGTTGCACTTTAAGTTAAAAGGAAAATAATTAATGTTGAAACATATAAGGGTCAAGATAAAGGTCAAGGTAAAATATTCTATTAATATATATGAAACTAAGTGATGGGTGTTAATGAAATTAGGCATGCTTATTTGATTTTCATGGGCAATGTGGTTCCATGTCATCTCAACCAGTAGACCATTTCAACCAGTAGCTCTCAACCAGTGCCAAATTAAGCCAGACCAACCAAACCAGTGCCAAAATATAGTATTAACCTAACCTAACCTAAGCTAACCTAACCGTATCGGTTAATTTGGTACTGGTTGAGAGCTACTGGTTGAAATGGTCTACTGGTTGAGTTGACCGGTCACCGGGCAATGTCAATGCAAACAAAAATGTAGGCCTACTCTTACATAAAGGTCAACTTTTATGATTTATTAAAAAAGATTACTCAAATTTTAGAAAACTGGCTGTGTTATGGCTTATTACTTAAATATCATATATATCAAATTTCACATAAATATCACATAAAGGTCAAGGTCAAAACAAGAGCATTTGTCATTTTCCCTAAACTCCTCCTTGATTGTTTAATGTATTGTCATCAAATTATACAGGCAAATTCAGTTGGTCAATGCGACGGCCAGCCAAATATATGTATTTTATTTGTAGTCAAAGGTCAAAGGTCAAGGTCACAGTATATGATCACTATTTGTAATCAATAAGTTTTTATACAAATTACACTATAATCATAATGCTAGTTAATACAAACATTGCTGTTAAGCTAACTAAATCCTTGATAAGAAATTCTGAGGTCGAAGGTCAAGGTCAAAGGTCAAGGTTAAAGGTAGAAATATGATTTTTACTAGTATTTCTTATTTAATGCAAGATTCTCATTAGGCATATCATGCATACTCGGAATTCCTAGAGCAAGGTCATACAAGAATAAACATAATTCCATTTGATAGGTCAAGGTCACAGGTCAACGTCAAATGTAAGGTCAGTATGCTAATTTCTTTACTATTTATGTAAACTTCACAAAATTCGTTGATGTGTTTTAAGGGAAAGTTAAAATGTTAAATTTTCAGACATCATGAAGGTCAAGATGAAGGTCAAAGTTCAAGGTCAACTATTCCTTTAATACCTCTGAAACTAACTGATGCTATTTAATGAAATTTGACACACTTATTTGATTTTCTAGGGTTACATCAGAGCGAGCACAAATATAATCCTACATAAAGGTCAAGGTCACAGGCCAAGGTCATAAGTTAACCTTCATCATAAACAAATACTCAATTATCGATAAGCTGACGACTGTTAGTTACATTTTACTTAAATAACATATATTTTAATCATATAAAGGCTATATATTATAATACTTAAGGTTATAGGTCAAGGAACAAAAGAAGAGTGTTAATCATTTTCTTTAAACTCTTCCTAGACTGTTTAACCCTTTGTGTACCAGTGACGTCTTTTTTATTGTATTCTAGCTATAATTAGACGATTTTGTGGAGCTTATGAAGGATCTGTGGTAGTAAAAAGGGTTAAAATAGTTGAAAGCCTGCTAATTTTATGGAGGCCCTTCATAAACTAAATAAAGTCGTCTTAATATTCAGTATGAAATGTAACCGACAGAACTGTACTGAACGGGTTACGTATCGTCACCAAATTTTGATGGCAAATTCGGTTGGTCAATGACACAATTGTCCAAATTTGTTGTTTTTGTTATTCAAAGGTCAAGGTGAATGGTGAAGGTCACAGATTATGGTCACTATTTTTTTCTTATATATATTTTAAATTTGAATAACACCATATTCAAAATGCTACAAAATAGTGTTACGCTGATCTTATTATAGATCAAATTAATATGCCAATGGTTAAGATTCAATGTGATCATAAATGTAATTATATATATATACTCCCAGGCGGACATGAACCCCCAACAGTCAGGACGAGTGTCCATGCTTTAATCCACTGCACACAAGTATCCTCTATCACACCGTGGTCTAGTGGATTAAAGTATGGGCACTTGTTCTGACTGTCGGTGGTTCAAGTCCTGCTGTGAGTATACATTTTTTTAGTAGCTTATGTGTATTTGCAATATATACGGTATATATATACAGTATATACTGTATATATATATATATATATATATATATATATATATATATATATCGGAGAGAGGAGTGTTCCTTGGGAACCGTATCTTCAGCAGGAATAGAAGAACAAAGTACGCTACGAGCAGTTCCATACTTTATTACCAAACGTTTCGACATCACACTGGTGTCATCTTCAGTGATCTTCTTCGTAGTACATCGGAGAGAGGAGTGTTCCTTGGGAACCGTATCTTCAGCAGAAATAGATGAAGATGACACGTTCAGTGTGATGTCGAAACGCTTGGTAATAAAGTATGGAACTGCTCGTAGCGTACGTGTTTCTATTCTGTATATATAATATACAGTATATATATATATATATATATAAATATATAATATATATATATATATAATATATTATATATATATGTATATATATATATATATATATATATATATATATATATATATATATATATATATATATATATATATATATATATATATAATATATATATATTATAGTATATATATATATATATATATATTGAGAATATATCACAATACACGTGAGCCACTAAATGTTTCTAGTCTCTCAGTGGGGATCGAACCATCGACCATCAGAACGACATCAGCGTCGGCTATCGTTCTGATGTCGATGGTTTCGATCCCCACTGAGTAGATATATATATATATATATATATATAATTATATATATATATATATATATATAATATATATATATATATATATATTATATATACAGTATATACATATATATATATTATATATATATATATATATATATATATATATATATATATAATATATATATATATATATATACACAGTATATACATATGTATATACAGGGTGTTTTAAAACAACACTGCCAGAGTATGACGACCACATTGATAAAAATATATAATACACATATTTCTATTCTATTTTTACCAAAAATATATTGTAACAGAGATAAATGGTTATTTAGAAATGTAGCAAAACAGGATTCTGAGCTCAGCACATAACATAATATGATACATAATATGAATGATTACCAAGTAAAAAAGGTAAAGAGGAGATATCTAATGACCTAATCACATATGAATAATTACAAAATCAAAGTAACATAAAATTGGTAATGATATTTTGCAATTAGAAGAAAACTGCTAAGTATTATAATCCAAGTAGCGTAAAAAGATATACACCATTTGTAACGATGACCAAGAGGTAAAATAATGAATCTCAAGTCTGGGTCAGGTATCCGAACACTGCTATAGGTAATTTATTCGTTCGTGAAACTGTTTGAATGGGAAAAAATTGTTCCTGCGCAATTTACTGTTTCAATACAAATACGTCATTACGTTACTATTATCACAGAGTACTAACGAAATATGTCTATCAGTTTTATGGTTGAAGTTTGACGATTTTACGTAGCTGTAGACATACAAGTATACGGTGTTAACTAATGAATATTTAAAATCATCTAATGGTACCCAAAACAAACAATTTACGTCACTTGGACTTAACGAGTATAAAATAACAAAGGCAGAGACACACCTAAATAACGACAATCCATATTTATGTGATATTATAAGGTAAATAAAATCACTATGACAGAAGAAGATAGCACCATGGCCGAGCAGATGATTAAACACATGAGAAGATTCGTTATGACTCCAAAGCTTCGAAGAAAAACTCGAACTGGGATGGGAGGCAAGAGGTAGGCTATTTGGGGGGGAGGGGGGACACTAGCCTGTGTTCGGATTATAGCTCATACCTGGGTGTCACTAATTATTTTACTCTATGCGGTTTAAATCATTAATGGTATATTATTTTGCATTTTGTCGTTAGATAATCTTCTTCGTTATTTTATTTACTAATTAGCAGATGAGGTCTGGCAGTGTTGTTTTGAAACACCCTGTATATATATATATATATATATTATACTCTATGTATAAACTGTATATAAACCGATTTTACCTAAGAGATTCAATACTACTTGCAGAATTATAGGTCGCAGAGTTGCGGATGCATTTTTTTTTTTTTTTATGCGAAAACTGCACACCAACTTTATTTGTAGAGGGGGAAACCTGTAGTCTTCGGTATATAAATTGGTCCGTGGTGGTGATCCTGAAGTGGCTAGTTGACAGCAGTGTTACTCGTAATCTTGGAGTTGGACCTTGAATAATACCTACCATATGCCAGTACATAGGTAGAGTAAAATCGAGCTAACGTAGGAAAAAACTCACTAACTGCTCTTGTCTTTATAAGAGTTTTGATGCAGAACTTTCGGAGTCTTGGTGTTGGGTCTTAAATATTGTGTGCAAAAATGCCAGTGCACCAGCAACGCATTGTCGAACTAGCGTAAGATAGTTGTTTTTGACGCAACGTATCTTAACTGATCTGACCTTTATAAGAGTCTTTCAGAACTAAGGAAGATGGTTATACTTTAGCCTTTTTCGAGATATTGCTATCTCGAAAGGACTCCTTGATAAGTGCCGTTATAGTTAACTCCCTCAGACTGAAATAGTTAACTTACTGACGAGGAGGCGGACTGCACGGTATTATCCCCACAACAGTCAAAATCTCACTGAGGGACCTTTAGAAGTCGGAGGAACTTGGGGTTGCCACCAGTTGACAGATTCTGATCTAACTTACCAAACTTACTGAGCTCAAAATGACGCAAAAGTGTCATATAGCTTATTGTAGAGCTATTTCACTAGGCTCATATGACGCGATTGCGTCATATGAGCAGTTGAGCGGAACCACCATATAACGAGATCGCGTCATATGAGTTGGAGGGGGTTAAACGGTATCTCACAGAGCCCTGGTTTGGTCTATCCCGAATAAAGCGCTTGACCTGTCAGCATTCTTTATTCACAATAGCGCCACAGTTATGGGTAAGAAATTTATATTAGTTGCATCCAGTGAAGTGTCTAATAATGGCTTACTTGTTGAACCCACAACAACAAACATCTATTTGAGGTGCTAGTAGTCCTCCCTCTCCACCCTCTTCTCTCCTACTTATGCCTAATATCCTAATCTCTTCTAAAGATGTACTTTCTACCCTCTCTTTTAGGGCTGGGCAGGATTCGGTTCCAGAACCGGTTCCAACGCATCCAATTAATTACTTTGGAACCGAGTACCAATTTTGAGAACCGGTTCCTACTAAACGATTCCACTGACGATGTAAAACTATAGAAAATGCGAGATTCAAGGAGCGAAAATGGTGTAACAGTTAACACTACACTATACACACTAGTATATTGGTGGTGGTTGGCAACTGCACACTTGGTTCCGCGCGGCGCGCGGCTCTCTCACTCAGACACTCAGTTGTAGGCTACATCTCGATCCCAGTCCTCCACTGAATCTGACTCATATTTGTTTACATTGAGGAACCGGTTCTGGAACCGGTTCCAACGGTTCCACCTGCCTCAGATACTCGGAACCGTGAGTACCGAAAATTACGGTTCTTGCCCAGCCCTACTCTCTGGGCTTAATACTAAGAAGGCGCACGGTCCGGACGATGTTCCTTCTGTTGCACTCAAAAACTGTGCTTCCGTGCTGACTTCCTGCCTAGGCAAACTCTTTCGTTTCTGTCTACCCTCTAACGTCTTGCCTTCATGCTGGAAGTTTGCTCTCATTCTACCTGTCCCAAAGAAGACATGCCAGCTTTCAAAAATTTCTATACTCACTTTTTAGGGAACTTTTTTTTGCTATTGGCCTGTCCATTCACCTATGATAGGCACAATTTTGGGACAGGCCAAAAACTATCCTGTACTAAAACTGAATAGTGGTCAGTCCTTCCCTAAGGTGTGTCATTAATGTTCCCTAACGTGATTTTTTTTCTGACCGGCCCAAATTTGGCAAAACTAGCTTGTCCCGAAAAAGCATATTTTCCACTAGCCTGTCCGTCAACATATAATGTTTTTTATGCTATATGAGTTACTTAAGGTTTTTTAACCCGTCCAGCCCCGGCTAGTTTTGTAATGTTTGTTCACCAGAACCCAGCCGGTTTTCAAAAAATGATTTTATTCCAGAAACAATAGCGAATGGGTTAGGAATGAAGGAAAAACCACGAAAAACCGCTCAAAAAGCTTAAAGAATGGTCCTACAGAGCCCCCAAAAACGTATTTTACAAGAGTAAAAAATTGAAGGCAATTACCCCAAAAAAACAGGTTATTGCGCGCTCACGCGCACGCACGTGGACTTTGAGAGTTTTCAACCATCGGCACAGTTGCGTGGGATACGTACACAGTTCCCATACAAATCTGAGCCCTCTTGAGTGGCTACACCTGAGGTTACGGTCGGCGCAATTAGGGTGACGCGCCAGGCGCGTCTCTGGGGCTGTGCGTGACATACATCGCCGACGCGTCAGGCGCGTCGCTGGGGCTGTATGGGTTAAGGGCAAAACTGGCAGAAATAGGGCTAGCGTTACCAAAACTATGCAATAGGAGTAGAATGTTATGCTTATTCCAAATTTTACATCCATTTTGTAATAACTGAAAAAAATGGAAGTGGTAAAGCCAAATATGTTGAAAAGAAATGATAAAGTTGACCATATTTCCTTTCTCTGAAGATTAATCCAATTTCTAGGTGCAATTTTGAAATCAGCATAAAAAACTACTCCTAATGCAAAGTTCTGGTAACGCTAGTCCTAGCTGGCAGAAATGGGGCTAGTGTTACCAGAACTATGCAATAGGAGTAGAATGTTATGCTTATTCCAAATATTGCATCCATTTTGTAATAACTGAAAAAAATGGAAGTGTAAAGCCAAATATGTTAAAAAGAAATGATAAAGTTGACCATATTGGGGGAAATAAAAAAAAAAATGTATTTGTGTTTTTATTGACCAATAATTGTTTTCCTGAGCTTAGGCATTACGGAATGTCCCATACTTAACACTAATTTCAGTTTATCATCATTTCTGGTAATCATTTCAGTAATAAAGTCTCTAGTTGCGCCAAGGTAGTTAGTGTCCTCATTACTGTATGGAATCAGATCATTATTACCAATAACCTCCAACATCTGTCCTAGAATAGAAAAGTGTATTCTGCTATCATCTAGTACAAACTGGGGCACCTCTGCGGCACGCAAATATCCCAACACGTAGGCATATCTCATTAATATTATGGTGACACCCTTCAAAATCTCACGCCCATGTTTCTCCTCGTCATTGTCCACATTCATGGCGTTACTGACAATGACGGTATAATGGTTCCAGATAATGTCATTCGTGATACTGTAAGCTAGATACGAATCTTCGTGAATGGAGTGATCAACGTTATAAATTACCGAAAAACGGGATGTCGCAGATGATTTTCTAACTACGTCGATCTGGTAGGTTGCTCTTGAGCGAGGCAGTTCTACGGAAGAGGCTTTACCTTTTAGCACGTCAATTGATACGGTGAGACTGAACCGTCCCCTGATTACCAAGTGAACGTCGGTCACAATGGAAGGATTCAAGAAAGAGAGCTTGATCTTCTCTTGCAGATTTTCCTCCCCAGTGTCCATGGACACGAGCAAGCACGTGCGTGTGGTCACCCATGACGGTACCTCCTGTGACTGATACCTGACAAGATCCTTGTAGCGTCCTCGTCCTTCATTCGTGACATGAAAACTGTAAGCTCCTTCGCTTTGGACAGACATGACACTCCTCAGGTTGAAGTACTTGTCCTGAAAGGGGTCAACGTCCATGATGGCCGTGGCCACGGTTGGATTCTTCGTGTAGCTGTTAACCAAGGACACCCGGTCAGATTCCCGCGAGGCTGGCAACGGGAAGAAGAGTTCGTGGGGAGGAGGAGAAATGTGGTGAAGACTGACGCCACCATCGCCGCAATCAACGCCCCCCACCCGTGCCCGAACCTTAGGGGAGGGGGCCGTTGTAACCTTAGACCAGGGTGTGACCGGAGGTATTCAATGCCAGCAACAGGCGACGACCCAGGCAGGTGTGGCCGCCGGTGCAATGTCATCAGCACCTGTCGGCAAAGACAAATCACTAGAGGACGACACGGGCGGGAGTGTTGGTCAACCGCCACTTCCACCTGGAAGCAAAGACGCAGCACCAACAACAGAGGATATCGCGGTAGTAGCTGTTGGCGCACCGCCACCTCCACTGCTTTCAATTAGGCCGAAAGAACAAAAGAAAGACTGTGAAAGATATGATGATGCCACACAGAATAAACAAATAGTCCCCCATAAAAAAAGTAATTAGCTGCCTCCCGTCACCAATCCTTCAAATGTGTAGGTATACAGTGTTGATGATCCATTACGCTCAGAATTGTATGAAAACGAGATTGATAAATAATCCCACAAAAATGTTAGAGATTTTGTACCAGTGCTAACATTTTTGTGGGATTATTTTTGGTGAGTCGTCTGACTGGGGTACGACACATTATACGAAGCATGACCTAGGAGGTATACGACGCATTATACGAAGCATGACCTAGCTATATGACGCATTATACGAAGCATGACAGAGAGAGAGAGTGTGTAACTCTCTCTCTCTCTCACACACACACCCACACACACACACACACTGTGTCTGTCTCTCTCTCTCTCTCTCTCACACACTGTCTCTCTCTCTCTCTCTCTCTCTCTCACACACACACTGTGTCTGTCTCTCTCTCTCTCTCTCTCTCCTGGAGAGAGACTACCTGGCCAGGCTGCTGCGGCGTCGCCGCTGTACGGGTCCCTGTCGTGATATTAACACACACATCTTTAGGCGATCTTCTGCTGTCCAACGTGAGTTGGTGGAATTTGAGTTGGCGGTGAACCTTTTTTCAGGAGGGCCTAAATTTTTGTGGGTGAAAGATGTCGTGGAAAAATTACAAGCAATCTTTTTTCGAGAAAGCTAAATTTGTCGATACAATTGTAAAAACTAGGATAAATAAAAGAAAAACATGAAAAATTCCATTTTATTTTCCGATGTACATTATACGAAGCATGACCTAGCTATACGACGAATTATACGAAGCACCACAGTCCCAGTTACTCCCATTAAATTTAGGTCACTTGATCCTAAAGGTAAGAAAGTGGAGGATATAGGTGACTACATCCTCACAAAATGACGAAGAACGGCTGAAATTTGTAGAGCTACGACGCAAAGCCAAAAAGTTAATTAAGGAAAGTAAAAAGACCTTAGAGTTACATATTGCGAATCAAAGTAAAACAAACCCGAAAGAATTCTATAGTTATATCAGAAAGAAAAAAGTAGTTACTTCAACTGTTGGACCGTTAGTCGATGAAAATGGAGAATACACCAAAGACGAAGTACAAATGAGTAATGCCCTCAATACCTTCTTTGCATCAGTTTTGATAACAGAAGACCTCAGTGATATCCCTACACCATCGCCGATTCAGATTGATAATGCAGATGTTCTAAGCAATATCACCGTTACAGAGAGAGAAGTATTGAATTGTTTAGATAAACTCAAGGTAAATAAAACGCCTGGACCTGATACAATCTCGCCTAGAGTTCTAAAGGAAGCTAATGATGAGCTCTCTAAACCACTAACATTACTATTCAATAAATCCTTGCAGTCTGGAACTATGCCCGATCAGTGGAAGCTAGCCAACGTAACACCGATATTAAAAAAAGGCAGCAAATCCCTACCCAGTAACTATCGTCCAATTAGCTTAGCCTCAGCTGTATGTAAAATGCTAGAAACGGTCATACGAGACAGACTCGTAAATCACTTAGAGGAAAATAACATACTTAAAGATACTCATCACGGCTTTCGTAAAAAACGTTCCTGTTTAACAAACCTCTTAGACTTCTTCCACGATATCCTCAACCTCTACGATGTGAGTAAAGCTGTAGATATTATATACCTTGATTTTCAAAAGGCCTTTGACAAAGTTCCCACAAACGTTTACTGCTAAAACTAAAAGCGCATGGAATACAAGACGGTGTGTTGAAATGGATAGAAAATTGGCTCAGCGACAGAAAGCAAAAAAGTAGTCATAAACGGTAAGGCATCTAAATGGACCAATGTATAAGTAGCGGGGTACCCCAGGGATCGGTACTAGGACCAATTCTCTTTCTAATTTACATCACCGACATAGATGAGGGTCTCACCTGTACAATCTCAAAATTTGCTGACGATACAAAAATTGCAAATAGCGTACTCTCAAAAGAACAAGTTGACGATATGCAACACAATCTAGATAAATTGTCATTGGGCTCAAATTTGGCAAATGAGTTTCAATGCGGATAAATGTAAAGTACTACACTCGGATACCTAAATGAGAAAGCAAACTATTCGATGAATAGCACTCAGCTTAAGAATGAAACAGAGAAACCGATCTGGGAGTAACAATATCGAGTAACCTAAAACCGAGTCTAATGTTCAGAAGTTGTTAAGAAGGCACAAAATAATCTTTTAGAGGCAGGTCATTTGAGCATAAATCCAAAGAAGTTATCCTAACCCTTTACAATTCCTTAGTCCGCCCTCTTCTGGAATACTGCGTTCAATCCTGGTGCCCTTATTACCAAAAAGATAACAAGCTAGAACGAGTTTCAACGTAGAGTACCAAAATGATACCTAGCCTAAAGAACAAACCATACGAAGAGCGTCTTAGAGAATTAAATCTATTTCCTTTAACCCAGCGCAGATTAAGAGGTGGCTTAATTCAAGTGTTCAAAATCATCAAAGGCATCGACAATATGAACTGTAGTAAGCACTTCACTATCGACCAATCTAATTACACACGGGGAAACGGTTGCAAAATTATTGGTAAATCTTTTAACTCACACGAATCGAAGAATTTCTTTTTCAATCGAGTTGTCAACTTGTGGAATGGGCTTCCCATTACGTTATAGACTGCATCACCGTTGATTCATTTAAACTCCGCCTAGACAAATATCTCTCATCAAACCCGCGACTGACTGCGTTTGTAAATGAATAACTTTATTTTATCACCCCCTCAGTTACTAACCCATCTGTCCCCTACAAACTTCCTAATCCTGCCACGGACATTAGTTCCAGGGCAGTAATTCCCTTTCCAATGTTCCCTTACCCACTCTAAACCACTGTTTGGACACTTGATCCTCAGTGTTTTGGAGGACAAGCAACCTAGAAGGGTCACTAGATCTGTTGTTGCTTGATTTCCTTTGTACTCCTTTGTACTTTGTACATAGCAAACAACCAATATATAACCCCCAAAAAGGATATAATAAAATATAAATTCTAAACAGTTTTTATTTGTACAAACACAGTGTCCATGGACACGAGCAAGCACGTGCGTGTGGTCATCCAAGACGGTACCTCCTGTGACTGATACCTGACAACATCCTTGTAGCGCCCTCGTCCTTCATTCGTGACATAAAAACTGTAAGCTCCTTCGCTCTGGACAGACATGACACTCCTCAGATTGAAGTACTTGTCCTGAAAGGGGTCAACGTCAATGATGGTCATGGCCACAGTTGGATTCTTCGTGTAGCTGTTGACCGAGGACACCCGGTCAGATTCCCGCGAGGCTGGCAACGGGAAGAAGAGTTCGTGGGGAGGAGGAGGAATGTGGTGAAGACTGACGCCACCGTCTCCGCAATCAACGCCCCCCGCCCATGCCCGAACCTTAAGGGAGGGGGCCTTTGTAACCTTAGACCAAGGTGTGACCGGAGGTACTCAATGCCAGCAACAGGCGCCGACCCAGGCAGGTGTGGCCGCCGGTGCAATGTCATCAGCACCTGTCGGCAAAGACAAATCACTAGAGGACGACACGGGCGGGAGTGTTGGTCAACCGCCACTTCCACCTGGAAGCAAAGACGCAGCACCAACAACAGAGGATATCGCGGTAGTAGCTGTTGGTGCACCGCCACCTCCACTGCTTTCAATTAGGCCGAAAGAACAAAAGAAAGACTGTGAAAGATATGATGATGCCACACAGAACAAACAAATAGTCCCCCATAAAAAAAGTAATTGGCTGCCTCCCGTCACCAATCCTTCAAACGTGGAGGTATACAGTGTTGATCCATTACACTCAGAATTGCATGAAAACGAGATTGACAAATAATCCCACAAAAATTTTAGAAATATTGTACCAGTGCTAACATTTTTGTGGGATTATTTTTGGTGAGTCGTCTGACTGGGGTACGACACATTATACGAAGCATGACCTAGCTATATGACGCATTATACGAAGCATGACAGAGAGGGAGAGTGTGTAACTCTCTCTCTCTCACACACACACACACACACACTGTGCCTGTCTCTCTCTCTCTCTCTCTCTCACACACTGTGTCTTTCTCTCTCTTTCTCTCTCTCTCACACACACACACTGTGTCTGTCTCTCTCAATCTCTCTCTCTCTCTCTCTCTCTCCTGGAGAGAGACTACCTGGCCAGGCTGCTGCGGCGGCGCCGCTGTACGGGTCCCTGTCGTGATTTTAACACACACATCTTTAGGCGATCTTCTGCTGTCCAACGTGAGTTGGTGGAATTTGAGTTGGCGTTGAACCTTTTTTCAGGAGGGTCTAAATAATTGTGGGTGAAAGATGTCGTGGAAAAATTAAAAGCAATATGTTTTCGAGAAAGCTAAATTTGTCGATACAATTTTGTAAAAACTAGGACAAATAAAAGAAAAACATGAAAAATTCCATTTTATTTTCCGATTTAGATTATACGAAGCATGACCTAGCTATACGACGATTTTTTTTTACTCAGAGAGAGAGAGAGAGAGACAGACACAGTGTGTGTGTGTGTGCGAGAGAGAGAGAGAGAGACAGACACTGTGTGAGAGAGAGAGAGAGAGAGTTACACACTCTCTCTCGCTGTCATGCTTCGTATAATGCGTCGTATAGCTAGGTCATGCTTCGTATAATGCGTCGTATAGCTAGGTCATGCTTCGTATAATGCGTCGTATAACTAGGCCATGCTTCGTTTAATGCGTCGTATAGCTAGGTCATGCTTCGTATAATGCGTCGTATAGCTAGGTTATGCTTCGTATAATGCGTCGTATAGCTAGGTGATGCTTCGTATAATGCGTCGTATAGCTAGGTCATGCTTCGTATAATGCGTCGTATACTGTCCTAGGTCATGCTTCGTATAATGTGTCGTACCCCAGTCAGACGACTCACCAAATATAATCCCACAAAAATGTTAGCACTGGTACAATATTGTGGGTGAAAGATGTCGTGGAAAAATAATTGACAACTCGATTTCTTTAACAGGACAGCGTGAGCGCGCTCATTGCTGCTGATTATGGGCAAGACGTTAGCTAAAAAAAAATTGACTGAGAGAGAGAGAGAGAGAGAGAGAGAGACAGACACATCTCTCCTAAAATTTTGTGGGTGAAAGATGTCGTGGAAAAATAATTGACAACTCGATTTCTTTAACAGGACAGCGTGAGCGCGCTCATTGCTGCTGATTATGGGCAAGATGTTAGCTAACAAATCTTTGACTCAGAGAGAGAGAGACACAGTGTGTGTGTGTGTGAGAGAGAGAGAGAGAGAGAGAGACAGACAGACACTGTATGAGAGAGAGAGAGATACACACTCTCTCTCTCGCTGTCATGCTTCGTATAATGCGTCGTATAGGTAGGTCATGCTTCGTATAATGCGTCGTATAGCTAGGTCATGCTTCGTATAATGCGTCGTATAGCTAGGTCATGCTTCGTATAATGCGTCGTATAGCTAGGTCATGCTTCGTATAATGCGTCGTATAACTAGGTCATGCTTCGTTTAATGCGTCGTATAGCTAGGTCATGCTTCGTATAATGCGTCGTATAACTAGGTTATGCTTCGTATAATGCGTCGTATAGCTAGGTCATGCTTCGTATAATGCGTCGTATAGCTAGGTCATGCTTCGTATAATGCGTCGTATACTGTCCTAGGTCATGCTTCGTATAATGTGTCGTACCCCAGTCAGACGACTCACCAAATATAATCCCACAAAAATGTTAGCACTGGTACAATATTGTGGGTGAAAGATGTCGTGGAAAAATAATTGACAACTCGATTTCTTTAACAGGACAGCGTGAGCGCGCTCATTGCTGCTGATTATGGGCAAGACGTTAGTAGCTAACAAAAATCTTTGACTGAGAGAGAGACCGAGAGAGAGAGAGACCAGACACATCTCTCCTCCTAAAATTTTTGTGGGGTGAAAGAGGTCGTGGAAAAA
>CM064495.1:30594995-30735985 GCA_032716605.1 Paralithodes platypus | reverse complement strand
TATATAATAGAGATATATATATACTTATATATTTAGCGAGTTAGCCCCTCCCCCGCCCCCCTCCCCCATTATACCCCCCCCTCCCCCCATATAATATATATAATATATATATATATATATATAATGTATAATTATTGTATATCTATGCTCCCCCCCCCCCCCTCCCTCCCCCCCCCCCCCCCCCCCCCCCCCCCCCCCCCCATTATACCCCCTCCCTCCCCAAGGACCCCCTCCCCCCCCCCACCTTCCCCCCATATATATATATATATTTATTTTTTTTTATTTGTATAAAGTACATATATATTTTGTATTATTTACATTGTACAGATCTCACTTCCTGCCTTGCTATGAAGATGATAGTAACTTTTTGCGAGTTTTTGTCCTATCCATGGGTGGTCCGCGCTATGATAAGATGGGTTAGCGACCGTCTTGACCTGGTGATGTTGTTGTCGGTAGTTTGAGGCCATTCTAACGCGTTTGCCATTACTCGTATTCGCCTCTCTTCCTCTCTCTCTCTTTTGATGGGATTACAGTGTGCTATAAATTTGCATTTTTGGAGATTGATGTATGTTATGTTTGTTGTTTTGTGTGCTTGTATCTGGTAGGGTGTGTGTGAGTGCGTGCGTAGCCACAGAACCGCCATTGACATTACTTTGGCAACCTCGCGATATCCTACCATTTCCTTAACCCTTCATTATTAGCGGCTCCCCACAATAAGTCGAGTTACAATAAGCTGGACTAATTGGCGGCGTTGCGGCGCGCGACATAAGGTCGAGTGGTGGCAATTTCAGCACGTACTGTTGCCTGAAGATAGAGACAAGTGGTGGCAGGATGAGAGTAGCGAGCGTTATGACGTGCTCCAGACCACCAGCGGCGAACATACTGACCTAACTCCCAGCTCCCCTCTCCCTCTCTCACAGCGCTCTAAAATCGCTATATAAGGAATTGTATCGGGAAAAGTGTCTAATTACATGCTTTTTTGCACTCGCGCGTTGCACGGTTATTTATTGCAGCAAAACCTAGCCACTTAAAGGATAAAAGATCGTTATGGTGTCCATTCCGAAAGCCTGTTTATGCCCTTTCGGGGATAGGTACTTCTTTTACGTTCTTGGTCTTATTTAGCATGAAAATGATCACGTAAACACCCCCTATTTTGTTGGCAAAAACTAAAACACCCGGCTGGGCGGCGGTACATATAAATACACCGGCATAAGGCCGCATATTAACGTAAGGTGTGAATCCTATTTATAGGGTCCCCAGAAAAATGGCAGCATGTTCTAAATAGCGTGGCCATATTGTTGTAAAATAAAGTTCCTTCTATATATCCTTAAAATTATACGTTTCTTAACACCCACATAACCTTTAAAAATGTATACTAATTATATATCAATAAAAGCTAAAATTAATTTGTTAATAGCCTGAAACAACTAACATTTGTTAGTTAGAAGCGTTTGAATATTTTGACAAAATACCGCACAGGGCGAGGGACACCACCTTTGTAGCTCATTCATAGGTGGATGACATCATAGGCTCGTATCTATTTATTATATAGTATTATACTCCCTCCCCTCCCCCCTCCCGCTCCCCCCCTCTCCCTCCCTCCCCCTCCTCCCCCTCCCCCGCTCCCCCTCGTCCCCCTGCCCCCATATAAATATTACTTAGGCTAGTATCTAGTAAATTATATTTTATCTCCTTACTTCCTCCCCCTCCCCCTCCCTCCCTCTCCTCCATCATTATACCCCCTCCCCCATCATATGTATTATATTATATAATATTGTAATATATATATAGATTAAATAATAAATAATAATAAATTCGTGTTTTAGGTGTTTATCTATGTTATGCCCCCTCCCTCCTCCTCCCTCCCCTCCGCCTTCCCTCCCCCATTCACGCTCCCTCCCTCTTCCATAAACGCCCATTTCCCCCCCTCTTCCCCCAGTATACCCCTCCCCCTCTTTCCCCTTCCCCTGCCCCCATATAAATATTACTAGCGCGCGTATCTATTTATTCTATATCGTAAATTATACTCCCTCCCCTCCCTGCCTACCCTCTACCTCCCTCCCTCCCTCCCTCCGCCCCTCTCCTCCCTCCCCCCTCCCCCCCCTGCTCGCCTCCCTCCTCCCCTCTCCCCCTCCCCCTCTCCCCCTGCCCCCCTATAAAAATTACTAGGCTATATCTTCTTTATTATATTATTATTATTCTCCCCCCTCCCTCTCCCTCCCTCTCCCTCCCCCTCCCCCTCCTACCCCCCTCCCCCTCCTCCCCCTCCCCCCTCTCCCCCTGCCCCATATAATATTACTAGGCTAGTATCTATTATTATATATTATTATTATACTCCTCCCCCCTCCCTCCCCTCCCTCCCCCCCCCCCCCTTCCCCGCCCCTCCCCCTCTTCCCCCTGCATATAAATATTACTAGCTATTATCTAGTTTTTATATATATTATATACTCCTCCCCCCTCCCTCCCCTCCCCCTCCCTACTCCCCCTCCCCTCCCTCCTCCCCTCCCCCTCCCCCTCCCTCCCATATAATATACTAGGCTCGTATATTTATTTCTATATTATTATAGTTCCTCTCCCTCCTCCCCCTCCCCGCCCCTCCCCTCCCCTCCCCCCATATATATATATTTTTTTTTTTTTCTTCTTTTTTTTGGGTGGAGAGGGTTAATTTTTTTTTTTTTTTTTTTTTTTGTAGATTGAGATATATATATATATATATATATATATATATATATATATATATATATATATATATATATTTATTTTGTATTTATTTGTTTCTGTTTTGCATTTGTTTTTATACCCCCCCCCCCCCATTACAGATCAGTTACACATCTAGTCGACTAGCCATGAGTAGAAAATGCCCAATCGCGGAGCACCAGCTGGCCTTCGTTCTTGCTACCATCCTCGACATGTCCAGCAGTGAGAGTGAGAGCGAGGACGACATGGGGAGCGATCAGAAGGAGTGGACGGATGAGGCGGGTGAGACGGATGATGATGATTTGATCCATTCTCCACCGCCCAGGGGGAAGAGGCGTAGGATTCTCGTTGAGGGCGACCCTTCACCACCTCCACAAACTCCACCTCCACCTCCACCAACTCCACCTCCACCTCCACCTCCAGAACCTCCACCCGTCGCCCGACCTCGCCACTGCTCATCAACACCCGTCGCCCGACCTCGCCACTGCTCATCAACACCCGTCGCCCAACCTCGCCACTGCTCATCAACACCCGTCGCCCTACCTCGCCACTGCTCATCAACACCCGTCCTCCTACCCCGTACATCACTCCACATCGCCCCACCTCATCCATCCCCACCCGTCCTACCCACACCCCTCCTACCAGCACCCGTCCCCCGTCCCCGTACATCACTCCACATCGCCCCACCTCATCCATCCCCACCCGTCCTACCCACACCCCTCCTACCAGCACCCATCCTACCATCAACATCCACTCATGTCTTCACGCCACAACCATCAACATCCTCTCATGTCTTCACACCACTACCATTCCCGGACCTCCACACATCATTCTATTCTTTTTCTTCTCCTGCTTCACGACGCACCCTGCATGGCGGTCCTTTGTTACCTCACGTAGAATCACCGGCCAGCAACATTTCAGACAGCCCCCGCATCCTGGCTTCACTCCTGCCGGTGGGTAGTCTAAACACCCCACCATCACATGTCCTGTCTCCTAACGTAGCCTCCCCCTTGCTGATCTCCTTGGGTAACAGCGGGGGCAGCGAGGCGTGCTACATGGCGTTTGTTCCACCTGAACATCGCCAAATCACGCACGATGAGATTGCTGCGGTAATCGATGAGGAGCTTCCACAGAGGCTTCCTCCTGCCCCACTTCATCCACCCACAGCACCTTCTCCATCACCCTCATCACATCCACCATCACCCCCACGGCCTGACTCCACCACAGCACCTTCTCCATCACCCTCATCACATCCACCATCACCCCCACCCCCTTCGTCTTCCGCAGAAGACGACCCCCCACCCCCTCCCCCTCCCCGCCGAAAATCTGGGCCCATGAAGGGCCGAGGTGGTAGGCCCAGGGGCCGCAGAGGTTACATACGTCGTCTAGGCGGACGACGTGGTGCTCTCCCAGCACGTGCACCTCCACGCCCCCCCACCGTCTATGCTGAGGATCACGAGTGGACGTCAGACCCGTTCACACCCAACGTTGATCCTTTCACTGGAACCCCTGGCTTGCGGGTTCCAGCACCAGTGACACCACTGCAGTTCTTCCAGCTCTTCTTTACAAGAGAACTGCTCAGGTTCCAGGTGAGTGAGACCAACGCATATGCCTTATTCGTTGGTTCTCTCTGGACATCATTCAGTGAGGAGGACATGGCCAAATTCCTTGGCCTGTACTTCCTCATGGGTGTGAACAAACTCCCCACTGTGCGTCACTACTGGTTAAATGATGGAGACCATAATTACCCAACGTTTCGCAAGACCATGCAGGTCACCAAGTTCCAAGCCTTGCTGAGCAATTTCCACTCATTCAACAGCAAGGCAGTCATCAAGCAGACCAAAGACAGGCTAGTGAAGATCCGCACGGTGATGTGCTACCTGCTTGCTGGCTTCAAGCTTGCCTACGTCCCGGAGAGGAAGGTGTCCATCGACGAAGGCTGCCTTGGGTGGAAGGGTCGCCTTTCATTCAAGTGCTACAACCCGATGAAGCCGAAGAAGTACGCCATCAAGCTGTACATCCTGGCAGAGTCCACGACTGGTTTCGTGTATGACTTTCAAGTCTACACTGGTATTGGTCAAACTCTCCAGAAAACGGTTGAGGGTTTTAACGGAGTCCCTGCAAGGCATGGGTTACAAGTTGTTCATGGACAACTTTTACAACTCAGTTGACCTGTGCCACCACATGCTCACACACCACCAGGTCTATGTGTGTGGCACCCTGAGGCTTGCACGAGGGGCTCCGAAGCGGTTGCGCGACATTGCCCATGCAGCGACACTGGAAGACGATGCAATTGAGGCGATGAACAACGGCACAACCCTAGTGATGCTTTGGAAAGACAAACGGATTGTCAACATGGTGTCCACCTTCCACGACCAGAGCACCATTCCAAAGCAGTCCTTTGTCAAGAAGAAGGTACAAGGCAGGTGGCAGCGGACTCGGAAGAACATCATGAAGCCCGTTTGTGTTGACGACTACAACCGCCACATGGGTGGGGTGGATCATTTCGATCAGATGATCCAGTACTACCCCATCCAGCGAAGAACGGTCAAATGGACGAAGAAGATCATATTGTACTTCATCCAAATGGCCCTCTTCAATGCCTTCGTACTCTTCAAGAAGTGCAACCCCCACAGGAAGATGACTATGCTGGCGTTCCAGGAAAGCGTAGTCCGTTCCTTGTTGTACTTCAACCCTGCAGAGTGGCCTTTGTCGGGGAGACGCATCCGGCGTGCACAGGATTTGCCGGAAGGTCAGTACGAGCCATGCACCCGTCTCAGGCGAGGCAGACGGCGTCGGCAATCCTCCGGAAGCTCAGCTGGGTTGCCCCCACCGGACGACAATCCAGACTCCCCAGCCGCTCCTACTTATGATCCTGGCACTCCTCCTGGTGCTCCTGCTGCTGGTGGAGGCATTGGGGGAGCACTCCTTCATGACTCCCCCCCCTCACCAGGTCCAGATGCTGCTGTTGCTGTTGTTGCCGTCGGGGGAGCACTCGCTGAGAATGCACCCCAGGCGGCACCAATATCGGACGATGCTACTGATGATTAGGAGCAAGTGGATGTCCTACCACTTGACCCCCCCCCGCACCAGTAGTACCGGGTGCATCTGCTGCTGCTGGTGGCGCTCGGGAAGCACCCGTCATGGATGCCAACTGGGTTCCACTAGTAATGGACGTTCAAGCTAGGGCTCAGGCACCAAGAGGCCGTCGGATAGGTCCTCTTCGAGGACGGGGTTCCAAGCCACGTCCTGTTGTACTGGACCATGACCGGTACAACAGGAACTTGGAACACGTTCTCGAGATGATCCCAGACGGAAAACCAAAGTGGTGCCGTGTGTGTTACATGAGCCAAATTCGCAAGGACACAAGCTTTTGATGCAAGTCTTGCCTCGTTAGCCTCTGCATCGATGTCAATGGTTGCTTCAACAAGTACCATCAACTCGATGCAGATGTCCTATAGCCAGGATCTTTGCACGATTCATTCATTCATTTATGCATTCTCCTATTCACCTTCATTATTCCTTTCCAATCACTATCACCCATTCATTCATTCAGTCTTTATGCATTCTTCCATTCACCTTCATCACCCTTTCATTCACCTTCATCACCCTTTCATTCATTCATTCAATCATTCAATAATTAATTAATTCATTCAATCATCACTTCAGAGGTTCGGGGCCCACCTTCATTCACCCATCATCATCATCATCATCATCATCATTATCAATTCACCTTCATCACCCTTTCATTCACCTTCATCACCCTTTCATTCACTTTCATCACCCTTTCATTCAGTCATTCAATCATTCATTCATTCAATCATCACTTCAGAGGTTCGGGGCCCACCTTCATTCACCCACCTTCATTCACCCATCATCATCATCATCATCATCATCATCATAAAAAAACAAAAAAAAAAACACACAATTCAATTTCTACTACAATTTGCACTACAGTGGATATAGGCCTCCTGGGGAAATCACTCTAAAAAAATAACGAGTCAAGTGCAGTACCTCTTTGGGTGGCTTGGAAATTTGCACATATTTCTCTGGTTTGACACCTTATATATATATATATATATATATATATATATATATATATATGCTATATATATATACACACAATCACACATTGATATTACCATTATTTATTTTGACACCTTGTATATATATATATATATATATATATATCTATATATATAGATATATATATATATCCACACATACATTACCATTACCATTCTTTATATTTTGTTTGACACCTTGTATATATATATATATATATATATATATATATATATATATATATATATATACATTACTTATTTTTATTTACGTGTACAATAGAATTATTTCTGAATTTATTACCAGAAGATAACCTGGTTTTCTTATTTTGTTTTTTCAGTGTCAACCCAGGAGCCATTTCCCTTCTCGTTGGAAAGGGTTGTGGCCCTACCAGGTAAGTAAAATTAACAACCTTCATGACTGACATGTCTTCTATGAACATTATACAATTATTGGCAAGGAAAATTATATAAAAGTGTTGTATATTGTGGCAAAGATATACAACTGTATAAACATTCTCATATATTTTCATAACATTAACAATGCATGGAAACAATGGCGCATAGCTCGCGAACCAATTACGTTGTATTATTTTGTTTTTACCATTGGAAAGAGCACAATTGTTCGATTCCGGTGATATATACATTTATATACGTATCCGAGCAAATAACGCAACCACGAGGTGGGGAACAGCTTGGAACCCGGCTAGCATCGCCGGAACAGAGACGGGTGAAGCGTAAATATTCGCATTTTGGCTCTTAATTTCAAATATTCATAGCGCAAAAAGTATTTGTCCTAGGAACTTCTAGTTTGTTTTATACTCATCAGCATTATTTGCCGTATTCATACAGCCTAAATTTAAAACCATACACTTCGTAGCAACGAAATAAATCGAAAATGTTATAAACCATATAAATAAAACTCATAGTTTTTTTTTTCGGTCACTGCTTGAGAACTATTGAAAATAAACAATTTCTGTTTTCAGATTTGGAAAGAGGAGAAAAAATACTATTATTTGAGCAAACAAAATATATGGTCATCACTCACAATTTCGAGATAAGACGGTGTGAAGACAATTGCATGGGAAATAATTGTATTCCGGACTTATTTACACTTTCATATTTCGATTTATTTACACTTTTTTTTGTTTTATCATGTACTATAAATATTCCTCTTTCCATTGACATATGATACATCACAATAAACAGCATTCTGGTGGATGGAAATCGAGAAAAATGTAAGGCTTCGACAACACTCATGAGCCAAATTCAAGACCCAAAAACCATGTCAAGCGCCTCCTCGGACTTACTGGAACTTAATATGTCTGGAGGAGTTAATAGGATTTGGTACTTAACTTATGACCATTTATATGGATTAAATAGGTTACTATATTGTTATTCCTGAGTGAATTTTTATCCAAGATAATTTCTAAGTTGGGTAAATAATGGTAAGTTAAGATTCTGGTTGCCAGACACTGCTTGGTTATATACCCAGGTTAAGGGAAATTTCAGGCAGTAGCTGTCGGGTCTTCATACAGGGAGGCTGTTGCTCACTCTCTCTCTGCCCTGGTTTTACATACTAAGATGTTGGGACACCTCTACTGATTGTTTTACCTTGGTGTTGTGATATATTTATAATTCTGCATGTCGGAATGGATACACAGAGATAAGACAGTATATAATTGAGGGGAAGGTATGGAAATATATGATATATGATATCTTTAGTTTCTGCTATGTCATTCAATCAGCCTTGAGTTTTATTATGTTGATAAGAGATATATCATATGTTTCATAACATGTATACTCATTGTTTCTTATGACTTTTGTATGTTATGTTCATTAAGCAAGTGTGGTCAAATATTATTATTATTGACATTATTATAATTGTGTGATGATTTAAGTTTACATATATTTAGCATGGTACACATGAAATTTACCGAGGACTTGTGGGCACAAAATTAATATGAACTATTCATTATACTTTGGTAAGCTATAGAGGAAAGGAATCCCTATGGTGTGAGAATACATTGCCCATGAGTTTTGATTGTGTGCTACAAACATTTCAACATTGTGTGTGACATTTATTATTTAAAAGGAATACTCCATTAAATTCATGTTGCTTCTGAAACACTTAAAATATTGCAGTACTATAAATCACTCATTTTATATTAAAACTCCTTCAGAGATTAATGTATTTAGACATAATAATCTGAGTCCTGTAACAATCTTAAATTAATAAGATTTATGCTATAACTTTGAACTTGTGTTTGTTATAGTCCCAGTAGTATATAGTCTGTAGCAAATATTTAAGCAATAACATTCATTATGAGGGTTTTAGCGTCCGACACCTGTGCTTTTACCACTCTACAGCAGATAGCTAGTTGCAGGTAGGTTAATTGGTATTCTCTTGGGTTAACATTACCTACTAGGCCGTGACAATATAATTATATATATATATATATATATATATATATATATATATATATATATAATATAAATATATATATATATATATATCTAATATATATATATATATATATATGCTGTATATTATATATATACCGGTATATATATATATTTCTAATCTCTCAGTGGGGTTCGAACCGTCGACCGTCAGGACGATAGCCGACGCTTTAAAATCACACACCACGGCTTGATTAAAGCGTCGGCTATCGTCCTGACGGTCGACGGTTCGAACCCCACTGAGAGATTAGAAACATTGAGTGGCTCACGTGTATTTGTGATATATACTCAATATATATATATATACAGTATATATATATATATATATATATATATATATATATATATATTACATCTTAGATTCAGTATATTACATTATGATTCATTATATCCAATTCTCATATAATTTTAAGGTGATTTACTTACAGTGAATGATACTTATGCAGGTGACTGTACACCTTGAGGGTATTCATTGTAACTCTTTGTAACTTCCTTCTACTTTTTATCTTAGTCAGATTCCTTTCTCACGCTATGTAAGCTCACCTCAACACTCTTAATTCCTCACCACACTCTGAACATATGATAGGAAGGGTCTTGGTAATTTTCCATCCGATCTAAGGTGTGTGGGAGAGCAGGAGAGGTGAGAGGTAGGGAGGAGTTTTGACGACACGAGCTTTGGGGACGATCACATATCCCCGGGAGACATAGGAGAATTCTCCTTGTATATTTAATCTACTTTGTTTGAATAAATATCACTGTGGTTTTGGATACAATAGAGATCTTTACATTTACCTACATTGTAAGGAATGGTGGCGGCGATTATCTATATATCAATCAACGAGAGAGCAGGACGACGGAGAGCTGAGATTCAACCTACTTCATCAATCTACCTACAAACTACAATAACCTAGCTATAACCCAGAAGGATAGACACCATCAGTCGTCCTCTTTGGAGTTAATGGTTAACCCTTATCTTAACTAGATAGGAACGTACCTCAAAACGTCTTCCTAACATTGGTTAACTATATACTTAACCTGAATACATTGACTACCAAAAGTAATTTATAACATATGCAGTATATATATATATATAATATTATATATATGTATATATATTAATACTGTAATATAAATATATATATATATACAGTATATATATATTTATTTATATCTAGATATATATTATATATATATATCTAACATATATATTGTATATACAGAGCGAACCTTAATCATTGCCCGTATGGATTTCCATGTATTTATAGGGTGTGGAAGAGCCAGTACTACTATCACAACATCATATACCCCTATAAAAATCTGGGAATCCCTATAATGATTTAAGATTCGCTCTGTATATACAGCATATATATATATATATATATATATATATATATACATATACCGGTATATATGATATATATATATATATATATATATATATATCTGTGCAGCTCTCCAACCCGAGAGTGAAACGTTACTCTCAGTCTTTCTTCTACTCAACAGCTGTCTCTCTCTCCCAGAATCAGTCTTTCCCTCTTCCTATGACTTAAATTACTTCAAACTCCGTGTGTCCAGGCATTTCGGCTCGAACGTCCCTTGATTTTGACCCTGTCACTCTTTCAACATGAGGCACTCGCTATAGCAGTCTGCCTTTTGCCTCCTCAATCACATAGGAAAAAAAATAACAATTATATATATATTATATATATTATATAATATATATATATATAATTATATATAATATAATATAATATATATATATATATCTATATATATATATATATATATATATATAGTTATATATATATATATATACTGTTATACAGTATATGAATCTTGCAATTGCACACTTCTTACTAAGATATAAAGACGAATTATTGATACAATTAATATGGGAGTGAAACCTGCTTCTTTTTTCTATGTGTATGAAGGAGAGAAAAGGCATGTTAACTGTAACGATTGTCTCTCCCAAAGCCAAAAGAGTGACAGAGTCAAAATCATGAAACGTTGGAATAAAAATGCCTGGACACATGACGTTTAAAGCAGCTTAAATCATAGGATAAAGGAAAAAATTATTGAGGGAGAGAGTTCCAGCATTCACTTGTTGATTGGAAGAAAGACAGAAAATTTACCAATTCTTGGGTTGGAGAGCTAGACAGAATAGGAGTGGGACTGTGTTGAACGGTGGGTGCCTCATGCTTGCCACAAGGAAGTGAGTTGATGAGGCGAAATGCCTTTATTTCTAGTCATTCGAGAAGTGCGGAATGGGTGGAGCCTCCCTATGCAAATAATACTCAAAACAGGGGTGCACTGCGCCCCAATTCAGAGCAAAGGGCTGTGCAGGGATATAGAATCCACGGAGACGGTTGAGCACACCTGACTTTTGGGAAGCTGTTTTAGCAAGAGAAGTAATATAATCTTTCCAAGAAATATCGAATGAAAAAGATACCTAGAATATTGAGAGCAGATGAAGGGTTGATTTGTGTATTGTTGAAGAATAATTGAAAGTCTTGTGGAAGATTATGATGGAGAGATAGAGGGAGAAATTGGGTCTACGTACGCAACAATCTTCCTTACTCGCGTGTTCCCAACTTCGACTCTTCTGAATTCCCAACTCTTTGGCTTAACCTATCTTGTCACTCTCTCACTAAATATATCTGTGCTGTTTATATCTCCCCTAATTCTACTGACTATCCAAAATTCCTTGACTATCTTACTTCAAAAGTGGAACACATTAAATCCATCTCTCCCTTCTCTGAAATGTCCATCTTAGGACATTTCAATGTTCACCACCGCCAATGGCTCTCCTCTCTTTTCACTGACCAACCTGGTGAACGAGCCTAAATCGTTTCTATCCTAAATTACCTAGAACAGTTATATCAGCACCCCATCCGTATCCTGGACTGCCTTGGAGATCAGCCCAACATTCTTGACAAATTTCTAAGCTCTATTTCTTCTGTTTACACTGTAAACCTCCTCCCTCCGTTGGGCTCCTCCGATCATAACCTTATCGCTGTCACCTATCCTGTCTCTCCACTATGGCCTTCTGACCCCCCAGCCTGCGGTGCTTATGGCATTTTGGCGCTGCCGACTGGTAGGCACTACGGCAGTAATTTTTATATTTCCCATAGAATGATTTTTGCTTCCTTGGCCGGGGTCCCTCAAAGAGTGCCGAACGCATTACTGAGGTAATCCTTTTGGGCATGGAAGCATACATCCCATTCTCTTTCTCTTAAAAAAACTCACAAAAATCTTGGTTATGCACGCTTATTCTACTGCCATCCGCAATAAGGAGAAAGCATTCAAACGTGTGCCCGGAATCAGGCCAAATCTGTCCTCCAACTCACCAAACACTCTTTCATTAATAACAAATGCTATGAACTTTCCAACTCTGGCTCTTCCCAAGCTTTCTGGCATCTAATCAGAAACCTCTCCAACAATTTCACTTCCTCATCTTTCCCTCATCTTTTCCACTCTGATGGTACCACCGTCACCTCTTCCTCTGACAAAGCTAAACTCTTCGCTCAAACTTTCGCTAAATACCCCATTATCTCTTCTAAGGATGTACTTTCTGCCATTTATGGGCTCAATACTAAGAAGGCGTACGGACTGGATGGTGTTCCTCCTGTTGTACTCAAAAACTATTCTTCCGTGCTGACTCCCTGCCTAGGCAAACTATTTCATCTCTATCTTTCCTGTAACATCTTTCCTTCTTGCTGGAAGTTTGCTCTCATTCAACCTGTCCCAAAAAAGGGTGACCGCTCTCAACTCTCCAACTATCGTCCAATTGCTCTCATTCCTTGAATCTCTAAAGTTATTTTTAACTATTCTTACTTCAAAATTTCTTAAGCATTTATCTTCCCATAATCTACTTTCAGATCGCCAATATGGTTTCCTTACATGTCTTCTTCTCTACTGGTGATCTTCTTGCTTATCTTACTAATTCTTGGTCATCCTCCTTTCGGGACTTCCATGAATTTTTGTATTGCTCTAGATATATTGAAAGCCTTCGATAGAGTCTGGCACAAATCTCAAATTTCAAAACTACCCTCTTTCGGTTTCTATCCCTCTATCTGTGCCTTTGTCTCTAATTTCCTTTCTCACCGCATCCATAACTGCAGTTGTGGACGGCTATCATTTACTTCATCAACCTATCAACTCTGGTGTTCCTCAGGGTTCTGTCCTATCTCTAGTTCTCTTTCTAATATTCATTAATGATCTCCTCAACTGTACCTCTAGTCCTATCCACTCATATGCTGATGACTCTACCTTACACTATTCAACTAGTTTTTCACAACAACCCATCACGCAATCACTTCAAAACTCGCATGACAGGGCCATGGCACGCTTATCTTCTGATCTATCAATTATTTCTAATTGGGATAAACAAATCTTGTTACTTACAACACCTCCAAGACCCAATTTCTCCCCCTATCTACCCTTGCAATTTTCTGCAAGACTATCAATTACTCTTCAACAATACACAAATCAACCCTTCATCTTCTCTCAATATTCTAGGTGTATCTTTATCATCCGAACTCTTTGGAAATATCATATTACCACTCTTGCTAAAATAGCTCTGTGTGGGGAGGTTCAACCCATACCACACTTCTCGAAAGAGTGGAGTCGACAACATTTCGCCTCATCATCTCACTTACTCTTACTATAGTTCCCAACAATCTTTTTCTACATGCTGCAATGTTGCATCTCTTTCACTCTTTTATTGCTATTACAACAATCAGCGTTCTTCAGAATTCTCTCAGTAACCCTTCCCTTGTGGCGAGTGCGAGGCACCCGCCTTTCAACACAGTACCACTCTTATTCTGATATAATTCTGTCCAGCTGTCCAACCCAAGAATTAGCAAAATTTATCAGCCTTTCTTCTACTCAACAAGTAAACTCTGGAAGTCTCTCCTTCACCTTCACCTTATTACTTAGACTGCTTTAAACATCTTGTGTCAAGGCATTTTGACCCCAACGTCCCTTGAATTTGGCTCTGTCACTCTTTTGGCTTTGGGGGAGACACTTATTATATGCAACCTGCCATTTGTCTCCTTAATACACATAGAAAAATTAACTACCGTTAACTCTCAAACGGTAATTGTACTACCGCGAGATGATACACATTATGTTATCGTTCTGTATTAACCCACAATATTCTCTCTATATGCAATGTATTATACATCCAAAGATAGAGCAAGACCATACTATTATAAAACCGGAAAACACTAATCCCATAAGATCAGATGATCACATTGAAATTCGATATACAGTATAACAAATATTTAATCGTTTTACATAGCTTACACGGTCATAATTGTGTTATACGCTAAGCATTAAAAATAATGTATGTGAAAGAAGAAGTATTGTTAACATTCATTTCAAATGTGTCATCAGAATATATTTATCATCAATAGCTGTTTGTTATTAATATAATCAATATTGGTACCTGGCGAATATAAATTATGCATGCGTATATTCACTCTACATTGATTTTCAGCAACAAAAATTACATTTAGTACAATCTATGTAGTGTTAATAGAAAGACGAAAAGCAGTATATCTATCTACAGCCAATTTGCAGTATCAAAACCCACAACAAAATATGATCGATATAATTATGTGATGCGGACTAAAAATAAATATTATGTTCTCCAACAACCTTTGACTTTACACCATCGGAAATCACAACTTTCAGTGATGACAACAGATTTATATACTGTATATGAAATGACAAGTGTTTTCCACGCAATTTCCAAAAATGCAATCAGAATTTGTCTATTGTCAATAGTTATTTTTGTATATGAATAATTGAATATACTAGCAAAAGCGTATACGATAGCGGTTCTTGGACTCGCACTAGTACTGTATAATACAGTAGCATACATTATTATCGGTATATATGCTGTAAGGTGTTTTAAAGCTACAATTTATGGTGATACATATAGCTCATGGTAAGAGGAAGAGAGGAAGATATATATATATATATACAGTATATGCCGTATATATATATATATATATATATATATATATATATATATATATATATATATATATATATATACTGTATATATATATATATATATATATATATTGTTATGCCCTGTTTTTCTACAGGTTTAACTTGGGTAATGTGAGTTCTGAATGACTGGGTATAGAAGGCTGCATGCACAATACAAGGTATGAGGAATAGAGAACACAAAATAAACACACGGTAACACGACACAAGTTCACGTTTATTGAAATAAAGAAATAAGAGCATAGAAAGATAGTTATATTCGCACAAAACAAATGATAGAAGGGAACTGCTAGCATTTGCGGATTTGGATGGAGCCTAGTCTCCCACTTCCAACGTTCAGGTATATTCTTCTGATCACGGGTTTAATTAGCAAGTTTATATTTTACTGGAAGACCTCAATATATTCGTATAATTCAATGTCACTGCTTTTACCTCTTGCTGGCTGGTCGCGTGCCCACGTAGCAACTCACAGTTAGGATTAGACGCGTATATTATAGAACACGGAAATCTCTAGCAACCTCATGGGGGTACTGAACTAAGTTTGATATTCTTAAGGCAGAAATATGTAGAACACGAATCAGTGGGCGAACGTTAGATATCACTAGAGTTTTAATATCTGAATAAGGTAATTACGAGAGTCAAGGTCGCCTGTTAATAAAAAAATCTGATCGCTTAGTACGTCCCAAATGGAATGGTTAAATATGAATTACACTGGGCAAGGTCTTAGCCACTTTATAGAAAGTTAATAGGTGAGTATCAAGCTAGTACTATAACACTTAGTACTAGTAACATGAATCTTGAATAGTATGGGTAGATCTGGTCCTGGTTATCTTGCTTCCGGTGATGTTGGGGGCTAACGACTGGTTCCTCGGCCGTCCAGATGGTCCAAAATGTAGGAAGTTCTCAAGTCGGATCTCTTGATGATCGTTGCTGGCTACACACTTATATACCCACGAATTTGTGTGAAGGTTATAAGGTGCACGTTAGGACTTGTACATGGACAGATGCTTCTATCAGTCTTCTCTGCCACGGAGTCTGCCGGATCTGGAATCTCTCAACTCCGGAACAACACAAGGGCAGAGCTAGAGGTAAACTGCAGGGTAGTGACCACTGGTTGGTGTCTAGCTTTCAACTGATTTGACTGGGGGCGGGAGTTAGATTTATAGGCTCGGTTCTGGACCCTGTAGACAGTAGGGATCTCGAGTCTTATGGACTTAATTGAGCTCTCAATAGATATGGGGACTAGGTAAGATGGTATTTACTGTTGTGGCACAGGGCGATAGGAAGCCTTTATATTTTCATATAACTGAGCCTTAGTAAGAGGTACTATTTTGGCTATACTGGACGTATTTAGGGGAGAGACTGGATCTACTTTGCGAGGAGGATGGGGACAGCTGTTATAGGAGCGTCTCTCTAGATTGTTCAATCTTCATTCTATGGTATAGCTGAGGTGCTAATTTAGTGATCAGAGCATGCAAGAAAGGTAAATGGTTTATTGTGAGGTAATAGAGGTTAGTAAAGGTGTTAGTCATTCATGGTTAGTTCATTGATAGGAAGAATTCCTGTGCTACCTGGCAATGACTCGAAAGTCAAAACAGGGGGCAGGTATACCTCCGCGGGGGTGGGGGTCTCCCTCCTCGGGTGGGCAAAAAGGGGGAGCTGGGCGCCCTCTCTCTGATATAGTCGTCCGGCGGCTGTGGCTAGGGGCTTGCCATATCACCAGTGTTTGTAATAACCCTCTGTGTATGAGACAGATGTGAGTGTCTTTAATACCAAAACCGAAGGTGCCTTAGCTAGCTGGTTTTACTCGGCTGGTTGTTAATTGTAGGGTTTGCTGGATATGGTGGAGACTGGGTTGCTAACTCTGCCACATTTATCTGGAAGTATGACAATAGAAGTTAGTTACTGGCGGGGCGGCTAGCCTCGCACCGACGACCATTGGGTGCAGGGTTGTGAATGTGTTGTAAGAGAATAGATGGCATGCAAGGGGCTAGTAAAGTTCTAATGTTGTTCTGGCCTACTAAGTGAAGGTAGGCTGGATAGGAGTATATATATAAAAGGTTGGAGAGCGTTAGTAACGGACAATTCAAGGATCTTCAAGAGGTATGAGAGAGAGGCTAGGTCGGACAAGAGTCGAGAAGCGCGGGTGTCTTAATGAGAGGGGGGGGGGAGTTCAAGGGCTACAGGGAAATTTTGCCCCTAAGGTCCCTGGGCGTGGGGGTGGCATTAGGCTACAATTGATATGGAAGTTTGAAAAGGCAGTAGAATACGTTAGCCAAATGCTACCGGGGAATGCAACTATGGGGTGGTATATGAGTCTGGAAAAGATAGAGTTATGTGATCAGTCAGAGGGTTATGGATACTATTAGTTGGCCCTGGGAACTGCGTTTTCTATTAAATATAAAATACCACCCACAGCGGCAGTTCGTAGGGGTACTTAGTTATTGTTTCGGGGTACTTATGACAGAGACTGGTAACCAGGTTATCTTATACAATCTCTGGTTGGGGTAAGAGGTGTAAGACACGAAATAAATTGGCGTAGTGTGGGCTGTGGATACGAAGGAGGCAAGGGGAAGACGTATGACAATTGTGGAAAGTAAATGGAAAAAGGTGAACACAATGGCGGATAAAAATACTTAACCTAAGGATTGCATACATAGATTTATGGGGCGATGGGTCTTCAGAAGCTTAGTCTGGCAAGACAAGATGTTAGGGAATGTTAATATTAATACTTAGTTACTAGAGGAGCAATGCAAGGGGCGACTGAGCACGGGTTACATATATCTATACTCGTCATGGAAAATGATATAAGAGGTCTAGGGACAAGCGTGGGTGTTTGTACTTCTAAGATATATAACATCTACTTCTCGGATGTAAGAACATACATAGATATATTTATGGCTGTCTGATGTGTTGGCATTGGCTCAACGTCGGGACAGGGCATGGGTGTTTTTAATATGAATGTATATTCCTGTTCATCATCTTTGTAGTTAATAAGTGTAGGACACGAGGGGGTTAGTGTACGTGAGGTGTGGAAAATGGTCGGTTTAGAAAAGGTAAATGGGTGTGTCCTGGAGCTGTTTAGCCCTGCGGGCTTGGGCCTGTCTGGAATGGCGGGCTCGGTCAGCTGGTCCCTTCGTTCTGTGGACCTTTCTTCCGGGTGTTTCTGTGTGGTGTTCGCTCGTGGCTTCTGTGGTGGGCTTCTTGTTCTGGGGCATTTTACTTCCCTCTCCTTCATTATAGGCTCGTCCTCGAGCCTCAAGGGTGAAGTTAAAAGAATCATAGTAATGGTGGGTCATTTTCAGGGTATTTAGAAAGTTCCACCAAACACGAGAGCGACGGTCAGGTTTCTTTTGCAGGTCAATGTATACCTGTAAGAATGTGTCCTCTGTGTTGTGGCGGGCGGCTGCCCGGGCTTGGTGTGGGTGGTACACGGGCCAAGTGTCCAGTGTGGGTCTTTACTTTAACCTTTCGTATGAATGGTTTGTAGCTTTCCCCCGTGGGGGTCGGAGTGAGGTGTGTGGGGTTGACAGGAAGTCTGTTTAGTGTGGTGAATGGGTTACTAACCGAAAGGGGATTCGCGCGTGACAACAGGGCTGGGGATGAAGGGGGAATGTGAGTCTGGGTTGTATTTGGTTTTCTTAGGCGGTGTTGTAGGTTGGGAATATATAGTGAGGCAATGCGCAAAATCGGTGTAGGTAAGGTGGGTGAAGGAGGTGTGTGGGAAGGAGGGGTGTGTGTGTTGTGTGGCTTGGGTCCTTAGTGTCAGAACGGGGTGTTATTTTTGTATCGCTGTCTTTAAATCTGATGGGTCTGTTGATTATTCTACCTCTGGCGGTCCTGGTGGGAAGGTAGATGTTTGTCGTGGGACTTGAGTCGCTCGACGATGTTTTATAGTGAGGGGAAGCATGTTTTATAGGTAAATGACATGTGGGAGTTTTCTCGGGGGTGACTTTGGGGGGGGGTTTCTTAGGGGGGGTTGGTTGGGGGTTCGGTGAGATGAGGAGGTTGGTCGGTGTGGGTGGGGTGGTGGGGATCGTGGAGGGGAAAGGGGCGGATGCGGGGGGGCTAGACGGGTGGGTAAGGAGTGTAGATTTAAGTTGGAGGGTTGGGGGTAGGGGCGTGTGTTGTTTGATGAGGTTGGTGATTTACTGGTGATTATTCGTCTTCTTTCCCTTTGTGGGGGAGAATTCGACGAAGAAGAAGAGGAGGAGGAGGAGGAGGAGGGTAGTGGTCTGGCAGCCCTACGGAACTTGGTTAGTAGGGTGTGTTTTCTGGAGGTTTTAAACGATGTTTGTCGTGGGCGTAAGTTGTAGCGTGAGGTTACTGAGGTAGATTGTGTGGTGCGGTTGGGTGTGTACTTGGTTTGGGGTGGCGGTGGTGGTTTTCTCACTGTGGTGCCTGGTGGAGGTATGTCAGGGCTAGACGGGAGGGTTTCTGTTGTGGTCGGGGTTGTGGGTGGAGGTTTTTGTACTTGGATAAGTTGGGGAGGAACTTGACTATCAGAAGTGAAAGACGGTGTCATGGTGGAAGAGGGTGTGATATTGGGGGCTTGGGGTTTGTGGAGGTTAGTTGGGGGGGTATGGTGAGAAAAGATTTGTCGGTTCGGTGCTGGAGGGCTTAGGTCCTTAGGGGTTTGTATGGGAATATTCGTAGCCTGAGTGAGGGGGTGAGTAGGGGTATTTAATTTAGGGTCGGACGTGTGGGGTGGGGTAATGTCTTGTGGCTTTAGAGGTTTAAACGCTCGGACGAATCTAGTTCGGAGCGTGCGAGTTACGCCGTGAATAGTCGATGGTGACTTGAAAGGCATTTGGGACTTGTATTACGGTGTAGGGTCCGACATAGCGAGGGCCTAACTTGTTGGTGATAGGGAGGTTGGCTACCATTACGGTGTCATGGATGGCGAAAGGGTTTTTTTCATCGATGTTGTCAGTTTTGGTGTCTTGACAGATCTGGGCGGTATGGAGGGTGTTTTGCAGATGTTGCAATGGGTCAATTGTGGAGGTGGTGGAGGGAAGGTGAGCGTGGTGGTGGAATGGCAGTAACAGGGGGGGTACACCGTAAACACGTTCATGAGGGGAAATACCGTCTTCCCGAGGACAGGTGTTCATACCCCACTGTATTATTTTTAGTTGTGATGGCCAGTCTGAGGTATTAAGAGCAATCATTCTTGTACGTAACTGGTTGTTGATGGTGCGATGGCTGCGTTCGCAGATAGCATTTCCTTGAGGCCAGTACGGGGATGAGTGTTTAATCTTGATACCGCATTGTTGGGTGAATTGTTGCCAAACGTGTCCACTAAACTCGGGGGCATTGTCCGATAGAAGAGCAAGGGGAAGGCCGAATATAGGGAACACTTCGGTGGCAAGCAGTGTGGCGGCTGTGGTGGCTGTGTGGTCTTTAACTGGGCAGGCTATTAGAAATTTTGAATATACGTCTACAAATGTGACGATATAGCGGTTGCCAGCGTAAGAAGGGAACGGGCCCATGATGTCGAGGGATAGGACTTGGAACGGTTTGTTGGCAGAAATGATACCAGCTGGGCCTGGGGTGCGTGATCTATCCTTTCCCAATAAACACGGTTTGCAGGATTCTGTCACTCGTTGTGCAATTTTGGAGGGGTTGGGGGTCCAGTATTGGTCTGTGAAGATTTTTAACATTTTCTTTTGTCCAAGGTGTATGCCGTTTCCCTCGTGGATGGCAATCATGTAGTCGTGGGCTATGGTGGGGTCCAAGATTATGTGACCAGTGTCTGTGGCAAGTTGATCTCCCCAGCGAGTCAGTCTCCTGAAGACGTTTAAACGGTATCCAGGGGGGTCTGATTCGTGCTTCCCAAGATTGAATTAGGGAGGGGGCTGGGGGGGCATTCTGTCGGGAGGTGGGGGTAGATACCAATTGAGTGTTTTGTAAGGCGGCTAGGTTGGTGGGGGGGTCTTTTGGTACTGGCAAACGTGACAGGGCGTCTGCATTAGTATGGAGTTTGCCGGGACGATATTGTATTGTAAAGTCGTAGTCCTCTAGTGTCTCTCTCCAACGTACCAAAATGGCTGAGTTGGTTTCGCACCTACGCAGCCATTGTAAAGATTGATGGTCGGTAATTATTTCGAGTTTTGCGCCTAACACAAATGACCGGAAGTGGCTGAGTGCCCAAATGATCCCTAAGCACTCTCTCTTGGTGGCTGCGTAATTCTGTTGGGGTGGGGTGAGTGTGCAGCTGGCATACGCTATCACATGTTCCTTTCCATCTCTGAATTGAGCTAATACTGCACCTATGGCGTACAGAGATACGTCGGTATAAAGACGGAAAGGTTTCTGGTAGTCAGGGAAAACGACAATAGGGGCTTGGATTAGCTTTTGCTTCAAAGTGTTAAACGCGAGGTCTCTTTTAGGTGTCCAGGCGAACGGGGTGTCTTTGTGGGTAAGTTGGTGGAGGGGTCTGGCTATGGTGGCAAAGTGGGGGACGAAACGTCTGTAGTACGTGGCTAAACCTAGAAACGAACGTATTCCTTTAACCGTGGTGGGTGGGGTTTGGTTTTGTATGGCTTGAAGTTTCTTTGGGTCTGGCGCAATACCATGTTCAGATATCACGTGTCCGAGAAAATCTACCTTATTCCGGGCAATCACGCACTTTGAGGGTTTTAATTTCAACCCGGCGGCTCGGATTCTTTGCAGGACTTGTCTCAACCTGAGGAGGTGTTCTTCCCAGGTTGGAGAGTACACAATAATATCGTCCAGATAGGCTAGGCAGGTTTCCCAGGTTAGGCCATGCAATACCGTTTCCATCAAACGGGAGAAAGTGGCGGGTCCGTTACAGAGGCCAAAAGGTAGGACGTTAAATTCATAGTGATGGCCACCACTAGTGGAAAATGCTGTTTTCTTTTGGTCCTCGGCCTTGATAGGCACTTGCCAATACCCTGCTTGCAAGTCGAGGGTAGTGAACCATTTGGATCCGTATAGGGAGTCAAGGGAATCGTCTATTCGGGGTAAGGGCGTAGCGTCTTTAATGGTTATGTCATTTAACCTCCTGTAATCGACGCAAAAAACGGGTTGTCCCATCTTTCTTTTTGACTAAGACAACAGGGGAAGACCAGGGGCTAATGGACGGGGTGGCAATCCCGGCCTCTAACATTTCCTGGACTTGGCGTTCCTCTTCCTGACGTTGTATGGGGTTCTTTCTACGGGATGGTTGTCGTATGGGGGGGCCTGTGGTGTTAATGATGTGTTGTTCTACATCCGTCTGTCCGATTTCGGTGGGTTGTTGGGCAAAGACGTCACTGAATTCCATCAGAAGGTCGTACATGCCGTTCTTTTGGTGGTCAGATAGTGTCTCAGGAAGAGGGGGCAATTGGAGGCTGGTAGGGGTGTCGTTACAATGTATGGGGAGGTCATCGAAAGTTTCGAGATCTCCTATAATGAGACCTTTCGGTAATGTCAGGGGTTCCTCTGAGATATTTGCCACGAGAATGTGGTTGATACGAGCGGGAATGATGGCGGGTTGTAAGAGGCAGCGATGGGGGTTGGGGGATGTTAGTGGGGGAAAATACCATGTGAGTTTGGGGTATGGGCCGCAGGTTCACCCATTTTTGATGGTGGGGGGGAATTTGGCATTTATCCTGAACTACCGCTGGGCTAATGATGGTGGGGGATTGACTGGCGAGCAGGTGCTTGGTACTTATAAGGGGGGCAAGGTCACTTTGGTGGGGGTCACGCGTGAGGGGGGGATTAACGGCGCGTGTGAGAGGATCAGTGGGGCGCGGTGTGAGGGGGTTAGAAAACGGGATTTGTTGGGGGGACTGCGGAGGGTTGGTGGGGGAAGCGTTGTCGGTGGCAGTAACGGTTTGTTTAGAGGTTATCTGGGGTTGGTGGGTTTGTCTGTCATGAGGGGGTGAGTCAAGTGTGGGGTTTTGAAGTTTATTAGGGGTGTGAATTGTGGGGGGGTGGAAGGGAGCTACTGACGAAAAACTGTCACAAGGGGGATTGGGGGGGTGGTGGAATAGCTGGGCATTTCTGGGGGCATGGTGGGAACATGGTTGGGTACATTGGTCGGCATTTTCTCTGGAAACATGTGTACATAAACATTGGATAGAATTAGGGTTACATATATCAGAGTCTGTCCTGAAAACATGGGAGGATTTATTCTGGGCAGAGTTACGAGAATTGAGGGGATTACCGAGGGGGAGTTGCTTGGGCTTGTCTTCTTTCGTTTGTTGAGGCATTTTTTTACTGAATTGAGTGAGGTTTTGAGAGATCTCGGGGCAAGGGGAGGTTTTAGGAGTAACCTTAGTGCTAGCTGCAACTTGGTAACCCTGAATCAGGTTTTGTTGAGGGGGAGGTTGTTTTTTTCTTTTTGGGAATGGGTTTCTGCGTGATTGGTTTGTCAGAGGCTTTGGGCTGGAATTTGTTTTTGAATGAGATCAGCCTTTGGCCGCAGTCAATCTGGGCCTCTAGTTTTTGAAGGAGGTCAAGTCCAAGGAAACCATCATAATGTTTACAGTTGGAGGAAAATACTGTAAATGTGTGATAACAACGAGCATGGGGGCCAGGAGTGGTTTACTGATAGGGGTAAAGTGTCTCCTAGGAGATTTAAGTAAGTATCAGCAGCTGAGATGAGTTCTGTTTTGGTGTTTAACAAAGGGCCAAATCGTCGGGGATGTTTTTCATAGTAAGATTTGAACAAACATGACTTGGCAGCTCCCGTGTCGATTAGCAAGCGGACAGGAATGTCCTTGATTTTGGCCATGTAATAAATGGGGGCAGTGCGACTAGTTATGGCGTCCCCCGCCGAGCCCATCGTGGGCGGGGGATACTTTAAAAATCCTGGGGGTCGGTATCTACCTCTTCCAGGGTTTCCTCGGTATCGTCTGAGGTCATGGTATGGGGGGCAATTTCTTCCTCTTGTCCCCACTCCTCTTCATTTACAGAAATGCGAGGAGTAGAGGGGCGAGGTTTGGCAGAGTCACGAATTTGGTGGAGGGCACACTGAGCATTACAGGCAGGGAATTCATAGGGGTTGATAATGACTAAGGTAGGATTTTTACTTTGGTAGGTGTTGTAGTTGCTGTTCCGGTTGAAGATTCTGCGTGGCTGGGACGGTTGGAACCGGGGTCTACTGGGTTGGGGCTTGCCGGAAGGGTAGGTGGGTCTGTTGTTGAAAGATGAGGCCGGCTTGGCATTCTTGGGGGTTTTGGTGGTTGGTTTGCTGCGGGTGCGTGGGAAACCTCTTGATTGCAGCGATTTGGGTGGGTGCTTCTGTGCGCACGGCCAAAATACGTCGGATCGTGATGAGGTCTTTTTTGTATTCGACGAAATCGTGCACCCGGAAATGGTCTTTTACTGCTGAGGGCAATATCGACACAAGGTTGACCAGAATTTGCTGTTCTTGTTGGATTTTGGTCAACGTGGGGAAAGAATTTGGTATGTGTTGGGCAAGCTTACTGACTGTGGCATCTAGATCGCCTTCGAATTTCGTGTCTAGGATACGGGTGTGGGCCACGAAAACGCCCAACGAAGGTTTAATGGCTTCTATCACTATTGTGCGAAATTCGTTCCAGGTGAGATCAGCGCGCACTTGATAGGCCACCAGGGAAACGGCTTTTCCCAGGTGTGGTAATGTTACGGCTATTTTATGTGCGTCCGTGGTATAAGTAATGTCAACTAAGGGTTTCACTATGTCCATGAATACTTCGATCCCATAATTTGTTTCCTCATAATTTGGGATGAAAACGTGGTTAGGTTGCGCCATGATGTTCTCGTGTTCTAGCTGTTCCAAACTTGCAATGTAATGCAACCTTTTATCCGAATCAAGAACCACCGCTGCCGCCAATGTTATGCCCTGTTTTTCTACAGGTTTAACTTGGGTAATGTGAGTTCTGAATGACTGGGTATAGAAGGCTGCATGCACAATACAAGGTATGAGGAATAGAGAACACAAAATAAACACACGGTAACACGACACAAGTTCACGTTTATTGAAATAAAGAAATAAAGAGCATAGAAAGATAGTTATATTCGCACAAAACAAATGATAGAAGGGAACTGCTAGCATTTGCGGATTTGGATGGAGCCTAGTCTCCCACTTCCAACGTTCAGGTATATTCTTTGATCACGGGTTTAATTAGCAAGTTTATATTTTACTGGAAGACCTCAATATATTTGTATAATTCAATGTCACTGCTTTTACCTCTTGCTGGCTGGTCGCGTGCCCACGTAGCAACTCACAGTTAGGATTAGACGCGTATATTATAGAACACGGAAATCTCTAGCAACCTCATGGGGGTACTGAACTACGTTTGATATTCTTAAGGCAGAAATATGTAGAACACGAATCAGTGGGCGAACGTTAGATATCACTAGAGTTTTAATATCTGAATAAGGTAATTACGAGAGTCAAGGTCGCCTGTTAATAAAAAAACACTGATCGCTTAGTACGTCCCAAATGGAATGGTTAAATATGAATTACACTGGGCAAGGTCTTAGCCACTTTATAGAAAGTTAATAGGTGAGTATCAAGCTAGTACTATAACACTTAGTACTAGTAACATGAATCTTGAATAGTATGGGTAGATCTGGTCCTGGTTATCTTGCTTCCGGTGATGTTGGGGGCTAACGACTGGTTCCTCGGCCGTCCAGATGATCCAAAATGTAGGAAGTTCTCAAGTCGGATCTCTTGATGATCGTTGCTGGCTACACACTTATATACCCACGAATTTGTGTGAAGGTTATAAGGTGCACGTTAGGACTTGTACATGGACAGATGCTTCTATCAGTCTTCTCTGCCACGGAGTCTGCCGGATCTGGAATCTCTCAACTCCGGAACAACACAAGGGCAGAGCTAGAGGTAAACTGCAGGGTAGTGACCACTGGTTGGTGTCTAGCTTTCAACTGATTTGACTGGGGGCGGGAGTTAGATTTATAGGCTCGGTTCTGGACCTGTAGACAGTAGGGATCTCGAGTCTTATGGACTTAATTGAAGCTCTCAATAGATATGGGGACTAGGTAAGATGGTATTTACTGTTGTGGCACAGGGCGATAGGAAGCCTTTATATTTCATATAACTGAGCCTTAGTAAGAGGTACTATTTTGGCTATACTGGACGTATTTAGGGGAGAGAGACTGGATCTACTTTGCGAGGAGGATGGGGACAGCTGTTATAGGAGCGTCTCTCTAGATTGTTCAATCTTCATTCTATGGTATAGCTGAGGTGCTAATTTAGTGATCAGAGCATGCAAGAAAGGTAAATGGTTTATTGTGAGGTAATAGAGGTTAGTAAAGGTGTTAGTCATTCATGGTTAGTTCATTGATAGGAAGAATTCCTGTGCTACCTGGCAATGACTCGAAAGTCAAAACAGGGGGCAGGTATACCTCCGCGGGGGTGGGGGTCTCCCTCCTCGGGTGGGCAAAAAGGGGGAGCTGGGCGCCCTCTCTGATATAGTCGTCCGGCGGCTGTGGCTAGGGGCTTGCCATATCACCAGTGTTTGTAATAACCCTCTGTGTATGAGACAGATGTGAGTGTCTTTAATACCAAAACCGAAGGTGCCTTAGCTAGCTGGTTTTACTCGGCTGGTTGTTAATTGTAGGGTTTGCTGGATATGGTGGAGACTGGGTTGCTAACTCTGCCACATTTATCTGGAAGTATGACAATAGAAGTTAGTTACTGGCGGGGCGGCTAGCCTCGCACCGACGACCATTGGGTGCAGGGTTGTGAATGTGTTGTAAGAGAATAGATGGCATGCAAGGGGCTAGTAAAGTTCTAATGTTGTTCTGGCCTACTAAGTGAAGGTAGGCTGGATAGGAGTATATATATAAAAGGTTGGAGAGCGTTAGTAACGGACAATTCAAGGATCTTCAAGAGGTATGAGAGAGAGGCTAGGTCGGACAAGAGTCGAGAAGCGCGGGTGTCTTAATGAGAGGGGGGGGGGGGGAGTTCAAGGGCTACAGGGAAATTTTGCCCCTAAGGTCCCTGGGCGTGGGGGTGGCATTAGGCTACAATTGATATGGAAGTTTGAAAAGGCAGTAGAATACGTTAGCCAAATGCTACCGGGGAATGCAACTATGGGGTGGTATATGAGTCTGGAAAAGATAGAGTTATGTGATCAGTCAGAGGGTTATGGATACTATTAGTTGGCCCTGGGAACTGCGTTTTCTATTAAATATAAAATACCACCCACAGCGGCAGTTCGTAGGGGTACTTAGTTATTGTTTCGGGGTACTTATGACAGATACTGGTAACCAGGTTATCTTATACAATCTCTGGTTGGGGTAAGAGGTGTAAGACACAAAATAAATTGGCGTAGTGTGGGCTGTGGATACGAAGGAGGCAAGGGGAAGACGTATGACAATTGTGGAAAGTAAATGGAAAAAGGTGAACACAATGGCGGATAAAAATACTTAACCTAAGGATTGCATACATAGATTTATGGGGCGATGGGTCTTCAGAAGCTTAGTCTGGCAAGACAAGATGTTAGGGAATGTTAATATTAATACTTAGTTACTAGAGGAGCAATGCAAGGGGCGACTGAGCACGGGTTACATATATCTATACTCGTCATGGAAAATGATATAAGAGGTCTAGGGACAAGCGTGGGTGTTTGAACTTCTAAGATATATAACATCTACTTCTCGGATGTAAGAACATACATAGATATATTTATGGCTGTCTGATGTGTTGGAATTGGCTCAACGTCGGGACAGGGCATGGGTGTTTTTAATATGAATGTATATTCCTGTTCATCATCTTTGTAGTTAATAAGTGTAGGATACGAGGGGATTAGTGTACGTGAGGTGTGGAAAATGGTCGGTTTAGAAAAGGTAAATGGGTGTGTCCTGGAGCTGTTTAGCCCTGCGGGCTTGGGCCTGTCTGGAATGGCGGGCTCGGTCAGCTGGTCCCTTCGTTCTGTGGACCTTTCTTCCGGGTGTTTCTGTGTGGTGTTCGCTCGTGGCTTCTGTGGTGGGCTTCTTGTTCTGGGGCATTTTATATATATATATATATATATATATATATATATATATATATATGTGTATATAAATACATATATATATATATATATATATATATATATATATATATATATATATATATATATATATATATATATAATTATATATATATAATTATATATATATATATATACTGTATATATACTGTATAATTTATACAGTATATATATATATTATATATATATATATATATATACTATATATATATATATATATATATATATATATATATATATATATATATATATATATATATATATATATATAATTATATATATAATTATATATATATATATATATATATATACTGTATATATACTGTATAATTTATACAGTATATATATATATATATATATTATATATAGATATATTTATACATATACATATATATATATATATATATATATATATATATATATATATATATATATATATATATATATATATAGATATATATATATATATATATATATATATATATATATATATATATATATATATATATATATATATATATATATACTGTATATATATAAATAAATATAATAAATTAAAACTATTCTAATATATATAGCCCCATCTTATAGTCTTCTAGGTACACTAGCTTGTACTTCAACCGGAATGTCCGACATGTTTAAAGGGATTGGTCAGCGCAGTACCTAAAGAATGATTTTGTTAAAGCAAATGAGAGGAGTGGACATAATACAAGAAACAGGATGTTTAATTTTAAGGTCCCGAGAATCCAAGGACAGGGTAAGCAAACATTCTTCTTCACCGCCATCAAAGACTGGAACGACCTACCCCAGTCAGTCCGTGAAAAGAGAACACTGTATTCCTTCAGACGTAGCCTGAAGGAACACCTGAACCGGACAGCTGCGAGAAGGGAGCACCAAGCTTATGTCTACTACTAAATGCGACATAAGAGATAGACAAACCAAACTGAAATTATTACTGATTACGGATTACTGATATTTACTATAGGATGTAAGGTATCTTAAAATAACCCCCTAGAAATACTTTCTCTAAAGTATCTATTTCTTTATCCTCCCCATTTTCCCCAGCTAACCTAATCCCACAAGGACCCCAATGGAAATACGCCTAACGGCCTTATTGGGCTATCCTTAGTTGGAATTATGCAAGGCTGGTACATGTCATATTTGTAACAAACTATGTGGTACCAACTCTGTAAATTGCTAACTGAATAAATATTATTATTATTATTATTATTATTACTCCCTCTGCCTGCTCCATTAACATTGTAGGCTCTCGCTGTCCTGTCCTACCGGGAGGGGTGGGGTTGACTTAGAGCAGTGTTGCCAATGATTTTTATTCAGCATGCCACTACCAAAACTTATACGCAATTTGAATATTCAACTTTTATCTAATTGTTTCCTAAAGCATCCAATATGCTAACCGCATATCAGTGCATTTAGGGACACCCTTGCTGAATATGCAAATCAAGTATCCATGCGGGGGAGGGTTAAGGACTGCATGCTCATACGGATCAGTATATATGGCCAGAGATTAGGGCCTGGTCGATATCTTATTTACTTTACTTTTAGTTTCCTTTATAATTATCAGCATTACCTTACTTTTAGTTTCCTTTATACCAGTGTTACCTTACATTTAGTTTCCTTTATACCAGTGTTACCTTACATTTAGTTTCCTTTATACCAGTGTTACCTTACATTTAGTTTCCTTTATATCAGTGATACCTTAGATTTTAGCTTCCTTTGTAGCCTATCAGTGTTACCTTACTTTTAGTTTACTTTATAGACTATCAGTGTTACCTTCCTATATATCAGTGTTATGTTACTTTTAGCTTCCTGTATAACAGTGTTACCATACTTTTAGCTTGCTGTTTATCAGTGATACCTTACTTTTAGCTTCCTGTATATCAGTGTTACCTTACTTTTAGCTTCCTGTATATCAGTGTTACCTTACTATTAGCTTCCTGTATATCAGTGTTACCTTACTTTTAGCTTCCTGTATATCAGTGTTACCTTACTTTTAGCTTCCTGTATATCAGTGTTACCTTACTTTTAGCTTCCTGTATATCAGTGTTACCTTACTTTTAGCTTCCTGTATATCAGTGTTACCTTACTTTTAGCTTCCTGTATATCAGTGTTACCTTATTTTAAGTTTCTTTCACCTCAATATTGCATCATGCTTACTTTTCCTTAACCCCCTCTGTATTATGACATTTGTTCTCATACTTGCTGTCATTAAGCGATCTAGTTAGGTTTAGGAAGAGTCTCTTAGCTTAGGAAGAGTTTTTTAGCTTAGGAAAAATCTATGAGACCCATAATGTTAATCAAGTTTAATCCCTCAAATATAAAAACCTCCTTCATAAACTAAACCAATTCGTCTAATTATTGTAAAAAGTAATTCCATCTCAATTAATGTGTTACTATACCTTAACTTCAATCAAGCTTGCCTAACTCCTTTCATTACAATGATGGCTTATTTATATACTTCGAACTATTCGGTCGTAATTATTAATAAGGATGTTTTTTAGCAAAGAAAAATATAATGACTGAATCAAATGTTTGAATAAAATGTCAGAATGCATACAGAAGTCCAACAAATGTGCATTTATGAAAGGGTTATGTTATACCAGGTTTTTACTGGGGTTGAATTGACTAATCAGGTAGGTTCTTACTTGACTGGGGCAAAGGAGACTCATACAAACACAAGTACGAAGGCAATAGAGGATAATATAACAGAGAGTACAAACATAGATTATTCTTATTCCACAGTAACATCGGATTATAAGTGCAATGTTACATCAGACATGGATAGGTAATTATATAACAGCACGATTGAGGATCCACTAGGCGTCTCAAGGGGAAGATCTTTGGCAGGTTCCGACAGTCTTTGAAGATGCGGCTGCATTGTATTCCTGACGACGTCCTGGTCCGTGGTGGTGGTCCTGCCGTGTGACGATTGCAGAGTTGTCAAAGACTACCTTGGGGTCTTCTGAAGCTCTGCGGGGTTGAGGTCTTTTACGAATACGAGCCGTTTCACCATTGTCTTACGCTCTTCCAACCAGCCTTACTATTGTTGTAGGTTTATTTAACTAGAACGTTTGTCAGTACAGAATACCAAGGCAATGTCAAGATGTTGGGTGTCACCAGTGTGGCCCAACAGGAATACTAGCAAATCCAAGGTACCTTCGGGAAATGTGTCGAGTAGTTCCACCAGTGTCTTACTCCCTCAAGGCAATTTCTCGTTTAATAGTCCCAAGTCTTCTGATACTATCCCTACTGGTGTGGTAATAGTATCTGTCCAACTCTACTGATGATGGGGTAGGCTGAGATGGTCTTACCAATTCCGTCGTTTTCCTCGGTGAGGCATTTCGCGGGTAGAGAGGTGGCTGTGCGTGAAGGAGGGTCTGGACCTGCTGAGGTAGCCCTTCTGGGAATCCGCGCCACGGCGGTGGTGCATCTCCGAGTAAGAAGGGCATGATGTGTTGGTTTCTATGCACGGATTTCCCATCACAACGTCTTGAGGGTTTATCTTGATTTGGTGTATCATCAATAGGTGCCGTCCTCACAGGTAAGTTCTTTCCTGGGGTCAGGTGAAGTGCGTGAGTGATGCAGGCGACCCGAGCGAAGCGTGGTGAGGAGTCGCTTGTGCCCTCTTGTCTTGGTGGCGTGGTGACAGTGGTTGTTGGTGCGTGTGGGGCCTCATCTCTGTGGTTTGTCTCCTTGACACTTTTCTTCCCTATCTCACTATGATCCCCGGGGTAATAGCCACGGCCTCGTGGCTGGATTTGGAAGATCCAGATGTCGCCATGGCGGGAGAAGCTTTTATGGCTTTCCAGGTATTTTCACCATGTGCGGGAGTGGTTGTCTGCTGCTCTGTTGGTGTTAGTATACACGGTAAGATAGGAGGTCTGATGCGTGTATTCCAGGCACATTTCCAATTCGTCCTGGAATCTGATGGTGGATATGGGGCCGGTTTCTTCGCCTCACTTCAACTTTTTGATGAAGGGGCAGCCAGGGTCGTTGGAAGAGCCGGAGTCAGGTAGTGGGGCCTTGACTGGGGAATACATGGTGCGAAGGCTAGGCGGGGCATCACGTGGAGGTGTTGTGCAGGTGGTGGCTGGAGGTAGAGTGATGGTTTGTTGTTTGACAGGTCCTGTCTTAAGGCCACTTGCAGACGAAAAAGTACCCTTTGACTTCACTGGTGCGTTGGTCTGGCAATTGATGATGGTAGAGGTTGGGCGAGTTGTGCTTCTTGCACTCGCTATTCTAAGTGCTGGTGCCCGAAGAAGTGAGTGAGGTGATAGGATGGTATGAGATAGTAGAGAAGAAGGTGAAAAGCTAGGAGATGGTGAAGAATTTGGAGAAAAACGATTGGTGGTGTTTTGAGAGATGGCCTGATCTAGTGCAAACAGGTGAGGGATGAAAAGAGGAGAAAGGTGATAACGGTGAGGTAGGCATGCAAGGCGGTGGTGGGGTGGAGGGTTGGGGGGGGGGGGGGGGTGTGATTGCAGGGGTAGGCCTAGGGTTGGGAGTGCGGGATGGGGGTGGTGGAGAGAGAGAAGATGAGAGAATGATGGGATCAGAGACGGAAGATTTTGGTGAGTTGGGGGATCTGCTCGAGCGGTAGGTGTGGGGCGAGATGGCGGGGAATGAAAGGGCGGGAAAAAGAGGGGGAAGAAGGAGAGGGTGAGGAAGAAGATGGTGTGGGGGAAGTAAGGTTTTGTGTGTGAGTGGAAGAATGGGTGGTGGGTGAAAGTTGTGAGGGTTGAGAAGGTAGGGGTGAGGGTGCTGACGAAGGAGGTCAGGTAGAGGAAGGTGAGGGTTTGTGAGTTGTGGTGGGTTGAAAGCGTTTGAGTTTAGAAGGTGGCGTTATCAAAGGACGTCAGGGTAAGGCCTGGCGAAGAAGGGTGAGATGAGAGCGAGGGCGTAGATAATATTTTGTGCAGGGGGAATTGAAGAAGGAGGGAGCCTTATGGGGAGAGAATGATCTGTGAGGTGTTGACAAGAAGGCAGGAAAGAAGGGTTAGCTGGAGAAGATGAAAAAGATGGGTAGAGAGGTGGTGATGGAGGTGATGGTGGAGAAGGTGAGAGGCCTTGGAACTCACGTAGGGTCTGGTGGCGAGGTATGTTGAGCTGCGGCGTTGTTGACGAAGTAGGGTTCTGTGGGGGCACCAACTTATCCCCTTCCATAGTCAGAGGACGGTCAATCCGAGACTCTCCGTGATAATTCACGATAATCTGATATGGGTGTGGGACCTTCGTGAATTTGTAGGGGCCAACGTACATGGGGCCTAGCTTGTTGGAGATGGGTAATTATTTTGGCCACCATGACTTGGTCATCCACGGCGTAGGGGCTCTGCGGGGGTGTTGTGTCTTGGGTTATGTCCTGGCAGACTTGTGCGGTGTGGAGAACGTTTTTTAGGTGTTGTAAGAGGTCGATGGAAACGTTGGAGTGGCTAGATGATAATAATAATAATAATAATAATATTTATTCAGTTAGCATTTTACAATGTTGGTATCACATAATATGTTACAAATATGACACGTACCAGCTCTGCATAATTCCAACTAAGGATAGCCCAATAAGGCCGTTAGGCGTATTTCCATTGGGGTCCTTGTGGGATTAGGTTGGCTGGGGAAAAAGGGGAAAATAAAAAATGTAGACATTTTAGAGAAAGTATTTCTAGGGGGTTATATTAAGATACCTTACATTCTATAGTTGGATTGGTCAAAATATTTCAGTAATCAATTCAGTTTGTTTTCCCTATCTCTTACATGTATGTCATATTTAGTAGTAGACATAAGCTTTGTGCTCCCTTCTCGCAGCTCTTCGGTTCAGGTGCTCCTTCAAGCTACGTCTGAAGGAATACAATGTTCTCTTTTCACGGACTGACTGGGGTAGGTTGTTCCAGTCTTTGATGGCAGTGAAGAAGAATGTTAGCTTACCCTGTCCTTGGATTCTCGGGACCGTAAAATTATACATCCTATTCCTCGTATTGTGTCCATTCCTTTCATTTGCTTTAACAAAATTACTCTGTAAATACGCTGGAGCTCTATCATAAAATATCTTGAAGGCATTAATGAGTCTGATTTGTTTGGCCCTGTCAGAGATATTGAGCATACCAAGTGACTGAAGTTTTTCATGGCCAACATGCGATCTGGGTCCTAGGTTCAGCATGAACCTAACCATTTTATTTTGAGTGACCTGAAGTTTGTGCTTTGATGATTTGGATGATGCAGAGTACCAGGATGACACAGAATAGTCAAAATGACATTGAACAAACGCTTGGCGTAGGGTCTTTTTAGTCGCCGCTGGCAAGCATCCCACCTGTCTATACATGTATTTTATATGTGCTCTACACTTACTCAGGATCGATTCCAAGATTGATTCACCTGACAGAGTCGAGTCCAGTTTTAGTCCTAGATATTTCACTTGTGACACTGTTGTTATAGGAATATCATTACAGTTGACCGAGAAGCCCTCAATGTCTTTCAATTTGCGTTTTGTTCCACATAAGATGGCCTCTGTCTTGTCCAGGTGAAGAGATAGCCTTTTGTCCACTAGCCAATCACTACACGATTCTAGTTATTTGGAAAGTGAGGCGGCAATACTTATTGGGTCTTTTCCTGAAACCAGAAGCACACTGTCGTCAGCATGCAGTAATAATTTACACGAGATGCTCAGTTCCATGTCGTTCACATAACAGAGAAAGAGTAAGGGACCAAGGATGCTTCCCTGCAGGACCCGACAGTTAATTGGCATAGGATCAGATAGATTATCATCAATTTTGACTCTTTGTGTTCTACCACTAAGATAAGATTTAAACCAGTTCACTGACCCAATGCCCATTGCTTGTAGTTTATTACAGAGGATATCATGGTCTACTGTATCAAACGCTTTTTGTAGATTAAGAAGAACCATACCGGTGTAGTTACCTTTAGACATTTCTTTACGAATGTGATCTGTAAGTGGATAAGACAGGAGTCTGTCGAGTAAATGCCTCTGAAACCTGATTGAAACTTGTAGAATAGATAATTTTCTTTGAGGTAGTGTTCAATTTGAGTGTATACAGCTCTTTCAAAAAAAATTGATACGATACATAATATGCTAACTGGTCTGTAGTTGCTAACATCTAATTGATTTCCTTTCTTGAATAGAGGGGTTACAATAGCTTCCTTCAGTTCAACAGGTACAGTGTTGGTGTTAATTGACAGGTTGATGATGTGGGTTAGGGACCTGCTATACCAATGGTTCCATCTCGTAGAAATTTGGCAGGAATTTTGTCTGGTACTGTGCTTTTATGTACATTTAGGTTAGGGAGCTCCTCAAATGTGTATTTTGGTGTAACATTTTGCAATCCAAAAGTGTTCGGGTGTATGCCTTTATCCCTGTAGAAATTTTGAAAGGTGGCAGTTGTTGTGGTGTATTTATTGAGAGGTTGCGGTAGGTTCTGTGCAAGTGTGTTTGCTATGGAGGTGAAGAAGGAGTTGAAGTAGGTAGAAATCTGTCTTTTATCATGGCAAAGCTGATCATTAATTTTGAGAGCAATATTATTGTTAGATGAATCCCTTGCCTTGTTGCTGTAGCCCGTTGTTTTTAAGTGCCTCCATAGTTTTTTTGGGTTACTCTGGTATTTCTCTGCCTTACTGTGGAAATAATTAGATTTCGCTGATTTAATTGTCCTGCTTAGTTTATTCCTAGCCCTGTTGAATTCATGTTTCAGACCTTGATTCTGTCTATGTTTCACTAGCCTTTTTAACAGTTTGTCTCTATGTTCTAGATGGTGTAGTATATCATTGTTGATCCATGGGTCTGATCTTGCTTTAATTCGTATATTTTTCAGAGGAGCTATTTCGTCTAGGATGTTTGTGATGATGGTTCTGAAGCCAACCCATGTGTCATTAACGTTTGTATTTCCAAACACTGGAGACCAATCTGTATTCCATAACATTTCCAAAAATGTGTCTTTGTTGTAGTTTCTGAGTGACCTTGTTCTAATGACCTTGTGATTCTCTAGGGTAAGTTTTGGAGTTTTACGTGTGCAATATGTGACGAAGTGATCACTTATCCCTGTCTGTATAACCCCCTGACTGTGATATTTTGTCCTCTCTGTTACAATTTACATGGTCTAATATTGTAGCAGTGTTATCAGAGATACGTGTGGGGGTTGTGATGAGTTGTTTGTGATTGTGCATCGTCAGTATGTGCCTATATTCTCGTACAAGCCCATTATTTCGTTGTTTGTAACACAGGTTAAAATCCCCTGGTATAATAGATTCATTCCGGGGGTCTAGTACTGACAAAGTTCGTTCAAATTTGTTTAAGATTTGTGTATCGTCTGGTGGCCTACAGCACACTCCAATTATGATGGGTTTTGTCCTAGGCAGGTGTAAGTCAATCCAAAGAGCTTCGTGGTTTTCTACATGGAGATCGTTCCTAATTGTGTGTGTGAGGTTGTTTTTTACATACAGACATACTCCTCCCCCTTGTCTATTACGACCATTACGAACCATATTGAAACCTTGAATGTTTATTTTACCATCGTTTATACTCGAGTCCAGCCAGGTTTCTGTAATTGCAATTATTGAAGCTTTGGACTTATTAGCTAACAAGCAGGGGTGCCACACCATATAGTCTCTCGTGGGGGGTGATGCCAATTCTCTAGGGCATGAATTCATCCCCAACTGAATCATTTTGACCTGGGCAGGCCAATCTTGTGATTGAAGGGCGAGGAGGCGAGTCCTGATCTGATTGTTGATCGTTTTGTGGCTCCTCTCGCAAACAGAGTTTCCTTTTGGCCACCAGTAGGGGGACGAGTGTGACACCTTGATGCCACAGATGTTGGAGAAGTGTTCCCAGACTTGGCCAGAGAATTCGGGGGCATTATCGGAGAGTAGCACTGTAGGGAGGCCGAAGTTGGCAAATACTTCGGTGGCAATGACTTCCGCTACTGTTAAGGCACTGTGTTCCTTGACGGGGCACACGACTAAGAAACGGGAGTACACGTCCACGAAAGTTACCACGTATCTCTTTCCCTGTTTGAGGAGAAAAGGGCCCACCACATCCAGGGACAGGATTTACCATGGTTGAATGGCTGTTAATTTGCCAGCTGGTCCTGGAGTTCTGGTCCTATCCTTTCCCAGGCCGCATGGCCTGCAGGCTTTGGCGACTCTCTTAGCTATGGTGGAAGGGCCGGCTAATGGTCCAGTATATTTGTTGGAATACTTGTAACATTTTCGTTTGTCCCAGGTGGATGTCATTTCTCTCATGAATGATGAGGAAGATTTCTTGAGCCGTGTGGGGGTCTACAGCTATGTGGCCAGACTCTGTATATAGGTGATCTCCATTCCGATGTAGATGGTAAAAGATGTCCTTGGGGATCCATTTTGGCTTTATATTAGTTAACCATGAAATTAGCAGGGTGGGGTTGTCGTTTTCTTTGGCTTGGCCTGGTCGCGTTTTCTGAGATGGTGTGTCTGGAGGAGTCACTAAACTGTTTAGTTGGATGAGGCCTTATATATCTGCACTGGTGGCGGGTAAACGGGAGAGAGCATCGACGTTGGTGTGGAGTTTTCCTGGTCTGTAATGGATCTCGAAATCAAATTCCTCCAGGGTTTCCTGTCAACGGACGAGGAAGGCACAGGTGGTTTCTGATCGCCGTAACTATTGTAAGGATTGGTAATCCGTGATGATATCGACTTTTGTACCCAGGAGGAAGGACCGGAAATGGTTTAACGCCCAGATGGCGCTGAGGCATTCTCTCTTCGTAGCTGCATAGTTGCGTTGGGCGGCGTTCAAGGTGGAGCTGGCGCAGGCGATTATGTGTTCACGCCCATCTTGTATTTGAGCCAAAACAGTTCCAAGGGACACGTCCGTATATAAGCGGAATGGTTGTTTATAGTCGGGAAATGCGACTGTAGGGGCTTGGATCAGGTGTTGTTTTAAGGTGTTGAACACCTTGTCTCTTGCTGGGGTCCATTCAAAGGGCTCGTCCTTCTTTGTGAGTTCGTGAAGAGGGCACGCAATGGCCGCGTAATTCTTCATAAACCTCCTGTAGTAAGTGGCGAGTCCCAGGAACGAGCGGACTCCCTTTGCCGTCCGAGAGGGCGTCTGGGCTGCGATGGCGGAGAGGTTCTGAAGATCTGGGGAGATACCCTCGGCAGAGATGACGTGACCAAGGGACCTGACAGTGGTACGAGCCACTGAGCATATGGCAGGCTTGAGCTTTAGGCCTGCCACTCATATTTGCTCAAGGACTTGCCGTAGTCGAGTTATGTGTTCCACCCAAGTCTTTTCATAAACTACTACGTCATCCAGGTAGGCCAGGCAGATTTCCCAAGTGAGGCCTTTGAGGACGGATTCCATGAGGCGAGAAAAGGGGGCAGGCCCGTTACAAAGACCGAAGGGAAGTACGTTAAATTCGTACAAGTTTCCCCCACTTGTAGAGAATGTGGTCTTCTGTTGATGTTCTTTCTGAATGAGCACTTGCCAGTATCCTGCCTGTAGATCCAACGTGTTGAATCATCGGGAACCGTGTAGAGAGTCCAGGGAGTCGTCTATCTGGATTAGGGGGGTGGCGTACTTGATGGTGACATCGTTCAAGCGACGATAATCCACACAGAACCTGGTGGATCCGTCCTTTATTTTTACTAAAACAACAGGGGACGACCAAGGGCTGACCGAAGGAGTCGCTATCCCCGTGTATAACATTTCCTGGACCTGGCGCTCCTCTTTTTGACGTTGTAAGGGATTCTTTCTTCTGGAGGGCTGACAGATGGTGAGGGCCTGTGGTATGAATCGGGTGTTCAAGAGCCTTGGTTTGTCCGATCTTTGTGGAACTTTGGGCGATCACGTCAGCGAATTCGTGAAGGACTTCCAGGAGTTGCTGGTGTTCGTCGTTTGTCAGCTCATCAGGAATGGAGGGGAATATGAGCTGTGACGTGCTGGTAGGTGTCGGAGATGTGTCCGCATCAAAAGTCTCGAGGTCGCCGATGATGAGGCCCTTGGGTAAGGTGATAAGCTCATCCATGATGTTGACAACCAGGACGACATTACGGTGGGGAGGCATGATGGCAGGTTGAATTCGACATCTGTCAGCTCGGGAGTGGTCTACCTCAGGAGTAAAAATCATGGGGTCGTCGGAAGTGTGACGCAAGGGTACCCATCGATGATGTTGAACAGGGATCTGAGTGATCTGTGTTGTCACTGCTGGGGCCAATATGGTGATGGGGGCAGGTGTGGGTGATTCCTGCGGTTCGACACATGTGGTGTTCGTCGTGATAGGTGGTCGATGACTATATATCATGGAGGCGGTATGCGGGGAAGTGGTTTTGGTAGGTGTCGAGCTTGGAATGGTCTTTGGGCTCTTCGGCTTTCGTGGGACCCTATTCCTTGGGGTGTGTTTATGTAGATTCATTGGTGGCTGATTTTGTTTAGTTATTATTTTTTTTTAAATATGAGCCTCCTTTGGCCGCAGTCTAATTCAGCTTGCAGCCGTTGCAGCACATCTAATCCCATGTAGCCATCATACTGCGTGCATTCGGAGTAAAATACTACAAATGGATGATGGCAGGCGGCTTTGGATCCGGGGTGGTGATGTGTATGGGGTGTGGTTTCAACCCTGAAGGGCAGAGGTGTGTCGCCAGCACTGATGAGAGATGCTTGTCATAATAGGTATTGAAGAGGCAGGATCTCGCAGCTCCAGTATCAATGAGGAGGCATACTGGTACTCCCTCAATCTTTGCTAGGTGGTAGATGGGAGGCGGCTTAATGATAGTTGGATCCTCCGCCGAGGCCATGATGGACGGGGGAGGATTAAAAAAACCTGAGGAAAGTCTTCTTCTTCTTCGCCTTCCGGGTTCTCCTTGATGGCTTTGATTGAGCTGGGATTTTCTGGGGAATATTCCTCTTCTTGATACTCTTTCTCAATCTCTAATGGCCGAGATTCTTCTTCGGCTGCGAGAACTCTGGGGGATTACCATTGTTGTTGTTTGGCAAGGGGCAGGTGGAGTTGCAGGCATTGAAATCAAACAGGTTGACCATGATTAGAGGCCTGTCACGGAATCTAGGAGTGGTAGTGTTCTTGGGTCGACCTCGATTTGGAGTGTGGGTGGATGGAAAAACCCTGTTCAGAGCATTGTTATGGGGGTACACCCTATTGTAAGAGAGTGGCCATTGTGGCTGTCTGCCCGTAGCTGGGCGGGGCTCCTGATCTCCATCATCTTTGAGGGTGTGTGGGGAATCTCTTGATGGCTCCCACTGTGGAGGTCTTAGGTCTGGTGGCTAATAGTTTCCGGATTGTTTTCAGGTCCTGGTCATATCCTACGGGGTCATGGATGGCGAAGTGTTCCCTGATAAGCGCAGGCAACACTCATAGTAATGTGTTGAAGATATGCTGTTGATGTTGCAGAGAGGTCTGGAGAGGGTATGCAGATCTAACATTCTGTGCTAGAAGTCCAAAGGGTGGTGTCCAGATCTCCCTCATATTTGATGTTGTCCAATTTACTTAGGGGGACGACAGAGCCCAAGGGAGGTTGGATCGCATTTATTATGATCTGCCGAAACTGTACCCAGGTGAGTTAAGGGGTAACTTGTCCAGCTACCAGGGACACGGCCTTTCCCAGGTGAATTAATAGGACAGCAATTTGTTCTTGGTCCGCTTGATAAGCCAGGCTGAGCACTGGATTAACCATATCCAGATATGTCCATATGTCATAAGTATCTACCTCATACTTGGATATGAGGTGTGAACGAGTTGCCATGATGACTTATGTGATAAAACGCTCTATTTCCTTCAATTCTAGTGCCGATTGACCTCTTCTTCCCAAATCAAGAACCACCGTCTGCTGCCAATGTTATACCAGGTCTTTACTTGGATTGTATTGACTAATTAGGTAGGTTCTTACTTGACTGGGGAAAAGGAGACCAACACAAACACAATTACGAAGGCAATAGAGGATAATATAACACAGAGTACAAACATAGATTATTCTTATTCTACAGTAACATAGGATTATAAGTGCAATGTTACATCAGACATGGATAGGTAATTATATAACAGCACGATTGAGGATCCACTAGGCGTATCAAGGGAAAGATCTTTGGCAGGTTCCGACAGTCTTTGAAGATGCGGCTGCATTGTATTCCTGATGACATCCTGGTCCGTGGTGGTGGTCCTGCCGTGTGACGATTGCAGAGTTGGCAAATACTACCTTGGGGTCTTCTGAAGATCAGCTGGGTTGAGGTCTTTTACGAATGCGAGCCGTTTTACCAGTGTCTTACACTCTTTTATCGTAGGACTTGAGTAGTGAGTCGTTTCATCACCAGTGTCTTACGCCCTAGAACACTTAAATTCTGATCTAACTACTATCTCCAATTGGGGCAGAGAAAACCTTGTTACCTTTAATGCTTCCAAAACCCAATTTCTCCATCTATCTACCCGTAAGGAACTCCCTGCCGACTATCCCTTATTCTTCAACAATACAAAAATCAATCCTTCATCTTCTCTCAATATTCTTGGTGTCTCTTTTTCTTCTGCTCTCAGTTGGAAGGACCATATTACCAGTCTTACTAAGGCAGCCTCCCAAAAGCTGGGTGTTCTCAACCGCCTTAGGGGGTTCTTTACCCCTGCACAGCTTCTTGCTCTGTACAGGGGCATAGTGCGTCCTTGTATTGAGTATTGTTCACATGTGTGGGGAGGTTCCTCTCACACCGCTCTCCTAGACAAAATTGAAAGGAAGGCCTTTCGTATCATTAACTCCCGTCCACTCACCAACTCTCTGCAATCTCTCTCTCTTCGCCGCAATGTTGCATCTCTCTCGCTATTCTATCGCTACTATAATAATCAGTGTTCCTCAGAGCTTTCCCAGTGTATGCCACCTCCTTTACGTAGGGCATGTGGTACCCGTCTTGCAACACAATCCCACCCCTACTCTGTGCAACTCTCCAACCCAAGAGTGAAACGTTACTCTCAGTCTTTCTTCTATTCAACAGCTGAGCTCTGGAACTCTCTCCCAGAATCAGTCTTTCCCTCTTCCTATGACTTAAATTGCTTCAAACTCCGTGTGTCCCGGCATTTTGGCTCGAATGTCCCTTGATTTTGGCCCTGTCACTCTTTCAACTTTGGGGGAGGCACTCGCTATAGGCAGTTCTGCCTTTTGCCTCCCTCACTCACATAGAAAAGAAAAAATATATATATATACGATTCCTTGACCTTGACTTCCTACAGGAATCTCTGAAAGAACTTTGATGTTAAATGTTGGGGTTATACGAGTACGAGCCGTTTCACCAGTGTTTTACACTCTCGTATCGCAGGACTTAAGTAGGGAGTTGTTTTACCAGTGTTTTACACCCTCCAGTACGAGTCTCTAACCCAGACTTCCTTCAGGAGTCTCTGGAAGAATATTGATGTTGGATCTGGGGTTTAACGAGTATGAGCTGTTTCACCAGTGTCTTACACTCTCGTATCGCGGACTTAAGTTGGGAGTTGTTTCACCAGTGTCTTACACCCTCCACTACGAGTCCTGACTGAGAAGGAAGCCGTTTCACCAGTGTCTTACGAGCTTCCAACCAGCCTTACTATTGTTGTAGGTTTACTATAACTAGAGCGCTTGTTGGTACTGCATACTGTAATTATAGTAATTCCTGTACCAAGGCAATGTAAAGATGTTGGGTGTTACCAGTGTGGCACAACAGGAATACTAGCAAATCTAAGGTACCTTCGAGAAATTTGTTGAGTAGTTCCACCAGTGTTTTACTCCCTCAAGGCAATTTCTTGGTTAATAGTCCCAAGATTCTGACACTACCCCTACCGGTGTGGTAATAGTATATTTCCAACTCTACTGATGATGGGGTAGGCTGAGATGGTCTTCCCAATTCCATCGTTCTCCTCAGTGAGGCATTTCGCGGCTAGAGGGGCGGTTGTGAGTGGAGGAGGGTCTTGGCCTGCTGCGGTAGCCCTTCTGGGAATGCGCGCCACGGCGGTGGTGCATCTCCGAGTAAGAATGGTGCGTGGTGTGTTGGTTTCTATGCACGGATTTCCCATCACGACGTCTTGAGGGTATATTTTGATTTGGTGTATCATCAGTAGTTGCCATCCTTACAGGTAAGTTCTTTCCTGGGGTCGGGTGAAGTGCCTGAGTGATGCAGGCGACCCTAGCAAAGCGTGGTGAGGAGTCGCTTGTGCCCTTTTGTCTTGGTGGCATGGTGGCTGTGGTTGTTGGTGCGTGCGGGGCCTCATCTCTGTAGTTTGTCTCCTTGATGCTTTTCTTCCCTATCTCAGGTTATGTAGTCATTGTCCAGCAACCCCACTGAGTTGTGCGGACCCTCACAAGTTGATGATTTACCAATGTAAACCCTCATAAATGGTGTGGCTTTGTGTTACCATGGGCATATTGAGTTAGGCCAATCTTCTCATAAAAAAGTAATATGTTTAGACAAAACTAGGATTGACGAGTTCTTCTAATCTAATTTATTATATATACAATAAAAACACATGGCGAGTTATACAATATTTGATTTATACATAAAATATGTGGTCTCCCACAATGAGACTGTAAGTTATAATCAAATTAAGAATAGTAAACAGAATGCAATAACATAATATAATATCAGATTTACCTCAGTTTGGGCTCGAATCTATATGTGCTTGAATTAGGAAATACAGGAATGGCTTAACTAGCGCATAATGATATGTATTGAATTAAACATTTCACATATCGCATAGGTTCTTAGATTTAATCAAAGGTAATTTATGAGCACAATTATATTAATACAATTATTACATACAAGTACTATACAAGGAAATGGTGATTTCGAATACTTGATATTAAGTTCACTATATGGAGAATACAATAGTTTAGCCTACCCGCATCTATTTGGAAGTATGTTTTCTCTATTCGCCCAACTCTCTAAGTAGTATGTTCACGAGGAACAATAATTAAGGTGTGCACGATGGATGTTATATTTATCAGAGTGAATTACTACTTTTAAATATCTTTATTGATGTTGCTAACAGAATGTCCAATCGTATGTGTAGAATATTAAATAGGGGATAGCAAAGGATAGTGCATGTGTATTGTATTCCTGAAGGGAGAAATACGTATGGCAAAGAAAGAACTCTAAAGGGTACTTCACACATACACGAAAACCATTGTGGGGACCACGATGGTTTGAATCATGGCAGTTCGCGGGTGGATTAGGTTTAAAAAACTGACAAAGAACCACGAAACGAAGGTAATGAGACAGCAACGAGACGGTATACGAGGGCGCCACAGCGGCATAATGATAATGACGAGATACGATTGCGAATGAGTACGATATTCGTTGGACAATTCCCTGCTTCCCTGCCCTATACCATTGTATTATTTCCACCCTACATATAGTTTCCTTCTACCTTTTTCTTAACCCTTTCAGGTCCGGGGGTTGCCGCTTAGTATTCGAAATAGAATTCTCTTAATCTCATAATTACCTCTCAAAATTTAGTTTTCTGCCAACAACTCGCTCAAAGACAACTGCAGAGGTTGAAGTAATTAAACTATAGGTTTATAAACACCCCTGATGGTCACAAAGGTTTAAAGTATCCCAAAATGATGCGATCGCATCCACATGTGCATGAAAGGGTTAACATACCTGTACATATATAATTCATACGTTCTAATCTCATCAGGACTAGAATCATAGCGATGGCGATGCAATTACATTGCAACATAGAAGGCGAATGCAATGCGAGGGTGCTGCGATGACAACGAGAACTTTTTTGGACCACGGACGTCGCGCTCAGATTTTGCTCGATTTGAAATTTTCTGGCCAGTAGACGACGCGCGCATATGCCGCTGAGATGCCGCTAGCCTCGCACATGATCCCACTGCAAGTACAACGATTGCCTAGACTTTGTGGCTCAGATAGCCCCTGGAGGTTGGGACCGGGAATCCCACCTCCAGAATTGTTAGGAGGAGGCTGTAGACGCCAGCCGAACAGGGCGGTACTCCCTGGGAGTGCTAGGTGACTGATAAAGACTGTTGGAACTCCTGTTTCACCACCTGGCCTCCCTAGCTGATCCTTTCAGTGTCTCATCAAAATGGAGGGCAACCCCAGCCTGCCCTCCAAAACACCTTCTCCTACTATTAATACATTATACTACATACGCCTTATATACTACACTAACGTTTCCAAGGAAAACAAATTACGAAACCTCGACCAGCCTCGGAGTCCCCGGGGGGGGGGGGGGGAACCAGAAATGCCCCCATGCTAGGTAACTGATAAGGACTGCTGAAACTCCTGTTTCACCACCTGACCTCCCTAGCTGATCCTTTCAGTGTCTCATCAATATTAAGGGCAACCCCAGCCTGCCCTCCAAAACACATTCTCCTACTATTAATACATTATACTACATACGCCTTATATAATACACTAACGTTTCCAAAGAAATAAATTGCCTTGGTTCAGGAAGTACTATAATTAGAGTATGCAGTACCAACAAGCACTTTAGTTATAGCAAAACTACAATAATAGTAAGGCTGGTTGGAAGAGCGTAAGACACTGGTGAAACGGCTTCCTTCTCAGTCAGGACTCAAAGTGGAGGGTGTAAGACACTGGTGAAACAACTCCCAACTTAAGTCCGCGATACGAGAGCGCAAGACACTGGTGAAACAGCTCGTACTCGTTAAACCCAAGATCCAACATCAATGTTCTTCCAGAGACTCCTGAAAGAAGTCTGGGTTAGAGACTCGAAGTGGAGGGTGTAAAACACTGGTCAACAACTCCCTACTTAAGTCCTGCGATACGAGAACGTAAGACAATGGTGAAACGGCTTGTACTCGCATAACCCCAACATTTAACATCAAAGTTCTCTCAGAGATTCCCGTAGGAAGTCAAGGTCAAGGACTCGTAGTAGAGGGCGTAAGACACTGGTGATGAAATGACTCACTACTTTAGTCCTACGATAAAAGAGCGTAAAACACTGGTGAAACGGTTCGTATTCGTAATAGACCACAACCCCGCAGATCTTCAGAAGACCCCAAGGTAGTATTTGCCAACTCTGCAATCGTCACATGGCTGGACCACCACCACGGACCAGGACGTCATCAGGAATACAATGCCGCCGCATCTTCAAAGACTGTCGGAACCTGCCAAAGATCTTCCCCTTGAGACGCCTAGTGGATCCTCTGTAATGCTGTTATATAATTACCTATCCATGTCTGATGTAACATTGCACTTATAATCCTATGTTACTGTGGAATAAGAATAATCTATGTTTGTACTCTCTGTTATATTATCCTCTATTGCCTTCGTAATTGTGTTTGTGTTGGTCTCCTTTTCCACAGTCAAGTAAGAACCTACCTAATTAGTCAATACAACCCCAGTAAAAACCTGGTATAACATTGGCGGCAGACGGTGGTTCTTGATTTGGGAAGAAGAGGGCAATGAGCGCAAGAAGTGAAGGAAATAGAGCGTTTTATCACATAAGTCATCATGGCAACTCGTTCACACCTTTTCATACCCAAGTAAGAGGTAGACAATTATGACATACGGACATATCTGGATATGGTTAATCCAGTGCTCAGCCTGGCTTATTAAACGGACCAAGAACAAATTGCTGTCCTATTATTTCACCTGGGAAAGGCCGTGTCCCTGGTAGCCGGACAAGTTACCCCCGAACTCACCTGGGTACAGTTCCGGCAGATCATAATAAATGTGATCAACCTCCCTTGGGCTCTGTCGTCGCCCTGAGTAAATTGGACAACATCAAATATGAGGGAGATCTGGACACCAACCTTTGGACTTCTAGCACAGAATGTTAGATCCGCATACCCTCTCCAGACCACTCTGCAACATCAACAGCATATCTTCAACACATTACTACAAGTGTTGCCTGCGCTTATCAAGGAACAACACTTCACCATCCACGACCCCGTAGGATATGACCAGGACCTGATAACAATCCGGAAACTCTTAGCCACCAGACCTAAGACCTCCACAGTGGGAGCCATCAAGAAATTCCCCGCACACCCTCAAGGATGACGGAGATCAGGAGCCCCGCCCAGCTATGGGCAGACAGCCACCAAGGCCACACTCTTACAATAGGGTGTACTCCCATAACAATGCTCTGGACAGGGTTTTTCCATCCACCCACACTCCAAGTCGAGGTCGACCCACAAACAACACCACTCCTAGGTTCCGGGACGGGCCTCTAATCATGGTCAACCTGTTTGATTTCAATGCCTGCAACTCCACCTGCCCCTTGCCAAACAACAACAATGGCAATACCCCAGAGTTCTCTCAGTCTAAGAAGAATCTCAGCCATTAGAGATTGAGGAAGAGTATCAAGAAGAAGAATATTCCCCAGAAAATCCCAGCTCAATCAAAGCCATCGAGGAGAACCCGGAAGGCAAAGAAGAAGAAGACCTTCCTCAGTTTTTTTTAATCCTCCCACGCCCATCATGACCTCGGCGAGGGATCCAACTATCATTAAGCCGCCTCCCATCTACCACCTAGCAAAGATTGAGGGAGTACCAGTATGCCTCCTCATTGATACTGGGCCTGCGAGATCCTGCCTCTTCAATACCTATTATGACAAGCATCTCTCATCAGTGCTAGCGACACATCTCTGCCCATCAGGGGAGAAACCACACCCCATACGCATCACCACCCCGGATCCAAAGCCTCCTGCCATCATCCATTTGTAGTATTTTACTCTGAATGCACGCAGTATGATGGCTACATGGGATTAGATGTGCTGCAACGGCTGCAAGCTCAGTTAGACTGCGGCCAAAGGAGGCTCACATTTAAACAAAATAATAACTAAACAAAATCAGCCACCGATGAATCCACGTAAACACACCCCAAGGAATAGGGTCCCACGAAAGCCGAAGAGCCTAAAGACAATTCCAAGCTCGACACCTACCAAAACCACTTCCCCGATTACCGCCTCCACGATATGTAGTCATCGACCACCTATCACGACGAACACTACCTGTGTCAAACCGCAGGAATCACCCATGCCTGCCCCCATCACCATAGTGGCCCCAGCAGTGATAACACAGATCACTCAGATCCCTGCTCAACATTAACGATGGGTACCCTTGCGTCACACTTCTGACGCCCCCATTATTTTTACTCCTCAGCTAGACCACTCCCGAGCTGACAGATGTCGAATTCAACCTGCCATCGTGCCTCCCCACAGCAATGTCGCCCTGGTTGCCAACATCATGGATGAGCCTATCACCTTACCCAAGGGCCTCATCATCGGCGACCTCAAGACTTTTGATGATTTTGACACATCTCCGACACCTACCAGCACGTAACAGCTTATACTTCCCTCCATTCCTGATGAGCTGACAAACGACCAACACCAGCAACTCCTGGAAGTCCTTCACGAATTCGCTGACGTGTTCGCCCAAAGTTCCACAGAGATCGGACAAACCAAGGCTCTTGAACACCTGATTCATACCACAGGGCCCCCCATCTGTCAGCCCTCCAGAAGAAAGAATCCCTTACAATGTCAAAAAGAGGAGTGCCAGGTCCAGGAAATGTTAGACACGGGGATAGCGACTCCTTCAGTCAGCCCTTGGTCGTCCCCCGTTGTTTTAGTAAAAAAAAAGGACAGATCCATCAGGTTCTGTGTGGATTATCGTCGCTTGAATGACGTCACCATCAAGGACGCCACCCCCTAACTATAATAATAATGTATACACCACTATTGTCCAACACCATATGGCACCACAGACACTTTAGACTTGCGGGCGCCTCTGGCACCCAGGCCTGTGGAGGCAGCAAGTCCTTCAGTTCACACCAGACTCTCACATAACCAACTAGCGTCTCGGCGCTCCTGTACTCAACCCTAGCCAATAAAGGATTGAAGAGTACTGGTGTTATATCTCCATTCATCTTTATTATATGGCGCAGTGTATATCAGTATCTGAACCTACATGGAGAACCTGCACTACCTAGCTGAGGCTGCAGCTGCTGTGGAAGCCGGCTTGCCGCCATGCGGTCCCTACCCGGCTACATCTACCTCCCAACCGGTCGAGCCTTCATTGCCCGATGCCCTGTCTCCATACCCATCCATCATCTACTTGAATGAAAGGATCGACGCCCTCCAATCGAGTATCGCCACCTTTCTACAGCATCACCAGGACCAGCAGAATCTACAACTACAACATCGCCCCGCGACAGCTCCACCACCGCCCCGCCAGGATCTACAACATCGCCCCGCGACAGCTCCACCACCGCCCCGCCAGGATCTCCAGCCCCACCAGCCTCTACAACATCAGCCCCAGGCCAGTAATGTTACCCACCAGGCTGACCCATCCTTTGCCTCACGCCCCACCAGTGATACACTTATTCATCCCTCTACACAGACACCCACACCTCATACATCTCCCCATGTCTCAGTGCCCCACCATATGCCAGTTACCCATGTCTCAGTGCCCCACCATATGCCAGCTACCCATGTCTCAGTGCCCCACCATATGCCAGCTACCCATGTCTCAGTGCCCCACCATATGCCAGTTACCCATGTCTCAGTGCCCCACCATATGCCAGTTATTCCCCACATGTCTTTATTACATATGAACATGACTAATCCCCTTACCCACCCTCTCAAGAGCGAATATCCCACACCCTCCCCAACTGACGGCCAGGCCCACACTGGTGTCGGTAGCGACGGTCGGTATTACGGCGGCCATTATGCCCCCCCTGGCTATCGTACGGCTGGCACCAACCCTCACGGCGCAGCCCCTTCTGCGCATGACGTCATCATACCACCACCACCTCAAGTCCCTTCCTACCCAGCCCAGCCACGCCCCGCCCCGCCCCGCCGGGCTGCCCCTACGCGGCCCCAGGCCGCTTTACATATGCCGGGACACGCCCTACGCAAATTCTGGGCTGATTGGGAGGTCTACAAGCGGCTCGTCCTTCTACCACCTCACGAGGCTACCATCGAGCTCTACCAGACGTGCGACCCTGCCCTTCAGAGTGCCATATTTGCTCACAATCAGGCGTTCTCCTCATTGCCAGAAATCGACCTAGCAACTCTCATCACACAACTCGTCCACCGACAACGGAACCGCGCAGCCGCTCGCCACCACTTCCGGTCTCTTCTCCAACAACCTACTGAACAGATCCGGGACTACGTCACACGTATTACGGAGGCCACTTTGGACTGTGGCTTTACCTGCCCCTGTTGCCACACTGATGTCTCTGACGAACACATACGGGACCAAGTGACTATCGGGATTAGTGATTCGTCCCTTCAGCAAGATGTTTTAACTAAAGACCGCACCCTACCTACCTTACAAGATGTTATCAACTACTGTGTGGGGTTCGAATCTGCGGCACTCGATCAGACGGCAATGCAACCGGGGGTACATGCTGTGAAATCACCATACCAGCGTCTCAAGAGTACTTACCCACGCCCCGCCCCTATCCAGCCCCCCGCCCAACCCACTCAGCCCCCGTCGCCCGCCCCACCACCTCCCCACGTCGGCCCCACTTCATCTCCCACACGTTGCTCCGGGTGTGGCCTATCTTCACATTCACAAGCCCAACGATCTTCGAAGTGTCCTGCATGGGGCAAGACCTGCACGGCGTGTAATAAACCTAACCACTTTGCCAAGGTTTGTAAATCCACCTCTTCCCAGTGCAGTGGGTGCGGCCTATCCACACACTCTCGAGCCGAACGCCCATCCAAATGCCCTGCTTGGGGCAAGACCTGCCCGTCGTGCAACAAACTCAACCATTACTCCACAGTTTGTCACTCCACGCCCTCACCTTCATCCGCGGCTGTTATCATTGGTACTATCAAACAGGCTGTTAACAAACCACCACCCGCACGGCTCCCCTCCTTGCCCATTACCATTTCTACTGCCATGTCGCCCCACTCTCACCCCACCAGCGTCACGGCCCACCCTGACACGGGCGCCCAAGTATCTGTGGCTGGTTTGCAATTACTACGGGCACTGGGCCTCCAACGCCACCACCTACAGCCTACTCACCAACGGATCACGGCCGTGGGGGGTCACACTCTCCAGGTCCTGGGTTATATGCCGACTACCATTACCGCCACCGACGTTGCCGGCACCCCCTACAGTACTGATGATGATATTTTTATTATTCAGGCACAGTCACCGTTATTTATTAGCATGTCAGCTTGTAGGGCACTACATATCATCCCTCCCGACTTCCCCACACCTACCCCCTGCATGGCCGCCCACACAGCCCAACCACCACCCACCTTGACCAGGACCCCTCCACCACACCGGCCCACTTCCCTCCCCTTCCCACCTAACGACCTGCACCTGTCTGACCTTCGTGACTGGTTCTTGTCACAGTTTGCATCTTCTGCATTTAACACCACCAGCGGCCCACTCCCCACGATGTCTGGCCCTCCCATGCACATCCACATCAAGCCTGGCGCATCTCCACGTGCCGTGCACACCCCTGCCCCTATACCACATCATTGGAAGGCCCAGGTCAAAGCAGATCTCGACAGGGACGTCGCACTGGGCATTATTGAGCCTGTCCCCATCGGTACCCCTACTACCTGGTGTTCTAGGATGGTGGTGGTCGCCAAGAAAACTGGACAACCCCGCCGTACAGTTGACCTGCAGGCACTCAACCACGCCTGCCTTCGGGAGACACATCACACCCCGAGCCCATTCAACTTGGCCCAATCCATCCCTGCAGGCACTCGTAAGACGGTCCTAGACGCCTGGAATGGATACCATGCTGTTTTACTCGACGAATCCAGCAGGGAGGCTACGACTTTTATCACGGAATTTGGCCGTTACAGGTATATCAGGGCCCCTCAAGGTTACTTGGCAGCTGGCGACGCCTATACCTGACGCTTCGACGCAATCATACAGGCTGTCCCTCGTAAGGTGAAGTGTGTCGACGACTCCCTTTTGTGGGACTCTTCAGTCGAGGAGGCATTTTGGCACACTTTTGATTACCTGGCCCTCTGTGCAACCAACGGTGTCACTTTCAACCCTGACAAGTTTACCTTCGCCGCCCCTTCAGTTGACTTCGCCGGACTCACCATCACAGACACTGGAATTAAGCCATGCACGTCCATGATTAAGGCCATCCGTGACTTTCCCACGCCCACAGACATCACAGGAGCCCGGTCGTGGTTTGGTCTCGTTGAACAGGTTGCCTGGGCCTTCAGCATCAAACCGGAAATGGCGCCCTTCCGGGAACTTGTGCAGTCCAAAACCCCCTTCCACTGGGATGAGGCACTCGACTGTACCTTTGCCACATCTAAGGACCACATCACACACCTGGTTGAGGAAGGGGTCTGCTCCTTCGAGATCGGCAGACCCACGTGCCTCGCCACAGACTGGAGCAAAACCGGCCTTGGCTTCCTCCTACTCCAACAACATTGTTCCTGCCCCACCGCATCTGCCCCCACCTGTTGCAAGGTCGGTTGGAAACTTGTCTTCGCCGGCTCCCGTTTTACCACACCTGCGGAGTCCCACTACGCACCCGTCGAAGGCGAGGCTTTAGCAGTGGCTGACGCCCTTGACAGATGCAGAATGTTTGTCCTGGGCTGCCCTGACCTCGTCGTTGTCGTGGACCACAGACCTCTACTGCACATCCTTAACGACCGGTCCCTGGACAACATACCAAACCCTCGCCTGTTCAAGATTAAGGAACGTACCCTACGATACCAGTTCACCATTCAACATACGCCTGGCAAATGGCACCGCGGCCCTGACGCTGTCTCCCGCTACCCGACCAGGCCCTCCGCGGACGCCCATGATGTGCATAGTGCGGCCGCCAGCGAGCTCGATATCCACTCAGTTGCCTTGGCCTCCCTCACCATGCTCGCCGCCATACCTGACCAAGTTGTATCATGGTCTGACCTTAAATCTGCCGGCCAACAAGACAGCGAGTATACCTCCCTTCTTCAGACCATCCCCGAGGGCTTCCCGGACTCCAGAGAGGCGACCGCCCCACAACTACGACAGTTCTGGGGTGTTAGAGACCGCCTCACTTCCGTCGACGGGGTAGCCCTCATGGATCAACGACCAGTCATCCCCCATCATCTTCGGTCCAGAGTTCTCGAGGCCCTTCACTCAGCTCATCAGGGTATGACTGGCATGAAGGCCCGTGCACGTGCGAGTGTTTACTGGCCAGGTATTGACAAGGCCCTACGCAACTGCCTGGATACCTGCCACTACTGCCGCGCCCACGCCCCGTCCCAGCCGAAAGAGCCACTCATGTCATCTGACCCACCCCAATGGCCATACGACCAGGTAGCCGCCGATTTTTTTCAGCACCAGGGCAAACACTACCTGGTCTACGTCGATCGCTTCTCCAGCAATGTCCACATCTTCTACCTGCCACCAGGTAAATGTGATGCTCACCACCTCATCTCGGCGTGCCGTACCCTCTTCACCCACTACGGAGCACCCCGGGTACTGGCGAGCGATGGTGGGCCCCAGTTTACAGCCGGGGACTTCCAAGAATTCCTGGAACATTGGGGTGTGTCACAGCGGGTCAGCTCTGCGTTCTACCCTCAGTCTAATGGCCGCGCCGAGCTGGCTGTTAAAGCAGCCCGCCGCATCATCGCGGACTGTACATCCCCCACTGGCTCTCTAGACAACAACGCCGCAGCCCGCGCCCTCCTCCAATACAGGAACACACCCCTCTCGACCATTGACAAGTCACCAGCTCAACTTCTCTTCGGCAGGACCCTACGGGACCACGTCCCCTGCAATCCTGCACTTCTCCACCTCCACCCCCACTGGCTTCTCTCGGCCGAAGCTCGTGAGGCAGCCCTTTTTCACCGTAACGCTGCCCTAGCCACATACTATAATGCTTCAGCCCGGCCTTTATCACCACTCCACGTCGGTGACCGGGTCTCCGTCCAGAACCAGGGGGGCAACAACCCGACACGGTGGAACAAGACTGGCACTGTAGTGGAGGTGCATCCACACCGCCAGTATACCATCCGGGTGGATGGGTCGGGGCGAGCCACACTCCGCAACCGCCGCTTCCTACGACAGCTTCGTCTACCGCCCTCCACTCAACCTACACCGCCCGACTCCACCACCGCCTCGTCGGACGCCAATAGGGGGGGGGAGATATAATAATAATGTATACACCACTATTGTCCAACACCATATGGCACCACAGACACTTTAGACTTGCGGGCGCCTCTGGCACCCAGGCCTGTGGAGGCAGCAAGTCCTTCAGTTCACACCAGACTCTCACATAACCAACTAGCGTCTCGGCGCTCCTGTACTCAACCCTAGCCAATAAAGGATTGAAGAGTACTGGTGTTATATCTCCATTCATCTTTATTATACTAACCCAGATAGACGACTCCCTGGACTCCCTACACGGTTCCGCATGGTTCAACACGTTGGATCTACAGGCAGAATACTGGCAAGTGCCCATTCAGAAAGAACATCAACAGAAGACCGCATTCTCTACAAATTGGGGAAACTTGTACGAATTTAACGTACTTCCCTTCGGTCTCTGTAACGGGCCTGCCACCTTCTCTTGCCTCATGGAATCCGTCCTCAAAGGCCTCACTTGGGAAATCTGCCTGGCCTACCTGGATGACGTAATAGTTTATGGAAAGACATTGGAGGAACACATAACTCGACTACGGCAAGTCCTTGAGCGAATATGAGTGGCAGGCCTAAAGCTCAAGCCTGCCAAATGCTCAGTGGCTCGTACCAGTCGGGTTCTTTGGTCACGTCATCTCTGCCGAGGATGTCTCCCCCGATCTTCACAAGCTCTCCGCCATCGCAGCCCAGACGCCCTCTCGGACGGCAAATGGAGTCCGCTCGTTCCTGGGACTCGCCACTTACTACAGGAGGTTTATTAAGAATTTTGCGGCCATTGCGTGCCCTCTTCACGAACTCACTAAGAAGGACAAGCCCTTTGAATGGACCCCAGCAAGAGACAAGGCATTCAACACCTTAAAACAACACCTGGTCCAAGTCCCTACAGTCGCATTTCCCAATTACAAACAACCATTCCGCTTATATACGGACGTGTCCCTTGGAGCTGTTTTGGCTCAAATACAGGATGGGCGTGAACACATAATCGCCTGCACCAGCTCCACCTTGAACACCGCCCAACGCAACTATGCAGCTACGAAGAGAGAATGCCTCGGCGTCATTTGGGCGTTAAACCATTTCCGATCCTTCCTCCTGGGTACAAAAGTCGACATCATCACGGATCACCAATCCATACAATGGTTACGGCGATCCGAAACCACCTGTGCCTTCCTCGTTCGTTGGCGGGAAACCCTGGAGGAATTTGATTTCGAGATCCATTACAGACCAGGAAAACTCCACACCAACGCCGATGCTCTCTCCCGTTTACCCGTCACCAGTGCAGATATAAAAGGCCTCATCCAACCAAACAGTTTAGTGACCCCTCTAAACACACCATCGCAGAAAACGCGGCCAGGCCAAGCCAAGGAAAACGACATCCCCACCCTGCTCATTTCATGGTTAACTAAAATAAAGCCAAAATGGATCCCCAAGGACATCTTTTACCATCTACATCGGAACGGAGATCACCTACAGTATATACAGTCTGGCCACATAGCTGTTGACCCCCACACGGCTCAAGACAGCTTCCTCATCATTCATGAGGGAAATGACATCCACCTGGGACAAACGAAAATGTTACAAGTATTCCAACAAATATAGCCTACTGGACCGTCAGCGGGCCCTTCCACCATAGCTAAGAGAGTCGACGAAGCCTGCAGGCCATGCGGCCTGGGAAAGGATAAGACCAGAACTCCAGGACCAGCTGACAAATTAACAGCCATTCAACCATTGCAAATCCAGCTGTCCCTGGCTTTGGTGGGCCCTTTCCCTCTCAAACAGGGAAAGAGTGGATGTGTACTCCCGTTTCTTAGTCGCATGCCCCATCAAGGAACACAGTGCCTTAACAGTAGCGGAAGTCATTGCCACCGAAGTATTTGCCAACTTCGGCCTCCCTACAGTGCTACTCTTCGATAATGCCCCCGAATTATCTGGCAAAGTCTGGAAACTCTTCTCCAACATCTGTGGCATCAAGGTGTCACACTCGTCTCCCTACTGGCGGCCACAAGAAACTCTTCTTGCGAGAGGAGCCACAAAACGATCAACAATTAGATCAGGACTCGCCTCATTGCCCTTCAATCACAAGATTGGCCTGCCCAGGTGAAAATAATTCAGTGGGGGATGAATTCATGCCCTAGAAAAGATGGCATCACCCCCCACGAGATACTATATGCTGTGGCACTTCCGCTGCTGCCCTTCCGCAATTTGGCAAAGTCATCTAGCCACTCCAACGTTTCCACCGACCCCCTACAACACCTAAAAAACGTTCTCCACACCGCACATGTCTGCCAGGACATAACCCAAAACACCACACACCCGCAGAGCCCCTACACCGTGGATGACCAAGTCATGGTGGCCAAATTACCCATCTCCAACAAGCTAGGCCCCATGTACGTTGGCCCCTACAAATTCACGAAGTTCCCACACCCATATCAGATTTTTGTGAATTATCACAGTGAGTCTCGGATTTGCCGTCCTCTGATTATGGAAGGGGACAAGTTGGTGCCCCCACAGAACCCTACTTTGTCAACAACGCCGCAGCTCAACATACCTCGCCGCCAGGCCCTACGTGAGTTCCAAGGCCCCTCACCTTCTCCACCATCACTTCCATCACCACCTCTCTCCCCATCTCTTTCACCTTCTCCAGCTAACCCTTCTTGTTAACACCCAACAGATCATTCTCTCCCCAGACGACTCCCCCCTTCTACAATTCCCCCCCGCACAAAATATTATCTACGCCCTCGCTCTCATCTCACCCTTCCTCGCCAGGCCTTACCCCGACGTCCTTTGATAACCCCACCTTCTAAACTCAAACACTTTCAACCCACCACAACTCACTAACCCTCACCTTCCTCTACCTCACCCCCTTCGTCAGCACCCTCACTCCCACCTTCTCAACCCTCACAACTTTCACCCACCACCCATTCTTCCACTCACACACAAAACCTTACTTCCCCCACACCATCTTCTTCCTCATCCTCTCCTTCCCCCTGATGCCCCACACCTACCCCTCGAGCAGATCCCCCAACTCACCAAAATCTTCCGTCTCTGATCCCATCATTCTCTCCTCTTCTCTCTCTCCACCACCCCCATCCTGCACTCCCAACCCTAGGCCTACCCCTGCAATCCCCCCACCCTCCCCCACCCCACCACCTCATTGCATGCCTACCTTACCGTTATCACCTTTCTCCTCTTTTCATCCCTCACCTGTTTGCACTAGATCAGGCCATCTCTCAAAACACCACCAATCGTTTTTCTCCAAATTCTTCAACATCTCCAAGCTCTTCACCTTCTTCTCTACTATCTCATACCATCCTATCACCTCACTCACTTTTTCGGGCACCAGCACTTAGAATAGCGAGTGCAAGAAGCACAACTCGCCATCACCAACTGCCAGATCAACGCACAAGTGAAGTCAAAGGGTACTTTTGCGTCCGCAAGTGGCCTTAAGACAGGACCTGTCAAACAACAAACCGTCACTCTACCTCCAGCCACCACCTGCACAACACCTTCACGTGATGCCCCGCCTAGCCTTCGCACCATGTATTCCCCAGTCAAGGCCCCACTACCTGACTCCGGCTCTTCCAGCGACCCTGGCTGCCCCTTCATCAAAAAGTTGAAGTGGGGCGAAGAAACCGGCCCCATATCCACCATCAGATTCCAGGACGAATTGGAAATGTGCTTGGAATACATACATCAGACCTCCTATCTTACCGTGTATACTAACACCAACGGACCAGCAGACAACCACTCCCGCACATGGTGAAAATGCCTGAGAAGCCATAAAAGCTTCTCCCGCCATGGCGACATCTGGATCTTTCAAATCCAGCCACGAGGCCGTGGTTATTACCCCGGGGATGATAGTGAGATAGGGAAGAAAAGTGTCAAGGAGACAAACCACAGAGATGAGGCCCCGCACGCACCAACAACCACTGACACCACGCCACCAAGACAAGAGGGCAGAAGCGACTCCTCACCATGCTTCGCTCGGGTCGCCTGCATCACTCAGGCACTTTACCCGACCCCAGGAAAGAACTTACCTGTGAAGACGGCACCTACTGATGATACACCAAATCAAGATAGACCCTCAAGACGTTGTGATGGAAAATCGGTGCATAGAAACCAACAGACCACGCCCTTCTTACTCGGAGACGCACCACCGCCGTAGCACGGATTCCCAGAAGGGCTACCGCAGCAGGTCCAGACCCTTCTTCACACACAGCCACCTCTCTACCCGCGAAATGCCTGACCGAGGAGAACGACGGAATTGGTAAGACCATCTCAGCCTACCCCATCATCAGTAGAGTTGGACAGATACTATTACCACACCAGTAGGGGTAGTATCAGAAAACTTGGGAATATAAATTGAGAAATTGCCTTGAGGGAGTAAGACACTGGTGGAACTACTCGACACATTTCTCGAAGGTACCTTGGATTTGCTAGTATTCCTGTTGGGCCACACTGGTGACACCCAACATCTTTACATTGCCTTGGTACATGATTTACTATAATTAGAGTATGCAGTACTGACAAACGTTCTAGTTAAATAAACCTACAACAATAGTAAGACTGGTTGGACGAGCGTAAGACACTGGTGAAACGGCTTCCTTCTCAGACAGGACTCGTAGTGGAGGATGTAAGATATTGGTGAAACAACTACCTACTTAAGTCTGCGATACGAGAGCGTAAGACACTGGTGAAATGGTTCGTACTCGTTAAACTCAAGATCCGACATCGACGTTCTTCCAGAGACTCTTGAAGGAAATCTGGGTTAGAGACTCGTAGTGGAGGGTGTAAGACACTGGTGAAACAACTCCCTACTTACGTCCTGCGATACGAGAGCGTAAGACACTGGTGAAATGGTCGTACTCATATAACCCCAATATTTAACATCAAAGTTCTTTCAGAGATTCCTGTAGGAAGTCAAGGTCAAGGACTCGTAGTGGAGGGCGTAAGACACTGGTGAAATGACTCACAACTCAAGTCCTACGATACGAGAGCCTAAGACTCTGGTGAAACGGCTCGTATTCGTAAAAGACCTCAACCCCACAGAGCTTCAGAAGACCCCAAGGTAGTTTTTGCCAACTCTGCAATTGTCACACGGCAGGACCACCATCACGGACCAGGACGTCGACAGGATTACAATGCAGCCGCATCTTCAAAGACTGTCTGAACCTGCCAAGGATCTTCCCCTTGAGACGCCTAGTGGATCCTCAATTTCCTGAATGTCCATATCTATATATTGTGTGTGTGTGTGTGAAATGCAGGAATGTCATTCCTGCATTTTTCAGATAGATAGATAGACATATAGATAGATGGATAGGTGGAGAGAGAGAGAGAGAGAGAGATAAGAATATATATATATATATATATTGTCACATCCCCCTGAACTTATATAACCTAGTTCAGTTGCATGTGTGTGTTATATTCACATAGCCATTGTTGAGAGGTGGGAAATGTCTTGCTTTCTTTCTCTCTCTCCCTTGCCCCACGTGGACCAGTTGCCACCAGTGTGGGGCCCATACAGTGCCACATTGGCATGTTTGGTAAGAGTGTAATTACTTTAGTTTATTTAGCTTTGTGTGATTAATGCAGTTTATCATAAGTTCACACAATGATGACTTATATTTATTTGATTACTTTTGTTGTTAATGAGAGCACAGGCTGCCTGAGATAATTAAGTATTCTTGCGATGCCTGGAGTCCTTCCTCGCCACGCGAGGCCCCAGCTCGACTCTCGCAGCTGCAGGGCCTTCACTCCAGTCTCGCCTCTCGCTGTAGCAACATCATTGTCTGACGTTGTTGGCTTGCTTCTTGATTTTCCTTTTGGATACCGCATATTTCTTTTGTTTCGTTGTTTGATTGGAGTATAGCAGGGGCTGGAGTCATATTGAGCATATTGTTTTGTTTCAACATCTTTAGTTTAATATTAATCACTGCATTCCTTTCTTCTTTGGCAATCTTAGTCTATAAGCTTCGACACTGTTTTCCTTGCATTTTTTTCCCTTTGTTTAACTGCATTGCATATTATTATTACATGTATTTATCCTTTATTATTGAAGTTGACATTCACAGTGCTTTGGAGGTATGCTCAAGGGTAGCATATCACAACCTACTGGGATGCCAACTCTTGTGTTTCATGTGTTAGGATAGTGCTTCAGACTTCCCCCATGTTTCTGCTTTATATTATTCCTAATTCCTAAGCGATTGGGCATTCTATGAAGTGTCTGGAAGTCTGGCAGTGTTCTGGTTTATCATTTAGGTGCAGTTTAGTATAACCTTAGAAGTTCTCTAGCATACTACACGCACTATGTACTAGACTCGGGGACAATAGATATTGTTGTGTCTCCTTGTGTTTCTGCTTTAATAGAGCAAAGAGGAAGATAACCATTTTTCCTAGAGAACCTGCGTGTCTTGGTGTTGAGTCAGATATTAAGAGCGTGTCTGTTGCAGGGTTGGTTTAGTGTGGTGGGCAGTTTTGGGTGCAGGTCTACAGCATTGGTGTCTTTTTGCTACGGCGTTGACTTTTTTCCAGTGCTGTGGGCTAGGCTATTTGAGCATCTGCCTCCCCTCGTAACAGTGGCGACCTCATGCCAGCATAGTGTGATAGTATAGAGTTCTTGTGGTGTGAAGCAATTATATTTAGATTGTCAGTAAATTGTTCTTGCAATTGAAAGTCTACGGACATAGTACTCTTATTTCATTAACCCGTGTCCACAACTATTGCTAAGATGTCGCATGTTGATTACATTCCTGTTCATATTGTGGGGAGGGAGGACGTTTTGCAGTTTATTACAACCCAACCTAGTCAAGAAGAGGTTGCTAGCAGGAGTAGTGATGAATTAAGACGGGTGTTGGAGGTGTATGGGTGGAGGTGCAGTGGTATGTCTAAGGCAGAGTTAGTTCAAGAGGCGTGCAAGTTGGCTGCGCAGCCTAGTGGTCCTTAATTTGAAGCTAGTACTTGTGTTGTGGATGATGGCACCATCCTGCATGTGCCGCAGTGTCCTAGCAGTCATGCTAGCTATTATTCTAATGGGGCCCTGAGTGGAGCAACAACTCCCGAGCAAGGTGATACTGTATTTAGGCAGTCTCCTACTAATACCACCACACCTGCCACCGCGCTTCCACCGTCAGCATTTAACCCTATCAGTGCGGCCCCTTCATTTTCACAGGGCTATGTTCATGCCCTTTTGGCCAGTACATTTGTTTCAAGTTATGCTAATCAGTGGTGGTAACGAAAAACGCAGCTATTCATGCCTTCAGGCTGTTTACAGTCTTGTCCCTCTTGTCTCATTATCTCGCGATTATAGCCTATGGTCATGGACCCTTCCCTGCTGCCCACTTACCAAAACTAAAGTGTAGTCTGATAAATTAGTCATGTAGTTGTCATTTCCCCATTGTGTTTGGCCCAGATACAAAACAATTTTCCTCTGACACATTTATATATAATCAGGCAATGTTCGTCAAATTTTCGTCACCCACTATATAGGCTACTCAATTTGATGTAAAATCCTCAAGAGTCGTCAACCGCTGCATATATACTTTACACATTTATATCAGAACATTCTCAGTATTTGTTAAAGAATCGCCACCCATTTTATTTGTCCGTTGACACATTTATATACAAACATTCTCAGTAATCGTTTAGCAATTGTCACCCACTCAAATTGTATGCTTGCCTGGGTACTGCTGGGGAGAGGGTGTTGAGGGTGAGTGTCATCACTCAGATAAGGTGGCGATACAAGCCAATAGATTAGCACCCAGACTTTGGGTTAAGTTGACACACAGGGTTTGCGGCTCTGTTTGGGATGTCTGACGTAAAGTAATGTATGAAAGGATTTGTGTATGAATAAATAATTATATTAGTTTATGAACGTTCCCTTTTTTCTTTCTCACGCAGGTGTTGAATGGTCGGGTGAGTCGGGTCCTGGACCTGGAGGAGCGGATGCTGAGTCTCGCCAAGAAGAAGACGCAACTGGAGGATGTGGTGGAGTCATTTGGAACCTATATGCAGAACACCCTGAAGTCCCTTCACCTCAAAATTGCTATGCAATTTATAAGCAATGCTGTTGGATGCTTGTTTAACTTCACCCCCTCCCCCGCAGTAAACCCCACTTTTATCTACATCTGCCACACACGACCAAAGTGTCCACACCCCAAAACGTGGGATCGATATAGATACATAATAAATACATGTTTTCCCACAGTACATACAAATACGAATTATATCTGATTTTTTTTTTTTTTTTTTTTTGTCTGTGATGGATGGAGAGGAAACACATAATAAATACATGTTTATCCACACCACATAGAAATACAAATTGTACCTGATTTTTTTTCCCCCGAAAAATACATACATTTATTTTGATCTTTGGCCTGGTGGATCATGCAATTGTAAACAAGTAAAGTTGGCCTTAGCTAACTTTGGATATTTTACATGTTTCATGTGACCGGACCAAACATTAACATAAATTAACCCATTTTTCGGAATTCCATTTATCCACATTCCACTTGTACCATGTCATCTCATCATCATTTCAAACAGGGCCTATTTTTTGTTTATATAAAATTATCTATTAAGTTCTTTGCAATTTTTGAATAAACAAAATTCAAAATGTATTTGTCGTCTTCAATTACCCATTTCACTAACCTTAGATCATGTCATCTTGCCAAGAGACACGACCTGCTCCTTGGGTGTAGTATTCCTTGAGGTACAACCTCACTCGCTTCCCTGCTGCCGACGAAGTATTAGCGCAAGGGGTTCAAGTGAGGTCTTGTCGCCACGAACCAGGGTTCACACGGCGATTGATGTGGTCATCCTCATCAACCCGCGCGATGTAGTGGGTGGGGTAGCGAGTCCTGAGGAGGTAGTGGAGACGAACAGATTGCCATTACTGCTGATTTCACATTCTTGGGCTCAATGAGAAGTGTAGTCAGCAGTGGGTGGAACCTAAAAAGGATAAGGGAAAACAAAAATTAGTATAAAGAATGTAAATAAAGGTAAACAAATAAAATTGTTGCTAATCCAAATAAACAGACATATGAGTAAAGAATGTCAAATAGATAAACAAATTAAATTCTTATGTGACAACATAATTTTATATGATGGGTAATAAAATAATAAATGTCTATACAGACATTCATACACATACATCAATACTAATGACTTGACTTGTTTACCTGTTAGCCATAATCCCGAAGGCATTTTCAATTACTTGACGAGCTCTGGAGAGGCGGTAATTTTCCGGGGAGGGAAGGGAGAAAGTACAGTAAACCCCCGCTAAGTCAGACTCTTTTTACTCGGAAACTCGCACTTCTCGGAATGGCATAGGCCTCTCGGAAATGTCCCTGTATATCTCGGCAAAATTCCGAGATATCCGATTTGTATCCGAGGGACTACAGTGGCTTGTCGGACAGGTGGCCATATATCTCGGAAATTCCGAGATATAAGAGTAAAACTCCAAGGGCCCAAGTGGTCTGTCGGACCGGTCACCTCACAACTCGGAACATACCAGAAAATTCCGAGATATCTGTGGCATCATCCCCAAGCCACGGACACCCTCACGTGGCATGTCTCCATAACAACCACTGCCCCCGCATGCACCCCCCACCCAGTATCCTCTGTCCCACTCCCCATTTGTTTACACTTAACCCTCCTCTCCCGCCCGCCTGCATCATCCTCAGTCCTCTTGTTTCTCTCGTGCGCACTGTACAGTACTGTATTCGTCAGCCATTATGCCTCCCAAGGCTAAAGTGAAGCGTAAAGTGATATCCGTATCTCTGGAGACGAAGCTGCAGATGCTCAGGGACTTGGATGGCGGTATGAGAGCCAAAGCCTTACAAGAGAAGTATGAGCTTGGGAAGTCTACTGTTTTCGATTTTATCCGAGATAAGGAAAAGATCCGACAGCACGGAGCCGCCCTTCTTCATGGCCCAGCCTCTTCAGAGATATTCCGGAAAGCTAAGTTGCCCTTCCCGGATATCGACGCAGCAGTCATCAAGTGGTACCAGCAGTTGCATGCAGAAGGTGTGCCAGTTCGAGGGATAGAGATACAGCACGCCGCAGAGAGACTTGCTGGCTATCTTAATCACCCCGATTTCAAGTGTAGTGAAGGTTGGTTGTGGCGATTTAGGAAGTGCCATGGCCTGTCTAACAGGAGTGTTTGTGGCGAGATCCTGAGTGCCGACACAGCTGCGATCGGTCCTTTCACTGAACATCTTAAGAAAATTATGACCGATGAACATCTACAGCTATTCCAGGTCTACAATGGAGATGAAACCGGACTGTACTGGCCGTCCCTTCCTACTAAGACCCAGGCGTACCACGAGTTAACATCGACTCCCGGACATAAGACTGTCAAGGAGCGCATTTCTGTGTTATGTTGCGCCAACGCTGACGGGAGTCACCGCCTCACACCTACTGTTGTAGGGAAATCCCAGAAACCAAGAATCTTAAAGGATTTAATGAAGACCAACCAGCTGCCTGTGGATTATTATGGGGCCAAGAGTGCTTGGTTCAACCAGCGCATCACAGAGGAGGTGTTTCATGCACGTTTTGTGCCTTCAGTGCGATCTTTCCAGCATAGGATCTATGGTATCCCTCCTGACGATGCCATTGCAATCCTCCTGCTGGATAACGCACCTGCACACCCGTGTACCTCTAAGTTGGAGAGCTCGAATGGTAAAATAAAAACTATGTATTTGCCCCATAACATAACCAGTGTTATCCAGCCCATGGACCAGGGTATCATCGAGAGTTGTAAGAGGCGATACAAGAGGACATTTCTCGAACAGTGTCTTGTGATCGTTGAGGATGGGATGGACGAGGAGGGCTACGTGGACGAACGAGGCAAGAAAACACTGCAAAATCTAAAGAAGTACACCCTCCGTGATTGTATCTACAACTGAGTCGAAGCTTGGAAAGAAGTCTCCTTTAACACTCTGAAAAACAGATGGTGTAAGCAGCTTGATATCCCCAAAACCAACGATAATGGCTTCATTGGGTTCAAGGCAGGGGATTTCCGCAACCTACTCCAGCAGGCCAACCAGGGTGACCTTCCAGAGGCAGAGGTGGAGAACTGGATACAGTAAGATGTCGATCTACCAGGCCATGAACACAGGACTGAAGAAGAAATTGCTACAGAGGTGCTCGGTGGCACTGTAGAGGAGGAGGCAGATGAAGACGCAGCAGAAACTGGTGAGGCAAAGGTCAGCCTAGCCAGTGTCCTGGATTCATTTGATACCATTCTTAAGTACCTGTCGCAAGAAATGGATGAGAAGTTAACTTTTCTCTATGAGCCCCTTCGAAGTGGCCGCTTTACTGTGCACAAGGCCTACCTGGACAGCAAGAAGCAACGCAAGATTAGTTCCTTCTTCACTCCAACGCCAATATCAACCAGACCTCGAACCTCCTCTGCTGCTAGTTCAGTCTCAGTTTCATCAACCTCCTCCCTTGCATCGACCTCCCTCAGTACAGCTGACACAATCCCATGGTCAGATCTATCCATGGACCTACTGTAGATATCTGTAGTGACATTGACGATGTGATGGCTTTGCCTGAGGGTAAGGGTAAAGGTCCTATGAGCGGTAAGGGACATGGTCCGAAGAAAAGTGGGGGTGTGGAGAACAGTGAGGTGGCGAAGAACAGTGTGATGGAGAAGGACAGTGAGGTGGAGAAGGGGAGTGAGGTTGAGAGGGACAGTGAGGTGGAAGAGAACAGTGCAATGGAGAAGGACAGTGAGATGGAGCAGAACAGTGAGTTGGAGAAGCGGAGTGAGGTGGAGAAGAACAGTGAGATGGAGAAGGACAGTGAGATTGAGAAGGACAGTGAGATGGAGAAGGGGAGTGAGGTGTAGAAGAACAGTGAGGTGGAGAAGGGGAGTGAGGTGGAGAAGGAAAGTGATATGGAAGAGAACAGTGCAATGGAGCAGAACAGTGAGGTGGAGAAGGGGAGTGAGGTGGAGAAGGACAGTGAGATGGAGAAGGACAGTGAGATGGAGAAGGGGAGTGAGGTGGAGAAGGGGAGTGAGGGGGATTCTAGGCAGTGAAGTGTGGGGATGGGAGAGAGGGGAGGTGGGAGGGGGGAAAAGACAATCAAGGAATAACCATAAAAAACTACAGCAAGACTACATACAAACCTACAGTACACATCACAGGGGAAGGAGTGAAGAAGGGACCCGTTTCCAGTCTTTCTTATGGGAAGATAAGTGTTCCTGATCAGTACATTACAGTATAGTACACTGTGCTATACAGTAATGTATAATGTATAATGTATAATGTTCACTAAAAATATTGTACTGTTGTATTCCCTTTATACTACTACATGTATATACCTGTATATTTACCTGTACATTAAAATATATTATGTCTGCCGTATACCTGTAAAGTACTGTAATTAATCTTGAATCTACGTTGTTAGTGATAGGGTAGTCTCCGTTTTCTCTGGTGGCTCGGACTCCCTCTTCTAATTCGGAATTTTTCCTCTCTTAAGTCGGACACTAAGTCGGACAGTCTCCGTTTTCTCTGGTGGCTCGGACTCCCTCTTCTAACTCGGAATTTTCCCTCTCTTAAGTCGGACACAAAGTTAGACTTAGGACATCTCGGAAAATCGGACTTCTCGGAAGTGGTCTCCCCCCAATTAGTCCGATTTAGCGAGGGTTTACTGTATCTTTGATAGTCGTCTGGCATTCGCCATGTTCGCACAACCTCCGCGGTGTTCGCAATCACATCGTACAACATTTGAAGGTCAATCGCCCTGCAATCGCTACTGTCGCCATCATCGATCGCCACATTCGACCTTATTCGCCATCAATTGTCGCACATCATTCGTCATTATCGCTAAAATGTTCGCCACAATCACACTGTGACCGTACTTCTGTCGCACTGCAATCGACAAAATTCGCCATTTTCGACTCATTCGCTTCTGAAAACGCCCAATTCGCCACGAATTAACGGACATAGAAAGAAAAACTAGTTGCAGGGCGTTCGCCATCGGCAATTCGCACAGTGGAATACCGCCTTTAGATCCCTGAGGGAAGGAGGAAGTAGGGTTGAGATTATGGTTAGGGGTAGTACATATGTCATCAGGTTAAGATAAAATGGTGAGGGTCTTATCTAAGGGCTGGAAACGCTGCACAAATCTGTTCCTGTATGTGTGTGATTCCCCATGGTAGTTGATTGTGACCTGGTAGCAATTTGGAATGGTTAGTATTTCAAAGAGGCCTTGGTATCTAGGCACTAGTTTGGAGGGTACTGGTAGTCGTGCTACCATGACAAGGTCCCCTACTTGATGAGGGCTGGTCTTGGGGGTCTCATCGGGTTTCAGGTCTTGGAGGTATTGTAGCTGACGAAGACGGTTGCGCAGATGTACGAGGTTGGTGTTGAGGGCTGGCGAAGGCTCGGAAGGAGCGGTGAGGTGGTGTCCCAAAGATCATTTCATGGGGTGTAGTTCCATCTTCTCGGGGGCAGGTGTTCATTCCCCACTGGACAATCCTGACTTGGCTTGGCCAGTCGGTGGTGTTCATCTGTTGGAGTCTGGTTCGGATCTGGTTGGCAATTGTCCGGTGGCTTCTCTCACATATAGAGTTTCCCTTTGGCCAGTATGGGGGGGAATGGCTAATGCGGAATCCACATACTTCGAAAACCTGGTCCGAGATTTGTCCTGTGATCTCTGGGGCATTATCAGAATGAATGGCTTGCGGAAGTCCGAAATACTGGAAGACATGTTGGAGAAGGGTTTCAGTGACTGATAGGGTTGTATGTTCTTTGGCCGGACAGGCTATTACATATTTAGAGTAGGTATCGATAAAGGTGATGATATTGTGATACCCTTTGGCACTATCCATAGGTCCCATGACGTCCACGGCCAGGAGCTGCCATGGCTTGGATGCGATTAATTTTCCAGAGGGTCCTTGTTTGGTCTTTACCGAGGGCACAGGCTTGGCAGGCTTCGGTGATTTGGTTTGTGGTGTGTAGGGTCGTGGCGTCCAGTAGATATCTTGGAAGGTGGCGATGAGTTTTTTCTGGCCGAGATGAATGCCATTGTGGGAGTGTAGAGACGTCATAATTAGGTGGGCGTCTTCAGGGCTGAGTACAATCTTGCCCTCGGTGGTGAAGAGGTGGTTTCCTCTCCTGGTCAGGCTGGTGAAGATTTTTTCTGAGATCCAGGTTTTTTTCTCGTTTTTTTGATAAGCCTGTATTAGTGGGTTGATGGTTGGAGAGGTTTGATCTGGATTTTTGATGACCTTAATGGGTGCCTTGGATATTATTTTATTTTATTTTTTTTCTATGTGAATGAGGGAGACAAAAGGCATAACTGCCTGCAGCAAGTGCCTTCCCAGATTTCAAAGAGTGACAGGGCCGAAATCAAGGGACGTTTGAGCTATAATGCCTGAAAACACGGAGTTTGAAGCAATTTAAGTCATAGGAAGAAGGAAAGACTGATTCTGAGAGAGAGTTCCAGAGTTCAGCAGTTGAATAGAAGAAAGTCTGAGAATAGCGTTTCACTCCTGGGTTGGAAAGTTGCACAGAGTAGGGGTGGGATTGTGTTGCAAGGCGGGTACTACGTACCCTACGTAGAGGAGGTGGTATACACAGGGAAAGCTCCAAGGAACACTGATTATTGTAGTAGTGATAGAATAGCGAGAGAGATGCAACATTGCGGCGAAGAGAGAGATTGCAAAGAGTTGGTGAGTGGACGGGAGTTAATGATACGAAAGGCTTTCCTTTCTACTTTGTCTAGGAGTGCGGTGTGAGAGGATCCTTCCCACACATGTAAACAATACTCAATACAAGGACGCACTGTGCCTTTGTACAGAGCAAGAAGTTGCACAGGGGTAAAGAACCCCTTGAGGCAGATGAGCACACCCTGCTTCTGGGAGGCTGCCTTAGCGAGACTGGTAATATGGTCTTTCCAAGTGAGAGCAGAAGAAAAAGAGACACCGAGAACATTGAGAGAAGATGAAGGGTTGACTCTTGTATTGTTGAAGAATAAGAGATAGTCCTCTGGAGGTTCCTGAAGGGTAGTAAGATGGATAAATTGAGGATATGGGCAATCGGTGGTGTTTTTAGTATCCGATTTTCGTAGCCATTGCAGGGCTTGGTGGGCTGTGATGATGGTGATTTTGACTCTGGCTAGGTAGGCACGGAAATGTTGGAGGGCCCAAATGATGCCTAAACATTCCCTTTTGGTGACGGGATAGTTTTCCTCGGAAGGCCAGGAACACATCATCGCCTGTGCTAGCCGAACCAGCTAGCACAGGCGATGATGTGTTCCTGGCCTTCTCTGGTTTGGGACAGCATGGCACCTATTCTGTATAAAGAGACATCAGTGTAGAGACGGAATGGAAGCTCGTAGTCGGGAAAAGATACTACTGGACCTGAGATGAGAAGGTCCTTGAGGGCGTGGAATGCTTGGAGTCTCTCGGGAGTCCACACAAATGATTCGTCTTTCCTGGTGAGGTCGTGTAAAGGTTTGGCTATGGTAGCGAAGTTTTTGACGAATCGACGGTAGTACGAAGCCAAGCCTGTAAAGGCGCGTACTCCTTTCACTGATGTAGGTGGGTCCATATCTTTGATGGCTTTCAGCTTCTGTGGGTCTGGGGCAATGCCCGCTTCTGACACACTGTGTCCCAGGAATTGGACTTGGTTCCGGGCCATGGTGTATTTGGTGGGCTTGAGTTTGAGGCCAGATTGTCTGATTCTCTGGAATACTTGGGTGAGGCATGGAGATGCTCTTCCCAGGTTCTGCCAAAAACGATTTTGTCGTCCAGATATGCCAAACAGGTTTCCCAAGTAAGTCCCTGTAGCACTGATTCCATAAGTCTTGAGAATGTGGCAGGTCCATTCCATAACCCAAATGGTAGGACAGAGAATTCGTAGAGCCTCCCTTCGCTGGTGGAGAAGGCTGTTTTTTCTTGATCCTTGGGAACGACGAGAACTTGCCAATATCCGGACTGGAGATCGAGTGTTGAGAACCACTTGGCACCTAGTAAGGAGTCCAAGGAGTCATCGATACGGGGCAGGGGTGTGGCGTCTTTGATGGTGACATCGTTAAGTTGATGGTAGTCGATGCAAAATATTGTGGTACCATCTTTTTTTTTTACAAGGACGACAGGGATGACCAAGGGCTGGTGGATGGGTGAATAATACCTGCATCTAACATTTCAGCAACTTGTTTTTCCTCTTCTTTACGCCGAAAAGGGTTCTTTCAGCGGATGGGCTCTCGTTCTGGAGGGCCAACTGTGTGGAATGGGTGTTCTAAGACGTTGGTGTGTCCTACTTCTTGGGATTTGGTGGCAAAGATGTCTTGGTAGGTGATCAGGAGGGTGTGTAAGTCCTCTTGCTGTTGAGTTGTGAGGTGAAGTGGCATTTCTGGTAGTTTTGAGGTGATGGTGATATGAGGTGTCTTGGTGATGTTGGTAGGCTCATCGTAGGGTTCTAGTTCGCCGATAGTCAAGCCTTTGGGTAGGGTGATAGGCTGATCTGAGATGTTGGCAATCCGGACAGAGTTATTTCTGAGCAGAGCTGGAGCGGTCAGGCAATCTCGGTTGAATGGGCTTGCTAAGATGGGGGTGAGTATGAAATCTCCTGGTGATGTAGACTGGATGGGGATCCATTGTTCATGATGTGGAGGTAGGGTGATATTCTTGGTGGTGATGGCTTGTGAAATCTTTATGGTGCGGATGGTTTGTGGTAGACTTGGGCAGGCAGATGGTGGCTTTTTGTTCCTCCGAGGGGGTGGTTTTGTTGGTTGAAATGTTAATTTTCTGTCAGAAATATGGATGGTGGCACTTAAAGTTGTGAGTAGATCAAAACCCAGGTATCCATCGTAAGCTGTCTCTTGTGATGGGAATACCATAAAAGCATGGTATTGGCCGTGGTTGGGGGTGGTGGTGCACGCAGAGAGGGGCTGTTACTCCTTGGCTGGGGATGATGTTGTCGGCATCAATGAGAGTGGTAGGTGAGGATTGGAGTGGTCCAAAGGTGGGTTGATGCTTCTGATGAAATGATGTGAATATACATGATTTAGCGGCCCCTGTGTCTATGAGGAGCCGGGACTTGGCTCCTTGTATGGTTAATTGCGTGTTGAGGCTTGGATGATGAAATGGCGCCTCTTTCGCGAGCCCCCGCCAGTCTAACAATAGGTTGGCGGGGGCGGGTTAAAAACCCGGTCCTTTAACCTGTGGAGAACTGGCAATTTCTTCTCCGGCTTCTGCTACAGGGTATTCTTCGCTGTCATCTTCTGCTCCTCCGGTTCCATCTACGAGGATGGTGGCGACCCTCTTGGGTGGCTTAATCCAGGGAATTTGCCCCCAGAATGCGGGCACACGAGGGCGTCTGACCACCAAGTCTGCGAAGGACTTCTTCATGGAGACTAGGGGACATTGAGGGCCACAAGACTTCCAGTCGACCGGTTTCACTCCAGCCCATTCCTCCGGCTTATCTGAGTTGCGGGTCATAGGGTAGAAAGTTGCTGGACTGGCTGCCTGTGGTTTAGTGGGGGCACGACTTATTGCAGCGATTTGACCTTGCTCACGGGACTTCTGCAGAGCCAAGATCCGGCGTATAATGGGTAGATCCAGGTCGTATCCTCTGGGCTCCGTGATAGCGAAGTGATCCCAGACGGCAGCAGGAAGTATCCTCAAGAGAGTCCTTCTGATATTCTCTTTCTTCTCTCCTGCTGTAGCTTGAGTGAAGGCTGTAGAGGCGAGGAGATTCAGTTTGCTAATGGTGGCATCTAAATCTCCTGAATAAGTCACCGCGTGGAATTGTTGATCCGCGATGACCCATTGCCCATATCCTCAATTTATCCATCTTACTACCCTTCAGGAACCTCCAGAGGACTATCCCTTATTCTTCAACAAACAATACAAGAGTCAACCCTTCATCTTCTCTCAATGTTCTCGGTGTCTCTTTTTCTTCTGCTCTCACTTGGAAAGACCATATTACCAGTCTCGCTAAGGCAGCCTCCCAGAAGCTGGGTGTGCTCAACCGCCTTAAGGGGTTCTTTACCTCTGTGCAGCTTCTTGCTCTGTACAGAGGCACAGTGCGTCCTTGTTTTTTTTTTTTTTTTTTTTTCTATATTCCAACTACTCCCTCTCGGGCATAGGCTGATAGCCTTTACACTCTACCGCTGAACACGGTGAGGCCCGTGAGGTCTTGCTCCAGTCTAGGGAGTGAGACATGCAAAGCACCTATTCACGGCTCGAACCCAACTCCATCTCTGAAGCTGCTTCGGCTCTGCGCTTCACAGTCTCACTCCCCAGGCTCGGACCCTCACTCTCAGAACGCCACCTATTGAGCAATTAACTCACTAGGCATTGCCCCCCCTGTAGCATATTATAAATATGGGAATATTCATACAGTGCTATTTAATCAGGGAACAATGAGGGTATTTTGTTTTGGCGTTTCGGTGTGCTGTGGTAATGCACTGATACTAGGTACAGCACAAATTCCATCCCAATAATATCTTCCCATTGACATATTGGGATTCGAACCCGTGTCCATTGGATGACCAGTCAAGTGGCAAGACCACTCTGCCACACCTCCCCTGAGTATTGTTCACATGTGTGGGGAGGATCCTCTCACACCGCACTCCTAGACAAAGTAGAAAGGAAAGCCTTTCGTATCATTAACTCCCGTCCACTCACCAACTCTCTGCAATCCCTCTCTTCGCCGCAATGTTGCATCTCTCTCGCTATTCTATCACTACTACAATAATCAGTGTTCCTCGGAGCTTTCCCTGTGTATACCACCTCCTCTACGTAGGGTACGTAGTACCCGCCTTGCAACACAATCCCACCCCTACTCTGTGCAACTGTCCAACCCAAGAGTGAAACGCTATTCTCAGACTTTCTTCTATTCAACTGCTGAGCTCTGGAACTCTCTCAGAATCAGTCTTTCCTTCTTCCTATGTCTTAAATTGCTTCAAACTCTGTGTGTTCAGGCATTTTAGCTCAAACGTCCCTTGATTTCAGCCCTGTCACTCTTTGAAATCTGGGAAGGCACTCACTGCAGGCAGTTATGCCTTTTGTCTCCCTCATTCACATAGAAAATAGAAAAGAAAAAACTAATATCCAAGGCACCCATTAAGGTCATCAAAAATCCAGATCAAACCTCTCCAACCATCAACCAACTAATACAGGCTTATCAAAAAAACGAGAAAAAAAAACCTGGACCTCAGATTTTTTTTTCACCAGCCTGACCAGGAGAGGAAACCACCTCTTCACCACCGAGGGCAAGATTGTACTCAGCCCTGAAGACGCCCACCTAATTATGACGTCTCTACACTCCCACAATGGCATTCATCTCGGCCAGAAAAACTCATAGCCACTTTCCAAGATATCTACTGGACGCCACGACCCTACACCACCGCAAAAAAAATCACCGAAGCCTGCCAAGCCTGTGCCCTCGGCAAAGACCAAACAAGGTCACCAGGACCCTCTGGAAAATTAATCGCATCCAAGCCATGGCAGCCATGGCCATTCCCCCCCATACTGGCCAAAGGGAAACTCTATATGTGAGAGAAGCCACCGGACAATTGCCAACCAGATCCGAACCAGACTCCAACAGATGAACACCACCGACTGGCCAAGCCAAGTCAGGATTGTCCAGTGGGGAATGAACACCTGCCCCCGAGAAGATGGAACTACACCCCATGAAATGATCTTTGGGACACCACCTCTACTGCTACCACTTCGCCACCTCACCGCTCCCTCCGAGCCTTCGCCAGCCCTCAACACCAACCTCGTACATCTGCACAACCGTCTTCGTCAGCTACAATACCTCCAAGACCTGAAACCCGATGAGACCCCCAAGACCAGCCCTCATCAAGTAGGGGACCTTGTCATGGTAGCATGACTATCAGTACCCTCCAAACTAGTGCCTAGATACCAAGGCCTCTTTGAAATACTAACCATTCCAAATTGCTACCAGGTCACAATCAACTACCATGGGGAATCACACACATACAGGAACAGATTTGTGTGGCGTTTCCAGCCCTTATATAAGACCCTCACCATTTTATCTTAACCTGATGACATAATAATATGTACTACCCCTAACCATAATCTCAACCCTACTTCCTTCTTCCCTCAGGGATCTAAAGGCGGTATCCCACTGTGCGAATTGCCGATGGCGAACGCCCTGCAACTAGTTTTTCTTTCTATGTCCGTTAATTTGTGGCGAATTGGGCGTTTTCAGAAGCCAATGAGTCGAAAATGGTGAATTTTGTCGATTGCAGTGCGACAGAAGTACGGTCACAGTGTGATTGTGGCGAACATTTTAGCGATAATGACCAATGATGTGCGACAATTGATGGCGAATAAGGTCGAATGTGGCGATCGATGATGGCGACAGTAGCGATTGCAGGGCGATTGACCTTCGAATATTGTACGATGTGATTGCGAATACTGCGGAGGTTGTGCGAACATGGCGAATGCCAGGCGACTCTCAAAGATACAGTAAACCCTCGCTAACTCGGACTAATTGGGGGGAGACCACTTCCAAGAAGTCTGATTTTCCGAGATGTCCGAAGTCCAACTTAGTGTCCGACTTAAGAGAGGGAAAATTCCGAGTTAGAAGAGGGAGTCCGAGCCACCAGAGAAAACGGAGACTGTCCGACTTAGTGTCCGACTTAAGAGAGGAAAAATTCCGAATTAGAAGAGGGAGTCCGAGCCACCAGAGAAAACGGAGACTACCCTATCACTAACAACGTAGATTCAAGATTAATTACAGTACTGTACAGGTATACGGCAGACATAATATATGCTAATGTACAGGTAAATGTACAGGTATATACATGTAGTAGTATAAAGGGAATACAACAGTACAATATTTTTAGTGAACAGTACATTACTGTATAGCACAGTGTACTATACTGTAATGTACTGATCAGGAACACTCACCTTCCCATAAGAAAGACTGGAAACGGGTCCCTTCTTCACTCCTTCCCCTGTGATGTGTACTGTAGGTTTGTATGTAGTCTTGCTGTAGTTTTTGATGGTTATTCCTTGATTGTCTTTTCCCCCCTCCCCCCTCCCCCCTCCACTCTCTCCCATCCCCACACTTCACTGCCCAGTCTCCCCCTCACTCCCCTTCTCCACCTCACTCCCCTTCTCCATCTCACTGTCCTTCTCCATCTCACTGTCCTTCTCCACCTCACTCCCCTTTTCCACCTCACTGTTCTGCTCCATTGCACTGTTCTCTTCCATCTCACTTTCCTTCTCCACCTCACTCCCCTTCTCCACCTCACTGTTCTTCTCCACCTCACTCCCCTTCTCCATCTCACTGTCCTTCTCCATCTCACTGTCCTTCTCCACCTCTCTCCGCTTCTCCACCTCACTGTTCTGCTCCATCTCATTGTCCTTCTCCATTACACTGTTCTCTTCTACCTCACTGTCCCTCTCAACCTCACTCCCCTTCTCCACCTCACTGTCCTTCTCCATCACACTGTTCTTCGCCACCTCACTGTTCTCCACACCCCCACTTTTCTTCGGACCATGTCCCTTACCGCTCATAGGACCTTTACCCTTACCCTCAGGCAAATCCAACACATCGTCAATGTCACTACAGATATCTACAGTAGGTCCATGGGTAGATCTGACCATGGGATCGTGTCAGCTGTACTGAGGAAGGTCGATGCAAGGGAGTAGGTCGATGCAAGGGAGGAGGTTGATGCAACTGAGACTGAACTAGCAGCAGAGGAGGTTCGAGGTCTGGTTGATATTGGCGTTGGAGTGAAGAAGGAACTAATCTTGCGTTGCTTCTTGCTGTCCAGGTAGGCCTTCTGCACAGTAAAGCGGCCACTTCGAAGGGGCTCGTAGAGAAAAGTTAACTTCTCATCCATTTCTTGCGACAGGTACTTAAGAATGGTATCAAATGAATCCAGGACACTGGCTAGGCTGACCTTTGCCTCACCAGTTTCTGCTGCGTCTTCGTCTTAGTCTGCCTCCTCCTCTACAGTGCCACTGAGCACCTCTGCAGCAATTTCTTCATCAGTCCTGTGTTCATGGCCTGGTAGATCGACATCTTGTTGTATCCAGTTCTCCACCTCTGCCTCGGGAAGGTCACCCTGGTTGGCCTGCTGGAGTAGGTTGTGGAAATCCCCTGCCTCGAACCCAATGAAGCCATTATCGTTGGTTTTGGGGATATCAAGCAGCTTCCACCATCCGTTCTTCAGAGTGTTAACACCTTACGAGCGGCCTATGCGGTTTATTTATGTGTACCGCACAGCGGGGTGTTTTTAGCCAAAATAGGGCTGTTTACGTGATCATTTTCATGCCTAAATAAGACCCAGAACGTAAAACAAGTACCTATCCCTGAAAGGGCATAAACAGAGCTTTCGAATGACACCATAACGATCCTTGTATGATGGATAGTTTTCTTGCAATAACCGTGCAACGCGAGTGCAAAAAGCAGGTAATTCGGTACTTTCAGTACATAATTGAGTATGTAGCGAGTGAGAGAGGGAGGAGGGAGCTGAGATTTGTGTCAGTAGGTTCGCCGCGGTGGTCTGGAGCAGTCATACGCTCGCTAGTCTCCTGCCACCACTTGTCTCTCTCTCTCAGCCACATTACGTGCTGAAATTGCCACTCGAGTTATGTCGAGCGCCGCCACATAGTCCAGCTTTATTTAACTCGACTTATGTTGCTCGCCGCTAAATAAGGGTTAAAGGAGACTTCTTTCCAAGCTTCGGCCCAGTTGTAGATACAATCACGGAGGGTGTACTTCTTTAGATTTTGCAGTGTTTTCTTGCCTCTTTCGTCCACGTAGCCCTCCTCATCCATCCCATCCTCAACGATCACAAGACACTGTTCGAGAAATGTCCTCTTGTATCGCCTCTTACAACTCTCGATGATACCCTGGTCCATGCGCTGGATAACACTGGTTGTGTTATGGGGCAAATACATAGTTTATATTTTACCATTCGAGCTCTCCATCTTAGAGGTACACGGGTGTGCAGGTGCGTTATCCAGCAGGAGGATTGCAATGGCATCGTCAGGAGGGATACCATAGATCCTATGCTGGAAAGATCGCACTGAAGGCACAAAACGTACATGAAACACCTCCTCTGTGATGCGCTGGTTGAACCAAGCACTCTTGGCCCCATAATAATCCACAGGCAGCTGGTTGGTCTTCATTAAATCCTTTAAGATTCTTGGTTTCTGGGATTTCCCTACAACAGTAGGTGTGAGGCGGTGACTCCCGTCAGCGTTGGCGCAACATAACACAGAAATGCGCTCCTTGACAGTCTTATGTCCGGGAGTCGATGTTAACTCGTGGTACGCCTGGGTCTTAGTAGGAAGGGACCGCCAGTACAGTCCGGTTTCATCTCCGTTGTAGACCTGGAATAACTGTAGATGTTCATCGGTCATAATTTTCTTAAGATGTTCAGTGAAAGGACCGATCGCAGCTGTGTCGGCACTCAGGATCTCGCCACAAACACTCCTGTCAGACAGGCCATGGCGCTTCCTAAATCGCCACAGCCAACCTTCACTACACTTGAAATCGGGGTGATTAAGATAGCCAGCAAGTCTCTCTGCGGCATGCTGTATCTCTATCCATCGAACTGGCACACCTTCTGCATGCAACTGCTGGTACCACTTGATGACTGCTGCGTCGATATCCGGGAAGGGCAACTTAGCTTTCCGGAATATCTCTGAAGAGGCTGGGCCATGAAGAAGGGCGGCTCCGTGCTGTCGGATCTTTTCCTTATCTCGGATAAAATCGAAAACAGTAGACTTCCCAAGCCCATACTTCTCTTGTAAGGCTTTGGCTCTCATACCGCCATCCAAGTCCTTGAGCATCTGCAGCTTCGTCTCCAGAGATACGGATATCACTTTACGCTTCACTTTAGCCTTGGGAGGCATAATGGCTGACGAATACAGTACTGTACGGTGTGCACGAGAGAAACTAGAGGACTGAGGATGATGCAGGCGGGCGGAAGAGGAGGGTGAGTAAACAAAGGGGGAGTGGGACAGAGGATACAGGGTGGGGGGTGCATGCGGGGGCAGTGGGATGATGCCACAGATATCTCGGAATTTTCTGATATGTTCCGAGTTGTGAGGTGACCGGTCCGACAGACCACTTGGGCCCTCGGAGTTTTACTCTTATATCTCGGAATTTCCGAGATATATGGCCACCTGTCCGACAAGCCACTGTGGTCCCTCGGATACAAATCGGATATCTCGAAATGTTGCCGAGATATACAGGGACATTTCCGAGAGGCCTATGCTATTCCGAGAAGTGCAGGTTTCCGAGTAAAAAGAGTCCGAGTTAGCGGGGGTTTACTGTACTTTCTCCCTTCCCTCACCGGAAAATTACCGCCTCTCCAGAGCTCGTCAAGTAATTGAAAATGCCTTCGGGATTATGGCTAACAGGTAAACAAGTCAAGTCATTAGTATTGATGTATGTGTATGAATGCCTGTATAGACATTTATTATTTTATTACCCATCATATAAAATTATGTTGTCACATAAGAATTTAATTTGTTTATCTATTTGACATTCTTTACTCATATGTCTGTTTATTTGGATTAGCAACAATTTAATTTGTTTACCTTTATTTACATTCTTTATACTAATCTTTGTTTTCCCTTCTCCTTTTTAGGTTCCACCCACTGCTGACTACACTTCTCATTGAGCCCAAGAATGTGAAGTCAGCAGTAATGGCAATCTGTTCGTCTCCACTACCTCCTCAGGACTCGCTACCCCACCCACTACATCGCGCGGGTTGATTAGGATGACCACATCAATCGCCGTGTGAACCCTGGTTCGTGGCGACAAGAGGGGGTATTGACCTCACTCGAACCCCTTGCGCTAATACTTCGTCGGCAGCAGGGAAGCGAGTGAGGTTGTACCTCAAGGAATACTACACCCAAGGAGCAGGTCGTGTCTCTTGGCAAGATGACATGATCTAAGGTTAGTGAAATGGGTAATTGAAGACGACAAACACATTTTTATTTTGTTTATTCAAAAATTGCAAAGAACTTAATAGATAATTTTATATAAACAAAAAATAGGCACTGTTTGAAATGATGATGAGATGACATGGTACAAGTGGAATGTGGATAAATGGAATTCCGAAAAATGGGTTAATTTATGTTAATGTTTGGTCCGGTCACATGAAACATGTAAAAAATCCAAAGTTAGCTAAGGCCAACTTTACTTGTTTACAATTGCATGATCCACCAGGCCAAAGATCAAAATATATTTATGCATTTTTCGGGGGAAAAAAAAATCAGGTACAATTTGTATTTCTATGTGGTGTGGATAAACATGTATTTATTATGTGTTTCCTCTCCATCCATCAGAGCCAAAAAAAAAAAAAAAAAAATCAGGTATAATTCGTATTTGTATGTACTGTGGGAAAACATGTATTTATTATGTATATCCATCCCAGGTTTTGGGGTGTGGACACTTTGGTCGTGTGTGGCAGATGTAGATAAAAGTGGGGTTTACTGCGGGGGAGGGGGTGAAGTTAAACAAGCATCCACAGCATTGCTTATAAATTGCATAGCGATTTTGCGGTCAAGGGACTTCAGGGTGTTCTGCATATAGGTTCCAAATGACTCCACCACATCCTCCAGTGGTGTCTTCTTCTTGGCGAGACTCAGCATCCGCTCCTCCAGGCCCAGCACCCGACTCACCCGACCATTCAACACCTGCGTGAGAAAGAAAAAAGGGAACGTTCATAAACTAATATAATTATTTATTCATACACAAATCCTTTCATACATTACTTTACGTCAGACATCCCAAACAGAGCCGCAAACCCTGTGTGTCAACTTAACCCAAAGTCTGGGTGCTAATCTATTGGCTTGTATCGCCACCTTATCTGAGTGATGACACTCACCCTCAACACCCTCTCCCCAGCAGTAACCAGGTAAGCATACAATTTGAGTGGGTGACAATTGCTAAACGATTACTGAGAATGTTTGTATATAAATGTGTTAACGGACAAATGAAATGGGTGGCGATTCTTTAACAAATACTGATAAACGTGTAAAGTACATATGCAGCGGTTGACGACTTTTGAGGATTTTGCATCAAATTGAGTAGCCTATATAGTGGGTGACGAAAATTTGACGAACATTGCCTGATTATAATTATAAATGTGTCAGAGGAAATTTGTTTTGTATCTGGGCCAAACACAATGGGGAAATGACAACTATACATGACTAATTTATCAGACTACACTTTAGTTTTGGTAAGTGGGCAGCAGGGAAGGGTCCATGACCATAGGCTATAATCGCGAGATAATGAGACAGAGGTACAAGACTGTAAACAGCCTGAAGGCATGAATAGCTGCGTTTTTCGTTACCACCACTGATTAGCCATTGGGCTTTTGGCAGAAAATGCCATAAATTATCAGTGATATCCGAGACATGTTTACATACAGTATTCTCATCGTCCAGCATATTACTTCTTCATAATCATCAGCCAACTTAAAATAGCCCTTTATAATATTTAATTATCACTAGAACACTATACCATGTAGGAAGTCGTCTGGAGAATTAGGGCAAATTTATAAAACAATGCATGATAAACTAAAGCACAAATGTATGCTAAAATAGCATTTACAAATCGTTAGATAGTCACCAGACACTAAAAACTTGTATGTCACTAGAAAACATATGTTGAAGTATCTAGAATAATCTTTAACAATCGACAAATCTCTACAATTCCTTTAAATAGGGAAAATAACTTGAATATCGCTAGAATTCATCACATCTTGATGTCGCTAGATGGAAGTGATTCGCTGGATCTAGCGGTAGCCGCTACATTGGCAACATCATACCGAGACTATTCATTTCGTTATAATGAACAAGGTCAGGTAGTAGGGGTAGGCAGCCCCGCCCAGGAAAGTACTACTGCCAAGGTTTCGGGAGACTCAGGGAATAGCCTGAATTCCATTTTCTCTCCCAGGCCTTGGCCTTGGTAGCTGGATACATATCTTTCTGCCTCACACATCAGGGGTATCAAGAAAACCCTCTTTATATAACATACACATCCAACTTCACGACATTGCCCTACATCGCTATCCTCTATCCATAAAACACTACTCTTCCCACTACATATCATACATGTAACACCATACACTTACCTAATAAATATGGCAGTACAATTGTTAAGAGCAAACCTGGTGGTCCCTCGAATATCCACCCCCGGCAGGGTTGGGTCATTGACACAGGGCCCTCCCGGTCGTCATCATGCGACTGTGTCAAGAGCATTGTAACATCCCAAAGCTGCTCGTCGGTGCAGCTTTTTCTTTAGTAATATAAGGGGACTTCACTCTAACATCAATTCTGTACACCAATTTCTTCAAGCAGAATCCCCTACTCTCCTTTTTTTGACAGAGACTCAAGTAACATCCACATCTGACACATCTAGATTTAGTTTTCCAGGTTATCAACTGCTCCAAAATTTCAGACCTAAAGGAGGTGTATGTTGCTTCGCAAAATCTGAAATTGCCCTGGAGGAGGTTACTAGTTTCAATTGTCCCTATTTTGATTATTCTATATACAAATTAATTTCTGCTGGTAAATTTAAATACATATGTTGCAAATTAATTTCTGCTGGTAAATTTAAATACATATGTTGCATCTACCGTTCCCCAAATACGCCTCCAGAGCAAAGTCTTTTTGATTCTCTGTCCTCACAACTCAGTGTCCTCAACTTAAATGCTTCTTCTGAAATCACTGTGTTGGGTGATTTTAATGTCCATAATGTTGAATGGCTCACTCATTCAGCCAGGACTGATGATGCTGGTCTTGAATGTGAGCTATTTGCAGACTCATTTAATCTCACTCAACTAGTCAACCAACCCACCCGTGTACCAGATAATCCTAATCATAATTCCCACCTGCTGGACTAATTTTTAACAACCAATTCAGAAAATAATGATGTTACAGTGAGGTCCCCGCTTGGATCTTCTGATCACTGTCTGATACAGGCCACCTGTCTATCACCTACCACACCTTCCCACTCTGAACCTGTTTTGGTGACTAAATGGCATTACGATAGGGCAGACTGGGAGGGTCTTCAAGGTTTCTTTATTGATATTCCCTGGACCTCTTTCTTTTCTAATGATGCACACTCCACCTTGAGCCACATACAAGATTTTGTAAAAATTGGAATGGAACATTTTATTCCTCATCAAAAGTACAGTAAAAGATCTAATTCACCTAAATGGTTTGACCATAATTGTGCTAGAGTAACTGAACAAAAAGCAATAGCCTACAATGCATACACAAGATCAAAAACACATGAAGCCTTTAATTACTTTAGAAACATCAGAAATCATGCCAAAACTGTATTAAACCTAACTAAATCAAACTTTCTCACAAGCAAGCAAATAAACTTCTAAATAATCCAAATGATAACAAAATATTTTGGTCTACTCTTAACTCATTCAAATCCAACTTCACTACTGCTTCATCCATTCCACCATTAAAATCTCCGACTGGCAATCTTGTAAGTGACCCACGAGGTAAAGCTAACCTTCTTGCGGATATTTTCTCCACCAACTCAACCTTAGATGAAATAAATCAAGATGTCCCTGTACTTAATTTTAATTCGCCTGAAATTCCCTTACTTAAGATCCACACCAGACATGTCAAAACTATTTTGCAGAATCTCTCAGTAGATAAGGCTCCTGGTCCAGATGAAATTCCTCCAATAGTACTTAAGAATTGTTCCTTGGTGCTCGCTCCTGTATTGGCAAAAAATTTCCGTCTGTGTACTCATACCTCATGCTTCCCAGTACCCTGGAAAGAAGCAAACATCCATCCAGTTCCTAAAAAAGGTGCCTCTTCAGATCCATCAAACTACAGACCAATAGCTATAACTTCCACTCTTGGTAAAGTCTTTGAAATTATATTAAATAATCACATAATTAAGCATCTTGAGAATAATAAATTAATCAGTGATAGGCAATATGGTTTTAGATGATGTCGATCAACTGCAGACATTCTTTGCCTTTTTACGCATCAAATCAACCAAGCTACAGACCAACATGGTGAAACACATACAATAGCACTGGATATATCAAAGGCATTTGATAGAGTCTGGCATCAATCATTATTGTCAAAGATGTCACACTGTGGCCTTGCATCATTAGTTCCACTAATTTCTTCTTATCTTCATAACAGAAAAATATGTGTAATGGTAGATGGCCTTTATTCTCAATTTCACTCAATAAATGCTGGTGTTCCCCAGGGATCAGTTTTGGCCCCAACTCTGTTCCTCATTCATATCAATGATGTCATATCTACCACTCATAATCCAATACATTCCTACGCAGATGACTCAACACTCCACAGTTCCTTCACATTTACCAATTCTTTCACCCAACCCGATCTTATAAATTCAAAAATAAACACCGCAATTTCTCTGAACCAGGACCTTTCTAGAATTAATGAATGGGGACAAAAGAATCTAGTTTCCTTTAATGCACAGAAAACCAAGTACATTCAATTTTCTAACCGACAGGATCTCACTGACTCCCATATATTTGTTAATGATGTAAATATTCCCACTTCCCCTAGTATTGACATTCTCGGTGTAACATTAACTACTAACTTGAGCTGGACACATTATGTTAGAAGCATTGCTAAGAATGCCTCTAACAAACTGGGACTCCTGTACAGAGTTCGAGAATTCTTCACTGACGAGCAGTTGGCCGTAATATATAAAAGTCATGTGCGTTCTCAGATGGATTACTGTTCACCTCTGTGGGGTGGAAGTGGAGTGGTTGCATTGAGGCAGTTGGACAAAATTCAATAAAAAGCTATTAGAATAATCAATAACCCTGCAATCACACAGGACCTTCCTACATTATCCATACGAAGAAACGTTGAATCCCTTGCATTATTCTACAGATATTTTCACAGCAATTGTTCCGAGGAACTTGCTTCAATTGTGCCGCCTCTCCACATCTTTCCCCGTAGAACTAGGGCAGCTGAGAGTGCCCATGAATTTACACTTTCTCCTCCACAATGCAGAACTTCTGCTTATCAGAATTCATTTATCCCCAGAGCTACTACTCTTTGGAATTCACTTCCCTCGAATTGCTTTCCACAAACTTACAATCTACAAATGTTTAAATCCAGTTGTTACAAACATTTTATGAATGGAGGATGCCTTTAGGCACATGGACCTTTTTGTTTTATCTGTGTTTTTCCTTCCTCCGTTCATTGTCTCTTAAAAAAAAAAAAAAAAAAAAAAAAAAAAAAAATCGAAACTATTACAATTATTTCAAAGTTCAGAGATAATCAGATTGGTTTGAAAGTCGATGTACACAATTTCAGTTCCATTAGTTTAAAAAACATTCACATAATATGGTCATGTTCCCGATTTCGACTCCTCTGAATTCTCAACTTTATGGCTCAAACTTTCCTGTCACTCTCTTACTAAATATTTCTGTGCTGTCTATCTTTCCCCTAACTCTACCAACTTTCCCAAATTCTTTGACTATCTAAACTCTACAGTGGAACACATTCTATCCATTTCTCCTTTCTCAGAAATCTCCATCTTAGGAGATTTCAACGTTCACCACCGCCAATGGCTCTCCTCTCACACTACTGATCCACCTGGTGAACAAGCCTATGTCTTTTCTATCCTAAATGACCTAGAGCAGTTAGTTCAGCAACCCACCCGTATCCCGGATCGCATCGGAGATCGGCCCAACATTCTTGACTTGTTTCTAACTTCTAACCCTTCTTCTTATACTGTCAATCTTTTCTCTCCTTTGGGTTCCTCCAACCATAAACTTATCTCTGTCACCTGTCCTATCTCTCCAGTATGGCCACCCGATCCTCCTAGCCGGCGGCGCTTGTGGCACTTTGGCGCTGCCGACTGGGAGGCTCTCCGGCAGTACTTTTTTGATTTCCCATGGAATGATTTCTGCTTCCGTGGCCGGGGACCCTCGGAGAGTGCTGAACGCATTACCGAGGTAATCCTATCGGGCATGGAAGCATACATTCCATTCTCTTTCTCTCAGACTAATGATAAAAAATCTTGGTTTACTCACACCTGTTCTACTGTTGTTCGCAATATGGGGGAAGCATTCAAACGGTACCGTCGCCTTAAAACTCAAGACTCTCATTCTTCCTATGTTTCTGCCCGGAATCAAGCCAAATCTGTTCTTCGACTTGCCAAACACTCCTTCATCAATAATAAATGCACTGAACTATCCAACTCTAGCTCTTCCCAAGCTTTCTGGCATCTAGCCAAAAACCTCTCCAACAATTTCTCTTCCTCGTCTTTCCCTCCCCTTTCCCACTCTGATGGTACAACCATCACTTCTTCCTCTGACAAAGCTAAACTCTTCACTCAAACTTTTGCTAGAAACTCCACCTTGGATGATTCCGGTGCTATTCCTCCTCTCCACCCTCCTCTCTCTTACTTATGCCTAATATCCTAATCTCTTCTAAAGATGTACTTTCTACCCTCTCTGGGCTTAACACTAATAAGGCGTACGGTCCGGACGATATTCCTCCTGTTGTTCTCAAAAACTGTGCTTCCGTGCTGACTCCCTGCCTAGGCAAACTCTTTCGTCTCTGTCTATCCTCTAACGTCTTCCCTTCATGCTGGAAGTTTGCTCACATTCAACCTGTCCCAAAGAAGGGTGACCGCTCTCAACCCTCCAACTATCGTCCAATTGCTCTCATCTCTTGTCTTTCTAAAGTTTTTGAAACTATTCTTGCTTCCAAATTTCTTAAGTATTTCTCTTCTCATAATCTGCTCTCCGATCGCCAGTATGGCTTCCTTAACCTAAAACGTGCGCATGGGGGGTATGAGACACCACACTCCTGTGCGCACGTATTTGAGCTGTTCCCATCACTAACATCGTTATTTTACCATAAATAGCATTACTACTTATCCATATGCTCCTATTATAGGTTGATTATAAAGGTATTAACCTGTTACAACAATAAAACAAGTGGAAACAGTGTTTGGATGGTCAAAATCAGCGATAGAGGCTGGGAGTTACATAATGTATGGCTGAGGCAACCTCCCTGCCCTCCTCCCCTCCCCTTGTCTGGAGAGACACTTACGCAATAGTCTCTCTCTCGCTCTTTCCCACGCTTGGTAACAGTGTTGACAACGCCCTGCTACCAACTCGCTAATGTTAGCACGAAAATAGACCACAGAATAAGGGAATAATAGGGAAAATAGGTGATAACTGAAGAAGGGGAGGAAAGTGGGGAAGGAGGGGAGGTGGAGGAGTGATATTTGGCATGGCCCAGGGGCAAAAAACAAAAAAAAACAAAATAAAAACATAAAAACAAAAACAATTTTTTTTGGGGGTGTTTTAAATTGATTTTTTTTTTCCCTGACTCTTAAGAGTCTTTCCGCAGTCCGCCGGGGGAACTCTTAAGAGTCCCCCCGCAGTTCCCGGGTTAAGGGTCGCTCTACTGGTGATCTTCTTTCATATCTTCCTAACTCTTGGTCATCCTCCTTTCGGGACTTCGGTGAGACTTTTTCTATTGCACTAAACATATCGAAAGCTTTCGATAGAGTCTGGCACAAATCTTTAATTTCTAAACTACCCTCCTTCGGTTTCTATCCCTCCATCTGTGCCTTTGTCTCTAATTTCTTTTCCGGCCATTCCATAGCTGCGGTTATGGATGGCCATTGTTCACTTCCTCACCCTATAAACTCTGGCGTTCCTCAGGGCTCTGTCCTATCTCCTATTCTCTTTCTAATTTTTATAAATGATCTCCTTAACTGTTCCTTAATTCCCATCCATTCATACGCAGACGACTCAACCTTACACTACTCCATTAGTTTTTCAGAATGCCCCAGCCAGCAATGCCTTAACGACAAACGTAATGAAGCCATAGAACTCTTAAATTCTGATCTAAATAATATCTCCAATTGGGGCAGAGAAAACCTTGTTACCTTTAATGCTTCCAAAACCCAATTTCTCCATCTATCTACCCATCAGGATCTCCCAGCGGACTATCCCTTATTCTTCAACAATACAAAAATCAACCCTTCATCTTCTCTCAATATTCTTGGTGTCTCTTTTTCTTCTGCTCTCATTTGGAAGGCCCATATTACCAGTCTTGCTAAGGCAGCCTCCCAGAAGCTGGGTGTGCTCAACTGTCTTAGGGGGTTCTTTTCCCCAACACAGCTTCTTGCTCTGTACAGGGGCATAGTGCATCCTTGTATTGAGTATTGTTCACATGTGTTCCTCTCACACCGCTCTCCTAGACAAAGTTGAAAGGAAGGCCTTTCGTATCATTAACTCCCATCCACTCACCAACTCTCTGCAATCTCTCTCTCTCCGCCGCAATGCTGCATCTCTCTCGCTATTCTATCGCTACTATATTAATCAGTGTTCCTCAGAGCTTTCCCAATGCAAACCACCTCCTTTACGTAGGGCACGTGGTACCCGTCTTGCAACTCAATCCCACCCCAACTCTGTGCAACTCTCTAACCCAAGAGTGAAACGTTACTCTCAAACTTTCTTCTACTCAACAGCTGAGCTCTGGAACTCTCTCCCAGAATCAGTCTTTCCCTCTTCCTATGACTTAAATTGCTTCAAACTCCGTTTGTCCAGGCATTTTGGCTCGATCGTCCCTTGATATTGGCCCTGTCACTCTTTCAACTATGGGGAAGGCGCTCGCTATAGGCAATTCTGCCTTTTGCCTCCCTCAATCACATAGAAAAAAAAAAAAATGCTACTTAGAGGGTTTAATAAAGAAGCAATCCTTTCCCCGACATCTTACAAGGAAACGCAAGCTGGTTTTTTTTTTAAGAACGTCAACAAACGCTTCATATATTTGGGTTTGGTGAACCTTTTGGGGTTCCTAGTTATATATTAGAACATATTTATATTTTGCACACTCTAATAAGTGAAATACCCCAGGAACGAAAATTCTGGGAGCGAAATCCCCATCCAACGAGATCCCCAGTCCCATTTCCATCCCCGATTTGGTCTCTCTCTCTTCCACCTCATTCCACATGTTATACGTCTCTCCAATCACAGTATTCTAGTATACAAACCACATTACTTTAACCCCTGACATTTTTGATGTACTGACCAAGTGTACATTTAATTACGTAACCACCATACAGGCTATAATACTTTCATTGTGTAGGTTCGAGGCGATCTAAAAACACCTTAGCTTCCATTTCACAACAAACCAGATCGTGGTTACGTCAGCCCTGTAGTTAGTTATATAACAATCATAGTCCCCCCAAATTCCAGCAATTATATGTCCCTAACCTCCCGTTGTTTTATCCACTAACTATATATATTCCCAACCTTCCTAATACAACCTCCATTTCACTGTTCTTCTGTCAATTTGTGTCCCTTGCCAGTTCTTGTATTGATTTATGCCTGCTGATTTAGATAAGTTAATTACGAGTTATGTAACAACCTGAACCAGAGCAACCGCCGGCGCGAGGCTAGGGTGACCGCCTCTCGCCCCCTTTAAAAAGGTAGTTTTCCCACTGACTTGCACTTTTCACAAAACCACTATTCTTAACACCCACGCGTGATCCTTGTACGTGAAAACTAGATGTAGTGATCAACCCTAACTAGGAATATACCTCCTGACAACCTGAACCTATATCTCCACCCAATTAACGTAAGAACTCTCTATAACCATATGCAGGGAGCGGCATCACCCCCCCCCCCCCCCCCGACCCCACGGGGACCCTACCGACCCCCGCGGAGGTTTACCATGACCCGCGCGAACCAGTAAATTCTTGCCAGACAACAGGTGAGTTTCCAACAGGTTATGAACTACACATCTAGATACCTATCCAAATACCATCCAACCCCATCCTTAACTACACCTAAAATCTCCCTTAACTCATCCTAGATTCCGAATAGCATGTCAGCTAGACCAGAGAAGGATACTTATATTAATTAAGGAATAATGCTTTCCTGCCTGGGCCCACATAGTGCCAAACAAAGTAGTAACATCCCCTTGAACAAATCTTGCCCTAATAGACTCTAATAGTGACTTGCGCTAGAGTAAAGATATCCACAATAACCGATCAGATTGCAGACTATCTATTGCCGAGATAAAGACCCCCTCGTTACCCCCTAATGAAACAGAATAAATTAACTCCTTCATAACCCCGACATCCAGACTTCTAGAAGATTCCATACGCCCCCTTGACCAAGCCTATAAATATACCACAGAGGCAGCATTCGGCAGTTCGTCAGTAGAGATCAAAGTACCGGCTGTGCCGCTCTGGTTGAAGTCTATTAACCCTCCACCCCTCATGATTCTCGATAACTGTGGTGCCCGCGAGTTTGTGGATATCTGTGAGGAAGTGAATCCAACCTTTGTGAATGTTTTATTGCAAGCGGGACCCCCGAAGGCAATATTATATCTGCAGACAACGAATTCACTAATTATTGATTGTCTGATAAACCTCCTGTAGTGTGACCTCTTCTACTTGGGTTTACAAGCAATCATAACTCATAACTTGGTCTAGGACAGAAAGATCTTGTTATGTTAGAAGGGATTATGCGAGAAACTCGTAATTGAGGACTCTGCAAGAATAACTCCTTGGCAACAATTGACTGTAGGCCCCATCAGCATTGTTGACTAAAAGGCGAAAAGACGCCCGCGTTCCTTGAACCTCTTATAAGGACCAGAGATAGTTAAGCAGTCGCTTTTTCCAACTGTCTTACGTTAATCCGATACGTTGTTAGTCCGGTTAAGCTTGAGACAGCGTTATTTAAGGTCCCCAGCAAGGGTAACATATCGGAGCGTCATCACCGGTTACGCAGGAAACCCATCTGTAAACCTTCTCTACACTCCCAGACAGCTTGGACGGCCCCGGAGCTGCTGTTAACCCCTGACATCACTGACGCAAGATAACCAGGAAAATTCTATCACAGTGTTAATTCGCAAAGTACCAGTATGACGGTGCTATTAACTCAACCATCCAGTGTATGCGATTATGTCTCAATTTTCTCTGATGTTAGGAAGCAAGTGATTATTATGCTAGTATGTATTAAAATATATCAGTGAAATTTAGCTTAGGCGAACTGACTCCCGTAATTATTTTTGCCATCAGGTTTAACCTCGCCAAAGAAATAAGTCCAAATTACTTGGACTACGGCTCGAGCGAAAGCAATTCTGAAATAAGTGATTGTGATTCTCCACCAGAAACCTAATTCGCCCTCACTGATATTTTCTGTCTGAATTCAAGTGTTACCTAGACAAGTGAATATACAAGACCAGTGCAACTAGCTACAGTTATTCCTTTACGTTAATTCTCGGGCAATAACCATATTACTTATACTTTCATCCTTGATTAAGTGACCTTTACGTATTCAACTTTTTCCAATAGTATCTTTTCCTATAACGATACGGTCGATACCCCAATTAGATAACTGTAAAAATGAACATTAACTGAATAACTTGAATATACCTGAGCTCCCTCTAGATCCGCGATTGTGCTAGAAGAATAATAACTTGTATTACTATAAATTTCTCATGTTAGCACATTCTTACTCCAATGTAAATGTACTTAGAACTTACGCGAAATAAACTGTTACATACAGTATATTTTGGTGTTGTATGTATCCTCTATTGTCTTCTTTGCATGTAATTGTATGAACTCTGAAATCCCAGTCTCGAAAGAACTCACCTCACCCAATAGCTAAGCCTGAATAAAATCAGGGCATAACATTGGTGGCAGACGGTGGTTCTTGATTCGGATAGAAGAAATCATTTCATTACAAAAATTAGAAACAATAGAGTTTTGTATAACATTTGAAAAATGTCAGCTACTCGCTCCCATATCCCCATCCCCAAATGTGATGGGAATACATATGAAATAGAAGTCTACATGGACATTGTAAAGCCAGTACTTGACTTTGCGTACAACACTGACCGAGAGAAAATCGCCATCCTCGTAACGCACTTGGGAAAAGCTGCTTCCCTCGTTGCCCACAGGTAACCCTTGCACTCACCTGGGACCAGTTTAGGCCCATGGTAATTAATACTATTAAGCCATCACTGGGTACTTTCGTCGCCCATGCCAGAATTAAGGATATCAAGTACGAAGTCGATTTAGACACCACATTAGCCGCAGTCACCCAACAGGTAAAAGCTGCATTTCCTGCTCTTCCCATGGAACAGCAAAAACAACTAATCCTCGTCCATCTTGTGCAAGTGTTACCCCAGCCGTCTAAGAACACTTTGTAGTGCATGATTTTCAAAGAGATTTGATCACCATCAGGAGGATCCTTGCTGTTCGCCCCAAGAACAACACTCTAGCCGCCATAAAGAGGTTCCCTACTCACCCTCAAATGCACAACAGATCCAGAAATCAACCAGTTTTTTCCCGTAATTCAGCCCCAACACAGAAGCCTCACTACAACTCTGGCCCAACTCAAGCATTGCACCTAAGTTCTCCCCATCACACCAAAACCACCGACGTCACCCGAGAAACACTCACAATTTCCAACAAACAAGCCAACCATTTGTCACAGTTAACTCTTTCACCTTGCAGACCTGTAATTCAGCCTGTCCCCTACATGTTCTCAGGCATCAGGCCATTCACAACACTTCCCTCCCTCAAATCTTCAATCCAGAGAAAAATATTCCTAACCCCGAAGAAGTATATCAAAAAGAGATTTATAGCCCAGAAGTCCGCAGCGAAGCATGGGAAACCAAAAAATGTAGAGTATATGTGTGGCATTGAGAGCGTCCCACAGCAGCCTGCCAGCCTACCACACAACACCAAAGGCCAACCCACCCACCACGACACTCCGCCCCCTCAAGCCACTAACCGATTGGGCAACAACAGAAAGACTGCCAAATTACCCAGCCACCACCAACTTCCAGTCAGCAGTCTCCAGAGATCGAGCAGATTACCAGGCATCACCAGACAGTCTCCCAGAACAACGAAACCGCAGACCAATGGACCTCTCGACACTCACCAAGTGACAGCCATCACCAGCCAGCCTGTTCCTCCGCCGATGCCATCACCACCAATCCCCCCTACGCCCCTCCCTCCACCCTCCCCTGCCTCTCCTACCACCCACCACAAACTTTCACTCTGCCCACCAACACAGCAACAACAGTTACACAACACCACCAGCCAACATATTTATCAACATATGACACGACCAAAACACTCCCACTCACCCCTCTTTCCCCCCTCATCAACCTCTCCCACACCCTCTTCCAAGTATCCAAACCGCCCCCGTTACCGCACATCCTCTAGCCGTTGGCTCCCCAAGCAACGGTTCTCCACCCCACATCACAACTCACCACTCACCTCCTCACCACAATCAACCAAGAATAACAACTTTTCCTTCCTTTCAACATTCTCTCCTAAATCTACCCCTGTCGTCAGTACCTCCCACAACCCCTCACCACCCACCTCCACCCCAAAACCATCCACCTCTCCATCCTTACTCTCTCAACCCTCGACCTCACCACCCCCACCATCACTCTCACCCCGCTCAACCCCCTCCAACCACGAAACCAAATCAATTCTACCTAAAACTCTGCAAATTAACCACCTGCAACCCTCCATCCACCCTCAACCACAATCCATTCAAAACATCTTCCAACGCAAAACCCCGATCACCGGCTAGCTCCCCCCAACCCTCGACCTTACCCATCTACCATCACCCCTTCCTCACTCACATCCACCCCAAAATCCTCCATCTCCCCATCCCTAACCTCCCAACCGCCCGGGCCAAGTTCCATACCAGATCAGGCCGTCTCGCCCAACCCCCATCACGTTCCTCTTCCATCCCCACACCCCTCCATAAACACACGCGTAAACCCCACAATTCACATAACTCACACGCACCACAACCAACACAAAACTTCACCACACTACGCATATCATGCGTCTTACATCAATAAGGTGAAATGGGCCACCGATCAGGGCAAAGTATTTAAGATCCGATATCCCGAAGAAGCCCAGACAGCAACCATATTCAAAGATAAACCTTCGTTCCTTACTGTCATCATCAACCCGAAAAGAAACCCGGAGCAACGTTCCCTCGACTGGTGGAAATATTTACATTCCGTTCCAAGTTTCAACCACCAAGGAAACTCTTTCACGTTCCACCTTGAGGCACGAGGCCGTGCCTAATACGAGAAAGAGGGAAGTAAAATGACGAGACTAAGAAGTTATCCATAAATACAGATTGAAGAACTAACAGCGAAGAAGAGGCAAAGCAACAAAGAAAACACGACAGAGAAACAAAAGGAGTAACTAAAAGAAGAGAAAGATATAATGATGAAAGGAGAACAACAGAGATATTGATGATAAGCACCTACATTGTCCCATGCTATAAACCTACCTAACTGAAGCCCGAGTCGCAACCATTATGACAGTTTGTCCCCCGACACCAGGAAAGACGATTCCCAAGACTTAAACTTCTACAACACCACACCAGAAAGGAAGACTAGTGAGATGCGGTCTCAGGATGATAAGACCGCATCTCTAGCTGCCACTAAAACCTGCAGCCAACCCTACTCCTGCCAGCCAGAGTCCAGGCGCGCCAACCCCAGAGCCACAAGGACATAACCACAACGCGCCAAACGCCCTTGATCCTCTCAAGCCGGGCGCCTTAAGTAGGGGCAAGAAGATTGCCTTATACTCACCCAGCCTGGACATCATTAACTAAGCTTGCCATTTGGTATTCTTTAGTTCAGGGTAAGAACAGCCAGAGATAGCTGGTGTTCAACTTGTCAGTTGTGTGCTGTGATCGAAGATCTACCAGGTCGGGTTCCCCCCATCAGGAAGAGGACTAGCTTGGACAACCCTCTTTGGGCTCCCCCTTTCTGGCCTTCGATGCGGTGCACAAACCAAGTACCAAAGGATTCCTACCTTGTTTTGTTCAAGGGATTATGAGGATAGTGTAATAACTAGAGATCTACCAGATCGGGTTCCCCCCATCAGGAAGAGGACTAATTTTGGGCAACCCACTTTGGGCTCCCCTTTCTGGATTCTCTTTTTGCTACATGGTTCTGATAGTTCCACGAACTAGCAAGGAAGGAAGACACTTACCTTGACCCCCCTTAGACTACCTATAATGTCACTATCTAGACTGCTTGCCACTCTAGGTAGATCATTATGCTAGTCACCCTAACCCCCCAAACCTTGTAGCAGAACTCCAGCATATCCTTTGGGGATCACTGCACTGTGGGAGTGCAAGAGGAACCCGGTTGTCCCGTGGTAGGCGCCAAGGTCTAAGGAATCATCTTGTGACTCACCCTGGACCAGTAGCTGGAGTCATCACGCCCAGCCGCCCCCCCCCTGGACCAACTTCCGGAGTCATCACGCCCAGCCGCCCTCCGGACTACTGGATCCTCCCTCGATCTATGGGCCCTCCTCTTCACTACAGCTCTCCTTTAAGTGCTTTTGTACCGTTTTTGGGTATAGAGTTGACTCAGGGTTGTGGTAGAAGTTATCTTCAGGGGTTCTCATTAACATTACGTCTTGCGAGAGGTCTTTCTTCTCCCTACTTAAATTGACGTTAATTAGCCCACTTGCCGGGACCCATTATACATACCTATCAGGGGATCCTTATATATGCACCTTCCCGGGTTATTGGTCTCCCATAGCCCGACAGAGGGGGCGTGCTTATATAAGACCCATAGCATCAAACACAAACACATATTTGCACGTAATCTAGTCCCTTTGTATAACTTCTAGCCTAATTCATTTAACATTCTGTCAGGTTCATAACTCGAATAGATTTCACTCTATCTCAGCTCCCGACGATTGTTGCCTCAGCCTTCAGCACCCTGCTAGTACACAATTAGAGTTAAGGATTAATCTTTGCCAGGTGAGATCTAGCACACCTATAGTATTAATATCATTTGTGAGCCTTTCCGAGCCCACTTCATTGTTGATGACCACTTGGCCATTATTGCTTTAGAGTCAGTTAACGTCACTATATGCCGGGGACATCATTGCATGATCCAGACGGCATTTGCCATTACTGCACTCTTGTCTTTTGTTGAGATCCTCTCTGAGATCTATTTGGGTAGGAGGTGTACCTCCACCATTTTGGATACCTTATAATTGTATCCTAGGAGTATTATTATTACCTTGAGTCCGGACCCATTGTCCGACTCCTATTGCTTAATTGATAACCTGAGTATTGTATGTCTTAATTATTCTTATTGTTGTTGATGATCTCCAGGTTACAGGTATAAAATATATGTCTTGCTCCTCCATGAACCAGGTGTTAAACTGAATAAAACCCATGTTAACTTGTTACCTGTGTACTTACTATCCTGCCGTGTTGTCTCTTTATTTAAAGTTTAAGGTATACCTATCCAGTTAGAGAGCTGCTCATTGTACAAAGAATATCTCGCGTTCCAATTTGGACCGGGCATAACAACTAGTGTTCAGTAAAAAAAAAAAAAGGACTCATACCAACAGAGATAATAATAATGAACACCTACATATTACCATACCATGTTCACCTACCTTATCTATGCTTTTATCTACTAGACTAAAACACTAGTTAGATTACCATTATATTAGTTCCCTAAGATGTTAAATAAGTTCCTCCATTACTATATTGTTAAGATGATAATAAAGTACATTGCCTTCTGTGTGTACGATACTAATGATAATCAAGGCCCATTGTTTGCACAATATTAATATCTAAATTGCCAACCTAAAATGCCCTTAACCTATGCTGAATTAATCACGAGAACCAAATATAAGTTAATTGTTCCGATATAAACTTATGTCAAATCTTTTTCTTTCTTATGATCATGATTAACTAGAAATACAACCATTAGCCTACACTATAGCCGCATTTTCCTTTACCATCATTATCTCCGATAGACTGGAAATGGTGTCGTATTTCACACCCAAATGCCATAAAAGGGTGTCCAATATCAAGCCAACTCAAGCCGATTCTGGCTTTAAGTATATATCTGTAAGCAAGTCATCATATTTCATTGGCGAGTGTTACAAATTCAATCTATCTAAATTAAATAAACAAGAGTGTGCAAAAACGCCAAATGTTATAAAAAGGTAAATATATAACTTTGTAAAAAAAAAAAAATACTAGGAAGAGTGACGTTCTTTAAAAAATAAAAAGCGTTTTTAAAAAATGCTTCTTTATGTTTCTAAGTAGCATTTTATGTTTTCTTAAAGTGAGTTGCAGTTGGGATGTGTGATATGATCATTCGAAGTTGCATTTGTGCCATCTTTTAACTGTCTTCGTGGTGCGATGCATAAGGTGTTGATTTTCGGTGTGAGCATCCTGGGTTCGAATCCACGGACTGCCACATGTGTTTGTAAATTTAATTAATCGATTTTAGGAGTATAGTTGGTTGTTGGAAGGAACATAATAATATTGGTTCAGGGGTAATTTATCGAGAGGATTTCCCTAGTGGTTAAGGCCCCATTAATTATTGCTCTTTCCATTCACATATGCATAGCCTACGTGAGTGGCAGTTGGGATGTGTGTACATGCTTAGATTGATATGCAGGATTCGAAGTTGCATAATAAATCGTAGGCAGTGTCCACCATTCTTTTAACTATCTTCGTGGTGCGATGCATAAGGTGTTGATTTTCGGTGTGAGCATCCTGGGTTCGAATCCACGGACTGCCACATGTGTTTGTAAATTTCATTAATCGATTTTAGGAGTATAGTTGGTTGTTGGAAGGAACATAATAATTGATATTGGTTCAGGGGTAATTTATCGAGAGGACTTCCCTAGTGGTTAAGGCCCCATTAATTGCTCTTTCCATTCACATATGCATAGCCTACGTGAGTTGCAGTTGGGATGTGTGTACATGCTTAGATTGATATGCAGGATTCGAAGTTGCATAATAAATCGTAGGCAGTGTCCACCATTCTTTTAACTGTCTTCGTGGTGCGATGCATAAGGTGTTGATTTTCGGTGTGAGCATCCTGGGTTCGAATCCACGGACTGCCACATGTGTTTGTAAATTTCATTAATCGATTTTAGGAGTATAGTTGGTTGTTGGAAGGAACATAATAATTGATATTGGTTCAGGGGTAATTTATCGAGAGGACTTCCCTAGTGGTTAAGGCCCCATTAATTGCTCTTTCCATTCACATATGCATAGCCTACGTGAGTTGCAGTTGGGATGTGTGTACATGCTTAGATTGATATGCAGGATTCGAAGTTGCATAATAAATCGTAGGCAGTGTCCACCATTCTTTTAACTGTCTTCGTGGTACGATGCATAAGGTGTTGATTTTCGGTGTGAGCATCCTGGGTTCGAATCCACGGACTGCCACATGTGTTTGTAAATTTCATTAATCGATTTTAGGAGTATAGTTGGTTGTTGGAAGGAACATAATAACTAATGGAACTGAAATTGTGTACATCGACTTCCAAACCGATCTGATTATCTCTGAACTTTGAAATAATTGTAATAGTTTCGAAATATGACCTTGATCATTATAACGGAATGAAGGTTCTTGGTACGATGTTGAGCTAGCTAGATCCAGCGAATCATTTCAACTTGATCCATCTAGCGACATCAATAGATGTATGTTTTCCTTATTTTAGCGAATGTTGGCGATGTTTATCGATTGTTTTTGATTGTTAAAGATTATTCTAGATACATATGTTTTCTAGTGACATACAAGTGTTTAGTGTCTGGTGACTATCTAGCGATTTGTCAATGCTATTCTAGCATACATTTGTGATTTAGTTTATCTTGCATTTTTGTCTAAATTTGATCTATTACTCCAGAAGACTTCCTACATGGTATAGTGTATTGTTCTAGTGATAATTAAATATTATATAGGGCTATTTTAAGTTGGCTGATGAATATGAAGCAGTAATATGCTGGACGATGAGAACACTGTATGAAAACATGTCTCGGATATCACTGATAATTTTTGGCATTTTCTGCCAAAATCCCAATGGCTTATCAGTGGTGGTAACACAAAATTCAGCTTTTGATACTATCACTACCTACTTATGCAAAAACAAAATAGTACAGAGTAGATACAATCTTTTTCTTATTTTCTCCCACAACATATATTCACATGCCTTCTCATTACTACGCTATTATAATAATATACAAGCCACACTTCCTTCCTTAATGTATTAGATTCACTAGGCTACAAATACCTTGTTATTGTGTTGCGCATCCTAGTTCTCACCTATTCCGAGTACCAACATACGCTCGCCGGGAGTACCAACCTCCAAAAATGCTTGCTCGTGTATATGTTGTTATATTGTCTAGAGAACCATCTCGCTTATCCCTTTACCAAGATACTATGATAGCTCCTTTATTACTGTATTCCTGTATATTGATTGTAACCATATTAGAATGCTCCCTTATAGTGAATACTCTGATGCGCATTCCTATCTTCACTTATTCCATTGTCATCTCAGTTAACGGGATCCGCCCGCCGTAAATTCAAAACCCCAGAAGACTTCACCATGTACAAAAGTTATATTATACTGAGAACCCCATTAACCTGTTCTGTTCTATGGTATAAAGAATAAGCCTTTACGTAATCCCTTTCTATATAAAATATGACCATTGTATAGTACTCCCTTCTAACTTGAGTATTATAATAAAGTAAAGTAGATGTAACCTCCTGAGAGAACAAGAAGGACTCTCTATACCACCAGAGAGTGCACGCTCGGGCCCTTGCTCCCTTCAAAGGGTGAACGGGTACCCCGCAGTAATCACCAACACTATGCCAGGGAAATCTGAAAGGGTTAAGCAATTTTGAGGCTTCTTATTACTGGCACACCAAGTAAGAAACCTCAAGATTACCCTCCCATTCAGTTGGATTGACGGCATACCAAACATCTACTTGTCTAAGGAGTTAAAAATCCTGTTAAGGGATCTTTGTTAATTGTGGCATACCATCAGTTAACATAGAGGCCTCTATTAGGCTGTACCTTCAGTAGTAAAAGGTTGAAGTATCCAGGCATACCTACACTTCAAATTTTTTAACACCTTATTGGCGGCCTAGGCGGTCTATTTGACCGTACCGCACAGCGGGAGGTTTTTACCCTAAATAGGGTTGTTTATGTGATCATTTTCATGCCTAAATAAGACCCAGAGTGTAAAACAAGTATCTATCCCTGAAAGGGCGTAAACAGAGCTTTCCAATGACACCCGAACCATCCTTGTACGACCACTGGTTCTCTTGCAACGATCGTGCAACACGAGTGCAAAAACCCTGAAATAAGGTAATTTCCTTACATAATTCCCTGTGTAGCGAGTGAGAAAGGGGGGAGGAAAGTAGAATACAGTTCAGTATGTCCACCGCGGTGGTGGGGAGCGGTCATAGGGTTGCTACGCTCGTCCCACCGCTCAGCTCTCTCTCTCAGCAACATTACGTGCTGAAAATGGCGTCGACAGATGTCGTGCACCGCCACATAGTCCAAATTTATTTCACTCGACATAGGTCGCGCGCCGCCAGTTAAGGGTTAAAATACCAAGGAAACGAACAAACACCCAAAGAGAGAAAGGGAAAACGGTGCAAGAAAGAGGACGAACTGAAACAAAAGAAACAAAGAAAACGAAGGAGGAGCGGAAGAGAAAATGAATGGAAAAGAGGAGGACTGAGCAAGATCGAGAAACCAATATCGGACACTCAACGCCTCAACAAACAACACGTGTGACGCCAACCAGAGATGCCCGAATTGCCACGGTAACAGTAGACTGTCCCCCGACACCAGAGAAGACGATATACCCCACTACGAGGAGCAGTAGTCTTTTAATCAATCAGAGAAAGAATCACATATACAAAGTTCTCTAATTCGATATCATTACCCATGTTTTTGTACAATAAGGTACCTATCTATGTAGTATAATTATTCCATGTTGTATATTATTAAAATAAGCAAAATGTAATCCATAACGTATTATTATTATAGATATGTCAAAACCTTGACCATCACATACACACAGATTAACTCTTTTACTCACTTTTCTCCAACACACATATTTACATGTCTTCTCATTCCTAAGCTATCCTCCTAGTAAACAAATCACATTTCCTTCCTTCGTGTCTTTATATAAACCCTTTATGTTCGACCTACTAGCATCAACCCTAGTAGGTCACCAGATTGTTAATATTAAGTGAAATGCTGGGTGTGAAGGGAATTTCATGGTCTCCTGAAATATCCCCAGGCTACCTTTTAGGATCAACTTTTCCTGGTACCTGGCGCGGGGTACGAACCTCTGAAGGGAATTTAACCCCCCTAAAAACCCACAGGTTTTGAGATGCCTTGGGTGGGGTTCGAACCCTGGTTAGTGACCCAACCATCACCACCAGGCCCGCGCGCTAACCCACTGTACTACCACGGACGTACTAAAAGTATAGCAACCTTAGTCCGATTTTTAAGAACCAGGTGATAGTCTCGTGGTGTTATCACGTGATGAGTTTATTGGACTTACCATCTCCGACTATTTTACGCTATACCTGACGTCAACTCGGGTTAGTATTATTGTGGGTGCGGGACATTTTCGAGGGCATTACATTACATCCTTCTTTAACTGGGCTAGTCCCTAGCCTATTTTAAGGTCGTAAGGTATCGTAGCTGTATTACCTCAGCAATCTCAATATTGTTGGTATAGGGTTCGCGTGACGGGTGCTCCACGTAGCTACCTGGTCACGTTCCCTAGCTGCCACCAATGAAATGCTAGGTTTTTCCAGGTTAAATAGGAATGGGAATTTAACCCCCCTAAAAACCCACAGGTTTTGAGATGCCTTGGGTGGGGTTCGAACCCTGGTTAGTGACCCAACCATCACCACCAGGCCCGTGCGCTAACCCACTGTACTACCACGGACGTACTAAAAGTATAGCAACCTTAGTCCGATTTTTAAGAACCAGGTGATAGTCTCGTGGTTTTATCACGTGATGAGTTTATTGGACTTACCATCTCCGACTATTTTAACGCTATACCTGACGTCAACTCGGGTTAGTATTATTGTGGGTGCGGGACATTTTCGAGGGCATTACATTAAGGTTATTATACCTACCATTATGATGTTAACATATGCATGTTTTTACTTATGCAAGAACCATATCCTACCAAACAGATAAACTCTTTTACGTATTTTTCTCCAACACACATATTAACATGCCTTCTCTTTACTAAACTATTATCGTAGTAAACGAACCACATTATCTTCTTTCGTGTCTTTTATATCAATCCTTAATCATTCGACCTACTAGCATCAGTCCTAGTGGGTCACCAGTGTTAATATTGAGAAGGTTACCTACCATTACAATGTTAATATATGCAAAGGATGCTCTATAACGAATTCCTGTTTTCCAAATATTTCAAACCCCTTTTCACGATCCTGCAAAACGAATAATACATCTAACTATAATATGACTTTTTGCCAGGCTTTTTACTTATGCAAAAACTCTCTCATACCATATGATACCACCTAGCTAAGCTCTTTTACTTATTTTTCTCCAAACACATATGCACATGCCTTCTCATCACTAAGCTATTCTCCTATTAAACAAACCACATTCCCTTCTTTCATACTTTTTTTATTTTCACTAAGTCCTTATTCTCGAGTCTATCGTGCGCACACTCACCTTCACGTCTCTCAGCTAATCCCCCAAGCTCCCGGGAGTACTAACATGAACTCGCCGGCCTACCAACCTTCCCGAATCAGAGCACACGTATAGATACACATCTTATTATAAAGAAACCCCTCACTTACCAGTTTTCAGATAATAAGATAACTAAACTATTAATCTACCCCTGATATAATTCCTAAGTATAACAGACTACGGTACTCTTGTATATGAAATACCTTGATGCACATAGCAAACCTCACTTTTATTTTGACCCCTTCACCCTGAATTTTCCCACTCAAAGTTTGAAGCTCAAGAACCTTAAAACCTTGAACAAAAGTTAGTTATCTCCACAACCTCATGACCCTGCCTGTTGATCTATAAATCCAAATAAGCCTTAGCTTGAGTCCTGTCTACATAAAATACCACCTTTGTAATGTCCTATAAAAGGATCTTTGTTACTACTGGCATACCAGTAACTAACATTGACGCCTTCTCTTAGGTTACACTTTCCATAGTGAAAAAGTTGAGGTAACAGGCATACCTAAGTCTCAATTTTGTTTATTATAGAGAGTTCACAAGTGTCCTGTGAAAAGGAACTTTGTTACTACTGGCGTACCAGTAACTAACATTGGCGCCTTCTCCTAGGTTACGCTTTCCATAGTGGAAGACTGAGGTGCACAGGCATACCATAGCCCTCAGTGTTTTACTATTGAGAGCTCACATGTGTCCTATAAAAAGGATCCTTGTTACAACTGGCATACCAGTGGCTAACATAGACGCCTCTTCATAGGTTCTACTTTTGATAGTAGAAGTTGAGGTACACAGGCATACCATAGCACCTTAACAGTCTATTATTAAGAGTAAACACTCCCACTTCTCGCAAGTGATCTTGGCATACCACGGTCACTTGTGTTAGAAGGGCTAAAAGGTTTAAATACTGCCCCGGATTCCTTGAACCTCTTATAACGTCAGAGACAGACAAGAAGACAATTACTAAAGTCTTCTTGTGTTAGTCCGATAGAGTGCTATTTCCTCATAACTGAGGCACTATATTTAAGACCCTACTCCAAGAGCACCCTAACGGAATTTCATCAACGGTTAATATAACGGTCAGGAGAGACGAGTATCAACAGTAAAGCTACAGGCTCTGGATACTCGCTTTAGTCCGATGTGGTGCCCAACGGTTAATTATAAGTTACGGAGACACATTTAAGACCTCAAGCCCATTAACCTATCTGTAACCTACTTCACACGACCGGCCAACCTAGACGGCCTACGGAGACTCGGAAGACTACAAGCAGCTAGTGTTCTACACATCTACAGAAACAAATATTGGAAAATCTTCCCAAGTCGATGCCAGTGACGAGGCCAAATAAGTTAGAGTCCGGAAGTTCCTTATTTCGAAATTAATCATCGAAAATATTAGTTGATTTGAATCTATAGAAACAGATTCTCTCTATGAGTGTACCAGTGTTCAAAATCCTTAATTTATTATCATTGACGATGCGCCTTAACATTGTTTATGGCCAATCTTTGAACTCAAGCTTGTCTTTCAAACTTCCCGCCCAGGAGAGAACAAAATACGATTGCCACACATCGTGAGCGAAACGCTCTAAAAAACTACTCACGGACTCGTCCTATATGATGTGGGTACCACTACTAAAAAAAAAATAGCAAAAAATAATGTAAAAAATAAAAATTAAACTTGATCTAGCCTTGCGCTTCTCATGCGTCTGCTATTTCGGCACGCTTTGCCCCGCCCATGGAAGCAATCCCTCGTTCTTACTTCTCCTGGGCCCATACGAGTCGGACGTGTCTCGAGGGCGTTCCAGCTCTCCTTTATTCTTCACCTACCCTCGGACATGGTGAGTCTTTTGCTCATATGTACATGCTAAGTGCTGAGGATAGATAGCTTATAGACTAGGAGTAGGCTGTGTACGTCCTTTCTCTGGCCCTGGAGACTGTTTTCCGGGTACTTAGTAAAGGCGAGTGTGTTAGGAGGAGTCCTTGTTGTGATAAGGCGAGGCTCCCACGTGCTTGTTTCATTACCCTAGCTTATTATTAGTTTGCTTGTTAGTCATGAGGCTTCTTTTAGTGAACCGGGGCCTGTTGTTCGGTCCATTTTGGGTGTGAAACAGTATGCTCTACATGTGGGCTAGTGCATCTTAGATTTTCTCACGTAGCTGAGGGGTCTTGCACGGAGCCAACCTATGCTTCTTGATCGCTACGTGTTAAGTTTGGTCTATGCTAGATTGCAGGTTTGTGCTATTATTATTGATATCATCGACATCTGCCCTCATTTACTTGGCCTCATGTAGGTTGTATTCTTATGGCTAGGAAGTGTTATTATTGATTGAGTATTATTCATGTATAACTATGCCATATATGCACACATTGGGTTATCTATTCTGGGAGGTATGGCCCTTCCGGCGGGATTTGTAAAAGCGAGACTTAGTCAACGTGCCTCTAGTTGCTTCAAGCGGTTTCCCCGCCGGGAAACTTCCGGAAACATCCAGAGCTATGTTAAATTCAGATTATCCTTGTTTGGCACTGGATAGGTTGGATTTTGTCTATTTTGTCCCGACGCCGTGATCCCCGAAGGTGTGGCCACGAACGAACCGCCTCCATGCACCTCTGTCCGCAGTCAGTCGACGCCCCTACCCCCAACCAGCACCGCCTTCGTTCATATACTTCCTCACTCCATCCTTCCACCTCTCCTTCGGTGTACCTCTCCCTCTCTGTCCCTCCACCTCGCTCTGGTACACCCTCTTAGTCATTCTCTCGCTTTCCATACGTTCCATATGGCCGAACCATCTCAAGTTGTTCCTTATCACACTTTCCAGCACATCTACCTCCACACCACACCTCCTTCTTACTTCTTCATTAGTCTGTCTATCCCTCCATGTAACTCCGCACGCACTTCTTAAGTAATTCATTTCCACTGCTCTCACTCTTGGTCAGTAATCTGTATAGCTTATATCGGGGCGTTGGTCCGCCGCGGGGTAAAAGACAATAGAACCACAGTAGCGTTGGTCGCCGGGTTTAAGTTATTTATTAAGATGGGATGAGGTCAGGGTTGGTCACTTAGGTAAGAAGTTATATACACACGTAGCACATGGTAGTCTACTCATTACTCAATTACATTTCTGGGGAATGTATATAACGTAAGGGGAACCAAGATTGTATAGTGTTATTCAATTATTTTTCTCTTTATTGTTGGAGATATTTTAATATTTTAGCTTTTCCACCCTAGCGTGTCCTTATGAGCATTGATTCTTGGAATGTTCTCACCCTCAGGTTCGCAGTCTGGACACCTAGGAGGATCTGCATCTCCCTGGCGGGAGGGAGTCATGGATAGGATTGCTTTTGCGTTTTGCTCTGCATTGGGGTGCAAAAATTTAGCTGTCATTGGTCATCTCCTTTGCGTTAAATGTGCACTTTGGACAGATCTCATGGTTGTTGGCTTTCCAAATCATGCCCCAAGTGTTCAGTTCTACGTAATGCCTGCTTAACCCACTCTGATGGGCAATGTAAGACAATTTTGCTCCACATTAAGTCAGTATATGTAACGTACTGTAAGACAGATGCCCATAAATGTTTACAGTTGGATGACCAGTTATTAGAGGATTTTCTTAAAACAGAGCCTTCCGCTTATATTTCCGGTAGTTCTCAGGTACAATCAGTTACTTCGCCCCCTGCGGTAGATACTCGTGACGCTCCCTCCCACCAATCCAAGTGACCAAGGGCCACCAAGAATCCGCCGGACGTACCTTCATCGTCTTCCCGGCGAGATCGGTCCCGTTCGCCCGTAGCTGCTCCTTTTTTTTTTTTTTTTTTTTTTTTTCTATGTGATTGAGGGAGGCAAAAGGCATAACTGCCTATAGCGAGTGCCTCCCCCATAGTTGAAAGAGTGACAGGGCCAAAATCAAGGGACGTTCGAGCCAAAATCCTAGGTCCTCTTCGCCCCTTGTTCAACAGGCGTCCAAGAGGCACCGCTCTGACTTTGCCGCCGCACTCTCCTCTGGTGATGATAAAGACAAAACGAAGCACTCCAAAAGATCCTCTTCGTCGAAGACGGCGGCGCAGTTACCGCCTCCCAAGCCGGAACGTACTTCTTCGTCGCACCAGGAGGCACCCAAAGACACAGCTCGCAATGTCTCCAGCCATTCCCACCGGTTTACCATCCCACACCGAGTGCAGCCTGAACCTAATGCTCTTCCGGTATTGGGATCGGAGAGGGGCAGTAGTGTTGTGTCTCGCCGTCAGGAGGATGAGTGCTCCTCTGACCAGCTCGAATCGTTTCAAGAACCCATAGAGTATGAGATACCGGACCTAAACCTGAGGGACCTTTCTCAGCTCGGCGTTCCCTTCTCACAGACAGAAACACTCGATGCCGCTGCCCGGGCTGGCGAGTCTCGGTCGGAGGCTTTACCAGCCCCCCCCAGCTCGGCCACTGGGATCCAACATACCCCAACAAGGAGTACACACCGAGGAGTGGCCGCCTGGCCAGCGACCATCTTCCCGGCATTCTGGAACGCAGGGCTCAGAGATGTCCCATTCCGCGTCCCAGTCAGACGAGGAAAGTGGAGTGTTTATTTCAAATGTGCAGTTGCAGGAGTGGTTTGACTTTATGAAGCAAGTGAAGGGAGAGCGACAGGTTAAAGTTTCAGCACCTGTAGCCCCGGCAGTGCGGCCTCTAGGGCAGGTGCCGGTTCAAACTCAAGTTGATGTTAACATTCCTCCCCCCACTGTCACTCCAGCGGCTACCACTTCGGGAGCCACCGCAATTTTATCTTCCAATCTGAAGTTGTTCTCAGATCTCATTCCACCTCCCCTTGACTGATCAATTCCTTTTAAGAAGGGCCCTATGCCCCTGTTAAACGGACCTGATACGTCCTGGTCTGTTCTTAAGCCCAACCGCCCCGAGATCGCGCAGCCCACGGTTACAGGTGAGACACCTGTGCTGGAACATTGGGTTATCGAGGTGAGTGAAGCTAAGAAATGAAGGGCCAAAAACCAATTGGGTGAGGTATTAGACGTTATTGTGAAAGCTATTCCCACCATTTATCATCCTGACTATTTTGTCTATATGCCATCCCCTGCCTTGCCTCCCGCTTCATCTGGGAAACTATTTTCAGATTGGACTAAGTCAGATGGGTTTAATGATATGAAACATTTACAGGGAATGACTCCAGAGTTGAAGTCAATACCTTTCAGGGACGACGCTGGTACGTCCGCAGTTCATATTAGTGGAGGGGAGTCAGGGCTGTGGGTGGCATGGGGACAAGAGGCCCAGCTGTTTGCCAGCACCATTACAAATAGGAGCAGTCATCAGCTCCCGCAAGAGGACAATCATTGGTTCTCTATGCCGGTAGGCAAGGCGGAAGGGATCCCACAACATATTTTTTATTTTTTGGGGGCCCCTAAGTTATCTCTCTGTCAGTTGTCTAAACCCTTTTGTTCCCCCACACAGGTGCAGATAGATAAAGATTTCAAAATGAGGCAGAAGGTCTGGAGGTTAGCCTCCCAATACCTGCTCAGCCGCCAGCTTGCGGCCTCTCTGGCCAGGACGACTGGGTCGGTCACGGACGCTGGCACCCAGAAGGCTCTTTCTCTTACTAGGCGCCTCTTACTCCAGAATTCCATTCAGTCCCTTGGTGATATTCGCACTGTTCTCTTTGAGGCGGTGCGAGTTCGTCAAGATCTGAGGGTTCCCTGATCCGGAGACTCCCTGTAGAGGTCGGTAGAAGATTGATTTTATCTAATGTCTTCACTAAAACTCTTGCCTCTGAAGATGCCTGGCGCACAGTTAACTTCCTATTAGACTCTCAACCTGCCACTACTTCCAAGCCGAAGGGTGAGCCATCATTTAAGACTAAATCTAATCCTAAGAGTTCATTTCGTGGTCAGTCACAGTCATTTCAGTCACCAAAGACTTACACAGCCCCTGGAAGCAGCGGTACGTCTCGAGGACGAGGTCAGTCCAGGGGTAGAGGGAGATGGTTCAGGGGGCAGTCTAGGGGTAAACCCGGTAGCAATGGTATCAAGGCCTCTCATCCCCCCAATCCTAAGTCAGAGTCACAACCCTCCAATCCAAAAATCTGAGAAACCACGCAACTCTCTCACTCCCAGTGCCAAGGCAAGGCGAGCCGGATCCGAGGGTAGTTCTGCCGGACAATACCAGTCATGCAACTGGCAGTTTCCGGGATTGTCACCGGGCATGGCCTCGGCGAACATGGGCAAGGACAGTGGTCTGGAAGGGCCTCTCATGGCGGTAGTCCCGGCGACCTCGTTCACGTATCCCAACAGAATTCAATCGTGTTTCATTAGAGGTGGGATCCGTCGTCAATGAGATGGCCCTCAAACAGATCATTATCCCCAGTCCTTTATCACAACCCGTGTTCACATCCCGGACAATCTTGGTGCCAAAGAGGGACAGCGTTCAGATGAGGCCAGTGATCGACCTGTCCTATCTGAACACTTACATTCACAATCAGTCATTCAGGATGCTGACTGTGAATCAGATCAGATTGACACTCCCGCCGCAGGGTTGGATGTGTTCCATCGATCTCACAGATGCCTATTGGCATGTCCCTATAAACAAGTGCTTTAAAAAATATCTAGCTTTGCGCAACGGGGATCAAACGTTTGTATTTCAAAGAATGCCCTTTGATCTAAATCTAGCACCCCGAATTTTCAGAAAATTGGTCCGACAGGCTTTGCTACCATTGCTAAAACAGGGAATCATGGTGTTATGGTATCTCGATGACTGGTTAATAGTAGCACAATCCAAAATAATTTGCCTCCAACATGTACAGCAGGTATTAACTCATGTAGCTGCCTTGGGATTCAAGGTGAACTTGGCAAAGTCCACCTTGAACCCCACCAGGACGATCCAATGGGTGGGTCTTATCTGGGATACCGAGTTACTCACTCTGAGTCAGAGCGAGGACAACCGTCAGAGATTTCGGAGGAAACTTTCGGTTTCTTCATTCTCTGACGACCATCTGAAGGTAAAACAAATTATTTTGGAAGGAAACAGGTGCTTTCCGCTGTGGCCAGCGGAAACACTGCGGAAAATTCCAAAGTTAATCCACAACCTCCTGGCGGCTTGGGCGAAGCCAGAAGTAATTCACTTCTCCTTGACATGGACAGCTCCTCCTCCGACGGTCTGGATAGATACGGACGCGTCAGGTACCGTGGAACCGTGGAACCCATGTTCCATACCGTGGAACCTAGTCGAACCTAGGACATCAGGGTCAGGGTCTTTGGTCCAGGTTAAATCATCTTCACATCAATAAATGCCAAGGAGTTGTTAGTCTCCCTATTCTTTTTACAGGAGCACGGCATGAGCCAGGCGGGAAAGTCCTTAGCCTTCAGAATGGACAATCTGAATGCAGTCACATGCAAGGGTTTGTCGGAAAAGATCTTTCGTCTGGCTGCAAGGCTAGAGATTTATCTTCATGCAACATATCTGCCCGGCATGGCGAACGTATGGGCAGACGCTCTGTCTCAGAGACAGAGCAGTCTAGTAGAATGGGCTCTGAAGCAAAACGTCTTTCAAGAGATGATTGCAGAGCCTTACCATCCACAAGTGGACTTGTTCGCATCAGAGGCAAATCACAAGTTGCCTCAGCACCTCACACGCCGAAGTCAGACTCCGGCGGGAGGTCCGGACGCATTTCTGGTAGACTGGAACAAATGGATCTCCATTTATCTATTTCTACCTCCAGACGCATCCTTAATGTGCAAAGTAGTTCACAAACTACGGGCTTATCGAGGCATGGTCTTGATGATCGCGCCATTGTGGCCGGCCCAAGTTTGGTACAATCAATGGAAGACGAGAACCCGGTGTCGCTCCCGATCTCGTGCTTCCACTTAGACACAATTGGAAAGCTCAAGACCTCGCTGACTTTCGCCTTGTGGATATTCAGAAGGCCAAGTGGCTAGGCCAGTTTGGGGAAAGCGTGACTCAAAAGTTGATTAATCAGTATACATTATCAACACAAAGACAGTATCAATCTCATTGGAAGGCATTCACTACCTGGATCATAGAAACTGACCAACAGCAGTCCTCGGTGGCACTGGTGTTTAAATATTTAAATTACCCTTTTGAAATGCAAAAGTTGTCAGTTGTCACATTAACGAATCACCTCACAGCAATTCGGACACCTTTTTTCGATTTAACTGGTCTGTCCGTGCCAGAGGCGGAGGAGAGGGGGTTCATGCGGTCTTGAATCCAGCTTCGCCCTCCTCCAAGTCAACTCACACCCACCTGGTCTTTTGATTTAACCCTTGAAATGAATGCTTCATTCCCGTAAATATTGTCATAATCCTCCTTATGAGTTAAGACTTAAGAAAGCCATGTTTCTGATGGCACTGGCCACGGGTGACAGGGTGTCTGAGTTGGCGGCGATGAGTTCGGAGCCATCTTGCTTAAGATTCTCGAGGCGCAACATGAGCGTCCATATTGCACCTGCTCCTAATTTTATTGCTAAAAATGAACATAGTAACCATGTCTTTACAGAGTTTGAAGTGCCAGCTCTGAAACAGGGCGATAAACACCATTTGCTTTGCCCGGTGCAATCGCTTATTTTGTATATGCGGGAGTCTCAGCCATCTCAGGCAGGGTCCTTCTGGGTTTCACGGACAGGTAAACGTCTTCAAAAACGGCAGCTGGCTGCTTTATTATTAGGGGTTATTAGGGAGTGTAATCCGGGCGTTCTTGCTAGATCACACGATATTCGGAAGTGGGCTGCCTCACTCAGGTTCTTACATAATTACTCCCTTGATGATATTCAGCAGACCAAGTTGTGGTCATCCAATCATACATTCCTAACACGTTACCTGTCCGTTAATCTCATGAAACCTTCTCGCACATGTGTAGCATTAAGGCAGAGAGTCTAGTTTTAAGCTATTTTTGTATAAGGAAAGGGGGGGGGGGGGTGTCCTAGCTAGGGCCTCTAACCTGCCTCCTATATGATACAATATGGTGATGAGAATTAGGGTCATGTGATAACCCATTCCTTAGACTAAGTAAGTCTAGTCAGGAGACTTTTTATTTTTATTTTTATACTTTATGTATGGCAATAGAGTATTAATTTATGCTCAATAATATTAAGGTTATTTATAGGGGCAATGTACAAATCTATTTGCAATAGAGTACCTGTAGGCCATATATTTATATATTATGTCACCAAAGTTATCAGTATTTTCTAAGAGACAAGATATGGATTTATTTATGTATTCATAAGCTAAAATGTATAGTTTATGTGTGTAAATCCTACTGTTCTATCAAACATAAAGGTGCTACACAACAGGCAAACCTTTAATAAACGCCGCCTGTAAACTCTTTATTATTTTTATATACTATTAAACAAAGATCTTTTTCGTACATGTTTCTCTATAAACCTTAGTAATTTGTTTGTGGTTATGATATTCCTGATGAATATCCCCCTCCAGACTTGTGATATCAGGCCCATCGTCAATGATGAAGGGGCCACTAATAAATTATAGGTTTGAGTCCCGAAGGGAAGAAGGAAAACCTAATATTTAGTAGTGGCCCCGGAATCATTGACGATTTTGGCCCTCCCTTCCATCCCCTTCCCATTCATCTGCTATATTTTGAAAGTCTTGATATATCAGTTAAGAATGAGGGATCGCTTCCATGGGCGGGGCGAAGCGTGCGGAAATAGCAGACGCATGAGAAGCGCAAGGCAGGATCAAGTTTCATTCATATTTTACATTATTTTTTGCTATTTTTTTCTAGTAGTGGTACCCACATCGTATAGGACGAGTCCGTGAGTGTTTTTTTAGAGCGTTTCGCTCACGATGTGTGGCAATCGTATTATGTTCTCTCCTGGGCGGGAAGTTTGAAAGACAAGCTTGAGTTCAAAGGTTGGCCATAAACAATGTTAAGGCGCATCGTCAATGATTCCGGGGCCACTACTAAATATTAGGTTTTCCTTCTTCCCTTCGGGACTCAAACCTATATTAGTACACCTCTCTGATATTATATACAAGGAATTAAATCCAAATAAGCTGATTATTGCACATATTGACTCTACCATAATTCCGACCAAGTGATAAATAAGTCAGAGTCCACAAAATCTAAAATTGATCTTATGAGTACACCAGTGCGTGGGTGACCATATTAATTGAAGAGTAACCTGAATACTCTATCTGGCCCTCGGCAATAACAGCAACTAAATCCTCCACACTTAGGTATAAAGTGAACGTTAGGTATCCGACTATAAAGTTATCCTATGTCCAAGCGGCATATTATTTGAATGTTAGATAAAGTGTTTGATAAAACTAAGCTGATCATACCTGAGCTCCATCTAGATTTGCGATCGTGCTAGGAGAGTAGCATCTTCACACTCAGTTTTATGTATTTAGGGAATAAGTGAATAAACTGTACTACAAACTATATTTTGATATTATATGTATCTCTGTTGTCTTCTATATATGTATTTGTATGAACTTGGAAATCCCAGTCTTGAAAGAACTCACCTTAACTAATTGTTAATCCTGAATAAAATCAGGGCATAACATTGGTGGCTAGCGGTGGTTCTTGATTCGGATAGAAAAATTCACTACATTTCACATAGCTTGAAACAATAGAGTATTATATAACATTTAAATATGGCAGTTGTTCGCTCACACATTCCCATTCCCAAATATAATGGGATCGAAGTCTACATGGACATAGTGAAGCCAGTGTTAGACATGGCATACAACACGGACCGCGAAAAAATAGCCGTCCTATTAACGCACTTGGGAAAAGCCGTTCCCCTCGTTGCCTCACAGGTAACCCCTGCACTCACCTGGGATCAGTTTAGACCCATGGTAATTGAAGCAATTAAGCCATCACTGGGTATTTTCGGCGCCCATGCCAAGATTAAGGACATCAAGCATGAAGGCGATCTGGACGCCACTTTAGCAAACGTCACTCAGCAGGTGAAAGCTGCTTTTCCAACTCTCCCCAAAGCTCAGCAGGAGTAACAAATCCTTATGAATCTAGTACAAGTGTTACCATCGGCGGTACAAGAATATTTTCCAGTACACGACCCCGTTGGATTTCAGCGAGATTTAGTGACCATCAGAAAAATTCTCGCACTTCGCCCCAAGACCAACACCATAGCAGCCATTAAGAGGTTCCCTACTCATCCTCAAATGCACAACAGGCCCAGAGAACAAACCAACTTCAACCGCCACTCAGCTCCAACACCTAAGCCGACCTACCATTCTGGACAATATCAAGCAAACAGGCCAAAATTCACCCCAAATCAGCTAAAAAGAGTATACCCAAGAAATCAAACCAACAACAACTACAAAGGTAAGAATCAGCCTCTCGTCATTATCAATCTTTTCGATTTTCCAGCCTGTAATAGTAAATGATCCCTTCATGATATTAGAGATTCTGCCAAGTACAGACCAAATTACCCTCGTATATCTGCAAACGAGGGAGAATTAGGAGAAGACGAGACTGAAGAACACAGGGATAATGAAAATATAGCTCAAATCTTACCTAGAGAAGAAGAAGAAGAGATCCTAGAGGACAAAGAAACAGATCCCCAGGATTTTTTTAAACCTACCCCACCTATGATGGCTTCGGAGGGGGATTCTGCAAATGATAGACCACCCCTAATATACCACCTTGCCAAGATAAAGGACATTCCTGTAAGATTATTGATTGATACCGGCGCAGCCCGCTCATGTATTTTCAACTCTTTTTACCTCAAACACAGAAAGAGATTTGGAGAGTTAAAGGCCACAGCCACAAATATGATCAGGGCTGGAGACATCCACCTCCAAATCCGAGGGGAGACCAGACCCCTCCATGTCACCACCCCGCTACCTCATGCCAACTGCTACCATTCTTTCGTAGTGTTCTATTCGGAATGTCAACACTACGACGGCTACCTGGGTTTAGACTTATTACAAAAGTTACAAGCACAAGTAGAGTGTGGACAAAGGTTAATTACTTAAAAAAAAAAAAAAAAAAAAAATCAACACCGTCTCAACCCACCCAAACCACTCACAGCAAAATCTCCTCATCCTCCACTTTTCCCACTAGACGAGGAGAGAGAAATAAAAAAAAAAAAAAAAAAAATCAGTAAAGACCCACCTAACGACATCAATCTGTCTAAATGCAAATCTCACCTCTCTGATGCAACAAGACCAGTAGTTAATCAAATTCCAAATCCCTCTGAACAATCAATGCTACACGTTTTTTTCAAACACAAACCACCCTAACAACTCCATTACAACCCCCAACCAAATAAAAAAACAATCAAACCAGTTCGCCCAGTACCACTATCATCAGCCCTGCTATCACTAGACAGAAAACCTCAATTTCCCCTCAGCATCAACAATGGGTGCCGATTCATCAAATTCCACAGGATACCATGATCCTGACCCCGACCAAACTCATTACTGGTCAAGATCGTTGCATGATTCAGCCAGCAATTATCTCATCACATCAAAATTATATTCTCATTGCAAATATTTCGGATGATACGTTGACTTTACCCAAAGGTCTCATCATTGGGGATTTGGAGACATTCGACAAAGTTGTCCCCACCCCTAAGAAAACAAATAATTCTCCCAGTGTACTACCCACCATTCCCAACACCTTAACTACCCTACAAAATCAGCAAATGCAGCAAGTCCTGCATGAATTCAGAGATGTTTTTGCACAAACACCTACGGAAATAGGACAGACTACGATGGAAGAACACTCCATACACACTACTGGACCACCCCTTCGTCAACCCTCACGTCGGAAAAACCCCATACAAAGGCAGGAAGAGGAACGTCAGATTCAAGAGATGTTGGACGCCGGCATCACCACTCCCTCTGTCAGCCCATGGTCCTCACCTGTAGTCTTAGTAAAAAAAAAAAAGACGGATCAACCAGATTTTGCGTGGATTATCGCCGCCTTAATGACGCCACGATCAAAGATGCAACTCCGCTACCTCGTATAGACGATTCTCTAGACTCCCTTCATGGCTCCAAGTGGTTCACCACCCTTGATTTACAAGCCAGGTACTGGCAGGTCCCATTTAAAGCTGAACACTAACAAAAAACAGCTTTCTCGACCAGCGGAGGACATCTATATGAGTTCAACGTGTTGCCTTTCGGATTGTGTAACGGCCCATCTACGTTCTCCCGACTCATAGAATCCGTATTAAAAGGACTAACTTGGGAAACTTGCCTCGCGTACCTGGATGACGTTATCGTGTACTCAGGAACTTGGCCTGAGCATTTAAGAACACTCTGTTAAGTATTACAACGTATCAGGGAAGCTGGGTTAAAACTCAAGCCTTCGAAATGCGAGATTGCCAGGAATTCGGTAGACTTCTTGGGTCACGTTATCTCTAGCGAAGGTATCTCACCCAATCCCAAGAAATTATCAACAATCAAGGAACAACCACCTCTCACCACAGTCAAAGGTGAAAGATCATTTCTCGGGTTAGCCACCTATGACCGACGTTTTGTACCCAACTTTGAAGCCATATCCAGACCACTTCATCAACTCACTCATAAATATACAGAATTCGTATGGACAACCGAAAGAGAAATAGCATTCGAAACTCTAAAAGACAAACTTTGTAATGCTCCAACAGTAGCTTTTCCTGACTACCAACAACATTTTCTGTATACTGACGTATCACTGTATGCCATTGGAGCCGTATTAGCTCAAATACGAGACGGACAAGAACACGTCATCGCTTATGCCAGCTCAACGTTAAACACCACCCAAAAAAATTATGCAGCCACCAAGAGGGAATGTTTAGGTATTATCTGGGCCCTAAACCATTTTCGTTCGTTTGTTCTAGGAGCAAAACTCGACATCATAACAGATCATCAATCCTTACAATGGCTTAGAAAATGCGAAACCAATTCAGCTTTATTAGTACGTTGGAGAGAAACTTTAGAAGAGTATGATTTCGTAATTCAATACAGACCTGGCAAGTTACATACCAACGCCAATGCTCTCTCTCGCCTTCCCGTACCAGAGCAATTAGCCACCAATCTCGCTGCTTTACAACACTACACACTTGCCATCACACCAACATCTGTGACCACGACGCTTCCAGAACCCACTCTACTACAATCTTGGGAACGGAAAATCAAACCGAAATGGATTCCGAAACACATCTTCCAATATCTATGTCGATGGTCGATGGGGAGATCAACTTACCACTGAATCAGGGCACATAGTTGTAGAACCTCATAAATTATAGCCCAAGAGTACATGATCGCGATTCATGAAGGTAATGGAATTCATTTGGGACAAAAGAAAATGCTCAAGGTCTTCCAAGATCAATACTGGACTATTAACCCGTCCGGTATTGCAAAGAGGGTCACGGAAGCTTGCAAACCATGTGCTCTAGGAAAGGACAGATGCAATACAGCAGGACCAGCAGGAACTATTTCAGCACATAAACCATGGCAGACGCTCTCGCTCGACGTGATGGGACCTTTCCCCACTAGCCAAGGTAAACGCTTCATAGTGACCTGTATTCGAAATTCCTGATAGCCTGTCCTACTAAAGATCACAGTGCTTTAACAGTAGCTGAACTACTCTCCACAGAAATTTTCCCCATATTCGGTCTGCCCATCTCCTTGCTGTCGGACAACGCTCCCGAATTTACAGGACAAGTTTGGAAGGCCTTTACAGATAAATCCAGCATACGGATCAAACACTCCTCACCCTACTGGCCCCAGGGAAATGCAGCGTGCGAACGTAGTCATCGCACAATAAATAACCAATTGAAAACAAGAATGATTGAGTTAGAGACCTCCGACTGGCCAGCGCAAGTGAAAATGATTTAGTGGGGAATCAATTCTTGCCCCAGAGAAGATGGAATTTCTCCCTACGAAAGAGTTGTTGGCGTCGCCCCTCTGCTACTACCTTTTCACCATTGTGCCCAACCCTCCACCACTCAGCTCACTGTTGATCCCCTCCAACATTTAAAGAACACTTTACATACAGTTCAAACCTGTCAAGATACAAAACCAGACACCGTCGATGAACAAAATCCGTTCGCAATCGGCAACACAGTGATGGTAGCCAAACTTCCAGTGGTAAATAAATTAGGTCCAAGATACGTGGGCCCTTACAAAATTTCGCAAGTTCCATCTCCTTTTCAAGTGGCAATTAACTACCACGGGGAAACACGAGTATATAGAAACAGGTTCGCCAGAGTTTACCATCCAATCACGAAAGAAGGAGATTCACCGATGCCAGACAATCCTGTTCCTCCACCAAAAACAACTCCACCAATTTCCCCTACTTCCTACTCTAGCCCAACACCACAAATTAAAACCACAATTCATCTTTCCAGCCAACCAAAATCAACCACTAACAGCACCAGCACAAATCAACAAAAGTCTGTACTTCAACACACTCCACGAACACCTCACCCCTTACCTTTTTCTCCATGTGCAACTCCACCTCAACACCAGACAGAAACCGACGCATCAACACAGAAAATTCCTAAACCACTCCCCTTACCCTCACACTATAAATCACGACCACGAACAAAGTCGAAACCTCCCATGAAAACCACCAAGTACCCACCTATAACCACCACAAAGTTTCCTCAAACAAGACCCTCAGCTACTAACCTCAAGCAACCTCATCACCAACGTTTTTCTAACTCATCAACCTCTCCTACCACATCACCACCACACAAATGACCACGCCCACATACCTCTCCTTCCACCTCACCACCCATATCCCCATCTACTTCAGATAAATCAAACTCTACCTCTCTATCCCCCTCCTCCTCAACTTCTGGCATACTTCCACAACCACTCACTACTAAAAAAAATCGTACTGCTACAGTCCCTACTACCATAATAAAACAAACCTCTACCGACACAACTCCATCAAAAACAACACTTCCTAAACCTTTCTTAACCACGACACAAAAATGAAATACACCAGCTCGACCATCAACCTCTACACAAAGACCTACGATTCCTACTCCCCAACCTCGCCTTGCCCCACCAAATCAATCACCTTTTCCCTCCACAGTTTAACCGAAACTCGATCACACATCAAACAAAACCTTCTCAAATCAGTCATCCAAACGTAGTATAAAAATCGCCCCCCACCACGCACACCCAACCCTAGACCACCTCGGTACAGACCATTATCTTTATCAGATTCTAGCCCAGAACTGCCACTACGATCAAATTTCCGTATGAAATCAGGTCGTCTCGTTAAAATAGCGAGTCAATTTACGTCAATTTTTATACCATCACGGAAACTCCGACATTCTTCATCCTTAAATACAAGAACAAACCACACAACATACTCAAACAACACTACAACACTAAGACTAGCCTCTATAACTAACACAAAATCAACCCGCCCAGTCCACTTCCCTTCAATTTCGAACAAGAAGATAATCCCTGGTACCTTTGCGTCCGCAAAAGGTATTAACAACCCGAGTGTCAACGGTCAAGTCATCAATTACTCACTCAACCCCGACGAAGCAACAGCCACCTCCTTCAACTACCACCAACTTCCGGTCACCACCATGACGTGCCAAACACCCTTCATCAAATGTGTGAAATGGTCAGCCGATCAGAAGAGCTTCTCCAGAATGCGTCACGTCCAAGAAGCCATTACAGCTTCTCTTATGGACGGCGAAGTAACAACCATTACTGTCACCATCGACCCCGTAAAAACTCCAGACCAACGTTCTCTAGCCTGGTGGAAATATCTACACTCTCTTCCTCAGCATAAACACCACGGAAACTCTCTTACCTTCACCTTTGTGGCACAGGGACGTGCCTATGATGAGGGGGAGGGAAGTAAAATACCGAGGAAACGAACAAACACCCAAAGAGAGAAAGGGAAAACGGTGCAAGAAAGAGGACGAACTGAAACAAAAGAAACAAAGAAAACGAAGGAGGAGCGGAAGAGAAAACGAATGGAGAAGAGGACTGAGCAAGATCGAGAAACCAACATCAGACACTCAACGCCTCAACAAACAACACGTGTGACGCCAACCAGAGATGCCCGAATTGCCACAGTGACAGTAGACTGTCCCCTGACCCCAGGGAAGACGATACACCCCACTACGAGAACTACGACATATCCACCTAGAGGAGCAGTAGTCTTTTAATCAATCAGAGAAAGAATCACATATACAAAGTTCTCTAATTCGATATCATTACCCATGTGTTTGTACAATAAGATACCTATCTATGTAGTATAATTATTCCATGTTGTATATTATTAACCCTTAATCAGCGGCGAGCAACATAAGTCGAGTTAAATAAAGCTGGACTATGTGGCGGCGCTCGACATAACTCGAGTGGCAATTTCAGCATGTAATGTGGCTGAGAGAGAGAGACAAGTGGTGGCAGGAGACTAGCGAGCGTATGACTGCTCCAGACCACCGCGGCGAACCTACTGACACAAATCTCAGCTCCCTCCTCCCTCTCTCACTCGCTACATACTCAATTATGTACTGAAAGTACCGAATTACCTGCTTTTTGCACTCGCGTTGCACGGTTATTGCAAGAAAACTATCCATCATACAAGGATCGTTATGGTGTCATTCGAAAGCTCTGTTTATGCCCTTTCAGGGATAGGTACTTGTTTTACGTTCTGGGTCTTATTTAGGCATGAAAATGATCACGTAAACAGCCCTATTTTGGCTAAAAACACCCCGCTGTGCGGTACACATAAATAAACCGCATAGGCCGCTCGTAAGGTGTTAAAATAAGCAAAATGTAATCCATAACGTATTATTATTATAGATATGTCAAAACCTTGACCATCACATACACACAGATTAACTCTTTTACTCACTTTTCTCCAACACACATATTTACATGTCTTCTCATTCCTAAGCTATCCTCCTAGTAAACAAATCACATTACCTTCCTTCGTGTTTTTATATAAACCCTTAATGTTCGACCTACTAGCGTCAACCCTAGTAGGTCACCAGATTGTTAATATTAAGAAGGTTATTATACCCGAGTGAGTGAGAGCACAGTGAGAGCACACGGGTTGGTTGAGCTCCTCAAAAGAGGGGATTTTCGGAGGGGTATCGTGGGGCTAAGTGACCCATATACGTATCAGAAGATCGGCGATGATACGGTGTTTCGGCACATAGTAAACAGAACGTGGTTTCTTGTTTAAACATCGCCCACAAAGCATATTTAGTTCAATCTTGAGAGTGTTATTACCAGTATCAGTGAGGGGACAAGGAGCCGTCAGGCACTAGCCCAGCCCTGCCCAGGCACCATAAACCTCCAGCAGTAACCACAAGGTGAGTGAAGTAACCGTTTATAGGGCAGGCAGTTTCACCCTTATGGTTCCCCACCATAGGCCTTATCTTCCATCTACCCCAAGGACCTGACCCTCGGTCTTTCAACTTCTCAAACAATTCTAACCATATTTAAAAAACCCATTATGAAGTACTTGCTATAAGGTCCATTTTTATTTCCCTCTCTCTAACCATTTAGGACATACTTGCTACAAGGTCCATTTTCATTTATCTCTCTCTCTCTCTCTCTCTCTCTCTCTCTCTCTCTCTCTCTCTCCTTTTTATCCTTAACATCTTTCCATCCACTTTCAATCACCGCACTTAACCGTCTCATTGTTATTATTTTTTGGTTTTCTATAACTTCAGATCGCTTTTTATCATTTTAGTTATTTGTTTTTCCCTAACATCTTTCAATACCCAACCAGGCCAGCTCCCTCTCCAGCTCGCTTTCTTTCTCCCTCGCCCCCGCCCCTGCTCTCTCTCCCTCTCTCTCTCTCTCTTAACATTTTGTACAATTTAAGCATTTTTCCATAACTGCTGTCCTAGATTCGGTTACCCACTCAGATCCTGGCTCTCGCTCACTCTCTGGCTCTCTCCCTATCTTGATGTTGACAGCATTATTAATATCCGAAGCATTTATTAATACTCAACATCAGGGTGGCGTCGCCAGTGTAAGTAATCATAGGATATAATTGGCGTGCTTCCCTTCAATCAGTTAGATCTTTTAGTTGTACCGGTGCCCAATGCCGAGGATTTATACATTTAACCACTTAGCTTTAGGAGAAGCAGGCCAATTGCCCATCAGAAAGGTTGACTATGATATGTGATTTTTTTAATTTTTTTTTGTTTTTGTTTTTTACATATCCCATCAGAAAGGTTGACTATGATATGTGAATTTTTATGCATCCAGCCAATTATACATTAATAACAACAGCAATAATCTAGATATGTGCCAGGAGAGATTTCCCGGGGTTTCAGAAACAAGGGAGACATGGTAGAGATGGAAGCACCACGGGAAGATCAGGAGGACGGCTTGGTAGAGCCAGAGGAACGGATAATCTTGGAAGACTATGGCCTAGCAGATACTAAGTGTTTTAAGTGCGGAAAAACCAATGCAAGAAAGAATTCGCGAAAATGTTCCGGCTGTCTTAGATCTATTCATTTATCTTGTGCTAAGCTGACAAAGAAAACATCAGGAGAACAACCAAACTGGAAATGTCTCGCATGCCCAGGGCCCACTGCAGAGCCAACCAGGGCAACACCGGCAACACCGGTCGCCGACTTGACCCAACTTGTGACCAAATGGAAAGCGCGGATCCAGGTCCTTGCCCGGGTACCTAAAGGAGCCAGAATCCAAGTGGCGGAGGCCCTTACAACCATCATAAAGCAGGCCCTACAGTTCAAGACACCCCTCGCATGGGCACGGCTCCTGGGTTTCTCCTATGGGGCCCTCCGAAAACCACCCAGAACCAACATAAAAGACCATCTTCAGGTTTCACTAGCCACCAGAGTGAAACGTCAAGTAGCACAGTATATGGATGGAAACAAACTGGTGGAACCCCCCGAACAGCAACCAAACAGGGCCCAGAAGCAACAGGACAAGGAAGAGGAAGAGGCTGAACAGCTACGTAAGAGGGTCGCGGCGAAGCTGGCGGATAGTGACATCAAAAGGGCCGTCAGACTGTTGTCCTCTTCAGAAGATTTTGCTGGTCAAGGCACCGAAGTTGTTGAAGACCTACAAGAAAAGCACCCACCTACACCTAGGGACCTAAACCTCCCCCCTGCCCCAAATGACCAGATGCGCCAACCTTTAGTTGTCACGAAGGAGCAGGTGGTTGCCGCAGTGACTTCATTCCCAGCAGGCTCAGCCGCGGGCCCAGATGGTATCTGACCCGCCCACCTCAAAAGCCTCTTGGGTCAGGGATCAGGAGCTGCTGGGGAGGCACTCTTGGAAACCCTCACCAAATTCATCAACATGGTTTTAAGAGGGGAAGTACCTGACTGTGCCACACCCCTATTTTTGGGGGCATCACTCTGTGCACTGGCAAAATAAGATGGCGGTGTGCGCCCAATAGCAGTAGGGAACACCTTCCGCCGCCTTGCCACAAAGGTGGGTTTGAAACCACTCTCGAATGGCCTAGGTCAACACTTAAGACCAGTTCAACTAGGTTTCGGAACTCCAGGGGGGTGTGAAGCTGCTGTACACGCAACCCGCACCTACCTCAGCCAAGCCCAAGAAAAACGAGTGCTTCTAAAGATTGACATGCGGAACGCATTCAACAGAATTCGCAGGGATGTCTTCCTCCGTGCAGCTCAAGAACACATCCCCACTCTGTACCCCCTACTTTGGCAGGCTTATTCCAAACCTTCAATCCTGATTTTTGGCGAGACGGTAATCCCATCAGCGACCAGGTTACAGCAGGGAGATCCAGGTGGTCCTGCTCTTTTCTCAATAGGGGTGGATGCAGCAGCTAACAAAGTAAGGTCAGAACTGAATGTATGGTACCTGGACGATGCAACCTTGAGTGGGTCAGTAGAGAACGTTCTAACCGACCTAAATAACATCGTAACTGACCTCGGCCAGGCTGGGCTAGTGATAAATGACACCAAATGTGAACTTGTCCTCCTCAACCACACACGTGAACAAGGAGAAGAGACTCAGGCCCTGTTTCGAGGCATATTGCCAGATGTAAAGATCCTTCAGGAGCACCAGCAAACCCTATTAGGTTCCCTACTAACTCTGGCAGTAATCCCACCAGCACTTCAAGTTAAAAAGGAGGAGCTTCAACGTCTCGTGAGTCGCCTGATACACATCGATGCCCACTCAGCTCTGGCCCTTCTCAAGAACTGTTTCTCCATCCCAAAACTCCAATACCTCCTGCGCACATCAATGACTTACACGAGCAATGGTGGCCTCCAAGAATTAGACAGCATAATCCGAGAAGCAGTGACCAGCATCACCAACGTGGAATTTAAAGAACGGACCTGGACACAAGCCACCCTTCCTGTCCGCCTCGGGGGCTTGGGCATACGGAGAGCCTCGGATATTGCCTCCCCAGCCTTTATCTCTTCCTTCATCGCGACCAACGACCTTGTAGTGTCCATCCTTTCTTCTCAACCCGGAATGACACTTAATTGGGACGTAACAGCAGCGATTAACACCTGGAAGGAAAGTACAGGAGTAGAGGAGGAGCCTCAGGGTACCTCCAGGAGCAAGCAGAAAGCGTGGGATACCATCTCGGCGAAGAAAACTCAAGAAAATCTCCTAACCAATGCAGACCAGGTTGCAAAAGCATGCCTCCAGGCAGCCGCCCGTTCGGAGAGTGGCTTGTGGTTACACGCCATCCCCATCCCACCTCTTGGAACTCACTTGGATGCTGAAGCGCTCCGGGTTGCCGTCGCGTTCAGAGTGGGTGCGGCAGTTTGTCACCCACACACTTGCAAGTGTGGTGGGGGGATGGATGCTCAAGGTCACCATGCCTTGTCATGTAATTACAACGCAGGCCGCCTGCCAAGACACTCTGCACTAAATGATGTCATAAAACGGGCCCTGCAGAGTGCTAACCGTGCATCAATCCTCGAACCACATGGATTTCACAGAGAAGACGGCAAACGGCCAGATGGGATGACCACTTTCCCTTACAAGAATGGCTGGTGCCTCGTGTGGGATGCCACATGTGTTGACACTTTCTCTACAACCAACATCGCCAGAAACGCCGACGAAGCAGGTGAAGCCGCCCGGATAGCAGAAAATAAAAAGCGAGAAAAATATCAAGCCATCGCCAGAAATCATCAGTTCGAGCCCCTGGCATTCGAAACTTCAGGAGTCTTCGGCCCTACCACCCTTAAGATGGTGAATGAAATAGGCCGTAAAATCAGAGAAGTTTCAGGAGAACCCCGGGAAACCCTCTGGCTCAAGCAAAGACTAGGGATGGCTATCCTCCGGGGCAATGCCACCAGCGTCATGAGCTCAGTTCGACCGGACTGGGTCATGCCACTGTGTGAGGCCCGGGCAGGAGTGGTGTATCCGTAGTCTTTCCACAGTAGGGTAAAACAAAAACATAAACTTTATTTGTATGTAACATGTGTGATGCAAATAAATAAAAGGGGGATGTGTCGGATGATTGAAAGCCACAGTTGCTCGCGCGTTTGGGGCTAGCAACACGTATTATGAAAAACATGTATCCTCCTTCATTCACTGTCCCCCCCTTCACTCACTCAACCCCACAATTTGCCGGAGGATAACAGGTTTTTCACAATACGTAGACGGAGGTCTTTTTCAAAACCATTATGATGTTAATATATGCACATTTTTACTTATGCAAGAACCATATCCTACTAAACAGATATACTCTTTTACATATTTTTCTCCAACACACATATTCACATGCCTTCTCTTTACTAAACTATTCTCCTAGTAAACAAACCACATTATCTTCTTTTGTGTCTTTTATATCAATCCTTAATGATTCGACCTACTAGCATCAGTCCTAGTGGGTAACCAGAGTGTTAATATTAAGAAGGTTACTATACCTACTATTATGATGTTAATATATGCAAAGGATGCCCTATAACGAAATCCTGTTTTCCAAATATGTCAAACCCCTTTCACGATCTTGCAAAACGAATAATACAACCAACTATAATATGACGTTTTGCCAGGCTTTTTACTTATGCAAAAACTCTCTCATACCACCTAGCTAAGCTCTTTTACTTATTTTTCTCCAACACACATATACGCATGCCTTCTCATCACTGAGCTATTCTCCTAGTAAACAAACCACATTCCCTTTTTCATACCTTTTTTATTTTCACTAAGACAAGTCCTTATTCTCGAGTCTATCGTGCGCACCCTCACCTTCACGTCTCTCAGCTAATCCCCCAAGCTCCCAGGAGTACCAACATGAACTAAACTATTAATCTACCCCAGATATTAATCCTAAGTATAACAGACTACTCTTGTAGATGAAATACCTTGATGCGCATAGCAAACCTCACTTTTATTTTTACCCCTTCACCCTGAATTTTCCCACTCAAAGTTTGAAGCCCAAGAACCTTAAAACCTTGAACAAAAGTTAATTATCTCCACAACCTCATGACCCTGCCTGTTGATCTATAAATCCAAATAAGCCTTGGCTTGAGTCCTGTCTACAAAAAATACCACCTTTGTAACATCCTCAACTATAGTAGAGTTATTAATTAAAGTAAAGGAAGTCGACCTCCCCCTAGGACAAGAAGGACTTCCTGTCCTAACAGAGAGTGCGCGCTCACGCCCTTGCTCTCCTCAAAGGGTGGACGGGTATATCTCAGTAGTTGTGGATACTATGTCTGGGAAATCTGAAGGAAGTAAGCAATTTTGAGGCTTCTCGATCACTGGCATACCACGTTGAGAAACCTCAAGATTACCCTCCCATTCAGTTAGATAAACGGCATACCGAAGTCTATATTGTCTGCGAGTAAAATTCCTATTAAGGGATTGTTGTTAATTGTGGCATACCATCAGTTAACATCGAGGTCTCTAGTAGGCTGTATCGACAGTATTTATTAAGAGTTGAAGGACACAGGCATACCATAGCCCTTCACCATTTATTATTGTAAGGCCGTGTCATACAGAAGTCGAACGTTGGCCGACTGCCGCCCGAAGTCGATGACTTGCATATTTTTCCCGAATGCAACCGAATTACCCGAAAGTAACTCGGAGACGAATATAACCCGACACTGACCCGAATGAATTACGAATATAACCCGATGGACCTGAATGAAAGTCGATGATGAGTCGATGAATCCCCGTACGTAACTCGAAGGGAACCCGATGTGGGACGAAGAAGCCTCGCTCATGCGTCGAATATAAACCGAATATGCCCCGAAGACGGGGAAATAACCAAAATTATTACCGATGCTCAGCCGAAGCTCAGTCGATCAACAACCGAAATAGAAGAAGTTAGGTCGAACGTCAGTCGAATAGGCCGAAGATCAGACGATGATCCAAACCACCTGTATATAAGGTTAGGGTGGGTTCACAGCCACACCATTTGCAACTCGGTGCTCAACACGGCAACATGGCACTCAGTCTCGACTTCCCGGACCCCTCACTTCCACAAGCGGCATATCAAGATGAATTGAAGAAGGCAATCGAGTTCCAGGAGATTGTCATTGCCAACCTCAAGTATCAGCTTATGTGCGGCACCCTCATCGAGCAAGAACGTGACCGCCAAAAACGACCCAGGAAACCACGGAGTTGCAGCGTCAAGCCTTGGGTCGCACAGAGATCCACTCACGGACACTACCACCAGTTGCTGAAGAAGCTTATGGAAACGGATAGGGTCACCTACAAGTACTATCTCCGTATGGACGAGGAGCTCTTCAATGACATTGTAACCTGTGTCACACCCCGGATCAAGAAGGAGACAACCAACTGGAAGAAGCCCCTGGAGCCCGGATTGCGAGTTGCCATGACACTACGTTTCTTGGCCACGGGTGAGGCATATAAGAGCATGGCATTGAACTTCCGTGTTGATGCCAGCATGATCTCTCTGGCAGTACGGGAAACATGTGAGGCCATAATACAGGAGTACATGAAGAAGGTCATTGTCTGCCCATCAACACCTGAAGGCTGGAAGGAGGTCGCCAAGGGCTTCAACAACAGGTGGAACTTCAGGCACACCATTGGGGCAATTGATGGAAAGCACATTGCCATACAGCCTCCAGGAAACTGCGGATCCCTGTACTATAACTACAAACACTACCACTCCATTGTGCTCCTGGCAGTGGTTGATTACCTGGGGAAGTTTATGCACGTTGACGTGGAAGCGAACGGGTCCGCATCTGATGGTGGCATCTTCCAGGTGACCGACATCCGGAAGGCACTGGAGGACGGGGCAGCAGGCTTGCCGGCACCAGAGCCATTCCCCGGGGAGAACCATCCAGTGCCCTACTTCCTTGTTGGGGATGACGCATTCCCCATGAGGGAGTGGTTGCAGAAGCCCCACCCACACCGAGGACTCGACGATGACAAGAGAAACTTCAACTACCGACTGTCCCGGGCCAGGAGGCAGGTAGAGAATGCCTTCGGTATGCTGGCAAACCACTTCAGGTGCCTCCTGACTACCATGATCATACACCCCAGCACCGTGTAGAAGGTAGTCCTGGCTTCCTGTATACTTCACCGTATTGAATATACTTCAATATGCTCATCGACCGACGGCCAGCACAACAACCAGCACCCCCACCGCGTCATGATAACTGGCAACAATGTGACTGGATCAGGGACCCCTTGGATGGACTGGAGTCAATGCAGCGCCAGAGGGGACCAGCCGCTGCCAAACTTGTGAGGGACTACCTGACAGACTACTACCACCGGCCCCAACAGCTCCTGGCCTGGCAGGAACCGGACAACTAAAGAGGTAACTTTCCAGTAATTCATGTCCAAAGTATTCCATGGCCCACATTGTATAAGGGAATCAGTAATAGTAATCCTTTGTTAAAGCAAATTGATATTCATGACTCACACACAATTTGACCCCCATTTTAGAAGTGTGTTGCAAAAAATGTAAGTTCTCTGTTCAATACAATTGCAATGACATATACCAATGTCATGCATTATTATTTTTTCAAGTGATTTTTTTTTACATTTGTCACATCCAGTTATAAAACAATGTTAAATTTATATGAATGTTATCTTCGTTTCAATCTTTATAAATTTTGCATTACCAATTTGATCCTATAAGTTGAGTTGATATTATTTTTATTAGTTCATTTTATCGATATATGTCCCCCTTTTAATCCGTACCAGTGATGGGCCGTTAAAAATTAAGAACATGTTATGACACTATACATTGGGGCATCTTTTATCATACATTGCAACAACAATCAGATATGTTTAGGAGAAAATACAACACAATTATACATAGAAAACCAACTTTATTTCAGTATTATTTTATAGTAAATATTTTGTACAAAAACAATTTATAATAAATATTGCGGAGAAACAGTAAACAGATAGGTTAAATAGAGGTTGAGTATGGAGGGGGGTTACAAGAAACTGTCGACCATCCGGTCGACAAAGCCAGGGGAAACATCTAGGGGGTTGTTGGCCCTTCCATGATCGACAGGTGTGGCCTCAGGACGTCCCACCGAGGATGGATAGCTCCTCCAACCTCGCGGTGTGTTGGGGGCTGCTGTCTGTTGGTGCTTTCCACCATGGTAGTATGATGGTCCCGCAACATTAAGAGTTTCATATTGCGTGGTGTAGGGGTTGGGCGTCTGTGCCTGGCGATGATGTTGAGGGTTGGGTGATTCCTGAAGCGGTCCAATACGTGGGAGGGGTGCTTGCCCCCGGCTGTGGGCCCGCATGGCATTGGTGAACCGCATCACCTCAATCTCGTAGTGATCCACGAGTTCTGGTGCAAGGTCCGACAGGTTATTCTGGACGAAGTGGTGGAAGAGCTTGAGGGAAGCGGTGACTGGGCTGTCCATGTTTCGGCTTCTGTCCCATTTCTTGTACAGCTCATCCAGGTGTTGCTCCCCCTGGCGTAGCTGTGTGGAAAAAATATTTGCATTACAACAGGAACAATACAATAACATATATTACATAAACATTAATGCAGTGTAGCTTAATAACGAATCTGTCAAAGTGCAAATCTTTACAAATAAAAGTTCTGAATATACTAACGATTCTGTCAAATTGCAAATCTCTGATAAAGGAAAGTTCTGAATATACTTAACTAATCGGTCAAAGTGCAAATCTATAATAAATCAAAGTTCTAATTATACTAACGAATCTATCAAAGTGGAAATCTATATTAAAACTATGTTCTGAATATACTTATTAATGAATTAAAAAGTAATGATGAAGGCATGTAAACATCGGATAACTAATATTAATATTTACCTTGTCATACAGGTCTGAATTGCTCCCTTCCGCCCCGGTCTTGCTGGTGCTGGCTGTACGCCGACGTGCCGTGGCCGAGGAGGAGCCAGGATTCCTGGGTGGTGGGAGGAGGACCTGCAGGCACCTGTGAGCTGTCCTCCTCGTCAGGTTGTGTGTCCGGGTCGTCGGCCACCTCCTCTTCAGCCTCCATAGCTGTCCTGGTGGCAGTATGAGCCTGCTTGTAGACCTGTGAAATATATAGGGGGGTTAGTAAAATTAGAACAATAGTGAACATATATTTATAAAGCAGTTCAAACAATTATTTAAAAGTGATGATATGGGGGAATGAGTTATTACGTTTGAGAGTGTCATATTTTTTGTATTAAATGCAATGTTCAACCAAATAATTATAAATGTCTTTTAAGATAACGTGAAATATTAATATTAACTGACTATACCTGTATACTTTAGAGGTCTATTAATACATAAATCCATATATATGTAGCTCATAAAAATTAATATTATCTTGGTGGACATGTGACACTTTATCACTAATTATTTCCCTGGCTTTACCGGTACACTTATGTTGTGTGAATACTCCTTAAATACATGTCAATCAATAAATGCATAAGAACATATTAAACATCTGTGATCCATTTATAATATGCCCAATTGTTTTATATTAATGTATGTACCTTTGATTAATGTACAGTATATTAACAATTATATCTTGAAAAATACCCATTGATTTCTTTTTTCCTTTATATTGATTGTCCTTGTGGACTATATTTTAGTTATATTGTATAAACGTACCTTGCTCTTCCTAGTCGGCAACTTAACCAAATGTGGTTTTAGGAACGCAAAGGCCTCCTTGATCCAGGCGGCCCTCTCGGTAAGGTGAGTTGCACCGGAACCTGATGGTATTTTGTCCAGCTTCCCGAAGCGGGTCCTCATGCCCTCCAGCCACTTGGCTAGGACCTCCACTGCAAAATAATCATGTATAAACATAAGCAGTGTATAGGTGGTGTTTTATTCGAAATAATAATGACACACAGAAACTAAGAACATACAAAATTGGGAGTCTACAATAAAGTGGCAGATTCACCTGGCCAGGTAACCACACAGTACACCGAAATATAACGGAGATACAATGCAGCACTTCACACGGCACTTAATAATAATGAATTAATAAATACATGTGTTTGTTATTTCACTTAACATAAAAATAATTATACATAACAAATGCACTCAACCAACCTGACACATTCTCCTCCGCGGCCTTCTTTGACATGGTTCTCTCCCTCATGTCCCTGTCACTGTGCGCCCGGAGTTTTCGGTTGTACAGGAACTCGTGGTCCCTGTACCACTCTGCCACAGTAACTTCCTGCTTCTCTGGCAGGATGGCGTAGGTCCGCTTCCGTTTTGGCGCTGACTTGGACGAAGGCTTTTTCATGGACGGCGTTTTCTTGGGCGGCGTTTTCTGGGGTGGCGAGGGCGTAGACTGGGTGGCTGACGGGGCGTCTGACTGGGTGGAAGTCTGCGTCTCGTCAGGTTGGTGGGAGGGACTCTCACCTACCACAGGCATATCTTGGGTGGCAATGAGTTCGTGCCTGGGGGGAAGACATTGCCGTTTGCTCACAAGATCTAGCACCTTTTCTGATTCGTCGGTGGTGTTGCCCGCATCAGGGTCGGAGTTGAGCTGTTGCCCTGACGCCAGAGCATCATCCTCTGTGTCTGAGCCGCTTGTGTCGTCGATGATCAACAATCCCTCATCATGTTCTCATGGTGGTGGCAGGGGTTCCTGTGATGGGGCGAAGAGGTCCACCGATTGCGCCTGTTCGGGAGCTGCCTTCTTGGTCTTGCGACGCCCCAACTTCATTCCCTTTGAACTGATCACATATCTTGGCGAGTGGTGGATTGTCGCCGGAGAGAGAGAGGAGTGGTGTGGCGTTGTCGGTTGGGGAGTGAGGCAGAATGTCTCTGCCGGCAGCTATATAAGGAGCGCCGTGCGTGCCTGCCAATGTACGATTCATCGGGTCGTATCTTGTGGTGTCGTGTGCATTCCCCCCTTGTTCTGGCCTAATTTGCTGCTCCGTGTGCAAATCGGGGTAGCGTCGGGCGTCCCACGTGGACCCACGTGGGACCGCACCTAGCAAATAGATGGATCGGGTGATATTCCGCTGTTATTCGAGTGAGCATCGATTTTCAATCGACTGTTATTCTGCCAATTCTGGTCATGGTTGAGTCTATATCGAGTGTAAACCCGATACATCGGGCAAGCAACCATTGATATACGGGTCAATATCTGGTGTTCATCCTTGTATTCGGGTTATATTCGACTCTCGGTTGGGTTACATTCGACTTTATGAGAGATTCATCCAGTTATCATCGAGTTTCCTTCGTGGTATTATCGACTATCATCGAGTTACATTCGACCCAAGTTCGAGTAATTTGTAGCATCATCGGCAATTCAAAATACAATCGAAAAGGACCCGAATAGGTAGAATATAACCCGAATATGACTCGAATAGCCTACCATAGCGCGGTTGGGAATATGAACATGATTTGATTAATATCCAGTATTCGAGAATAGATAATAAGTCGTAGGCGTGTGCATAAACCTTTAACCGTCCTGGTGGTGTAATGGTTAAGGTGGCAAAAATCTGTGTGTGATAACCCAGGTTCGAATCCCGGTGAATCACATATATACTTTAATTGATTTCAATGGGGGTGTTTGGTGTTGTGGTGAAATTAATAAAATATAGAATATCCGAATGTAACTGATCATAACCCGATAGTTTTGTAACGGTTTTTTAACCCGATTCATCCCCAAAAGTTAACGTATGCACTAACTTTTGGCCGATTCACCGGATGATTCGACTCAAGCCCAGAACATCCCAAGAACGTCCCGAAGATCAGCCGAAGCGTTACCAGAATTAATCAGAATCGACCGGAACCGGCTGAAATTTTAATTTTTAAATTGATTCGGCCGCGTTCGGGTGGATTCGACTTGTGTATGACGCGGCCTGTAGTTACGGTAACTGTGTCCTATAAAAGGATCTTTGTTATTACTGGCATACCAGTAACTAACATTGACACCTTCTCTTAGGTTACACTTTCCATAGTGAAAAAGTTGAGGTAACAGGCATACCTAAGTCTCAACATTTTGTACTATAGAGAGTTCACAAGTGTCCTGTGAAAAGGAACTTTGCTACTATTGGCATACCAGTAACTAACATTGTCGCCTTCTCCTAGGTTACGCTTTCCATAGTGGAAGAGTGAGGTGACAATACAAGCTAAAAAGAAATGTAAGTCCGATGAATCAAAACTGCACAGGACAAGACAATCTCAGACTTGCTAGTGTGAATGTTGGTAGTATGAATCTGCGGGCAAATGAAGTGGCTGAGATGTGCGAGAGGAGGCCAGTGGACGTCTGCTGTACCCAGGAAACACTCTGGAAGAGGCATGGGGTACAGTGGATTGTCGGAAAAAAGAAAAGATATAGGATATACTGGATGGGAGTGGAGACTGATAAAACAAAAGGAGGAGTGGGTGTTCTGGTGGCTGAAGAGCTGGCGGAAAGTGTGTTTCAGATTACGAGAGTTAGCGAAAGGCTGATTGTTCTGAAGTTGAAAGTTGGTGAAAGAATTCTGAATGTGATATCTGCATATGCCCCACAGGCTGGTCTACAGAAAGATATAAAAGAGGACTTCTGGAATGACACCGTCAGTGTCATTTCAGGCCTCTCGGAGAATGAAATAACAATCGTGGGGGGGGACCTCAATGGTCACGTGGGAGCATCTGCAGATGGATACGAGGGGGTACATGGAGGAAATGGGTACGGAAGGAGAAATCTGGAAGGCGAATATATATTGGAGTCCTGCGTTGCACTCAACATGGTTGTGTGTAACACAAAGTTCAAGAAAAGACAGAGCAACCTGATCACATATAACTCTGGGGTCTCCAGTAGCCAGATAGATTACTTCTTGGTTAACAGGAAAGACTGGAAACTAGTTTGAGATGTAAAGGTCATCCCGAGCGAAGAATGTATCCCCCAGCATAAGCTACTTGTGTGCGACATGAGCTTATACAGAGATCCTAAGCGCAAGAAGGTATACATATCCAAAAAGAAAGTGTGGCTGCTGAAGGACAAGGAAGTTAGGGATAGGTTTCATAGTAAACTGGAGGAAATGAATAGAAATAAGGAAGCTAGGCCTAACGATGTAAATAGTCAATGGAACTTTCTTAAGCATAGCCTTATCGCTGCCACTCACAAAGTCTGTGGGAAAACAACGGGTCACCCCAGGAATAAGACCTCCTGGTGGTGGAACGATGAGCTAGAACATGCTGTGAAAGAGAAAAGGAGATGCTACAAAGCATGGAAGAAAGGAGGCAGCAAGGAGGAATACCAGGCAGCTAAACGAACTGCCAAAAGAGTTATTTACAATGCTAAAAATCGCATTAAGGACCTGGTCCTCGAACAAGTGTGTAACACTGACAATCCCAATGGGATCTTCAACCTAGCTAGGCGAGTTAAAAATGACAGTAGGGATATTATAGGTGAACAGTGTGTTAGAAACGATAATGGGAAGATTGTGTATGCAGAAAATGAAATCAGAGAAGCATGGAAGGTACACTATGAACGATTGCTAAATGTAGAGTTTGAATGGGATAAGGAACAGCTTAGTATCGAAAAAACAATATCTGGGCCCCCTCCTTTGATAGCACCAGCTGTAGTGAGCGACGCAATCAATAAAATGAAGGACGATAAAGCTCCAGGTTGCTCTGACATTGTCGCTGAGATGATAAAAGCCTCAGGGGAGACTGGTGTAAACTTAGTCACTGAGTTGATAAACACCATTATTAAAGATGAGAAAATCCCAGAGGATTGGCTCAAAAGTGTAATAGTAAATATATACAAAGGAAAAGGGGATGCGCTAGATAGAGGAAATTATAGGGGCCTGAAAATGCTTGACCAAATCATGAAGGAATGTGAGAGAGTCCTTGAGGGTTTGATCAGGCAAAGCATCTCTATTGATGATATGCAGTTTGGTTTTATGCCGGGACGGGGTACAACCGATGCTATCTTCATAGTCAGGCAGATACAGGAAAGATACTTACTAAAAGGCAGGGATCTTTACTTTGTGTTTGTAGACCTGGAGAAGGCCTTTGATAGGGTGCCTAGAGATGTTGTGCAGTGGGCTATGAGAAAACTTGGTGTGGAAGAGTGGCTGGTGCGTGTGTGACGTTAACCACTCCGTTAGAACCGCATGGCTTGTCCTACAGTGACTTGCTAGGATCGCCAGGGCAGTGGATGGGGCTACAGTTTATGTATTAGAGTGTGCTTTATTTCATATGAAAGCTTGTGTCATGGGCAGTCCAGAAAGGCTCTTTGTTTTCACCCATGTCAAGGCTTTATATATTTAATTGTAAAGTATATGTTTTATCATTAACTAGTAATGATGGGATCTGGGAGAGAGAGAGAGAGTAGAACAGAGTGAGAGGGAGCGCGCAGTGTTTTCGTCCCGCTCGATGACGTCACGGCTGGCTGCCTCGTGGGGGTTGGTGGAGAGAGGTCCTTACCATGCTGCTAGCTCCCTTGCTAGTGGCTAGAGGACTTGTAACCGCTTTTTTCCCACGCGCCTCGAGCTAGTGCGAGTATATAGACAGTTCCTCGCCACTCTCTCCCTCAGATCTGGTTTCTAGAACGCATCTATCTAATCCCTTGCTACCTGTCTTCCGCTCCGCACCTGAGAATCTTTTCCTCTGCCTACCTCTCTCTTTTTTCATATCTTTCACCACCTTTTATTAATATTATACCCCCTCTGGTTAACTCTGCAAAATCAGCTTCATGCTGGCCAGTTGTATTGTGAGTTAAGGTCTGATATAACCCATGTATGTTAGTTGTTAAGATAAGTTGATCACGAAGCATTGGTTGGCATTCATATTGTTTAGTACTGCTTCCTTTAATTATAAGTGTTCTGCTGGATTAGATAATGCTAGACTAGGAGTCTGATATAATATTATAAGGTATTGTTTCCGATGAGTGCTGGCTTTAGTTAAAAGCGGCACGGCATACCTGAGAACTAGAGTTGATTGAGTAAATTCTAGTCTGTGTGCCATTGAGAGTAGAGCATGCACGAATGAGGGCTTTTTGCCTATACCATTCTGCACTGTTCTAGTCTCGATTGTTTGTCTTTGAGGTACGCCAGGAGAACGCTTAATACTTCGGTATTAAGGTTTCTCAAGAGAGCTACCCTTCCCTATAACGTAATATTTGACGCACAGACTTGAGATTTGCACTAGGCTATGCGGCATGCCATGCGCACCAGTATCTCGTATCATTGACTCTAGCTAGACTTTATCAGTCAAAGTAGACATTAACTCCCTCCGACATATTATGTTCCAATAAGTCCAAGGAGGCGCTTGACAAGTATTTTGGGTCTTGAATTTGGCTCATGAGTGTTGTCGAAGCCTTATATTTTTCGTGATTTCCATCCACCAGAATGCTGTTTATTGTGATGTATTATATATCAATGGAAAGAGGAATATTTATATTACATGATAAAATAAAAAAAAATGTAAATAAATCGAAATATGAAAGTGTAAATGAGTCCGGAATACAATTATTTCCCATGCAATTGTCTTCACACAGTCCTAGCTCTAAATTGTGAGTGATGACCATATATTTATTTTTGCTCAAATAATAGTATTTGTTCTCCTCTTTCCAAATCTGAAAACAGAAATTGTTTATCTTCAATAGTTCTCAAGCAGTGACCGAAAAAAAAAATATATGATTTTGATTTATATGGTTTATAACATTTTCAATTTATTTCGTTGCTACGAAGTGTATGGTTTTAAATTTAGGCTGTATGAATACGGCAAATAATGCTGATGAGTATAAAACAAACTAGAAGTTCCTAGGACAAATACTTTTTGCGCTATGAATATTTGAAATGAAGAGCCAAAATGCGAATATTTACGCTTCACCCATCTCTGTTCCGGCGATGCTAGCCGGGTTCCGAGCTGTTCCCCACCTCGTGGTTGTGTTATTTGCTCGGATACGTATATAACTGTATATATCACCGGAATCGGAAAATTGTGCTCTTTTCAATGGTGAAAACAAAAATAATATAGCATAATTGGTTCGCGAGCTATGCACAATTGTTTCCATGCAGTGACCGAAAAAAAAAAAAATCTGATTTTGATTGATATGGTTTATAACATTTTCGATTTATTTCGTTGCTACAAAGTGTATGGTTTTAAATTTAGGCTGAATGAATACGGCAAATAATGCTAATGAGTATAAAATAAACTAGAAGTACTAGGACAAATACTTTTTGCGCTATGAATATTTGAAATGAAGAGCCAAAATGCGAATATTTACGCTTCACCCGTCTCTGTTCCGGCGATGCTAGCCGGGTTCCGAGCTGTTCCCCACCTCGTGGTTGCGTTATTTGGTCGGATACGTATATAACTGTATATATCACCGGAATCGGAAAATTGTGCTCTTTCCAATGGTGAAAACAAAAATAATATAGAGTAATTGGTTCGTGAGCTATGCGCAATTGTTTCCATGCATTGTTATTGTTATTAAAATATATGAGAATGTTTATACAGTTGTATATCTTTGCCACAATATACACCCTTTCCAACGAGAAGGGAAATGGCTCCTGGGTTGACACTGAAAAAACAAAATAAGAAAGCCAGGTAATCTTCAGGTAATAAATTCAGAAATAATTCTATTGTACACGTAAATAAAATAAAGTAATGTATATATATATATATATATATATATATATATATATATATATATATATATATATATATACAGTATATATATATATATATATATAGACAGTATATATATATATATATAAATTATATATATACAAGGTGTCAAACAAAATATAAAGAATGGTAAATGGTAATGGTAATGTATGTGTGTCGATATATTTATATATATATTATATATAGCATATATATATATATATATATATATATATATATATATATGGTGTATATATATATATATATGACCCCTGACTGAGTTGCCCTCTGACCCCTGACTAGTGCGGACGTCCCCAGTGACCGCTAGTGAACCGGTTTACCCTTAGTGAGGTCCTAGTGAACTTTTTAGTGATGGCTGTTGTTGATGAGTCTGCTGTCTCCTCCCATACTCTCCAGCTTTGTCTTGCTTTGCAAGAAAGACTGGAGAGTGTGGAGCAGGAGATTCAGTGTCTCAAAGATGAAAATTTGGCCTTGAGACTAGCTATGGCGGAAAAGAAGTGTGAGGCTACCGGAAGTGTTCCCAGGGATCGTGAAACCCCTTGGAAAGTGGTGTCAACCAGTGCAACGGCCTGCAAGCTGAAAAGGCAGCCACTCAAGACCCACAACAACTTCAGCACCTTGGCTGATGAGAGTGATGGCGAGGAAGTGGCGATCATCGAGGCAGTGAGAGCGGAGGGGGGGAAGTCTGCTGTTGTTGCTGCTACAACTCCTGCTACACGCCGACAGCGGAAAAAAGCTAAGTCTATTTTAATTGTAGGGGATTCAATGATTAAATACCTTGGTAGGGCTACTAACACACATGTTGGTAAAGTTGTCTGTCTGCCTGGTGCCGGAGTCGAGAAGGTGTCAGAAAAGCTAGATGGTGTCATGGAAGCGAGTGGAGAGGACCCCATCATCTTCCTCAACGCAGGGAGCAACGACATTTGGAAATGCAGGACTGAGGAGTTGCTCACCACGTACCAGGAAATGTTGGAGAGGATCAAGGAGAAGGGTGGAGTTCCTGTGGTACACAGTATCCTACCAAGAAGAGGGGTAAGGAAGGAATGGTCCTCCAGGGCTATTGGTGTAAATAGCCGGCTGGAGAAGTATTGCAAGGCAAATACTATTCCATTCCTGGATAACTGGACCCTCTTCTACGGTAAGGATGAACTGTATGCCCAGGATGGAGTACATCTCTCTCGGCTAGGAGTTTCGACCTTAGCCAGCTCACTCGACAAGTTTGTTGCGGGGTTTTGTTAATAAACCATAGGTGTGTAAGTAAAATAGAATCCCAGCCACATCAAATTGATAGTAATAACGAACATTCTGATAGCGTAGATTTTCCGTCTAGGTCCAGTAGTTCAACAGGTAAAAATAAATTAGTTAAAAACAATAGAAAAATAGTTGCAAATACAAGTAATAGATTGAGTGTTTATTATACAAATTGCAGGAGTTTATGTAACAAAATGAACGAACTTAGAGCACTGGTTAGCAAAGAAAATATAGACATAATAGCGCTAACTGAAACATGGATTAATACAGAAACCAGGCATTTTTTAGCAGAGTTTGATATACCGGGATATAGTTTGTTTAAATATGACCGAACAAGTAAGAGGGGTGGCGGTATAGCAGTGTTTGTCAGGAGTTCATTAAAAAGCTGTACTAAATCAGGTATTAGAGTAAATAATGAAAATGAAAGTGTTTGGGTAGAAGTTAACGAAGGTAGTGAGACTTTAGTTATTGGAGTTATGTATAGACCGCCAAATATGAGTAGAAATGACGGAACATCATTATGGGAGGAAATTAAAATAGCATCAAGGCTTAGCAACGTGTGCATTATGGGGGATTTTAATTTCCCTAATATAGATTGGCAGCAACAAATAGGCGACTCTGATTCAAAGGAGTTTATTGAGGTAGTACAAGATAGTTTTTTATCTCAATTCATAGATACGCCAACTAGAGGTGATAATATTCTCGATTTAGTTTTCAGTAACAATGAACATATGATAAATAGTGTAGAAATCGGGGACCACCTAGGAAATAGTGATCACAATTCTGTGTATTTTAATATACAATGGAAAGGTAATACCAGAGAGAATACAACATTAATACCTGACTTCAGAAAAGCCAATTATGGTGGGTTAAGAGAAGCCCTGTTAGCGGACCCTATGGTCAAAAAATTAAGTCGATCCAGGTGTCCAAATGAGTGTATCCTTTCTCAGGCACCTGTCATCTTAAGTCAGGAGGAGACGTCAAACTTGGTAGATACATACGATAATTTTATCAAGTCAGTATTCAATGCGCAAAATAAATATATCCCCAAAAGAAAATTTAGATCAACACAGAACCAACCCAAATGGATGAATAATAGACTATTAGATCTTCTAGGACAAAAGAGAGGAATATATAGAAAAATTAGAAAAGGCGAAATTCACCTACTTGCTTACTATCAGAATCTATCAAGACAGGTAAAAAAGGATATTAGGAAAGAAAAAAGAAATTATGAAATTAAGGTTGCCAATGACTCAAAAAATAATCCTAAAGCTTTTTACCAACTATATAAATCCAAGGTTAGAGATGTAATTGGTCCCCTTAAAACTTCTATAGGAAAATTGACAGAAAGTGATTTAGAAATGTGCAGTACATTAAATAGTCAATTTCTTTCCGTTTTCACTAATGAAAATTTGGCACAGTTTCCAGAAGTCCGTAAGGTATACAGCGATAGTATAGAAAATAGGTTAAGTACGGTTACTATAAGTAGAAATGATGTGGTTAAGGAAATTGACAGACTGAAACCTCATAAATCGCCTGGTCCTGATGAGGTATATGCTAGAGTATTAAAAGAATGCAGAGATGAGTTAAGTTATCCATTAACATTTCTATTTAACAAGTCATTAGAAACAGGTATAGTTCCAGAAGCTTGGAAGCTTGCAAATGTAGTTCCGATCTTCAAAAAAGGTGATAAATCAATAGCATCCAATTACCGTCCCATTAGTCTCACTTCAATCATAGGAAAACTACTAGAGTCAATTATTGCTAGGAAAATGAGAAACCACTTAGAAACATTTAACTTAATCAATTCTTCTCAGCATGGATTCACTCAGGGACGGTCTTGCCTTACTAATTTGCTTAGTTTTTTCTCAGAGGTATATGAAGCAGTAGATAATGACAAGTCATATGATATTATATATTTAGATTTCAGTAAAGCTTTCGACAGAGTCCCTCATGAGAGATTGATGAGAAAGGTTGAGGCACATGGAATAGGTGGGGCGTTGTTAGGATGGATTAGGTCATGGCTAATTGGTAGGAAGCAGAGAGTCAGCATAAATGGTACCAAGTCAGAATGGGGAGCAGTCAAAAGTGGTGTCCCCCAGGGATCGGTATTAGGTCCCCTGTTGTTTCTTATATACATAAATGACCTAGATTTAGGTATAACTAGTAGGATAAGTAAATTCGCAGACGATACTAAAATAGGGAGATCAATTGATTCAGATAGCGATATAGAGTGCCTCCAAAGGGATCTAGATACCTTACATGAATGGTCAGTAAATTGGCAGATGAAGTTTAACATTGACAAATGCAAGGTATTAAAGATAGGGAAGATGCAAACAAATGTTAAATATAAACTAGCTAATTTAGAATTAGAAAATTCAGACTGCGAGAAAGATCTAGGTGTGTTTGTTAGCAATGATTTGAAGCCTAGAAAACAGTGTATAAGCGTTCGTAATAAGGCAAACAGGATTCTCGGGTTCATCTCTAGGAGTGTGAGTAACAGAACTGCTGATGTTATCTTAAAACTTTACTTGTCATTAGTGAGACCCCACATGGATTATGCTGTCCAATTTTGGTGTCCTTATTACAGAATGGACATAGATTCATTGGAGAGAGTACAGCGTAGAATGACAAAAATGATCCATAATATTAGAAATCTTTCGTATGAAGAAAGGTTGAAGAAATTAGGTTTACATTCGTTAGAGAGACGCAGAGTTAGAGGGGATATGATAGAGGTGTTCAAGTGGGTTAGTGGGATTAACAAAGGGGACATGACAAATGTACTAAAGCTCAGTGATAGCGAAAGAACTCGTACCAATGGTTTCAAATTAGATAAATTTCGTTTCAGAAAAGATATAGGCAAGTATTGGTTTGGTAACAGAGTTGTAGATGGGTGGAATGGACTACCAAGTGCTATAGTGGGATCTAAAACTGTAGGGAGCTTTAAG
>CM064495.1:30552495-30587495 GCA_032716605.1 Paralithodes platypus | reverse complement strand
ATTATTGCATATAGAACTCTGTAGAGTATTTGTGTTCTTTGTTCACTGGGAATATACATCAGAGGTTGGAGCTAGCACTTTCCGTTGTAGCATTTATGCCATTACTAGTCCAATGAATAAGAGCCCTGATATATTTGAACCCCAGTCGTAACAAATGGCGACCTTACCTAGGATTTGGTGAACCTACATTTATTAGCAAGGAACATTTGTTGTTTTGGAGAATATTTTGCTGAGCTTCAGATTCACCAGCAACAAAGGGCAGGTGAGCTTCAATTAGAATTAGCCAAGATAGAAGAGAGAGCCAAGCTAGCAAAAATCCAAGCTGATTTAGAGTCGACTAGGTACTGTGCCGACATGGACGTAGAGAAGTCGCGAGTAGAGACAACGGTACAGCGACTTGGGGCTGGTAACCGTGTTCATGAGCAGTCTCTCTCGCACTTATTGAAACTGGTTCAGGTGTTTGATGAGAGTGGTGTTACAGAATTTTTCACACGCTTTGAGAAGAAGTGCCAGGAACACCAGTGGCCAGAGAATAAATGGGCAGCACTTGTATCCTCTAGATTAATAGGCAAGGGTCTTAAAGCCTACGATGCGTTACCTTTGGAGTTATGTATTGTGTACGAGGATCTCAAGGAGGCTGTCCTGAGGGCTTACGAACTGCAACCAGAAACGTACCGTTTGAAGTTCCGGGGTGTAACTAAGGAAAGAGATAGCACCTTTTTGGAACACGCCCGGGACTTGTCCGATGCTATGGGGAACTGGCTCCGATCTGAGAAGGTCACAACATTTGATGAAATTAAGCAGTTCATGATGTTGGAGCAGTTCTTTAAGAGCACGGGCGGTGATCTAACTTTGAACTTGAAGGAGAAAAACCCAAGAACTCTAGTCGAAGCAGCAGAAATGGCTGATCGACGGCTGTCGTTGATTCGGGGTTGCGGGTCCTCACAGAAGTACGATGTAAGTGCCAAGGACCGTTATCCTGCCCCTCCCCGTAACAATGACACATTTAAACAGAAGAGCCATGAAACTAAAACTGAATCCAAACCTTACACCACACCGTATGTGAAAAGTCAGGGGCCTTTTACATCACAGTATAAGCCGAAACCGAAATTTATGTGTTTTAGTTGCCACCAGGAGGGTCATAAGGCAAATGAGTGCCCTAGTCGACCTCCTCCGGCAGCCGTGTCTTTTGCTCACAGAATTGGAGTGTTCAAGAGGACATCGGAGTTTGTTAGAGGCATTTCTTCCGAGGTAAATACACTGCCAGTGCAGAAGGATCCGGAAGGCTTATTCCCTGTCCGTGATGCCTTTAGTGACCACAGGGGACTCGGTTGTGTGGAGTGGGGGGGTAGAAGACATGAGGTGAGAATTATGCATGACACTGGGGCATCGCAAACACTGTTGAGAAATTTCACTGGTAAACCTGTCAATATGGCGCGGGTGGTTGTGGTTCAGGGAGTTAATGCGACAAGGTCATACCCGCTTGTAAGAATGAAGGTGGAAGTTGATGGTGTGACTCGTGACCTGGATGTAGGAATTGTGGAGAAGTTACCTGTTGGGGGCGTCGACCTCCTTCTCGGCAACGACTTTGCGGGACCTACTTCTGAGGCTCCACCCTTGGTCGTTGCCGAGAAGCCGGCCGACGTGAGTAGGGAGGAGCAGGAGTGGGTTGAGAAGGCTCCGGTGCAGCCTATGGCGTGTGTTGTCACCGGAGATCCTGCATCCAGGGAGTCACATTCTGGTCAACAATCTTTAGATCAGCGGAGGAAGGGTACCGAGAAGGGGTTGAAAGTTGATGCGGTTGAGAGTTTAGTGGCAACGGACCTTCTCGGGGACTCATTATTAGGACCACATTTCGCGTCTGGAGAAGACCCAGTAACTGTTCCTGAAGGGGCAGAGGATGGGCTTAAAAAGATGAAAGAGTTGAAGGAGGACAGTGATGCACAGTCGGGAGATGTAGCAACAAGGTACCCTGACGCGTACCCTATGAGAAATGGGTCGGCGAAGACGGTGGTCCGAAGCTTGCTAGTGTATTTTTCCCGGTATGGTTACCCGCAGGGGATTCAGTCAGTCCAGGGACCCAACTTCACTTCTAGCCTCTTGGTTCAAGCAATGCCGCAGCATGAGATTGTTGGGGTTGTGTCATCTGCGTATCATCCGGAGAGCCAGGGTGTGTTAGAGCGATGGCACTCAGCCTTGAAATCTGTGCTTCGTTGTTGTTGCTTTGAGAGTGGGAGGGATTGGGATCATGGCCTGCCATGTGTTTTGTTTGCTGTGTGGGAGGTACCTGGGGAGAGTTTGGGATTCAGCCCTAATGAGCTCGTCTTTGGACACCGTGTCAGAGGGCCTCTCCATATGGTTTAAGAAGTATGGGAGGGCGCAGAAAAACCTTGTTCTATGCTCAAGTGTGTCCTCAACAGTCGAGAACGGATGTTGCGCAGTCTGGAATTGGCTGGCCGTAATTTGACTTGCTCTCAGGCCCTCAGGAAGGACAGGTACGACCTCAAGGTTGAACTCAGGGAGTTTCACGTGGGTCAGGAGGTGTTGATTCTACTGCCCCTTGTAGGTCACCCCTTATCCGCGAAGTACGCTGGTCCTTATAGGGTGGTGGAGGAGCTATCAGACCTGGATTACTTGGTAGCCACTCCAGACAGACGGAAGCGCAATCAGTTATGTCATGTTAATCCCATGAAGGCGTATGGGAGGCAACCCCTGAGCCTCTCACTGTGCCTGTGATGACGTTTAGCAGTCAAGGTGGAGAAGGAGAACGGGACAGTCAAGCTCAGGTGGAGGATAACTGGAAGGATAAAAAGTTCAAATGGGCGCCTGAGTGTGAGAAGGTGTTTAGAGAAGTAAACCACCTGTTGTGCACTCACCCGATCCTCAGGGCCCCTGACTTTAGCCTACCTTTCCAACTAGCAACGTAGGCTAGTGGTGTGGGGGCTGGTGCTGTCCTTGTGGAAAAGGATGATGATGGGCTGGAGCATCCTGTTAGTTTCTGCTCGGAGAAGTACAATTCGGCCCAGGGGAGCTGCTCTGTTGTCGAGGAGGAGCTGCTGGCAGTTGTGCTTGCGCTGGGGCATTTCGAGGTCTATGTTCCAGCCTATGGTCCGGTCGTTGTAGTTTACCCAGATCATCACCCTCTCAAGTTCTTGGACCAGTTTCACAATCGGAATATGAGGCTGACCAGGTGGTCACTAAGGTTATTGGTATATAACCTGGACATACGCCATATTGCCGGTTGTGACAACGTGGTTGCAGATGGTCGTTCAAGGGTATATGATCCTGGGTAGATTGACATACGGGTAGCCTCCTGCTTTAGTTTGGATAGTATTTTGCGCTTGGTGCTTGTTGGCTCGCGGTTGTAGCCCAGCGTATTGGGTCGTAAAGCAGGAGTTGAGCGTTTGGTATAGAAGAAAAAACTAGGCTTGCCCCTATAGTGCAGCCGAAATAAACAAATTATAAACATAAAAATCAAATAAAAACTCTTTCTTTGATAGTTAATTTTTTTTAGTATGTTATAGCAGTAATTCTGAGTTGCACTCCTCTCAGAATGCTGGGCTAGAGAAGCTCGCTCTTGAGGAGCATAACTACATATAATTTAACCTATGGTGTTGGGGAGGGTTATAATTTTGAAAAATGTTTTGTTGAAGAACTGTGCCAGAGATTTTACTGCCGCTGGGTGATCGGAAGTGGAGATATAGCATAGGTTCTAACCATCAGATTTTTGTGAGCCTTGGGGCCTCTGAGAAAAATCTTTGGGGGGGGTGTGAAGTTAACCACTCCGTTAGAACCGCATGGCTTGTCCTACAGTGACTCGCTAGGATCGCCAGGGCAGTGGATGGGGCTACAGTTTATGTATTAGAGTGTGCTTTATTTCATATGAAAGCTTGTGTCATGGGCAGTCCAGAAAGGCTCTTTGTTTTCACCCATGTCAAGGCTTTATATATTTAATTGTAAAGTATATGTTTTATCATTAACTAGTAATGATGGGATCTGGGAGAGAGAGAGAGAGAGTAGAACAGAGTGAGAGGGAGCGCGCAGTGTTTTCGTCCCGCTCGATGACGTCACGGCTGGCTGCCTCGTGGGGGTTGGTGGAGAGAGGTCCTTACCATGCTGCTAGCTCCCTTGCTAGTGGCTAGAGGACTTGTAACCGCTTTTTTCCCACGCGCCTCGAGCTAGTGCGAGTATATAGACAGTTCCTCGCCACTCTCTCCCTCAGATCTGGTTTCTAGAACGCACCCATCTTTTTCCCTTGCTACCTGTCACCTGCTCTGCACCTGAGAATCTTTTCCTCTGCCTACCTCTCTCTTTTTTCATATCTTTCACCACCTTTTATTAATATTATACCCCCTCTGGTTAACTCTGCAAAATCAACTTCATGCTGGCCAGTTGTATTGTGCGTTAAGGTCTGATATAACCCATGTATGTTAGTTGTTAAGAAAAGTTGATTACGAAGCATTGGTTGGCATTCATATTGTTTAGTACTGCTTCCTTTAATTATTAGTGTTCTGCTAGATTAGATAATGCTAGACTAGGAGTCTGATATTATAAGGTATTGTTTCCGATGAGTACTGGCTTTAGTTAAAAGCGGCACGACATACCTGAGAACTAGAGTTGATTGAGTAAATTCTAGTCTGTGTGCCATTGAGAGTAGAGCATGCACGAATGAGGGCTTTTTGCCTATACCATTCTGCACTGTTCTAGTCTCGATTGTTTGTCTTTGAGGTACGCCAGGAGAACGCTTAATACTTCGGTATTAAGGTTTCTCAAGAGAGCTACCCTTCCCTATAACGTAATATTTGACGCACAGACTTGAGATTTGCACTAGGCTATGCGGCATGCCATGCGCACCAGTATCTCGTATCATTGACTCTAGCTAGACTTTATCAGTCAAAGTAGACATTAAGTATATTAACCTAATTACTCTTTTTATGCATACCCATATATGATTACACAAGCATTTCGCAGCCTAGTTTGATGTATGGAGACACAAACGACCTAGGCTCTTTTTGTTGATAGGAATACTGCATTGTCGTGGCGATTATTATTGTTGTAGCGTTTAGGATATTCATGGCCCCGACTGCATTATATATTCTGCCTTTTTGTGTGCATAGCCTGCACGAGCATTGTTCCGCTGCCGGCCTTTTTGTGTTCCATTTCCGATACGTGCATCTTTATAGCATCTAACATTTAAAGAAGATTCCTTGTTAGTGTTGAAGGACTTTAGTGCACTTTCTTTCATGCAGGAGTGCCTGACATTTATTGATTAAAGTAACGTAAGCTGTAACTTCTCTTACCACCTTACTTTGCATACCATAACCAAGCACCTTCGGTTATAGGTAGTAATAGACTGTTTTCACATAACATTAAGCCTAGAGTAGACGCACATTTATTGAGAGTTTGATAGCCTATTATTGCATATAGAACTCTGTAGAGTATTTGTGTTCTTTGTTCACTGGGAATATACATCAGAGGTTGGAGCTAGCACTTTCCGTTGTAGCATTTATGCCATTACTAGTCCAATGAATAAGAGCCCTGATATATTTGAACCCCAGTCGTAACACGTGTGATAATGAAGATGTACGAGGACTCGCGAAGTGCGGTGAGGGTGAAGGGTGTACTGAGTGATGAGTTCGCAGTCCGTGTTGGAGTCCATCAGGGTTCATTGTTAAGCCCCCTTCTCTTTATTATGGTCTTGGAGGCACTGTCTAGAGTTTTTAGAGGTGGACTCCCGTTGGAACTGTTTTATGCAGACGATTTAGTCCTAATAGCTGACAGTATGCAAGATGCTGAGGCCAAATTCAGAGAGTGGAGAGAGGGCATGGCGAGCAAGGGTTTAAGAGTCAATATTAACAAAACCAAGGTTATGCATTGTAGATTGAGACGAGGCAATGTGGAAAAGTGCGGTGTATACCCATGTGCAGTGTGTGGAAAGGGAGTGGGCATTAACTCAATTCAATGTAGCATCTGTCGATGTTGGGTACACCATGGGAATTAGCGCTGTAGTAGAATAAAGGGACCCCTGCCGAAGGATAAGTCAGAAATAGAGAAATTTGAGTGCGTATTGTGCAAAGGCGAGCTTGTGTTAAGTGATGATCCTGTGGCTGTGAATTTTGGAAATGAGTCTTTGGAGCTGGTGAACAAGTTTTGTTACCTAGGAGATACCATCTCTGCCGGTGGTGGGGCCGAGGCTGCCACTGTTGCTAGAATTAGGTGTGCTGGGGGAAGTTCAGAGAACTGATGCCAATCCTGACCATGAAAAGAATGCCTCTTCCCCTGAAGGGAAAGGTGTATGCCTCATGTGTTAGAAGTGCAATGACGTATGCCTCAGAAACATGGGCCGTTAAAGTAGAGGATGTCAACAGAATGGAGCGTAATGAGATGAGAATGGTGAGATGGATGTGTGGGGCCAGGCTACAGGATAGAATAACAAATGTTGAGCTGAGGAGACGTTTAGGTATAAAGAGTATTAGCGTGGTGATGCGTACAAGTAGACTGGGTTGGTATGGACATGTGGAGAGAATGGATGAAAAAAATTGGGTGAAAAAATGCAGGTCTGTGATTGTGGAGGGAGCTGCACCAAGGGGTGGACCGAGGAAGACCTGGGATCGGACTATACGCGCCGATCTCAAATCCAAGAACTTGACAAGTGAAGCAGCCCTTAACAGGGTTGACTGGAAAGCCACCATTAGGACAAGAGACTGAAACTGCACTTATGTGTGGAACACTCAGTCTTAAAATTTGATGTATGTATGTATGTGTGCACAGGCATACCATAGCACTCAGTGTTTTACTATTGAGAGCGCACAAGTGTCCTATAAAAAGGATCCTTGTTACCACTGGCATACCAGTGGCTAACATAACGAGGTACACAGGCATACCATAGCACCTCAACAGTCTATTATTAAGAGTAAACACTCCCACTTCTCGCAAGTGATCTTGGCATACCACGGTCACTTGTGTTAGAAGGGCTTGGCGAGACACCCTCACAGGGACTCTGCAGACACAAGTCCTAGGTGCATTTTGTCTGTGGCACACCATTAGACTTTGCAACTAAAAGGTTTAAATACCGCCCCGGATTCCTTGAACCTCTTATAACGGTCAGAGACAGACAAGAAGACAATTACTAAAGTCTTCTTGCGTTAGTCCGATATAGTGTTATAGTGTCATAACTGAGGCACTATATTTAAGACCCTACTCCAAGAGCACCCTAACGGAATTTCATCAACGGGTAATATAACGGTCAGGATAGATGAGTATCAACAGTAAAGCTACAGGCTCTGGATACTCGCGTTAGTCCGATGTGGTGCCGAACGTTTAATTATAAGTTACGGAGCCACATTTAAGACCTCAAGCCCATTAACCCATCTGTAACGTACTTCACACGACCGGCCAGCCTAGATGGACTATGGAGACTCAGAAGACTACAAGCAGCTAGTGTTCTACACATCTACAGAAACAAATATTGGAAAACCTACCCATGTCGATGCCAGTGACGAGGCCAAATAAGTTAGAGTCCAGAAGTTCCTTATTTCGAAATTAATCATCGAAAATATTAGTTGATTTGAATCTATAGAAACGGATTCTCTCTATGAGTGTACCAGTGTTCAAAATCCTTATTTGTACACCTCTCTGATATATACAAGGAATTAAATCCAAATAAGCCGATTTTCGCAGATATTGACTCTACCATAATTCCGACCAAGTGATAAATAAGTCAGAGTTCACAAAATCTTAAATTGATCTTATGAGTAGCCTATACCAGTGCGTGGGTGACCATATTAATTGAAGAGCAACCTGAATACTCTAGCTGGCCCTTGGAAACAACAGCAACTAAATCCTTCACACTTGGGTATAAAGTGTGGTATAAAGGTATCCGACTATAAAGTCATCCTATGTCCAAGCGGCATATAATTTGAATGCTAGATAGTGTTTGATATTAAAACTAAGCTGATCATACCTGAGCTCCATCTAGATCCGCGATCGTGCTAGGAGAATAAGGAATTAAGTTGTACCCTATGCATTTCTTATGTTAGCATCTTCACAATCAGTTTTATGTATTTAGAAAATAAGTGAATAAACTGTACTACAAACTATATTTTGATATTATATGTATCCCTGTTGTCTTTTATATATGTATTTGTATGAACTTGGAAATCCCAGTCTTGAAAGAACTCACCTTAACTAATTGTTAATCCTGAATAAAATGAGGGCATAACAATTGTATTATCTGCAGATGCGGTAACTGTATCCTACCAAAAGGATCTTTGTTATTACTGGCATACCAGTAACTAATATAGACGCCTTTTTCTAGGTTCTACTCTGAATAGTAAAAAGTTGAAGGACTCAGGCATACCTACCTACCCTTCAACACTCTGCTATTAAAAGTTAACACTCTAAGGGGTACTTCACACAGTCAGGAATGTGAGCTAGAATCACTATGAGTAGCTGAAAATTCGGATTCCTGGGCATATTCTCGGTGAAAATCGATGACTCCTAGTGACTCTAGCGATATCCTAGTGATTCCTGTTGACTCCAAACCAGTCCCAGCCGATTGGCCCTGTCCGACAAAATGTTCACCGTGTTTAAGGTTCTCACCGCGAATCGGACCATTCCCAGTGATTCCCAGTGATTCCCCAGTGACTCCCAGTGAGTCCTGGTGATTCTGGTAAGAACTGAAACTGAAATCGAAACCTGTCCGCGAATCAGATACGAATCACCGAGAATCACCAGGACTCACTGGGGAATCACTGGGGATCACTGGGAATCAACTGGGAGTCACTGGGAATGGTCCGGTTCGTGGCGAGAACTTTAAACACGGTGAACATTTTGTCGGACAGGGCCAATCGCCCGCGAGTGGTTTGGAGTCACTGGGAGTCTAATAGGAATCACTAGGATATCGCTAGAGTCACTAGGAGTCATCGATTTTTCACCGCGAATAGGCCCAGGAATCCGAATTTTCAGCTACTCCTAGTGATTCTAGCTCGCATTCCTGACTGTGTGAAGAACCCTTTCATAAATATATTATTCATATAAACCTGTAATACTTCTCACGTGAAAGTATAATATACAGTATACGGGTAGTTAATTTTTCTTGGTCAAACATTATAAATAGGCCTAGTATTAACCTGTGTAAGTACAACTTCCCACAAGACATTGTATTCACCCAGTGATTGTGTGTAGAGAAGGAAATTACGGTAGTTGAGGTAATTAACACCTTAAGAGCGGCCTAGGCGGTAATTTCTATGTACCGCCCAGCGTTTTTTGTTTACCCTAAATAGGGTTGTTTCCGTGCTCATTTTCATGCATAAACAAGACCCAGAGCATAAAACAAGTATCTATCCCTGAAAGGGCGTAAACAGAGCATTCCAATGACACCCGAACCATCCTTGGAACGATCGTGCAACACGAGTGCAAACACCCTAAAATAAGGTAATTTCCGTACATAATTCCCTGTGTAGCGAGTGAGAAAGGGGGAAAAAGGGTGGAATACAGTTCAGTAGGTCCACGGTGGTCGTGGGGAGCAGTCATAAGGCTACTACGCTCGTCCCACCGCTCAGCTCTCTCTCTCAGCAACATTACGTGCTGAAAATGGCACTCGACAGCTGTCGTGCACCGCCACATAGTCCAAATTTATTTCACTCGACATATGTTGCGCGCCGCCAGTTAAGGGTTAAATAATGTTAACAATGTATGGTCAATGTTACAATACCCTACTTGTAGTCTACAAGTTCTGCAACTCCCCTTACCTAACATAACGAGAGTGGTGGATACGTGTTTGTATACCTTTAGATACCTTTAGATGTGTTCGCCGCTCTTCTAGCGGCACCAAGGAGCGTGACGCCCCTCGTTATGGGTGGTGATTTGGTGCAGTAGACTGTTTGAAGTGACAGCTCGCTCCCTTGCGAGGATGGGCTCGTCTGGCACTTTTTGCAGTTCGACATCTAGGGCTCTCTTGAAGTTGTCTAACGAGATGTCCCTCATGTCTCTTACTCGCCGTGGGAGTTTGTTGAAGAGACGTGGGCCTCTGTGTGATAACCAGCCCTCACGCAGAGAGCCCATAGCACCCCTGTTATTCATCCGGGGGATTTCGCATTCCCAGCCTCTCCTATCACTGAATTTCATGACTATCGGAGTATGTAGGTTTGGTACTAAACCCTCTGCGATTTTCCACGTGTATATTATTAGGTAACGTTCTCTTCTACGTTCCAGTGAGTACAGATTCAGTGCTCTTAAACGCTCCCAATAGTGTAGATGTTTTATCGAACTTATATGCGAAGTGAAATTTCTTTGTACACTCTCTACGTCATTTATTTCACCTGCTTTGTATGGGGATGTTAATACGCTACAGTATTCAAGCCGCGGTAGCACTAGAGATTTGAAGAGCGTTATCATAGGCAATTCACCGCGTGTTTTAAAAGTACGCAGAATCCAACCCGTTAGACGTTTCGCAGCCGCCACTTTGACCTGGTTATGTACTTTGAAACCCATATTTTCAGACATTAATACCCCAAGGTCTTTCACACTGTCTTTCCGTTCTATTATGTTGTTAGATTCTGTTAAGTAATTTGTAATTTCTTTAACACCATTATTATCTCCGTACCGTATTAATTGGAATTTTTCCTCATTGAATTGCATGTTGTTTTCCCTGGTTCACTGGAACACTACATTCATGTCTTCCTGCAGTCGGCCCGTGTCCTCTTGTGTGTTTACTATCTTGCTTAATTTTGTGTCATCAGCAAAAGACGACACCGTACTGTGTCTGGTGTTGGTATCTATGTCGCAAATTAGTATGAGGAACAGAAGGGGCGCTAGCACTGTTCCTTGGGGCACTGAGCTTTTGACATCCGAAGGCTTAGAAGTGACTTGGTTTACTGCTACCAATTGTTTTCGGTTTACGAGGAAATTGTATATCCACCGTCCGATTTTCCCAGTTATACCTTTTGCTTTCAGTTTGTGGGCTATTATACCATGGTCACATTTATCAAATGCCTTAGCAAAATCGGTGTAAATGACATCCACGATTTTCTTTTCTTCTAGCGCTTTAAGAATTTTGTCATAGTGTTCCAAAAGTTGTGAGAGACATGATCTTCCCGCTCTGAACCCATGTTGACCGGTGTTGTGTAGTTCATTTGTCTCCATGAATGTTGAAATTTTGCTTCGCAGGACTCGCTCGAAAACTTTAATGATGTGAGAGGTTAGAGCTACCGGGCGGTAGTTTTTTGGTAGTGCTTTACTCCCTCCTTTATGCAGTGGGGCAATTATTGCGTTTTTCAAGCTATCTGGTATGTCACCAGTGTCTAGACTCCTTCTCCACATTATAGCCAGGGGTTTCCTTACATTTTTTCATTAGGATCGAATTCCATGAGTCGATGAGTCGGTGCCGAGTGGGATGACATGTTGGAAATGGCCTCTTCTATGTCTTTTGGACCGAAATCAATATCCAACATCTGAGGGGTTTCCGTGGGGGAGGTTTCCATGAAAAATATATTTTGGTCTCTGATGACTTTTGTTTCATCAGGCTCACTGAATGCCATTTCATACTGCCTGCTTAAGAGTTCGCTCATTTCCTTTTTGTCCCCTGTGAAAGAGCCATCCCCTTTGCTCAGTGGGCCGATGTTTGATGTTGTTTTAGCCTTTTGCTTGGCGTATGAAAAGAAGTATTTGGAATTTTCCTTTATACCTGCAATAGCTTTCCTCTCCTCTTCCATATGTTGTAGTTCATATGATATTCTTAGCCTTTGTTCAATTTCCACAATTTCTCTATCTATTTCGACCTTTTGCCTATCCTGTAGATTTTGATGTGTGCATCTTTGTGTGAGTAATTTTCTTCTTCTGTACAGCCTCCTCCTTTCCCGATCTTGTTTGCTTCTTCGTTTGTTTGTCTTGCAGGTATATGGTGGCTACAGATTTGGGTCATGGTTTCTGTTATTAAGACTAGACATTCTGCTGGTGTCAGGTTATCCATTAAATCTTCCCAGTCTATTTCCTCCATTTCTTGATTTACCTCTTCCCACCTAATGTTTTTGTTATTGAAGTTAAATTTACTGAAGGGGCCGGTTTTTGTTCTCGATTCTGAGGTTGTCTGTACACTTTCTAAGGTTGTTTTGATCTCAATTAATTTATGATCTGAGTATGTTGTGTCCGATATGTTAATGCTGTGTACTAGAGAGTCGTTGTTAGTGAAGACCAGGTCTAAGATATTGTTTTCCCGTGTGGGTTCAGCAATATGTTGGGTAAGACTAAAAAAATCACAAAGTTCAAAAAGCTCTCTCGTATTACTATTTGCTTCTCCGGTGTTATTTGCCACTAACTGGTTTTCTAGTTGTCTCCATTTAATGTTTGGTAGGTTAAAGTCTCCTAGCCATATAATATTTGGTGTTGGGTTCCCCAGGGTTTCCACTTCTGATTTTATTTTGTTGAGCTGGGTTTTGAATTCTTCTCGGGATGAGTCTGGAGGCCTGTATGTAACAATAACTGCTAAATTTAGGGATTCTATTTTAACTCCAAGTATTTCCACCACTTCATTACTGTTATTTAGGAATTCAGTACATATCAGTGAGTCATGTATGTACAAGGCTACACCTCCATGTGATCTATGCGTTCTGTCCGCCCTATGTAGGTTGTAACCAGGAATCCATACCTCACTATCTTCCTGATCTTTAATATGAGTTTCTGTGAGAGCCGCAAATATAGCGTTTCCTTCTTCTAGCAGGCCCCTAATAAATGGTACTTTGTTCGTGGTTCTATTTTTTAGGCCTTGGATATTTGCAAACAAGATTGGGGAGGGATTGTTTGGAGTACTATGTGTACCTAATAGTCTTCGGGATGTATTGGCCACTCTTGGGAGGCCAGGAGGTGCTCGAGGTGTTCTATGTGCTCTTCCATCTCCCTCAGTCTCTTCATCTTCATCTGCCCTTTCCCTCCTTGCCTTTTTCCTCTGTCTCGTCCTCGCATAGCTAGAGAGTTTTTTGGGCTACCATCCGTGTTAGGTCTAGCATATCTCCAAGTCCCTTTAATATGAAAAGCTGGGCATTTCATATTGTAGCAGGTCTTGTTCTCAAGTGATGTCTTGCAAAGGGATGGGTGGTGATATTTGCAGGTTTCACCAAATCTACATTTTCCATGACTGGTTATGTTGTTGCAAATTTTGGGATGAACAAATCTACATGCATTCCCATTATATTCGCCCTTTTGACCAAAGTAGCACCTTCTTTCCAGATAATATCTGCACACTGATGTAGACAACCCCAGTAGGTGTGGCTGGGGCTGCAAGGGGTTATGTGGTGAGCTAAGTGTGGTTGTGGGTGATAGTGGGCTTGGTGTATGGGTGGGTGAGGCCTGCAGGGGGGTGGAGTTACGGATGGGTCGGTTGTAGGTGGGCAGGTGGCAGTGGTGAGGGGGGAGACGATGTGGAAGGGGAGCCTGATATGGGGGCTTGTTGCATCCTATGTTCATCCTGCAAATGTATTTGATCAACAGCAGTAGGGTGGTCAATGGCCATAGATGGGATTAATGTGGGTGTTTTCTGGGTCTGGGGAGGTGTGGGGAGATGTGCGGCAGGGTTTGTGGATATGTAGGGTGCGAAAGGTTGTTGTTCGGCAGGCGATGTGTGTTGATGTGCAGGAGGCAATGTGGGCATTTTCATGGGAAGGTGTGCGTGTGTGGGTTGTGATATTAGTATGTGCCCTGAGGCCCCAATAGTTCCCCATTTTCTGTGAAAGGTAGCTATGTCTTGGCTATATTTCAGTCTATCTTGTACTTCTGTATTTTCTACAGTCTGTATGACTTGCCATGTGATATCGAAACAACTATCGCAGAAATGGAGGTTCTTCCCTCTTGTATTGTACGCCTCATTTATTGGTGTCCATCCTATGCAAATAAGAACATAAGAACATAAGAACATAAGAAAATGGGAGTCTGCAGAAAGCCGATTGGCCCAAGCAAGGCAGATCCCTGTCCCACACAACCCCAATTCAATTACAAAGCCCAATTATAGGCTTCACACTCTAATACCCTGAGGATCATCTTACCAAAACGGTTAGAGATTAACGCAGGATTATGGAGGTCTGCAGAGCGCTGATTGGCCCAACCCGGCTGATCCCCCTTCACACCCAACCCTTCTCGTCCATATGCTTATCTAATTTTATCTTAAAGCTCCCTACAGTTTTAGATCCCACTATAGCACTTGGTAGTCCATTCCACCCATCTACAACTCTGTTACCAAACCAATACTTGCCTATATCTTTTCTGAAACGAAATTTATCTAATTTGAAACCATTGGTACGAGTTCTTTCGCTATCACTGAGCTTTAGTACATTTGCCATGTCCCCTTTGTTAATCCCACTAACCCACTTGAACACCTCTATCATATCCCCTCTAACTCTGCGTCTCTCTAACGAATGTAAACCTAATTTCTTCAACCTTTCTTCATACGAAAGATTTCTAATATTATGGATCATTTTTGTCATTCTACGCTGTACTCTCTCCAATGAATCTATGTCCATTCTGTAATAAGGACACCAAAATTGGACAGCATAATCCATGTGGGGTCTCACTAATGACAAGTAAAGTTTTAAGATAACATCAGCAGTTCTGTTACTCACACTCCTAGAGATGAACCCGAGAATCCTGTTTGCCTTATTACGAACGCTTATACACTGTTTTCTAGGCTTCAAATCATTGCTAACAAACACACCTAGATCTTTCTCGCAGTCTGAATTTTCTAATTCTAAATTAGCTAGTTTATATTTAAAATTTGTTTGCATCTTCCCTATCTTTAATACCTTGCATTTGTCAATGTTAAACTTCATCTGCCAATTTACTGACCATTCATGTAAGGTATCTAGATCCCTTTGGAGGCACTCTATATCGCTATCTGAATCAATTGATCTCCCTATTTTAGTATCGTCTGCGAATTTACTTATCCTACTAGTTATACCTAAATCTAGGTCATTTATGTATATAAGAAACAACAGGGACCTAATACCGATCCCTGGGGGACACCACTTTTGACTGCTCCCCATTCTGACTTGGTACCATTTATGCTGACTCTCTGCTTCCTACCAATTAGCCATGACCTAATCCATCCTAACAACGCCCCACCTATTCCATGTGCCTCAACCTTTCTCATCAATCTCTCATGAGGGACTCTGTCGAAAGCTTTACTGAAATCTAAATATATAATATCATATGACTTGTCATTATCTACTGCTTCATATACCTCTGAGAAAAAACTAAGCAAATTAGTAAGGCAAGACCGTCCCTGAGTGAATCCATGCTGAGAAGAATTGATTAAGTTAAATGTTTCTAAGTGGTTTCTCATTTTCCTAGCAATAATTGACTCTAGTAGTTTTCCTATGATTGAAGTGAGACTAATGGGACGGTAATTGGATGCTATTGATTTATCACCTTTTTTGAAGATCGGAACTACATTTGCAAGCTTCCAAGCTTCTGGAACTATACCTGTTTCTAATGACTTGTTAAATAGAAATGTTAATGGATAACTTAACTCATCTCTGCATTCTTTTAATACTCTAGCATATACCTCATCAGGACCAGGCGATTTATGAGGTTTCAGTCTGTCAATTTCCTTAACCACATCATTTCTACTTATAGTAACCGTACTTAACCTATTTTCTATACTATCGCTGTATACCTTACGGACTTCTGGAAACTGTGCCAAATTTTCATTAGTGAAAACGGAAAGAAATTGACTATTTAATGTACTGCACATTTCTAAATCACTTTCTGTCAATTTTCCTATAGAAGTTTTAAGGGGACCAATTACATCTCTAACCTTGGATTTATATAGTTGGTAAAAAGCTTTAGGATTATTTTTTGAGTCATTGGCAACCTTAATTTCATAATTTCTTTTTTCTTTCCTAATATCCTTTTTTACCTGTCTTGATAGATTCTGATAGTAAGCAAGTAGGTGAATTTCGCCTTTTCTAATTTTTCTATATATTCCTCTCTTTTGTCCTAGAAGATCTAATAGTCTATTATTCATCCATTTGGGTTGGTTCTGTGTTGATCTAAATTTTCTTTTGGGGATATATTTATTTTGCGCATTGAATACTGACTTGATAAAATTATCGTATGTATCTACCAAGTTTGACGTCTCCTCCCTGACTTAAGATGACAGGTGCCTGAGAAAGGATACACTCATTTGGGACACCTGGATCGACTTAATTTTTTGACCATAGGGTCCGCTAACAGGGCTTCTCTTAACCCACCATAATTGGCTTTCTGAAGTCAGGTATTAATGTTGTATTCTCATCTCTGGTATTACCTTTTCCATTGTATATTAAAATACACAGAATTGTGATCACTAGTTCCTAGGTGGTCCCCGATTTCTACACTATTTATCATATGTTCATTGTTACTGAAAACTAAATCGAGAAATATTATCACCTCTAGTTGGCGTATCTATGAATTGAGTTAAAAAACTATCTTGTAACTACCTCAATAAACTCCTTTGAATCAGAGTCGCCTATTTGTTGCTGGCAATCTAAATTAAGGGAATTAAAATCCCCCATAATGGACACGTTGCTAGCGCTTAATGCTATTTTAATTTCCTCCCATAATGATGTTCCGTCATTTCTACTCATATTTGGCGGTCTATACATAACTCCAATAACTAAAGTCTCACTACCTTCGTTAACTTCTACCCAAACACTTTCATTTTCATTATTTACTCTAATACCTGATTTAGTACAGCTTTTTAATGAACTCCTGACAAACACTGCTATACCGCCACCCCTCTTACTTTTTCGGTCATATTTAAACAAACTATATCCCGGTATATCAAACTCTGCTAAAAAATGCCTGGTTTCTGTATTAATCCATGTTTCAGTTAGCGCTATTATATCTATATTTTCTTTGCTAACCAGTGCTCTAAGTTCGTTCATGTTGTTACATAAACTCCTGCAATTTGTATAATAAACACTCAAACTATTACTTGTATTTGCAACTATTTTCTATTGTTTTTAACTAATTTATTTTTACCTGTTTGAACACTGGACCTAGACGGAACATCTACGCTATCAGAATGTTCGTTATTACTATCAATTTGATGTGGCTGGGATTCTATTTTACTTACACACCTATGGTTTTTAACAAAACCCCGCAACAAACTTGTCGAGTGAGCTGGCTAAGGTCGAAACTCCTAGTCGAGAGAGAGATGTACTCCATCCTGGGCATACAGTTCATCCTTACCGTAGAAGAGGGTCCAGTTATCCAGGAATGGAATAGTATTTGCCTTGCAATACTTCTCCAGCCGGCTATTTACACCAATAGCCCTGGAGGACCATTCCTTCCTTACCCCTCTTCTTGGTAGGATACTGTGTACCACAGGAACTCCACCCTTCTCCTTGATCCTCTCCAACATTTCCTGGTACGTGGTGAGCAACTCCTCAGTCCTGCATTTCCAAATGTCGTTGCTCCCTGCGTTGAGGAAGATGATGGGGTCCTCTCCACTCGCTTCCATGACACCATCTAGCTTTTCTGACACCTTCTCGACTCCGGCACCAGGCAGACAGACAACTTTACCAACATGTGTGTTAGTAGCCCTACCAAGGTATTTAATCATTGAATCCCCTACAATTAAAATAGACTTAGCTTTTTTTCCGTTGTCGGCGTGTAGCAGGAGTTGTAGCAGCAGCACAGCAGCAGACTTCCCCCCCTCCCCTCTCACTGCCTCGATGATCGCCACTTCCTCGCCCATCACTCTCATCAGCCAAGGTGCTGAAGTTGTTGTGGGTCTTGAGTGGCTGCCTTTTCAGCTGCAGGCCGTTTGCACTGGTTGACACCACTTTCCAAGGGTTTCACGATCCCTGGGAACACTTCCGGTAGCCTCACACTTCTTTTCCGCCATAGCTAGTCTCAAGGCCAAATTTTCATCTTTGAGACACTGAATCTCCTGCTCCACACTCTCCAGTCTTTCTTGCAAAGCAAGACAAAGCTGGAGAGTATGGGAGGAGACAGCAGACTCATCAACAACAGCCATCACTAAAAAGTTCACTAGGACCTCACTAAGGGTAAACCGGTTCACTAGCGGTCACTGGGGACGTCCACACTAGTCAGGGGTCAGAGGGCAACTCAATCCAGTGGTATGGTTGCTTGCATATCCGACATGCGGTGCCATTATGCATGTGTATATTCATCTTACAACTCGTACAGTTGTCTCTGGTAAACTTCTTTTTTTTTTTTTTTTTCCCCACCCGCCCTTACATGGGGGAGAGAGAGAGAGAGAGAGGGGGGGGGGGGCCTTGGAGGACAAGGAGGTGTTTGTTACGCGGTTTGTGGGGAGTGTGGGGGGGGGGGGGGGTGCCACTCGTTTACACTCGTTATGTTTAAACTTTAAGTAACTTTAAGTAACACTTTCAATAATTATCTTATGAAACAGAATTCTCACTGCCCTAACCACTTTTCCCGTTTTTGGTCGACTGTTTAACGGAATATACGGCACTCTAGGAAAATAACGAACTTTCCAGGCTACCTATATATAGTATCTATTTTAATTTTCATATTTTACCTATCAACTTGATTCAACACTGCTCAGGTTCGAATTTTCACCACATTTGGTTGCGTGGTAGATCTTTCTCTCCAATAACGTCACTACTAACCTGCGATATGGTCGATAAATAATCTGCACTGATTTAATTTGTTTTAAATATTGTTTTTCTCTGTTTGCTATTATTTACGATATTTGTTTTGTCGGTACCCTTTCCTGTCGAGGTTAAGTTTCGCTTTTGGTAAAATCGTATAGGGGGAGGGGAGGGGACGTGTCCAGGAGAGCGAGGGGATATATGTGTTTATGGTCTTTGCGGGTCACCGAGGGTATTTTGTTTACAGCATACGTCCTGTTCCCAAGCTAAAAGTTAAAAGTTCCCCTGACTTTAAGTCTCTGTATTATACTTTCCTAGTTTATTTACGTGATATACGATGTTCACTATCACTTTTAACTTAGGCTTCCTATTTTCCCATAGCCCTGTTTGATTTCATAGGACTATATAGCTAACACTTTGCTTTTGGGACGTAACGGTTTTTTCTTTCCCTTCTTCTTTCCACCCGCCTTATGGGCCTGCCCTAGGCCTGTCCTAGACCAGCGCCTTCGGATTCCGACGGACGTGACCCTCCTCTCTGACTGACTCTTTTTTGTTGTGAAATGTCAAGTTCGCTTGGTGGTGGAGAGTGGAGTTTGGATTACTACTTCGAGGGGCGTTGTAGTCGCCGGGGTAAACTTTGAGCCAGCGTAATCATGGCTTGGCTGTTTAGGGGCCGTTGTAGTCGCCGGTTAATAATATAGAAGTTCTGCAACTCCCATGACCTAACTTAAGCAAACTAACACAACCTATAAGTGTTACCTATTTTAGGTAATCGTATGAAATATTACAGAACTCAGTAACGAATGAAAAGAAGAAGGTGGGAAGGATTAACTATCCACTATTTAGACAATAGTTTAAATATATTTGTTTCGTAAAGTATAGTAAGCATTGATATCATGATCTTACGGTGCATAATAATACAAACTTAGCGTATTATATTAATGTCTGTAATGATGTATGAATACAGTCATTGTACTTAATGATGATATTAGAGGACTGTAGTTATACCCTACAAGAGACATACTTGAGGACAAATTTATTTCAATTATAGGGTCAAACACATGCCTGGAGCCTCACAGTGGATGTACAATTTCCCACAAGACATTGTATTCACCCAGTGATTGTGTGTAGAGAAGGAAATTACTGTAGGTGATGTAATTATTAATGTGAACAATGTATGGTCAATGTTACAATACCCCACTTGTAGTCTACAAGTTCTGCAACTCCCCTTACCTAACATAACGAAAGTGGTGGAGACGTGTTTGTTTGTGTTTTGAAATGTCAAGTTCGCTTGGTGGTGGAGAGTGGAGTTTGGATTACTACTTCGAGGGGCGTTGTAGTCGCCGGGGTAAACTTTGAGCCAGCGTAATCATGGCTTGGTTGTTTAGGGGCCGTTGTAGTCGCCGTTTAATAATCTAGAAGTTCCGCAACTCCCATGACCTAACCTAAGCAAACTAACACAACCTAGAAGTGTTACCTATTTTAGGTAATCGTATGAAATATTACAGAACTCGGTAACGAATGAAAACAAGAGGGTGGGAAGGATTAACTATCTACTATTTAGACAATAGTTTAAATATATTTGTTTCTTAAAGTATAGTAAACATTGATATTATGACCTTACGGTACATAATAATACAGACTTATAGTATTATATTAATGTCAGTAATGATGTATGAATACAGTCATAACACTTAATGATGATGTTAGAGGACGGTAGTTATAGTGTCCGTGGGTCGGTGGTGAGTGTGCATGTGGCTTGGCACAGCTTGGGGGCCCCTTATATAGGGGCTGTGCACAATGGGGGCCATGCCTGGCATACTCGCATCTCATTTCTAACAAATCCCAGTGATGCTCGGTGACTCCCAGTGACTCCTATCTAATTCCCAGTGATTCCTATATTACTCCTATCGACTCGTATATTACAGTAATCCGAAATTTTCAACTTTTCAATAACTCGCACTTCATTCCTGGTTTTATCTCGGTGATTCCTGGTGATTCCCAGTGATTCCAAGTGACTCCCAGTGATTCGCAGGTACAGTCCCACTGGTTCCTACGGTGTTGTGAGTGCACGGGGAATTGCAGACATTCGCGGTCGTATTCCCAGGAATCACCAGGAATCATTACTCCTAGTGATTCTAGCTCGCATTCCTGACTGTGTGAAGTACCCTTAACTCCTCGCAAGAGATCTGGCATACCACGATATCCTGCGTGGGTAAGGGCTTTACGAGATACCTTCACAGGCATTCTACATAAAAAGTCCTAGGTGTAATTAGTCTACTGGCATACCATTAGACTAGTGCAACTGAAAGGTTTAAACACCGCACTCCACCTCTTCACGAGGAACCTTGGCATACCACGGTCACTTGTGTAAGTAAGGGCTTGGCGAGATACCTTCACAGGCACTCTGCACACACAAGTCCTAGGTGCATTTCGTCTGTGGCATACCATTAGACTTTGCAACTAAATGGTTTAAACACCGCCCCGAGTTCCTTGAACCTCTTATAAGGGTCAGAGGCAGTCGAGAAAGACACTTCCACAGTCTTCTCGCATTAGCCTGATATAGTGCTACTTCATCATAACTGAGGCACTATATTCAAGACCTTACTCCAGAGTACCTTAACGGAATTTCATCAATGGTTAATATAACGGTCAGGATAGACGAGTATTCTCACCAAAGCTATAGGCTATGAATACTCGCGTTAGTCCGATGTGGTGCCCAACTATTTAACTATAGTTACGAAGCCACATTCAAGACCTCAAGCCCATTAACCCCTCTGTAACCTACTTCACACGACCGGTCAACCTAGACGGCCTACGGAGACGTAGAAGACTACAAGCTGTTAATGAATTCAGTAACTATAAAATCAACATAGGGAAAGTGAATTAAGTCGATGCTAAATGACGAGGTAAAAAGTAAAACAGAGTTCCTCAGTATTAACCTACTGAAATACACCAGTGCGCACGGTGTCTCCAGAAATAAGTTAGAGTCCCTATAAATATTGGCTGCCATTATTCCTACCAGTGATAAATAAGTTAGAGTCCCCAAATATCTTATTTTGGGATCAATCAATAAACAAGTTAAATAACTCGAGTCTACAGATATTGACTCGATATGAAAGTGTACATGTGTTAAAATAAGTAATAGTACATGTCTCTCGACTCTACGAGGAGTTAAGATAAAAATCCAAATAAGCCAAATTGTGCATGTATTAACTCTGCCATAATTCCGACCAGTGATCAATAAGTTAGAGTCCCAAAATCTCTTATTTTGAGATAAATCATTAAAAGTGTTAAACAAATCGAGCCTATAGATACTGACTCGATATTAAAGTGTACAAGTGTTAAAACAAATAATAATACACGACTCTCGACTCTACGAGGATTTAAGATTAAAATCCAAAAAAGCCAAATTATGCTAATATTGACTCTGCCATAATTCCCACGATAAGTGCTAAATATCTAATTTTGGATAAATAATTTTAAATTGTTAATCGACCGGAGTCAATGTATACCGAATTCGATTACAAGTGTATAAGTAGTAACCTAAGTGATAGTACACGAGATTCGACTCTACGAGAAATTAAGATTAAAATCCAAATAAGCCAAATTTCACCACTATCGACTCTAACTTATTTCGGCAGAGTCCACAATTCTTGATTTTGATCTTTAACAATATACACCAGTGCGCAAGGTGATTAAAGTGTATGGTATACTACTATAATAACTCTACCTTACGCTCGTTAATAATAACTATTTAATTATAACTGAAATATTAAGTGACCTTTACGTATTCAACTTTTTCCAATAGTATCTTTTCCTATAACGATACCCCGATTAGATAACTGTAAAAATTAACATTAACTGAATAGCTTGAATATACCTGAGCTCCTTCTAGATCCGCGATTGTGCTAGAAGAATAATAACTTGTTGTATTACAGTACTATAAGTTTCTCATGTTAGCACATTCTTACTCCAATTTATGTACTTAGAACTTACGCGAAATAAACTGTTACATAAACTATATTTTGGTGTTGTATGTATCCTCTATTGTCTTCTTTGCATGTAATTGTATGAACTCTGAAATCCCAGTCTCGAAAAACTCACCTCACCCAATAGCTAAACCTGAATAAAATCAGGGCATAGCAAATAGAGATTCTAATTATAACATAGAATCACTGATAATGAAGCACTCAACTCTGCTAGGCAAACGCTCACTGATTTTAATTATGAACCTGGCGACATAGACAAGTAATCTCAGGTGGCTAGCGAGTTATCCCAATTACCTGTAAAGGTGTTGTATATAAATTCACTAGAGTATCTGATATGTATAATTTCTCAATAACGAGCTACGGGAATCCAATAACTCAAAAAGGTATATATATCAATACTCAGAGAGAGAAGTGTAATGTTCCCCTAAAATGGGCCTCGGATTTAACCAGGAGAGAGAAGAAAGACTTCTCTATGTTAAGAATTACCTACTAAAATCAAAACTCACTTAGTAAAAGCCACTGTACTACCCATCCTGGACTATCTACCCATACCCACACACGCACTAAGCAACAATCAGTTAAGAAGACTACAAAAAATTCAAAATAAAGCCTTAAGATTTGCCACCAACCAACACTACCCATACACTATGACAACGCAGCAAATACACGAACATACAAACACACTTCCACTTAACGTCCATCTCCACAAGCAGGCTACTAAAATATGGGAACGATTAGAATTGTTAGATGACCCCACTTTTAGAATGATAAGAGATAATGATAGGGATAAAATGTACCATCAGTGGTTCCCAAGTAGCCTACATTCACTGCAATTAAACAATGCTCAAGTGCCTGCCCCTATATACTAAATAGGCTACTAAGCATATAGAAATTAAGTTTCAATATTGTTTATAAACTCAACTGACAATCCAACAAATAGCATCCTCGAATCTAGCTAAATCATAAGTAACAACTGTAGGCTATACAATTAGGCAGGCCAGTATAGTATAAGTATAATTAATAACATTTTAGGTTACTTAGCTAGTAATAATTTTAAGACACAACTATCACTGATTGTATAGGCTATGAAAAACTAACTATGTATTTAGCTAACTCCAAAAATGCATGTTAAACAAAATAATAATAATAATAATAATACTACAACGAAAAATGTATAATGTGTGAAACCAATGTATTATAAATAACCAATGTATTATAAATAAAGCAAAGTGGTATGCCCACTAACTTTTATGCCTCCCACACTTGCTTCATCTTTCCCTCTTTGCCTCCCACATAAAACCCTCTCCTCTCCCCCCCCCCCCCCCCAAAAGAAAATCAGTTCAGAGACCATCACCACCTGCCTGTCCTGATTCATCACTTGTAAAAGAGTTACCATGGGAATACGATAAGTAGTTCATTTGCCTTGTCCAACCTTACTCTCTTAACCCTTAAAGATCGGGGTTGGACTTAAGTCCGGTTCCAATTTGCAGCAAGTTAGGAGCATTATTAAGGCTTTTAAAGGGTTAAAATCGAGTGCAAATGGCCGGGAGCGCAGCGGGCCAGACAGCCGACTCCCAGGGCTTACCGCCGCCCATTAACTCATGTTCCCTGTGTTCTCGAGAGGCCGGCAGTGTAGCCAGTAGTGAGCATAGCTGGGAAAAATATGCCGCTATACGCTAAACTCCCATGTTACTGGTATCACTGTATGAGAACCATGAGTGCTACGTAGCTCGTTCTGGTCTCATTTTGAAGCTTTTAGTGCCTAGTTTTTTGTTAAATACATTTTTTTCATGCAGATACTTGATTTATCATGCAGGAGGGCCTGAATATGCCCAAATAAGCCCAAAACCCTCTGCTAGACAAGGGTTAATAGATAAATTTATATATTCAGTTAAACATGTGTTGTTATGTTCTATGTTTTGATAGATTGTATTCAATTAATTATATAGATAAGTTCATGTAAATAAATTATATAATTTTACTTAATGTTTTACAATTACCACCTACTGTACACCTAATATTATTCTTTCACTTATATATTGATAGTATTTGTATTCATAGTGCAATACTCTATGGTCTTTCATAAATAATGATTGACGAGGGTTAAGGAAGGAATATCTTTGGGGTTTCTTAATGCCAATGGCTAATTGATATCATTTGATATTTTCTTAACTCTCAAATTTTACCTTACAAAGGGTTCGGTAACTCATATGAGTTACTAGTTTGTGGAAGTTTAACTTACCACTTTTGACTTTAGGATAAGTCGTTCACACCACCTTTTTATTGAGTCTGAATAAATAGATCTCTGTTTTGTGGTTTCTTTTGTGGGATGTTTGTTAATGTTATGGGTTCGAACCCCGCCTGTAACGTTACATGGTGCCGTGACCAGGATATTCCTTTTTTACCCTCGTCGTTTGGTGGTAATTGTAGACTTTAATGAATCATTAAGACTCTCGCTATGCGGCTTGGACACCTCATCTCATTATTATGTTTTGTTTATGATTTGTGGTGTGTCATTCAGCCTCCACCAATTTAAATACCCATCATAAGTGTTTCTCGCTCATTCTAATTTCACATATAGTCTTGTTCATTCTTTCATTTAATCATGGATTTTAACCTCAGTGATTTTGTTGCTGACCCCTCCCTGGGCACCTTATCTACTTCCAAAATTAGGAAAGTCTACTGGATTGCTTTAGCTACAAATTATGCAGCACCATATACAACTAGTAATAACAAAGGTGAGATTAGAAAGAGTGTCATCAATAAACTAGTGAAGGATGGTGTTTTGTCTGAGGCAGCCTATCAGTTGTGTGTAGAGGAAGGGGGTAGTGATGCATGGATGAGATTGAAATTATTGGAGCTAGAAAATGCAAAAGCCGACAGGGAACAAAGAGAACGTGGGGCAGTACGAGAGATTGAGCAAAGACAACGAGAGATTGAGCAAAGAGAACGTGAGACAGAAATGCAGTTGGAGCAAAAACAAAGGGATCTTGAGGAGAAAGTACATGAGAGAGCACATGAAGAGCGAATGCTAAAGTTGAAACAAGATGGTAAACAAAAAGAAAGTGAGTCTTTTGCCAACAAACCATTTTCTGATAAGGGGCATAGCTTGAAATTTGTACCTAGTTTCGATGAGACTGACCCGGAGCAATTCTTCATTATTTTTGAGAAGGCAGCCAATCAACTCAAATGGCCTAGTGATCAGTGGACATTTCTGGCCCAAACTGCTTTTGTAGGACATGCAAAAAAGGTGTATACAAACCTCCCTAGCCTAGACTTAACCTATGAGACATTAAAAACTTCAGTATTAGCTGTTTATGATCAGGTTCCTGAAACCCACCGTCAAGACTTCAGAAGTCTTAAGAAGGGTGAAAAACAAAGCTATTTAGAGTTTGTAAAAGAAAAAGAGAGAACATTTCTGAGTTGGTTAAGAGCTAGTAAAATTACTACATTTGCACAGTTGAGCCAGTTAGTTATGCTTGAAGAATTCCTCCGCAAAGTCCCTCTATCATTAAAAATGTACCTGCAGGAAAGAGAAGTGCAGACAGTGGACAAGGCAGCTACTTTGGCTGAGAATTATAGATTAACCCATGGTGAATCTTCTTTCAGGATGGGACAGAGAGGGCCTGGCACCTACACTGACTCCGGTGCTAGCCCTCGTGGTGGTGGTGGTGGATTTAACTCTCCTGGTGGTAGGTATGGTCCTGGTGTCTCCCAGCCAGTCTCAAGGGTGGTCTCTGGGAGCAATGGAAATGGTAAGCCTGCACCAGGTAAATCCCCTAACCCCTCCATCAAACCTACTGGACCTTTGATTTGTACCTACTGTAAACAACCGGGACATCACCTCAGAGATTGTCCTAAATTAAAAGCTAAAACCCGACAACAGGAAAGAGGTGCAGTTTTAGCTACTTCCCCCCTGACTAATGCTAATAGTGTACCAGTATCCCATTCTAATCTACCAGTGTTGACTGCCAGTTCTGACATTGTTAGTTCTCAAAGCCAGGCTTTCTCTGATATTTCACCTAGCAGTTCTACTCAGTTTAAACCCTTTCTTTCCACAGGATCAGTTTCTTCTTCTGATTCTTCCACTAACTGACCTATTCATATTCTAAGAGACACTGGCGCTTCTCACAGCCTCATGTTAAAGGGTGTGATGCCCGGTTTGGAGGACTGTTTCTTGGGCCAGAGTGTACTTATTCAGGGAGTTGGTGGGAGTCTTGCTGTTCCTCTGGCAAAGGTATATCTGACATCTGAGTTTGCTAGTGGGTATTATGTTGTTGGGATTCAAGATTCACTTCCTGTAGAAGGGGTTAACTTTTTGATGGGAAATGATATTGCTGGGGGAAAAGTGATACCAGACCCCATTGTTACCTCCCTTCCCTCCTCTTGCAATAATACTGAACAACTTGAGGATCAGTACCCTAATTTGTTTCCCTCGTGTGTAGTCACTAGGAGTAAGGCAGGTAACCAAAGTAACAAACCAAAGAATAATCATGATATTGACTTAGACACTTCTTCACTATTTGCGGATAATGCCGATCTAGAGGAAATGAGCAATATTCCCATTGACTCTGAAAAACTGAAGGAGGCTCAGAAGCAGGACTCTGAACTGTCTCTATATTTTGACAAAGCTGTGGAAGAGTCAGAAATAGGGAATGATCCTCGGTGCTTTTACATCTCCAATGGTATTTTAATGCGTAAGAATAGACCCCCTAATGTGCCAGCTGATGAAACCTGGCAAGAAATGCATCAGATAGTTGTCCCCTCCATATATAGGTCAGACGTCATTTCCATTGCTCATGACCTTAGTGGAGGACATTTGGGTGTAAACAAGACCTATAACAAGATACTCAGAGACTTTTTTTGGCCAAGAATTAAACAATCAGTCAGATCTTTTTGTAAATCTTGTCACGAGTGTCAAATTGCTGGAAAACCTAACCAGCCTCTAAAGCCTGCACCCCATTCCGGTAACTGATGAACCCTTTAATAGGGTCATAATTGACTGCCAAAAACACAAGGTGGTAATGAGTACTTGTTAACCGTCATGTGTTCCACCACTAGGTACCCTGAGGTTTTTCCCTTGAGACGTATAACTTCCCAAAACATAGTAATGGCTCTCAGTAAATTTTTCACACAGTATGGAATTCCGCGTGTGGTACAGTCAGATTTGGGTAGTAACTTTACCTCTCAGCTCTTCAAGCAAACTATGGAAGCGTTGGGAGTACACCAGTACCATTCCACAGCCAGTCACCCTCAATCCCAGGGTGCATTAGAGAGGTTCCATCAGACCCTCAAATCTATGCTTACTAAGTACTGTGAACAGAACAGTGCTGACTGGGATGAGGGCATTCATTTTGTTTTGTTTGCTGTGAGGAGTAGTGTACAGGATTCTTTAGGATTTTCACCATTTCAGCTTGTGTTTGGACATGAAGTCAGAGGTCCTTTGAAAGTCCTAAGGGACACTTGGTTAGATGCTAATCCTGGAAAACCCCTTCTCACATTATGTTCACCAATTTAATTCTAGACTGAAATCTGCAGTGACTCTTGCAATGAAGAACCTAGAGCAGTCTCAGGATAAAATTAAATTTCATTATGACAAGAATACAGTTGTCAGGGATTGTCAGCCAGGTGATCTTGTGCTAGCCTTATTGCCTATACCTAAGAAGCCTTTACAGAGTAAATATCATGGGCCATATGTTGTGCATAAAAAGATCAGTAATGTCAACTATGTCCTGAAAACTCCTGATCGTAGAAAGTCGGAAAGACTTGTGCATGTCAACCTGCTGAAGGCCTATCATGTTAGGGTTAATGTTGTTAATTATGAGGTCCTTAACCTAAAAGCTGTGGAAAACTTTAATGAAGGTGAACTAGAGGAAGTCAAGGTAATGGAGCATAATGACCTCCCTTTGCCTCAGGATAGTACAATGCAAAACTCTGCCTTCCTAGCTCATCCCCATTTGAAGTTTCAGCACTTGTCACCTGACCAGAGTGGTGACCTTCAGCGCCTGCTTGTCCAGTTTCCACAGATGTTTGGTGATGTTCCCCAGCAGTGTCCACTGGTGGAGCACGATGTGGTGCTGACCGATGGGGCCATCCCTGTTAAGCAGCACCCCTACTGTGCCAATCCGGAGAAGCGTGAGGCCTTGCAAAGAGAGGTGGACTTCCTGATGGCACATGGTTTGGTGGAGAGAAGCGACAGTGAGTGGGCATCCCCCTGCCTACTGGTGGACAAACTGGATGGCACATACAGAATGTGTACTGACTACCGCCGTGTAAACCAGCTCACCCGTCAGGATTGATACCCTCTGCCAAGGATTGATGATCTGCTGGACCGGCTGGGAGGAATGCACTATATCTCGAAGAGAGACTTGCTAAAAGGATACTACCAGATCAAGTTGTCTGAGAGGGCTAAGCGAATCTCTGCCTTTGTCACCTCAGACGGTTTATTTCATTATACCATTATGCCGTTTGGTATGGTGAATGCACCCGCCACCTTTCAGCGATTGATCCACCGGGTGACGGATGGGAATGCAGTCTTACCTCGATGACATTATGATCTGCAGCGAGTCTTGGCAAGAACATCTACAACAACTACAAGCCCTCTTCTCCAACTTATCAATGGCAGGGCTCACTGTCAACTTGGCCAAGAGTGAGTTCGGCCATGCCAAGCTGATATTTCTGGGTCACGTGGTTGGAGAGGGAGAAGTTAGCCCAGTAACCGCTAAGGTTGAGGCCATCTCTACACTGCTTGCCCCCCATGACCGCAAGGCGGTGATGCACTTTTTGGGTATGGCCGGTTACTATCGTCGGTTTGTGCCAAACTTTGCTGACATTTCCAGCCCCCTAACCGACTTAATTAGTCCCAAGACAAAATTTGTGTGGACTGAAAAGTGCCAGGAATCCTTTAGTAGGATCCGTTTTCTGCTAATTAATGCACCCATTCTAAAATCTCCTCAGTTTGACAAGCCTTTCATAGTTCAAGTTAATGCAAGCGATGTTGGTGTAGGGGCAGTTTTGATGCAGTTGGATGATGATGAAGTGTTGCATCCTGTTTGCTATGCATCCGGTAAATTCAAAGCTTATCAGAGACATTATAGCACCATAGAGAAAGAGTGTTTTGCCTTGATTTTTGCAGTAGACAAGTTTAATGTGTATATCAGTGGCTCACATTTCACAAAGGTGAACTAGGTGTAGACAATATTTGTTGTCTTGGGTGTTCCTGTTTAAGTTTCTTTGGATTGGATTCCACAGCAATCTGTCCTGGCTCATAAAGCGGCCCAGGCAACTGGTCTGCATAAAGCAACAACTCGGATTGTGTGAGATGACAAGCCTTAGATTTTGTTGGATTATATTTCAAGGCAATCTGTCCTGGCCCATAAAGCAGCCCAGGCAACTGGTCTGCATAAAGCAACAACCCAGATTGTGTGAGATGACAAGCCTCAGAGTCTTCAATCCTTTTTACCTTAGGATCACGTACTTTACAGGATGCAAAGATTTTTTTTAAACCAGCAGGCTGATTGCTTGCCTTCTGTCTAGCCAGTTCAGATAGTGTCTCCTTCGGCTACTTGGCCAAACTGGATGTGGCTCGGGGGAACAAGGGCGCATGGTTGGAGGTGTTGCCTTCTGCAGGAATAGAAGAGGCAACAGGGGCGGCAGCTACCTTTCTGGGCAGCTCTTGTAGTCGCGATGCTGTAGAACTGCGTGGGGCGTCTCTGGCTAGCGTTGGTGTGTAGATATTGTGGTTAGCATCTTTCTTGTTTGGTCCACTTTTGATGGGCTTATTTCGGGGCAATGTTGAAGGTGTTTTAGGTGGTTTGGAGGTGCCGGATGTAGATTCCCGGATTCCTGCTGTCTTGGCCTTGCGTGGTTTGCATGAGCAATTGGTGTTAAAGTGGTTGGTGTTGCTGAAGGCACGTGTTCGGGGCTTTGATTCCTTTTCTTTGGTCTTTGGGCTTGTTCATGGACTGGTTGATGATGTCGTAACCTGGAGGTATGGATGGTTGGTGTTGTGTGTGTGTTTGCAGGTTCTGGGTGTTGCAGGAGATCTGTAATCGGTGTTGGACTGGTCACACGCGTTGGTTCTTGTTCAGGTTTATAATTGTCTGTCCTGTTATGGAAGGTCTGGAAGGTTATTTAGTTTTCCTTGATGCGTAATGTCTGCGGGTTTTCTACGGCGGCCGAATAGAGGTGGGTCTTGAGTATATCCCTGACCTGCCCGATGTTGTAGTTTGATACTTCCCGGATAGATGCTATCTTCTGTATATTTTCCTGGCTAGGCTGGGTGTTATTTTGGTCAGCCCGCATCTCACCATCGCCTTCCAGAAAAAAGTCCCGACCCCGGGACTGAAGGAGGTAGTGGTAAGAGTTGTGGTCCTGGTAGAGTGGGGTCAGGTGTTGGAGAAGGAAGTGGTACACACGGCCAGTGGTATTAGGTGGTGCTTGGGTGTTGCAGGAAATTTGAAGTAGTAACGGTTCTGCAGAATGCATGGCCATATTAATCAGCTGGTTGGGCGTTCTGATGTTTTGGGGGACGCCGTCCTGGATGAAGGCTATTTTGGATATCCTCATGTATGCTTGGGTTTGGTCAGAGGTCGGTGATGTGGCTGTTGATGGTGTGGTGGTCAGGTCGGCAGTGATGTTCTGGGTCACGGACACGGGGCTTTTGAGAGTTGTTGCGGACGCCGAAGTGCCAGGGCTGGAGGAGGGGCCAGCGCGTGGAGGTGTGGCTTGGGCAGGGGGGTTGGCCTGGGCTGTTTTCCTGATCCTGGGTTTGGGTTGATGGACTGCTGGTTCCCACTTTACTGGTCGTTTGATCGGGCGGCCACATCTGGTTTGAGCTGGAGTCTGGGAAAAGTGAGAGATGGAGTTAGTGGTGGTGTTTGACGGAACCTAGATTGTGAGTTACGTCGTGGCGGCATAGGAGGAATAGGTTCGGAGTTAGCTGATCTAGGGCTAGGACAGAAAAGTGGAGTGGGTAGAGTAGTGACAGGTGGTGCACAGGTAGATTGAGGAATTTGAGGTAGACTTTTAGGTGGAGTTATCGAAGGGATAGGCTGGAAAGTTGGTGCTTGTGGGCCAGAATGAATAATAGGGGTAGGTAAAGAGGTTGAGTTGAAGATGACGAAGCGTAGAGTTTTAGGTGGAGTTATCGAAGGGATAGGCTGGAAACTTGGTGCTTGTGGGCTAGGTTGAATAATAGGGGTAGGTAAAGAGGTTGAAGATGACGAAGTGGTCGATAGTGGTTTAAGAGGAGGTGGTGTCGGAATAGCGGTGGTGGTTGGCTTTGGATGAGATGAGGTGGTAGATAGAGTGAGATTTGGAGAAGAGGTGGGAGTGATAGGGTTGGAGACAGATTGAACTTGGGAGAGGGGTGTTTGTAGTCGAAAGGGGGTGGAAGTGGAAGAAAGAGAGAGTAATTCGGGTGCGGAGGAGGTTGGGCTGTTGAGAGGTTGAGTTAGCATAGTTTAAGGTGGGGGTGGAGGTTTAGATTGAGAAGAGTAGTGAGTGGTGGCTTTAGAGAGAGTTGGAGGTTTAGGTTGAGAGATTTGAGGTGGTGGAGGAGGTGAGATAGGAGGGAAGAGTGTGTAGATTTGATGATCAGCTGGCTTAAGGCGGTATTCCACTGTGGGACTTTTCGATGGCGAACGCCCGGCGACAGGCGGCGACAGGATATTTTTGTCTATGTTTCAAAGTTCCTCATATTTACTTGAATATTCTCCAAATGTCGCGGAAAGCGCACAGCATTCGCCCCAGCGTCGCCCCTGTTCGCCGAGATTCCCCCAGAATCGCCGTTATTTTATAGCATGTTAAAAAAATGGGCGCGAACTCAAAAGGTTGGCAAATGTCGCCTGGCATTCGCCCTTGGTCTTATTGCATTCGCCCTTGTTCGCACGGGATTCCCACAATTCGTACCATTGTCTCCGTATTCGCCCCCTCTGGCGAATGTGGACGAAGAAGGCGACGGTCGGACGAATACGTCGAATGTTGTACGATTGCCTGGCGAATACCGGGTGAATGTGGGCGAATAAGGACGAATGCCCTGAGCTTTCGAGCGAATGTGGCGAATTGTAATTATTGGCAACGCTGCTTTTTAGCGATTGCGAGCGACTATGGCGTTCACCGGACTATGGTTGGGCGAATACAGCGATTGTTTCGACGAATATCAGCAAATGCAATACTACGGCAGCGGTGCGACATGGAGCGAATGAGGGTGAATGTTGGTCGATTGAGGGCGAATGTTGGGAACAGAAATCAGTTTCGGGACGCCGCGACCCTTTCGCCCACCTTATCTATGGTGAGTCAGGTTCACTGACCCTTATATAAACACCACCCGAGTCAGTGTGTCATTACCACAGTTTAGACGATCGAGAGCACACGTCCCTATACCCGTCCGCGTACCCATTTCTGGATTTACCATGGGGAAAGTGACACCGAAAAACGTAAAGAAATCAGTGGTGAAGAAGGCCATAAAGAAAAAGAAGGAGATGACGAAGGAGATGAAGAAAATACCCACACTCCCATCAGAGCATATACCAGGCACTAGTGGAGAAGGCCAAACAAAGCCATCTCACTCCCCTTCAAGATCACGATCACGGTCACGGTCTCCCATTTCACCAGGTGATGGACCCAGTGAAGTTTCAGCGTGTGGCGGCACCTGATGAAAATGAATCTGACGAATCTTCAGAGATGGACATCTCCGATTCGACGCCTCCTCCCACCAAGAGGAATTACGTTACCTTCGATGAAGAAGCGGAACAGGAACTGGTCGACTGGTTAAAGGGAAGACCATTCCTGTACAACAAAGGCCTGAAAGCGTACAGGGATCAAGAAAGGAAGGATGCCGCCTACGAAGAAAAGGCCAGTTCACTCAACGTCACTGGTAAGTTGAAAAGCTAAACTTGTGTGTCTGTGTGAAACTGCAATTATGTGTAAAAATAGGCCAAAAACAAGTGTTTTACATCTAAGAAAAAGGTGACATTGTGTGCGAAACAACGTTGGTTTATGTTAATAATAATGTTATCAATTGGCTGCCCTTGTTTAAAGTAATTTGTCATTTGCATATTTCCCTTTCTTGCACAGTCAACATTCACACACGCTCGGTTATTTGTGACATAATTTGCTGTAATACAATTGTACTACATCCTATCATGTGAGTTAATGCTTTGGATGACATATTTATTACATTATAAGTGGCCTAAATATGACTTGTGTAAAGTGACAAGGAATAATTGCTGTTGCTGATCGCCGGCAAATTTTTCCCATGTCCTACACTTTCAAGAATTACTGTATGTTTATTAAAACTTTGATTTTTCTTCTTCAACAGTTCGTCAGCTTAGAACTTGGTTCAGGGGGATGTAAACAAGGTTTTACAAGCTGACTCTGCCAAACCCATAGCTTAGTCTGACTGTTCCTTTTACTTATATATTTTCTAGATCTCAAGTGACGGCGTCTCTTCCGTGGATTGACCTCCCAATCTACCAAGATTGGAAGCCAAAGCGTCACATTTTTTTGTTTTCCTTTGCCCCTCAACTTTCTCTTCATAATTGCTGAGGGGCACAGGGCCCTGGGTGGGTCTTTGGTTTCCCGGGCGTTTCCGCACCCTCCTCAGCTCCCCGCCATGGAGTGGCTTCGGTCACCCAGGCTTTATTGTGGTCGGTAGGGAGGGTTCTGTGGGGGCGCTCGGTTATGGCCTTGGCCTTGCTCGGGGCCTTGGGGCTGTTCGGCCAGGCAGCTTGGGGAACAACAACAACAACAACAACAAGCTGACTCATGTGAAGCCGGGAAAACCACGGAGAGGGAAAAATGGATCCGGGCGAATTTCCGCTTCGTGAACCCTCACATCGGCAGGATGTGGATAAGACAAACCAACGAGCAGGTATTTATACATATGTCTTTATTATTCCTCCTACAATAATTTATATATTTCAGTAATTCCTCATTCGATTTTTCACACAAAATTTGTTTTTTACTCTGTCTCACCAAATATAATTTATTAGTTATTAACAATCGTTTTATAGTGTTTCAGTATTCAGGGATTTATTTTTTTATTTCGTAAATGATTATTTTAAATACATCTCCATTCATTTTTCAAATCAAACTACGAAGGGTTATGTTAAACACACTTTATTCAATTACATTTTATTTATATTAATTACTTTGTTCATCTTTCTCAACGATCCATGTCCAAGGTCAGATTCCCCGAGTTCCAGTTCCGCAGGGACCACATCTGTAAAGAAATAAGGACATATATTAATACTTAGTTTCAACATAATTAAGGTTGGGAGACTGGTACCATGACCAGGTTTCGAACAAATTGACCACAGGTATATCTGGGAGACCTGGCCACTGTCACCATTCATAACCGAGTGCTGACGGTGCCCACCTTTCCGTAAGGGGT
>CM064495.1:30514995-30549995 GCA_032716605.1 Paralithodes platypus | reverse complement strand
CACAACAACAATTTATTTTGAGAAGTATTTGTCTCCCCCCCCCCCCCAACTGTTCCTTTTGGGCCAAAAACCCATTGTGTAGACTTTCATTAAGATATATGAATATTTAGAGGTGGCTCAATGGATCGGAAGTTTCTCACCTATCAAGTTCTTGCACGAATCTGCAAAAACAATTCCTACAAATGATTTGTATTTTCTTATTTGTATTATGTTAAATTGGTTATTTGTATTGTCATTAATTGTGTTCTCTTCATTTCTGGACCAGACGAGAAACCCATGGCCTCATTAAATGCCGCTCCTGCCACAATTTCCAGAATGTGGTGCCGGCATCCAATATGTAAAATATAATGACCAAGAAGCCTCTCCAGAATCACACATACTCCCTTGTGTCGGCCTGTGTTTGAGCTGGTTGTGTCAAAACACATGCTTGGACTTTCTCCTCAACTTTCCATTCCTTGAGCGCATCATAAACTGCTCGAGCTTGTGCCTCTCCTGATCCTGAAAAGATTTTTGGCACTACAAGCAGTTGAACCTTCCCATTGTTAGACAGGAAGGCGATCAACTTTTGCTGTACCAGAAAGGTCTGGGAGAAGTTTGCCATCCCAATGAACAATTAAGGGCAACTGTGGGTCAACATTTATTAAGATCTCTGCTGCAGTGTCTTCCCTATGCATCTGACGTTGTAGACGAATGCTTGACCGATTTAAAACTATTGATTGGAGATCTTGGCCTAAACTCTGTGCTGTTTCACCAACAATCATTAATGCTGCTCTGTCTGACACCTTGTTTCTGTCCAAATCTGCTGCAAGGCTTGGAATAATCACTTGCTTTCGTCCATGCTTCTTTGGAGGGGTTTCCTCTTGACTTTGTCCAGCAACTGGTTCCTCTTCTCCTTCATTCTCCCCAGTACTGGAACTGGAACTGGATGTGCTTTCCCAAGTTACCATTCTTTCACACTCAAGAGTGCCCATTTCGTTTTTCAATTTTTGCTTCCTTTCCTTTTCCTCTCTCTCCTCCTTGTGCATCTCCTTCCTCTGCCAATTCTTGTCCACTGATGTCATTGATCCTCTCCGTCATTTTTCCCTTGAGCAATTAACAAATTTCTATCTTCATCAATTTTGATCATTCAAAGAGCTTCAGCATGTGTAATTTCAAACAAATTCTGAAAGCAGTCCTTGAATTCATTCTCTTTTCTCATCTGGGTTGCTGTTTGACAGCTTGAATTCTTTTTCAGCCCCTTCCATTTTGTAAACATGGCTTTCACCTTTTTGATGCAATGCTGTTGGTCCCTCATTGGAATTTTTGCTTTATTCTAAAAGTCTGCTACTTTCTCAACAGTCCTAGTAGCTGAGCTGTGAACTGTTTCACCTTGCTGCCGATGCAAATGTAGGAAAAAACCCAAAAATTGTTTGTTTGAGGGTAGTTTTGTACCATTAATATTGTCCATATAGTCTTCGATAAGGTACACTTTTTTCACGAGTCCTAGAAGCAGAATCACTACACTTTATCTTTGCCATATCCATTGTTTTAATAATATCTGAAATGAAGAGAACACAATTATTGACATAATACAAATAACCAATTTAACATAATACAAATAACAAAATTCAAGTAATTTGTAAGAATTGTTTTTGCAGATGCGTGCCAGAACTTGATTGGGGAGAAACTTCCGATCCATTGAGCCACCTCTACATATTCATATATATTAACCCTTCCCCGACGGCTAGTACGTTTATTACCCCGTGCTGCCTGGCGAGCAGATTCCACAAATATTTGCTCAATTTCACCCGCCGTAGCGCCATAACTATAGCTCAGATGCGAACGAAACGGTGATTTTTGGAACAAGAAACTCTTCGTCTCCCTATAAAAGTGTAGCCAGCATGTTGCACCTCGATGAAGAGGGATTACTTTCAAGGCAGAATCCCGGACGCGTTCGGATGTATGCACCGCGCTCTCTCTCACTCTCTGTGTCATTCCCCATTTATCTCCCGATGTTGCCAATTGCTTTGTCCTTGTCTCTCTCTCTCTCTCTCTCTCTCTTAGGCCTCACCCGTGTCAACTTTGATTGTATAATTTCTGTGTTATGTCACAGGTCCGTGACTGAGATTATTTACTTATAGGTAGATAGGTAGATTTATCTAGCGTGGGAAGATTGGGAGGCGAGAGAACAGCTGTGAAGAAAAGGAAAGTGTGGAGGTGAGCGGGCGTAGACGCTGACCGTCACGGCGTACATGTGTGGGTGTGTGCGTTCTCGCTTGTAGGGGCGAGCATACGCCTATGTACCGCTGGGATCTACGCGTACGTGTGTGTGTTTAGATCTTTATATTTTCTCTTTATTCTCTTTATTCTCTCTATTCTCTCTCTCTCTCTCTCTCCCCCCCCCTCTCTCTCTCTCTCTCTATATATATATATACGGTGTATATATATATATATATATATGTTATATATATATATACAGTATATATTATATATATCTATCTATCTCTCTCTCTCTCTCTCTCTCTCTGTCATTCCCCATTTATCTCCCGATGTTGCCAATTGCTTTGTCCTTGTCTCTCTCTCTCTCTCTCTCTCTCTCTCTCTCTCTCATGCCCGCTCTCTCACCCCTCCTGTCTCTCTCTCTCTCTCTCTCTCACCCCTCCTGTCTCCCTGTCTCTCTCTCTCTCTCTCTCCTCCTTCTCCTCCCTCCCAATAGCAACACCACACATGTACACAGGCTTTCAGAGGTAATGCCATAAATATGCTTGCAAAATGACTAAAGTCAGTCTTTCTCTCTCTAGGTACACAGGCCTACAACCAAGAATGCACACACGCACACATGTACGCCATGACCGTCAGTGCCTACCGTCTAGTGTTACACAGGCTATGCTCGCGCACCCCTCACACCTCCCCCCTCACTCGCCCTCGCACCACCCCTCACACGGAATCTGACACTGGCAAATTTTGTCTATCCATCACAGCTGCGATAGCGGTACTAACCAACGTTCCTGTGGTGAGGAGGAGTGGGAGGGAGTCTGTAGTACACTGCCTGACCACCAGATTTAGTTTCCTACTTAAATTATAGCGGGAATTAGCCATTCTACTTAAGTTGTCAGCCGAGGTATAGGCCACTTTTCTCTTTCTACTTAAGTCGTCAGCCGCGAAAGAGGGGTTAATGAATGTTTACACAGTGGGTGTTTAGCCCAAAAGGAACAGTTTGGGAGAGCCTGTGAGACCATTAAAAATAAAAATTGAAAAAATAAGGACCACCCTAATATACTGTATATATATATATATATTGAGTATATATCACAAATACACGTGAGCCACTAAATTTTTCTAATCTCTCAGTGGGGTTCGAACCGCCGACCGTCAGGACGATAGCCGACGCTTTAATCAACTACACCACGGCAGTCTAAAAGACACTCAACCCTCTATTCTATTTATATTAGGGAGAAGGGAAACCCCCTAGGCGAATATATTTTCAATTCATACCTAGTCATAGGATCCATATTCCAGAATACCATACAAGGATTTCTGAGTGTCCCGACGCAACTCGGGCCGAAATTGATTTAATTTAATTCTAACCCACCAAGCATGAGAGTTACAAATATTGAGTATGTATCACAAATACACATGAGCCACTAAATGTTTCTTGTTTTGTTATTCAGTGTCAACCCAGGAGCCATTTCCCTTCTCGTTGGAAAGGGTTGTGGCCCTACCAGGTAAGTAAAATTGACAACCTTCATGACTGACATGTGTTCTATGAACATTATACAATTATTGGCAACGAAAATTATATAAAAGTGTTGTATATTGTGGCAAAGATATACAACTGTATAAACATGCTCATATATTTACATAACAATAACAATGCATGGAAACAATTGCGCATAGCTCGCGAACCAATTACGCTATATTATTTTGGTTTTCACCATTAGAAAGAACATAATTTTTTGATTACGGTGATATAAACAGTTATACACGTATCCGAGCAAATAAAGCAACGCCGAGGTGGGGAACAGCTCGGAACCCGGCTAGCGTTGGCGGAATGGAGACGAGTGAAGCTTAAATATTCGCATTTTGGCTCTTCAGTTCAAAAATTCATAGAGCAAAAAATATTTGTCGTAGGAACTTCTGTTTTTTTTTTATTCTCTTCAGCATTATCTGCCGTATTCATACAGCCTAAATTGAAAACCATAGACATCGTAACAACGAAATAATTTGAACATGTTATAAACCATATCATGCAAAGTCATATTGTTTTTGTTTTCGGTCACTGCTTGAGAACTATTGAAGATAGACAATTTCTGTTTTCAGATTTGGAAAGAGCAGAAAAAATACTATTAATTGAGCAAATAAAAATATATGGTCATCACTCACAATTTTGAGATAGGACGGTGTGAAGACAATTGCCCGGGAAATACTTTTATTCCGGAATCGTTTACACTTTCATATTGCGATTTATTTACATTTGTTTTCATTTTATAATGTAGTATAGTTATTCCTCTTTCCATTGACATATGATAAATCACAATAAACAGCATTCTGGTGGATGAAAATACAGAAAAACACAAGGCTTCGAAAACTCGCCCGGCCAGAATATTTCAGGGCAAATTAGAGGTCTTACCATTTTCAACTAAAAAACTAAGCCAGATGCGAGTGTTAACAGACAGAAATAGTTAACTTACTGGCGAGGAGGCGGACGACACGGTATTATTGTCACTGTACCCCACAACTGTCAAAACCTCACTGCGGGACCGTTAGAAGTCGGAGAAACTTGGGGTTGCCACCAATCGACAGATTTTCATCTAACTTACCTAACTTACTGAGCTCATATGACGCTCAATCGCGTCATAAACTTATTAGAGAGCTATGAAGATAAGTTCATATGACGCGATCGCGTCATATGAGTTTTTTGGCATAAGTTCCATATGACGCGATCGCGTCATATGAGTCGGAGAGTGTTAATAGAATGTCTGTTTAATTTATAATTGTTAATTGTTAAATAAAAAGTTTCCATTTATACATTCAATTCTCTAAGAACATAGTTCCATGGTGTCAATAATTGAATAGCCTATATATATATATAGATATACACAACCGTTAATCCTGTAAGCTGGCCGAATACTCAATTTTCAATAAATATATACTGTATCGATCAGTATAATTATATTGGATAGGCGTGTCTTTGATTTGTAGCCCGGTAATTAATTAAGGAATATTTTCCTACAGTGATCCTATATCTAGACCCAATTTATATTCAATCAGGGAGGCGACCTATTACAACTGGCGACCGTGATTAAGACCAGTTTCCGATGCGGATGTGTTAGATTAAACTAGATAGGCTAGGATAGAACTGTTGTTGTGTTAGAAGGAAAAAGAGCCGTGGAGGAATTTTTCCCTCCCTCCTTCCACCCGCGTGGTTACTTTTGACCGCCCGCTTGGGTAAACAATAAACACCTTTTCCCATTGCTTGTGTACTCTCATAATATTTACAGATTATACAATTTCGGCTATCGAGAAGTAATTGTGTTCCATCAATTTTTGTTCACTTGTATAATAATTGATCTCTGCATGTTTTTTTTTATTGTTGTTAAGAATTTCGTCTGTGTGTGATTTATTTTTCTCTTTCGCCATTCGTGCATCGTACGCAAGTGCTACGATCGTCCGATTAAATGGAGGGAGGTGGATTGTAATCTAACTGTTGTCTGTTTACATATTTTGTTTTCTTTTTCACTCCGGGTTCGTAATTCTTACGCAGTTGCAGCTATAGGGATCATTTTTTGTAGGGCGTAAACAATTTTTGTTTATTCTTCTTTGCATTATATCTGTTGTTCCCCTTATCAATTCCTTCCTTTATTCCTCCTTCACATAACTCGTTCCAGAGGTAACGGAACCGTGCTATCTTAACTTTCATTTGTTGTTCGTTGTTCATCTCAGATTAATTAAGCTGATAGGATAGGGTTTGCTGGGTTCTTGTTCCTTTCTGTGTTATTTGATTAGGCAGATAGGATAGGACTTGCTTTTCTTGGTTCCTTTCACTCTTCAAGGGTACAATGACATCAGTAAGAGGGATATTTGAAGAGGCAGCGGTCCTAAACCTCACCGGGGATAGGTTCGACTCCTACATAAATAGTAGAAAGGAGGAGGAGGAAGAAAAGAGGAGAGGGAGAAACGAGCACTGGATAGGGAGGAGACTAAGGCAGCAAGGAAACAGTATGGGTAGCTATGGCTGAGAAGGCTAGGGAGGCTCAAAGGGAGGCCCATAGGGAAAAGGTGGTCGAGGCAGAGAGAGAGCATCAAAGGAAGCTCGATCTCGCTAAAGCTAAAGCAGGGGATAAGGGTGTCAACGGTCATGGGGATGCTCCTATGGGGTTGCCACGCATCAAGCAGCCCATGTGTAAGGTGGGCGATGATATAGAACCCTTCATAATGAGGTTCGATAGAACCGCAACGGCATATGCTCTTGACGCGATAGCCAAGGAAATACAATTCCTTTCACTCTTTGAGGGCCCGGCGCTCACACTGTTGAATCGCTTAGGGTCCGACAAGTCCAGCTATGGCGATATGAAGGCTGCATTGGTCGAGGCATACGGACTCACGGCACAGGCTGCCCGGCGGCAATTCATATCTACTAGGTTAGTTGAAAAGGAAACCGCTACCCAGTTCTTAGCTAGGCTCGAGGGTTATCTGGATGTCTGGGTAAACAAGGATAAGACTCCCGACAGTAGGGACGGGTTACGTGATCTCTTCCTGCGAACGCAGTTTGAGAAGTCGGCTCCGAATTACCTCGTGGCCCAGTTCAAACTGAGCAAGGTTACCTCGGCTAAGGGTATGGTGGATGAGGCAGATGCATATTTTGAGGCCCACGGGTATCGGCAGCGAAAAACGTTGCCCGAGGGCGGTAACAAAGGCAAAGGCAACCCTGAACCGGCCCCCAAACAGGCCCAAGCAGGGGCACACGGGAAATGGAATGGTTAGGGACCTCAGAAGCCGCAATATCACCCCAACTCAAAGGGTCAATTACAAGGTCAACAAGGTCAACGGTGGTCTGGAGATAACCGTCAACAAAGTTCGGACACTGCTTCTCAGACTGTACAGGCAGACAGGAACAATGGGGCGCCGGCTAGATCATCAGGCGTGTCCCACGACTTGTGACTGGAAGCCGGGGGTGCCTGTACGGGAAAACAAAACACAGGGTTCCTAGTGCAACCAGGTAGTGTAGGGAGGGTATCTGTAGAGGTGCTTAGAGACAATGGGTCATCTGGGTGCATCGTGCGGGACTCTCTGGTCAAGCACCACCAATTCACTGGATGGGGAATCATGATGGATGGTTCCACCACTACAGTTCCTGAGGCGAGGGTGGAAATTGAATCCCCGTTTCTTTCTGGTTGCATCACAGCAGCCGTAATGCATGATCCAATTTATGACCTGAATGTGGGGAATGTCCGGGGAGTCAAGTAGAGCCCCACGAGCAAGATAGCCACCCAGATGGGGGCCGCAGCAGTCACTAGGGGCGTAGCCAAGACACGGAAAGACCCGAAGCCGCTGGCGGTCACGACTCCCTCAGAGCTCGCGGAGAGTCAGGATGTTGTCCATGAGCAGCAGCAAGACGCATCCTTGGCAAGTGTTAGGGCAAAGCTTAGTAAGGCCATCTTTGAAGGCGATAAGGGGCGTAAGTCGTGGATTGCAGAGAAGGGAGGTCGGATCTATCGTGTAGTGCAGTACCCTCACTCTGAGGAGCAGTGGCAGTTTGTGGTTCCCTTGAAGTATAGGACCGCCATCCTCAGGATGGGCCATGAGGGTAGCCTCGGTGGTCACATGGGTAGGCAGAAGACGCAGGATAGGGTTCAGGTGGAGTTTTATTGGCCTGGGATCGAGAGCGACGTCCGCAGATGGATTTGCTCCTGTGATGTGTGCCAGAAGACCTGCAACCGCGGTCGAGTCAAGCCCGCACCTTTGAATCCGTTGCCTGTCATCACGACACCCTTTGAGCAGCTAGGAGTGGACATTGTGGGTCCAATTCACCCTAGAGCCAGTGATGGGTCCCGATTCATCCTCACGCTAGTCGATTTTGGAACGAGGTGGCCAGAGGCGGTCGCTCTGAAGAATATCGAGACCACAACTTTTGCCGAGGCAATGTTGGAGATCTTTTGTCGAGTAGGGATCCCCAAGCATATACTATCTGACAGAGGGACGCAGTTCACTTCTGCAATGATGGAGGAAGTGCTCAGGTTGCTGTCTGTGAAGGGTCTGAAGACAAGACAACTCCGTACCACCCACAATGTAACGGGCTGGTCGAGCGTTTCAACGGGACACTCAAGAAGATGCTGCGGCGAATGACAGCCGACCAACCAAAGGAGTGGCCTAGGTTCATTGCTTCGTTGCTCTTTGCATACCGGGAGGCTCCCCAGAGTTCGTTGAAGTTCTCTCCCTTAGAGCTTGTGTACGGTAGGGCAGTCCGGGGTCCATTGCAGGTGTTGCGAGAGCTTTGGGATGGTGACGAGCCCAGCGAGGAAGTGAAGACCACTTACACCTATGTTCTCGATCTGGCTGAAAGGCTGAAGTCAACATGTGAACTAGCCAAAATCAAGCTGACAAAGGCGAGAGAGGTGCAGAAGTCTCACTTCGATAAGAAGGCTAAGGTGCGCAGATTGGAGCCAGATAGCAAATGCTTGCTCCTTATGCCCACTGCCCATAACAAACTGCTGGCCCAATGGAAGGGTCCATATACGATCATTGAGAGGGTATCTGACGTCAACTACATTGTTCAGGTCGGGAATCTCAAGAAGAGAATCCACATCAACATGCTTAAGGAGTACCACACGAGAGAAGAGAGGGGAGCTGCGATGATGGAAGGCTCGTGGAGGCGGCGGGTCGCTACTCCCGAGATGGCGGAAGCCATAGATCTAGTGAGAGGTCACTATACTAGCGGGGAGGGTCATATCACAGCCGCAGCGGCAGTCATCTTGGAAGTTGATGGTGATGGTCCCGAGACAGTCCAGCTAGGGCAAGAGGAAGGTCTCTCACAGGTTTGTCGGGGCGCTGAGTTGTCAAATCAGGAGGGGGCGGCAGTTGGATTCGCTCCTTGGTAGGTACAGGGGTGTTTTCTCAGATAGGCCCGGAATCGCGCGAGTCGAGAGTCACGCCATTGAGCTGACCAGTTCGGTTCCGGTACAAGTAAAGCCGTATCCCATTCCGCTCCGTCTGCACGACCAAGTCCAGAAGGAGATCAGGAAATGGAGTTAGCAGGTATCATCGAGAAATCCTCTTCTCAGTACTGTAGTCCGATGCTGGTTGTCAAGAAGAAGGAGGGCAGTATAAATATCTGCGGGGATTACCGCCGGCTAAATGCTTTGACAAGGGTTGATGCAGAACCTATGTGCGACCTATGTGCCATCTTTGCCAGGCTTGCAGGTTCAAGGATCTTTTCCAAACTAGATCTCACCAAGGAGTTCTTCCAGATACCTCTGGATCCAGCTAGCCGAAAGGTCACCACTTTTGGTACGCCAGACGGGCTGTACCAGTACACTGTGTTGCCCTTCGGTCTTACGAATTTGCCGGCGGTGTATTACCATATGATGCGTGAGGTCCTGCAAGACATACCTGGTGTGGAGGTATTCGTTGATGATGTCCTTGTTCACTATCAGTCTGTCAGAGAGCACATGTCAATTCTGGAGAAGGTCTTGTCTAGGTTACAGGAGTACAATTTGAAGGTGAAACCTAGCAAGTGTGAAGTGGGCCAGAAATGGGTGCAGTACCTACGACATCTGGTTGGGGATGGTCACTGCGGTTGTCAGGGTGATAAGATCTCTAAGATTCGCGATGCTCTTAGGCCCACTACAAAGAAGCAGGTTCGGTCATTCTTGGAATTTTCAGGCTACTACCGGGAGCTCATTCACCCATTTTGCTGCGTTGGCTACTCCGTTGTACAACTTACTAAAGAAGCATGCTCCAAACAGAGTTCCATGGGGTACGGAACAGCAAGAGGCTTTCAACGCACTAAAGACTCAACTCTGCAAGGAACCTATCCTGAAACTTGCAAATTTTGAAAGGCCTTTCGTTCTAAGGACTGATGCTTCACAGGATGCAATGGGGGCAGTCCTGATGCAGGGGGAATATGGAGAGTTATTCCTCGTTGCATACCACAGTAGGCGACTCAAGGGAGCTGAGCTGAGGTACAGCACGGTGGAGCTGGAATTGTTGGCGGTGGTCGAAGGGGTCAAGAAATACTTCTTCTATTTGTTCGGAGGGGAGTTCACGCTCGTGACTGATCATATGCCTCTGACAAGCCTCAAAACCTCGAGGAATGCCAATTCCAGACTCATGAGGTGGACGCTTTTCCTGCAGCAGTTCAGCTTCGTTGTAAGGTACATTAAGGGTAGTAACAACGTCGGTGCTGATTGGTTGTCACGGTTGACTAAATGATGTAGAGGATCGGGAGTAAGTAGCTTGTATGTGCATATGAGAGGGATGGGAATTTTTTTTAGAACAATGATCTGCCACCCACATATGTTACAGGAATGAGTTGACCAGGCGTGCTGGCGAGACGCGACGCTGAGCAGACCAAGAAGCAGACCAAGCAGCTACGAACAAGGATCCCCACATCAAGTCCCGGATAACCGGGAAATCAACTAAATTCAGCTAAGACATACCTACTCCCATTTACCCACGAATATCCCAAGTACACCATGTATTCAGACATCTCCCTACATAACATTAGCTTAGCTATTAATTTCATTGTAAATGAGTGGGTTTGCCACTAGAGTTAAAAATCACTAGGTGAATTGCCCACCAGGATTTTGTCGCTGGCCAAAAATGCAAACTCAGGAGTTTTCCCCTTTCACTCTTTCAGTAGTAATTTTAACGTAAATGTTGAAGGGTTTTTCTACTCAAGGGTGACCATTGCATGCGCCAGTGACCGTTAGACTCACACTACAGTATGGAAGACACTGTGAATGACGTTAGGTGATTTTAATGGAGTAAAATCAAGTTTAGTGGGGAGGGATGTCACGGGACCGTGTCTGAGATAGATATAGCTAGACATAGTAGAGAGTCGAGGGGGGTGTGGGGAGAGTAGGAAGAAAGAGAGAGAGAGGAGGGAGAGGGGACGCGCCGGTCAGTAACTATGGTCAAGAAGGTTCGGGGTCCTTCTAGAAGGATCTAGAAGGTTCAAGAAGGTTCCCCCTTTTTCGGGAACTTGCCAGGCATCAGCTTGGTCAAACATCCGAGGGTATATAAGCCCTCTGCGAGGGGAACACGGCCCTTAGTTTCCCTACTGGCGCCGATACGACAAGTGTTGTGAGTGGAGTGGTGACCTGGGTGATGAAGCATCTCTCCGTCGACCATGTGTAAAGGTTAGTATAGTGTTATTATATAAGATCAGTGTGCTAGACGTTGTCATATTATGCGGTAAGGGTCAATTCAAGGAAGGGTTAATTGTTTAATTGTTTAATTGTTTAATTGTTTAATTTATAATCGCCAGATTATATAGTCAAGACTCTAGTTAATTAAATTAGAGGGGTTAAGTAAATTAGTTAAGCATTTGAATAGAAAGAGCGAGTGGTGTGTGAACGTAATTTTCGGATTCATTCTTATCAATTTGTGTCTTTTATTCAATAAACCGTTTTAATAGAATGTTTGTTTAATTTATCATTGTTAATTGTTAAATAACATTTTTCCATTTATACATTCAATTCTCTATGAACATAGTTCCATCGTGTCAATAATTGAATAGCCTATATATTATATATATATACCGGTATATATATATATATATTGTGACGCTTCTGCATAGTAGCCACGTGCGGGCATGCGCGCGCGTCGGCTGCCCAGCCGTTTAGAAACCAGCTGGCGGCAGCCGGCCGGCAGGCTTTTCCTTAGTATATATCCTACGACAACGTAACTAATGTCTGGGATATTCTTATGTTGTTTCACAGCTTGAAGCTGCCCTTATTCTTAACCAACGCATCTTAGTATATTTTATTCTCGATAGTTGATTATTTCATTATAATATATAAGATGTAAGTCTAGTGAGGGCGGGAGGAGACGAGCTGGAGAGAGAGACCGGCTTGGGACGTTGCTTCGCTTGCCAGCTTGGGACGAGCCTGAAAACGTTGCCATATGCATTTGATCGCAACGTTAGGCTTATTTTCGACTCACGCACGGGGTAGAGGATTTTGACCCGGCAACTGTGTTGAGTGTTGCCAAGCATGGGATGTATTTTGCATGCCTAGGGTGGGGTCCAGACAGATTCAAGACTCGGAGCTCACCTCACTGTCGTACCCTTCGGACCCCCTTGATATCTATCCCTCTCAACCCCACTTAGAAACTTTCTCTCTTACTTTGTATACCTTCCTTCCACTACTTCACCAATCTATTTAATTATCCCATCCCCTTGATAGACCTTATATCTATTATTGTATTAACGACGAGCTCTCAGATAATTAGATAGGATTTTGGGCCTTATGCAGAGACGTAATTGTTAATGAGACCTAGGAAGCTTTTTTGTTGTCTCATATTTGGTGGTTTCATGCATGCTAGTGTGTTTTTGTGTCAGGTTAGCAGGGGCTAGACCGGAGGGGAGGCTTTTTGCGATCCTTTAAGTAAAGTCTGCTGGTGCGAGTCCTGTGGACCCGCACGACTTTACTAGGATACCCGTGGGAGTCTGGGGGCATTTTCTTGTCTGTGTCCCTGTGTTGTGTTGTGTGAGGGCCCTTGCCTAGTCCACTCAGCACTGCGCTAGCACGTCTTGCTTTTGTTTTAGGGTCGCCAGGAGAGAGTCAGATACTTGCGATCTGAGATACTTGCGAAAGGGTGCTTTGAGAGCACCCTTTCAATTAGAGTAATTTGGCGCACAGACTTGGGAACGTCCCTAGGCTAGAGCAGGTGGCTCAGCCCGGGTATCCGAAGCCTATATCCTTCCGGCTAGACCTCTGCCACCTGGCAGATTAACAGCTAATGGTTTATTATATCTGTATGCTTGTTATTGTGCCACAGTTTAACGTTTTTGTGAGCATTGTGAGTCAGGGTGTGGCTTAGAGACTCTGTCCAAGCAGGCTTGCCTGACTAAGAGTGAGAAGCACACCTGTATGTGGTTATGTTGCGAGTTGCTGCCTTTATTTAACTCTCCCAGACATATATGACGCGATCGAGTCATATGGCAGAGTGAACCAAAAACTCATATGACGCGATCGCGTCATATGGACTTATTATATTGCTAGAAAATAAGTTTATGACGCAATTGAGCCGGTTTTTTGGCTGGTAAGTCCGATAAGTTAGATGTACATGTGGAAAAATCTAGCAACCCCCTAGCGTCCCTGTGAGGGCCCCGCGGTGGTAGAGAGAGTCAGTTTCTTCCCATCAGCCAGCCTAGTAGGTGGGTGTGTGCAGCCCTTTAAACCAAGGGGCCTCCATTTTGCCCAGCCTGGCTGGTATTACCGCCCTAATATAACCCAAACGAAGTGCTATATCGTTGGGTTATCGATGGATTATTGTGTTATTCTTATTTAGGGTATAAAAACCATGTTAGTGAAGTGTTTTGCTAGTCTGGTGTACGTGACCAAGGTGGGCTCCATGAGGGGCCATGGTTTCGCTTGTTTGTGGATCACTTTCATACCATATTGAGTCAATTATATTGCTATTTATCACTTGAAGTAGTGTATTTTACTTGTATAAGTGTTTATAGTGAAAACACTTTTATTACTGATCGAGCATTCTCTGGTGTAGGCTACGTGACCAAGGTGGTGGAGGGAGGGGCCATGCTTTTTGCCAAACGTTTTGCTTGTTTGTGGAACACTTTCATATAAATATCAGTCAATTATATTGCTATTTATCCGTTCAAGTAGTGTATCTTACCTTGTATTAGTGTTTCTTAGTGAAAAAACTTTCATTACTGGTCGAGCATATGTCGCCATGCTCCCTCAGCCCTGTGCATTTTTGTTCGATAATTTAGTGGTGGAAAGTGCTTGCATTTTTGCTCGATAATTTATTGGTGGAAAGTGCTTGGGAGGTAAGTTTTTTATGGGCAAAAGCACTCTACATATACGGCTTGGTGGCCACGAGGGAATCTCAGCAGTGTGAGTAAGTACAGTCAACATTTTTGGTGTTGGGTGGTGGTGGTGTGGAGATGGTGGTGGTGGTGGTGGTGTGGGATGGTGGTGGTGGTGGTAATGGTGGTGATGATAATGGTGGTGGTGGATGGTCGGGGTGGTGGTGGTGGTGGAGATGGTGGTGGTGGTGTGGAGATGGTGGTGTTGGTGGAGATGGTGGTGGTGTTGGTGGGGATGGTGGTGGTGTTGACACCAATAGGGTAGGGTCCCTTTTCTGACCGTGGGCCAGGTCAGAAAATGAACCCAACCCAATTTGTGTCAACACCACCACCATCTCCACCAACACCACCACCATCTCCACCACCACCACCACCATTTTATTATTTGTATTATTTTTGTGTTTAGGCCTATTTTATTATTTGTATTATTATTATTATTATCATACCTGTTATTCCTGTGTATGGGATCACCCATAAAAAAGTATTTATATTTGTATTTCATTTATATTTTTGCTTTATTATATTATAATTTATTATTATTATTATTATTTTTATTATATTATTATTATTTATTATTTATTATTATTATACCCAACATAAATGTCCCCCACCACAAACTCTTATTATATATCACTATATATATATATATATATATATATATATATATATATATATATATATATATATATATATATTTATATATATATATATTATATATATATATTATATATATAATTATTATATATATAATTATATATAATCTATAATCTATATATAATATAATTCGTGTTTATGTATTTATCTGTTATGCCCCCTCCCCCTCCCTCCCCCCCATTATACCTCCATCCCTCCCTCCCCTCCCCCCTCACCTCCCCCCCTCCCCTCCCTCCCCCTCCCCCTCCCCCCCATTATACCTCCCTCCCCCCTCCCCTCCCCCCCTCCCCTCCCCCCTCCCTCCCCTCCCTCCCCCTCCCCTTCCCCCTCCCCCATATATATATATATATATATTTTTTTTTTTTTTTTTTTTTTGTTTTTTGGTGGGGGAGGGTTATTTTTATTTGTATTTTATTTTATAATTGTATATTGATATAATATAATATATAGATATATATATATATATATATATATATATATATATAATTCGTGTTTATGTATTTATCTATGTTATGCCCCTCCCCCTCCCTCCCCCCCATTATACTACCTCCCTCCCCTCCCCCCCCCCTCCCCCCCCATTATACCTCCCTCCCCCCTCCCCCCCCCTCCCCCCATATATATATATATATATATATATTTTTTTTTTGTTTTTTTTTGTTTTTTTTTGGGTGGGGGAAGGTAATTTTTTATTTGTATTTTATTTTTCTAATTGTAGATTGATATAACATATATATATATATATATATATATATATATATATATATATATATTCGTGTTTATGTATTTATCTATGTTATGCCCCTTCCCCTCCCCCCCTCCCCTCCATCCCCCTCCCCTTCCCCCTCCCCCCATATATATATATATATATATATATATATATATTTTTTTTTTTTTTTGGGGGGGGTTGGGAGGTTATTTTTTATTTTTATTTTATTTTTCTAATTGTAGATTGATATATATATATATATACATATATATATATATATATATATATATATATATATATATATATATATATATTCGTGTTTATGTATTTATCTATGTTATGCCCCCTCCCCCTCCCTCCCCCCCCATTATACCTCCCCCCCCTCCCCTCCCCCCCTCCCCTCCCTCCCTCTCCCCCTTCCTCCCCACCCATTATACCTCCCTCCCCCCTCCCCTCCCCCCCCATATATATATATATATATATATATATATAAATATAAATATATTATATATATAATTTTTTTTTTATTTATTTTTTTTGGGTGGGGAGGGTTATTTTTAATTTTTATTTTATTTTTCTAATTGTAGATTGATATAATATATATATATATATATATATATATATATAATATAATTTGAGTTTATGTATTTATCTATGTTATGCCCTCTCCCCTTCCCTCCCCCCCATTATACCCCCCTCCCTCCCCCATTATACCTCCCTCCCCCCCTCCCCCTCCCCCCTCCCCCTCCCCCATATATTATATATATATATATATATATATATATTATATATTTTTTTTTTGTTTTGGGGGGTGGGGGAGGGTTATTTTTTATTTGTATTTTATTTTATTTTTCTAATCGTAGATTGATATAATATATATATATATATATATATATATATATATATATATATATATATATATATATATAATTCGTATTTATGTATTTATCTAAGTTATGCCCCCATTATACACCCTCCCCCTCTTCCCCCATTATACCCCCCTCCCCCCATATATAATTCATTCATTCATTCAATCATCACTTCCGAGGTTCGGGGCCCACCTTCATTCACCCATCATCATCACCATCATCATCATCATCATCATAAAAAAAAAAAAAAAAAAAAATCAATTTCTACATTTTGCACTACAGTGCATATCGGCCTCATGCCGATACCACTCCAAAAAACTAACGAGTCCCGTGCCGTACCTCTTTGGGTGGCTTGGAAATTTGCACATATTTCTCTGGTTTGACACCATATATATATATATATATATATATATATATATATATATATATATATATATATATATATATATATATATATATATATATGCTATATATATATATATAAATATATCCACACACATACATTAACATTACCATTTACCATTCTTTATATTTTGTTTGACACCTTGTATATATATAATTTATATAATATATATATATATATATATTCTATATATATATATATATATATACTGTATATATGTATATTATATATATATATATATATATATATATATACATTACTTTTTATTTATGTGTACAATAGAATTATTCTGAATTTACCTGAAGATTACCTGGCTTTCTTATTTGTTTTTTCAGTGTCAACCCAGGAGCCATTTCCCTTCTCGTTGGAAAGGGTGTATATTGTGGCAAAGATATACAACTGTATAAACATTCTCATATTTTCATAACAATAACAATGCATGGAAACAATTGCGCATAGCTCACGAACCAATTACTCTATATTATTTTGTTTTCACCATTGGAAAGAGCACAATTTTCCGATTCCGGTGATATACAGTTATATACGTATCCGACCAAATAACGCAACCACGAGGTGGGGAACAGCTCGGAACCCGGCTAGCATCGCCGGAACAGAGACGGGTGAAGCGTAAATATTCGCATTTTGGCTCTTCATTTCAAATATTCATAGCGCAAAAAGTATTTGTCCTAGGAACTTCTAGTTTATTTTATACTCATTAGCATTATTTGCCGTATTCATTCAGCCTAAACTTAAAACCATACACTTCGTAGCAACGAAATAAATCGAAAATGTTATAAACCATATCAATCAAAATCAAATTTTTTTTTTTTTCGGTCACTGCATGGAAATAATTGTGCATAGCTCGCGAACCAATTATGCTATATTATTTTTGTTTTCACCATTGGAAAGAGCACAATTTTCCGATTCCGGTGATATATACAGTTATATACGTATCCGAGCAAATAACGCAACCACGAGGTGGGGAACAGCTCGGAACCCGGCTAGCATCGCCGGAACAGAGATGGGTGAAGCGTAAATATTCGCATTTTGGCTCTTCATTTCAAATATTCATAGCGCAAAAAGTATTTGTCCTAGGAACTTCTAGTTTGTTTTATACTCATCAGCATTATTTGCCATATTCATTCAGCCTAAATTTAAAACCATACACTTCGTAGCAACGAAATAAATTGAAAATGTTATAAACCATATAAATCAAAATCATATATATTTTTTTTTCGGTCACTGCTTGAGAACTATTGAAGATAAACAATTTCTGTTTTCAGATTTGGAAAGAGGAGAAAAAATACTATTATTTGAGAAAAACAAAATATATGGTCATCACTCACAATTTAGAGCTAGGACAGTGTGAAGACAATTGCATGGGAAATAATTGTATTCCGGACTCATTTACACTTTCATATTTCGATTTATTTACATTTTTTTATATTTTATCATGTACTATAAATATTCCTCTTTCCATTGATATATGATACATCACAATAAACAGCATTCTGGTGGATGGAAATCGCGAAAAATGTAAGGCTTCGACAACAATCATGAGCCAAATTCAAGACCCAAAATACTTGTCAAACGCCTACTTGGACTTATTGGAACATAATATGTCGGAGGGAGTTAATTATACCTATGCCATTATACACTGTATGGCCTATCACTAGTATTTATTCCTGCTTATGAGTCAAGAGTTCTCTAAATCCGTAACGTACTTTCTTTGCTAAGCATCAGATCCTACAGTAGCCGCATGCAGTTTAGAAACCCGCATCTTGTCTACCTGTACGATGTTTTGAGGACTGTTTGCTTTCACCTTCTTTCACGCAGGGGTGAGTAGTTGTATTAATTAACGCAACGTTAAATGTACTTTCTTCTAGTTTGTTATTAAATTGTTTCTGCAATTTAATTCCGTTATCTATCTTTTCCTTGAAGCTTTAAGTCAACTTAATTGTGTGATCTTTTATATAGCCTGCTTGACTATCAGCAGTCTATAGTGCGTGCACCCTGTAACCGAGTCATAGGATACCTTGTTGTCCAGGCAGGACTCTTGACGGTTTAGGGTGGTTTGTTGCCTGGGTTTATAGATAAGGGTTGGATCTAGCGTTTTCCGTTGTTGCTTGTTGCCGCATACCTAGTTCAATAGAAAGAGCCCAGTGTTTATATATCCCAGGACGTAACAAATGGCGACCTTGCATAGGATTTACTGAACAGAGGAATATAGTGGTCATTTGTTTTGAGATTCCTTATGATTAGAGGAATACAGTGGACATAGAGTTTTTTTTTGGAGCAACCAATATAACACATTAAAGACTTTAAATAACATTAGTATATACAAACTTGCATAGGAGATAAGGCACATTCTATAACCGTGATAATTACTGCAGTACACAAGCATGTCTAATACATCAGAACACAGTGATGGGTCAGGTCACGATACGGGCTCGGAGGGAGAAAGACCTGTGGAGTGGCTAGTCGATAGCGAGGAGGGTGCTAGAAGATTTTTAGAGGTGCCCCTTACCGCTGCCAGGGTGTTGAAGCTGAATAAGTATGGCTTAAAGTGTGTGGCAGGTCTTCAGGGTCACCAGGGTTTAAGTGGCATGAGGAAAGATCAGCTGAGGACTTTGATATTGGGTTTAGAAGGGAGAGACCTGGGTGGAGAGGTGACTGGGGGCCCCGGTCCCCAGCCCCCCCTCCACTCTACCCCCATATCAAACGTCAGGGTGCCTGAATTTAGTACATACCCCCAAGTTGATGGTCAATGGCAGCGTGGAATTCAATCACAGGGACCCTCTCCATTAAATGCACCTTCCCCTCCTCAAGGGTTGACTCCAGATTTGTTGCTTCGGCTTGAGATGGCCAAGGTTGAGGTTGCTAGAGCTCAGGTTGAGGCTACCAAAAGACAGGCTAGAGCTCAGGTTGAGGCTGCCGAGAGACAGGCTAGTGTGCAGGCTGAGGCTGCAGAGAGAACAGCTATACGAGAGGCTGAACTGCAGGCAGAGTCTACTAGGTATCGGGCTGACAGGGAGCTGGAGAGATCTCGAGTGGAGGTAACAGGGCGAAATATTGGGGGAGGTAACAGACATCGGGACCAATCATTGTCGCACCTGCTTAAACTAGTTCCTGTGTTCGATGAATTAGGTGTGGCTGAGTTTTTTATGCGATTTGAGAAGAAGTGGCCTCAGGAAAAGTGGGCAGCATTAGTTTCATCAAGACTCCTAGGAAAGGGGCTAAAAGCGTATGATGCACTACCTTTAGATTCCTGTGTAGTTTATGATGAGCTAAAGAAGGCTGTGCTGCGGGCCTATGAGTTACAACCAGAAACTTACCGCTTGAAGTTTCGGGGTGTTACTAAGGGCAAGGATAGTACCTTCCTAGAACACGCCCGGGACTTGTCTGATGCACTACGACATTGGCTGCGTTCTGAGAGGGCAGCTACTTTTGAGGAGTTGAGTGAGCTGGTTCTCTTGGAGCAGTTCTTTAAGTGCACAGGCGGGGACTTAACATTAAATATAAAGGAAAAAAATCCTAGAACTCTCCAGGAGGCAGCAGAAATGGCTGACCGCCGACTGTCATTAATTCGAGGGTGCGAAGCAGCAGCGAGGAGTGAGTCGGGTGCAAAGGATCGTACCCCTCCCCCTCCCAAGAATTTTGATACACATAAATACACAAAACCATGTAGCACTGACAATATAACTGAACATAAACCAAATACCGTCCCATATAAGAAGTCTAATGGTACCTCCCACTCCCAAGGGAAACCAAAGAGTAAAGAGTGCTTTGCATGTCACAAGGAGGGTCACTTTGCAAATGCTTGTCCGAACAAGCCACCAAACAAGGTTGTGTCATTGGTCCGCAGCATAGGGGTGTCGCCTATATCCTCTGAGTTTGCCAAGGGTAGTTCGTCAGAGGTTGGGACACAGCCTGTGTTCAAGAGTCTGGAAGGCTCGAACCCTGTCCGCGACGTCTTTGGGGGTCATAGAGGGCATGGTTTTGTGAGGTGGGCTGGCGAAAGGCGAGGAGTCAAGCTATTGCGTGATACGGGGGCTTCTCAGACCTTGTTAAAGAACTTTACTGGTAGGCCGATTAACGCTGCTCGGGTGGTGGTGGTTCAGGGGATCAATGCTACGAAGTCCTACCCGCTGGTGCGGATGGAGCTGGAGGTGGGTGGTGTGGCGAAGGAGCTGGATGTCGGAATTGTGGAGAACTTGCCTGTTGGGGGCGTCGACCTCCTCCTCGGCAACGACTTTGCGGTGCCTGCTTCTAAGGTTTCACCCTTGGTCGTTGCCGAGAAGGCGGCCGACGTTAGTAGGGAGGAACAGGAGTGGGTTGAGAAGTGTAGCGTACAAACCATGGCGTGTGTTGTGACGCGTTCTCAGACATCCGGAGCCTTGCAGCCACCACCTCAGTCCATCATACCGCGGAGGAAAGGTCACAAGAAAACGGGAAGTGTTGGTCAATTGGAGAGTTTTGAGCCGGCAGTGTTTCTTGGTGACTCATTATTGGCACCTATGTTAGAGTCTGGAGAGGCCCCGGGGCCTGTCACCGCTAGTGCAGGTGCAGGGCAGGAAGAGACTCTGCGACAGCATCGTTATGCGCAGCGTGAGGAAAGGATGGCTCAGCGGGACATTGGAGGTGGAAACAAATTATTTAAGATGAACTTGGATAATCTCGCACCTGCTGATATATGTTCCTTGCAGCTGGAAGATCCTGAAGTCAGGGTGTGTGGTAATGGTGCTGTCGAACTGGAGAGCGATGGGGATGCGCAGCCTGGTGATTTTTTCTTGTCCGAGGGGATCTTGTATCGGAGACATCAGGATCCCAAGAAAAAGTGGGATGGCGGGTCAAGATTAGTAGACCAGTTAGTAGTACCGAGGGTGTGCCGTGAGAGCTTATTGAGATTAGCTCATGATGTGCCTTTGGCAGGGCACCTGGGGGCACGTAAGACGGAGGCAGCTCTGATCAAGCTTTTCTGGTGGCCTGGGTTAAAGGCGAGTGTCGTGTCATGGGTGTCACAGTGTCACACTTGTCAAGTTGTTGGGAAACCCAATCAGGTCATCCCGAGAGCCCCGTTACAACCCATCCCTGTCATTGGGCCGCCCTTCAGCAAAGTAGTTATCGATATGGTTGGCCCATTGCCCCCCACTAGTGCCGGCAATAAATTTTTACTAACTGTAATGGATGTAGCAACACGGTATCCAGATGCTTACCCCATGCGCAACGGGATGGCTAAGACTGTTGTCAAAAACCTACTTGTCTATTTCTCTCGTTATGGCTACCCTCAGGAGATCCAGTCTGATCAGGGATCCAATTTTACTTCTGCTCTGTTTAAGCAGACCATGCAGCAACATGGGATAGTGTCTGTGGTGTCATCTGCCTACCATCCCGAGAGTCAGGGAGTTTTGGAAAGGTGGCACTCGACTCTCAAGAGTATGTTGCGGTGTTATTGCATGGAAAATGGGAAGGACTGGGATCTAGGTCTTCCATACGTATTATTTGCTGCGAGAGAAGTACCTGGGGAGAGCTTGGGATTTAGCCCGAACGAGTTGGTTTTTGGACACAGGGTCAGGGAGATCTGGGAGGGAGTCACAAAGCCATGCTCGCTTCTAAAGTATGTAGTTGAAAGCCGTGAGAGAATGCTAAAGAGCTTGGAGGTAGCAGGTCGGAACCTTAAGAGTTCACAAGCTCAGATGAAGGACAGATACGACCAGAAGGTGAAGTTGAGGGAGTTTGAAGTAGATCAGGAGGTACTGATACTACTGCCTCTGGTGGGACACCCCTTGTCTGCCAAGTATTCTGGTCCGTATCAGGTTGTAAGGAAGGTTTCTGATCTCGACTATTTAGTAGCTACTCCTGATCGTAAGAAAAAGAACCAACTTTGCCATGTAAATCTGATGAAAGAGTATGTGAGGCGCCCCTCCGAGCCTCTTACTGTCCCGGTGTTGATCTGCAGCGATCGTGGTGGAGAAGGAGGAAGGGACAGTCAAGCTGCGGGGGAGGATAATTGGGATTGTCATGTTTCCGCGGATCAGTGGGCGGGGAATTCTAGACAAGTGGCTCACGAGTTGATATTGCACCTGCCTGAGCAACAGCGTGTAGCTGTGCAGCACTTGTTTGATTCAAACCCAGCTGTTTTCGCGGAGCATCCTGGCCTCACTACTCAAGCGGTGCACGATGTCGATGTTGGGGACCACCCGCCCTTTAAATCAGTGCCATACCGTGTTCCCCCTATTAAATTACCAGCACTTAGGGAAGAGCTGGATTATATGCTGAAACGTGGGCTGATTTCTGAGGGTGCAGTAAGGTGGACTTCCCCAGTCACACTGCAGCCCAAACCAGATGGCAAGGTGCGGTTTTGTATAGATTTCCGCAGGTTGAATGGTTTAACCCCCACAAATGCCTACCCTCTCCCTCGCGTGGACGACAGTGTGGATAAGATAGGAAAAGCCAAGTTCCTCACTAAGATAGACCTTGTTAAGGGTTATTGGCAAGTGCCCTTGTCTGAGCGAGCGCGAGAGGTGTGTGGGTTTGTGGTGGACGGTGCCACATATCGTTGCCATGTTATGCCATACGGGCTGAAAAATGCCCCTGCAACGTTTCAGAAATTAATGAACGACATTGTAGCCGACATTCCCAACTGTACGGTGTATCTAGATGATGTCATAATATACGACGATGATTTTAACAGTCACTGTGCTCACATCGGACAGCTTTTTAATAAACTGAATGAAGCAGGTTTGGTGGTAAACCTGGGTAAGTGCGATTTTGTCAAAGCCACAGTTTTGTACCTGGGGTTCGAGGTGGGGATGGGTCAGGTGTGCCCTCCACAGACAAAGATCAAAGCCATCGATCAGTTTCCCCAGCCTACGACTAAGAAACAAATCATACGGTTTCTAGGTATGATAGGCTATATAACCACATAAGAGTGCTTCTCACTCTTAGTCAGGCAAGCCTGCTCGGACAGAGTCTCTAAGCCACACCCTGACTCACAATGCTCACAAAAACGGTAAACTGTGGCACAATAACAAGCATACAGATATAATAAACCACTAGCTGTTAATCTGCCAGGTGGCAGAGGTCTAGCCGGAAGGATATAGGCTTCGGATACCCGGGCTGAGCCACCTGCTCTAGCCTAGGGACGTTCCCAAGTCTGTGCGCCAAATTACTCTAATTGAAAGGGTGCTCTCTTGAGAGACTCAGATCGCAAGTATCTGACTCTCTCCTGGCGACCCTAAAACAAAAGCAAGAAGTGCTAGCGCAGTGCTGAGTGAACTAGGCAAGGGCCCTCACACAACACAACACTAGACACACAGGGACACAGACAAGAAAATGCCCCCAGACTCCCACGGGTATCCTAGTAAAGTCGTGCGGGTCTACAGGACTCGCACCAGCAGACTTTACTTAAAGGATCGCAAAAAGCCTCCCCTCCGGTCTAGCCCCTGCTAACCTGACACAAGAACACACTAGCAAGCATGAAACCACCAAATATGAGACAACAAAAAAGCTTCCTAGGTCTCATTAACAATTACGTCTCTGCATAAGGCCCAAAATCCTATCTAATTATCTGAGAGCTCGTCGTTAATACAATAATAGATATAAGGTCTATCAAGGGGATGGGATAATTAAATAGATTGGTGAAGTAGTGGAAGGAAGGTATACAAAGTAAGAGAGAAAGTTTCTAAGGGGGGTTGAGAGGGATAGATATCAAGGGGGTCCGAAGGGTACGACAGTGAGGTGAGCTCTGAGTCTTGAATCTGTCTGGACCCAAACCTAGGCATGCAAAATACATCCCATGCTTGGCAACACTCAACACATTTGCCGGGTCAAAATCCTCTACCCCGTGCGTGAGTCGAAACTAAGCCTAACGTTGCGATCAAATGCATATGGCAACGTTTTCAGGCTCGTCCCAAGCTGGCAAGCGAAGCAACGTCCCAAGCCGGTCTCTCTCTCCCGCTCGTCTCCTCCCGCCCTCACTAGACTTACATCTTATATATTATAATGAAATAATCAACTATCGAGAATAAAATATACTAAGATGCGTTGGTTATGAATAAGGGCAGCTTCAAGCTGTGAAACAAAATAAGAATATCCCAGACATTAGTTACGTTGTCGTAGGATATATACTAAGGAAAAGCCTGCCGGCCGGCTGCCGCCAGCCGGTTTCTAAACGGCTGGGCAGCCAACGCGCGCGCATGCCTGCACGTGGCTACTATGCAGAAGCGTCACACCTCCCCCAAGATATAAGACCCTTGACTAAGTTCTTCATATCTAACAGAAAGCTTCTCATAGTACCACACACTGTTGCGACACAAGGCACTATATATAAAAAAATAAAGACTGTTGCGCTCCACCGAGCAAGTTCAACTAACTTAGCGACAATAAGCAAAAACATTCAACTTAGATACTGCTACAACATCTTATACAAAATTCTACACGTTATAAAAATAAAGAGTTTTTACAAGGTTTTTGCTTTTTTAATTTGTTTTTTTCGGCTGAACTACAGTGACAGCCTATTTTCCTCCACACTCAACCCTCAATCCTGTAGCAGTCTAACCAACATCATCCACCCTTGATAGACAATCCGCTATCACGTTATCAGAACCGGCGATATGGCGTATGTCCAAATTATACTCCTGAAGCATGAGTGACCACCTGGTCAGCCTCATATTCCGGTTATGAAACTGATTCAAGAATTTCAGAGGGTGATGATCGGTATAAACCACTACGACTGGTCCGAAAGCAGGAACATATACATCGAAGTGCCTGAGCGCCAGCACTATCGCCAGGAGTTCTTTTTCAATTACAGAGTAATTCCTTTGTGCACTATTGAATTTTTTACTGTAAAAACTCACTGGATGTTCGATACCTTCATCATCTGTCTGTAACAAGACAGCCCCAGCCCCTACGCCACTGGCATCAGTCGCCAGCTGAAAAGGTTCATCATCTTATTAGGACGACGTCTATAATGCCGTCGTTTATGCATGTATTCACTCCTTAAGGTAACTATCTGTTATCCACGATGTTTCTCTTTTCCACTTAACTCCGCATGTTACACGCCTATTAAAAACCCAGTCTTCTAAAATACAAACCACATGATTTTCCTCCTACCCTGATGTACCAACTAAGTATGTATTTCATGAGATAACCACCTTGTGGGTTATAGTACTTTCATTTGTGTAGGTGCGAAGGCGAGCTCAAAACACCTTCGATTTCCAGTCCACAACGAGCCCAATCATGATTATGTCACCCCTATAATTAATTATGTAACCCACATATCCCCCTTGCTCAGCTGTTCCTTTCTTCTGTAGTAACTAGATATATATAGATATGTGCCCCGTGCTCAGTTGCCCCCTTGCCTTGTTTTTTTAGTAACTAAGTGTATATATAATATTAACCAGAGTATGCCACCTGTATTGATGCGACATAGCGGCACTGTCCTTGTGTCAAATCGTATTCCGTGCATTCCAACCAAGTCCCATTCACCTTAAGTTGACAACAACTAATACCGTCCTTCATGCAAGTATTTCAGTCCTTAGGGTAATTATCTTCTATCCGGCATGTTATTCCTCTCTTCCATTTACTTTTCCACAATTGTTACACGTCTCCCAATCACCACCTCCTAAGCCACAATCCACATTACTCTGTTTTGCTTCGTGACCCCATGCTCAGTGGTCACCTGTTTTGTGGGTCACCCTGTCTTTTGCTCCTTCACGCCCCGCTGCACACGCCACCCTACCTGTTCAATCGTAGGGGAATGCCACCCCTATGTCCAGCGCATTAAGGGTCACGACCCTAGGTCACAAGCGGCGCGGCACCTAGCCTCAAAGAAAATTACTCACACAAAGACGCACACATCAAAATCTACAGGATAGGCAAAAGGTCGAAATAGATAGAGAAATTGTGGAAATTGAACAAAGGCTAAGAATATCATATGAACTACAACATATGGAAGAGGAGAGGAAAGCTATTGCAGGTATAAAGGAAAATTCCAAATACTTCTTTTCATATGCCAAGCAAAAGGCTAAAACAACATCAAACATCGGCCCACTGAGCAAAGGGGACGGCTCTTTCACAGGGGACAAAAAGGAAATGAGCGAACTCTTAAGCAGGCAGTATGAAATGGCATTCAGTGAGCCTGATGAAACAAAAGTCATCAGAGACCAAAATATATTTTTCATGGAAACCTCCCCCACGGAAACCTCTCAGATGTTGGATATTGATTTCGGTCCAAAAGACATAGAAGAGGCCATTTCCAACATGTCATCCCACTCGGCACCAGGCCCGGACTCATGGAATTCGATCCTAATGAAAAAATGTAAGGAAAACCTCTCAAAACCCCTGGCTATAATGTGGAGAAGGAGTCTAGACACTGGTGACATACCAGATAGCTTGAAAAACGCAATAATTGCCCCACTGCATAAAGGAGGGAGTAAAGCACTACCAAAAAACTACCGCCCGGTAGCTCTAACCTCTCACATCATTAAAGTTTTCGAGCGAGTCCTGCGAAGCAAAATTTCAACATTCATGGAGACAAATGAACTACAACACCGGTCAACATGGGTTCAGAGCGGGAAGATCATGTCTCTCACAACTTTTGGAACACTATGACAAAATTCTTAAAGCGCTAGAAGAAAAGAAAAACGTGGATGTCATTTACACCGATTTTGCTAAGGCATTTGATAAATGTGACCATGGTATAATAGCCCACAAACTGAAAGCAAAAGGTATAACTGGGAAAATCGGACGGTGGATATACAATTTCCTCGTAAACCGAAAACAATCGGTAGCAGTAAACCAAGTCACTTCTGAGCCTTCGGATGTCAAAAGCTCAGTGCCCCAAGGAACAGTGCTAGCACCCCTTCTGTTCCTCATACTAATTTGCGACATAGATACCAACACCAGACACAGTACGGTGTTGTCTTTTGCTGATGACACAAAATTAAGCAAGATAGTAAACACACAAGAGGACACGGGCCGACTGCAGGAAGACATGAATGTAGTGTTCCAGTGAACCAGGGAAAACAACATGCAATTCAATGAGGAAAAATTCCAATTAATACGGTACGGAGATAATAATGGTGTTAAAGAAATTACAAATTACTTAACAGAATCTAACCACATAATAGAACGGAAAGACAGTGTGAAAGACCTTGGGGTATTAATGTCTGAAAATATGGGTTTCAAAGTACATAACCAGGTCAAAGTGGCGGCTGCGAAACGTCTAACGGGTTGGATTCTGCGTACTTTTTAAAACACGCGGTGAATTGCCTATGATAACGCTCTTCAAATCTCTAGTGCTACCGCGGCTTGAATACTGTAGCGTATTAACATCCCCATACAAAGCAGGTGAAATAAATGACGTAGAGAGTGTACAAAGAAATTTCACTTCGCATATAAGTTCGATAAAACATCTACACTATTGGGAGCGTTTAAGAGCACTGAATCTGTACTCACTGGAACGTAGAAGAGAACGTTACCTAAGAATATACACGTGGAAAATCGCAGAGGGTTTAGTACCAAACCTACATACTCCGATAGTCATGAAATTCAGTGATAGGAGAGGCTGGGAATGCGAAATCCCCCGGATGAATAACAGGGGTGCTATGGGCTCTCTGCGAGAGGGCTGGTTATCACACAGAGGCCCACGTCTCTTCAACAAACTCCCACGGCGAGTAAGAGACATGAGGGACATCTCGTTAGACAACTTCAAGAGAGCCCTAGATGTCGAACTGCAAAAAGTGCCAGACGAGCCCATCCTCGCAAGGGAGCGAGCTGTCGCTTCAAACAGTCTACTGCACCAAATCACCACCCATAACGAGGGGCGTCGCGCTCCTTGGTGCCGCTAGAGGAGCGGCGAACACATCCAAAGGTATCCAAAGGTAAGGTAAACCACCCCCTTTCCAATATCCAAACCCCCACCTGTAAAGACGCCCAGACAAACGTTTTAACATGCCGATCCCGTTCATGTCCTCACCCCAACAAATAGCAGATAAAGACTCATTCTTGTAACCCCATTTACTACCCTCTAACTTACTAGCCCAACTCACAACATGAACCAGGAGGGCGGATGGCGCGAGGCTACAACAGCCAACCTCTCACCCCTAAGAAGTCCACGGTTCCGCCTGACTTGCATTTTCACGAAAACTACTATTATGAGCCCCATGAGTAATCCTAGTAAGTAAAAACTAGAACCCAGGATCAACCCTCCCTAGGAGTATCACTCTTGACACCACCACATCATAAGAAAACCCCATTAGCGTAGAGAATCCCATATATACATATTTAAGGAGTGGCATGCCCCCCCACCCCAAAGGGACCCCCCTAACCCCCGCGGACGTTCACCATGACCCACACGTAGCCAACAACTTCTTGCCAGACACCAGGTGAATTTCCAACAGGTGATAAACTAACCCTCTAAATACCTATCCAAATACCATCCTATCCCATCCTTAACCAAAACCAAAATCTTCCTTATCCCATCCTAGATTACGAATAGCATGTCAGCTAGACCAGAGAAGGATATTTAGGTGAATTGATGAATAATACCTCCCAGCCTATTCACGTAGGGCGCCAGTAAAGTAGTCCCTATAAATCTTCACCAAATCCGCCTAAATAACTCTACTAGTACCTCATACTAGAGTTAAGATATCCATGATCATAAATCAGATAACAAGTTACTTACCGCCACATTAAAAAAAAAAATCCCTAACCCCCTAAGTTCACCAGAATAAATTAACTACTTCATAGCATTGACATCCAATACTTCTAGAACATTCCTGAAGCTTCCTTGACCTGCCTATAAATAAGACCCAGAGACAACAGTCGGGCAGTTGAATATTAGAGCCCAAAAGCAACGGCTGGCCAGTGGCCACTGCGTTGGCGTCTAGTCTTCCCTCCCCCCCTCAAGATTCACGATAGTTCGGCGTTCCGTAATCTGTGCAACTCTGTGAGGAAGTGATTTAACCCTTTACGAATATTTTATTGCGATCGGCAGTAATATTATATTGGTAGACAACAAATTCACAAATTATTGATTGTTTCATTAACTTCTGATAGTGCACCCTCCGCTACTTGAGCTACGAACGATCATAACTCCTATCTGATCTAAGGCAGAAAGATCTTTTTATGTTAGAAGGGATTATGCGAGAAACTCTTGAGTGAGGACTCGGCAAGAATAACTCCTTGGCAACAATCGACTGTCTTAACCCATCAGCAATTATTGCCAAAAAGGTGCACAACCGCCTGCAAGAAGCCCATCTGCAACCCCTCTACACTACCGGACAGCTTGGACGGCCCCAGAGCTACTGTTAACCCCCAACATCACTAACGCAAGATAACCAGGAAAACTCCATCACAGTGTTACTTCACAGAGTACCAGTGTTACGGTGCTATTAACTATCAACCATCCAGTGTATTCCATTGTGTCTCAACTTTCTCTGATGATTAGGAAACAAGTAATTATGCTAGTACACATTAATATATATCAGTGAAATTTAGCTTAGGCGAACTGACTCCCGTAATTATTCTTGCCATCAGGTTTAACCTGATTCGCCCTCACTGATATTTTCGGTCCGAAGTATCACCTAGACAAGTGAACATCCTAGACCAGTGCAACTAGTTACAGTTATCCCTCTACGTTAATTCTTGGGCAATAACCACATTACTTATGCTTTCATCCTTGAGTAAGAGTCATATTACCAGAGAGAGTTAACAAAGCGAAATGCCTAACCTGTGTGATTCATGTACCCTACGTATCATAAAGCAATGTGATCAGAAGAATAATGCCTGAACGTTGGAAGTGGGAAGTATGTCTCTATCCAAATCCGCGATAAGTGCTGGGAGATGGTAATAAGTCTAATAACCTACCTGAGTGCTCCAACCTCTATTGTTCGTGGAATTATATTACGTACCTTCTACCTGAGTGCTATTGAGAATAAAGCTGTATTGCAAACCATTTATCCGAGATTATCTATGTCCTCTGTTGATTCTCTTTATGTATTTTGCAAGAAATCCAATAACCCAGTCTTGCAGAACTCACCTATACCAAGTTAATCCTGTATAAAATCAGGGCATAACATTGGCGGCAGCGGTGGTTCTTGATTCGGATAGAAGATTTCATTGCATTGCATTTTTTTGAAGCAGTAGAGGCATGGTAACATCGAAAAATGGCAGCCTATTTTCACATTCCCATTCTGAAATACGATGGGAAGACCTACGACATAGAAACATACATGGACATTGTGAAACCAGTGCTAGATTTGGCGTATAACACGGACCGTGCAAAAATAGCCGTCCTCTTAACGCACTTGGGAAAAGCCGTTTCCCTCGTTGCCCCACAGGTAACCCCTGAACTCACCTGGGATCAATTTAGACCCATTGTAATCGATGCCATTAGGCCACCACTAGGTATTTTCGTCGCCTTTGCAAAACAAAATTAAAGGCATAAAGTTCGAAGGCGATTTAGATGCCACAATTGCCTCCATTCGCCAGCAAGTAAGAGCTGCATTCCCTGCTCTTCCCGTGGAGCAACAAAATCAAATTCTCTTTGTCTACCTCGTGCAAGTGTTACCCCTTTCCATCCTACAACACTTCACTGTGCATGACCCCGTTGATTTCCCTAAAGATCTAATCACCATACGAAAGTTTTTAGCGGCCCAACCCAAGACCAACACCCTAGCTGTCATCAAAAATTCCCCCCCTCAGAAATCAACTGCACGTTTTTCACGCCCACCCAGAAAGAATCAGAATAAAGCTCCTCCTCCACCACTGTACATGACGTCACTCCGCGACGCCACCCCACCACCCCCCTCACATTTTCCCCCACATAAAAGAACACGCTTCCATCTCTCTACCTCATCCAACCCCTCCTCAACCTCTAAACATTTTCCTTCCCCTGCATCTCAAATTTCCACACCCCAATACATACATTCAATCCGCCCATTCCATTCATCATATCCCAACCACCGAAATCAAAAGAAACCAGCAGCAACTCCGTCCACTCTCAACAACCCCACCATTTTACACAGCAAAACACCTCATCATAAACACTCCCCCACCTCGCATCCTCCATCACTTAAGAATAACCACAAACCTCCTTCTGCTGCCATATCTACACCCAACCCCCACCCTGTTTCCCACCATGCTGCCACCCCACCTTGGAGTTCCCTCGTCGCCCCAACCGCAAATCTCGACGAAATCCCATATAACGGAAACCTAGACGCCACTCTTTCCAACCTAGATAGATGTGTAAGAAATGCGAATAACGACCGAACAAAGGAACGACAAGAGCAACAAATTCTCCAAGCATTATTCAAGATCCTTCCCTTGTACATCTGGCATCATTTCCTCATCCACGGCCATACAACCTTCCGACAGGACATCCATACCATCAGGGAAATGTTGAAGCCCCACTATCGAACCCCTGCCCTGATTCCTCAACCACCTGGGAACCAAAGGTCACCTCACCTCCCTTTATCCTTTCCCTCACCTTCCACACCTAACCTCACTCTCCACCCTATCCACCAGACTTCCTCCACCAAATCCGTTCCACCCTTGCCAGAAAGTACCTGCTCCACCCCACCTCTCCCATCCTCACCACCCATCTCCGTTATCACCTGCAACAAACCCCTCAAACTCGTGGACCCCATTCAGAACTCAAAATCACCGCTGTGCATAACCCCTACCTCCTCTTCCCCCCTACCTTACCCCCCTCTTCACCGTTACCCCATCCGCCCCAAATTACACCCCCAAAGATCCCGCTCGACAAAATACCACGCCCATCCAAATCCAACCACAAAAACTGTTTCCACCTTGTGACTAACCCCCAAATTACTACTCTCTCTCTCTAACCCAAACAACATAATCAACCTCTCAACCTCAAACCACTCTCTCGAAATCCCATCCACGTCTCTCCCGACAATAAAATCAGTCCAAATTCAACCCCTCTCAAACCATCAACCCTTGACTGCCCAGGACACCCCCCTCCCCCCCCACCAGTCTCCCTATACCAAATCCCCACACGTACAAACCTCCAAACCACCTAACAAAACGATCATCGTAAACCTCTCAACCTCCCAGCCTTTTAGTCACCCTTCCCACAACCCCACTCGCACCACCAACGTCTCTACACAATTTCAACCCCTCCCCACACCAACCCTCTTCAACCCTCACCTGAGCACCAACCCTCTTCCACAACAACACTACCCATACTCGACATACTGGCCCTTTTTTTTTTTTTTTTTCACCTTTAACCCCCCTCCCTATCACTACCCCCAAACCGCAAACCCTTCAAACCACCACAACCACCCCTACCGATAAACCAGACCTTCACCGAAGAAACTAACCTGGCGACCCTAACTAATCCAGCCCCCCTTCCCCTGATGATGATGATGATGATTTCATGTTCGTGTACGGATGGATTTTTCCATGGGATTTTTGTTTTGTATTGTTCTCAATTCCTAAGCGATTGGGCATGATTCCCTATAAAATTACATGTTTTCCATATACTGTATTAAATAATTATATTCTATATTTGTGTTTTCCTTAGTAGTACTCCCTTCTCTTGTTAGACTACACTTTTCATTACTATCTTTTAAATTTTGTTTTTATACATTGTTAAACCACTTTAGCTCTTCTTAATTTTCCCCTGTGTTCTTAATTATCTTGTTCTTTCGTCCAGTTTCTTTTATCCTCTTTGCTACTCATCCTTTTCCAACATCTAGGTATTTTCTTCCCTCGTTCCCTTCTTTCTTGAATAGTAACTCTCCCTATGATTTTTCAGTGTCTTGGATATATGTGCACTGAGTAATCTTTGATTATTTTTTTCCTAATTTCATTCTATTATTCACATTCCCGGATAAAATCGTGTGTAAGGTTTTGTCTCTCTGTTTCTGAACAGTCTGTTGTCTAGTCGGGATTGACAGACTAATTCTTCGTCCTCAGCGACAGGCTGCCATTTTCCCTCCAACCTAACCCCCTCCCCGACCTGACCTGGCCCCCCACCTAAACAAACCTACGTACTTCCAACTTTGAGGTGAGGTCGTAACCTCATATAAAGGCGACGGAAGTAAAATACCACAGGAACGTACAACAAACCTGAGAGCGAAACCTCCACCCCTAACGAGCCACAGGAACGAAAATCCTGCGAGCGCGAAACCCCCATCCCCAACGAGATCCACCGGTCCCTTTTCCCTATCCCCTGAATTTTGGTCTCTCTCTCTCTCCAACCAATTCATTCCACCAATTATACTTCTCTCAATCACAGTCTTCTAATATACCAACACCACCAATACTTTACTCACTGGACATTCTTGATGTAACACCTAAAGGTATGTGTTAATTATGTAACCACCAATACAGGCTATAATACTTTCATTGTGTAGGTTTCGAGGCGATCTAAAAGACACCTTAGGCTTCCATTTCACACCAAATCAGATTCGTGATTACGTCCCGACCTGTATTTAGTTATCATAACAATCATAGTCCCCCCCAATTCTAGCAATTCTGTCTCTAACCTCCCGTTGTTTAAATCCACTTGTAACTATATAGTATTCCCAACCTGTTTAAACATTCACAACACTCACATACCAAAACCCATGCTCAGCTGTCCGTGTTTCTGTTGTATGTAAACTAAGTATAGATTAAGTGCCACCCGTGCGCAGTTGCCCCCGGGCCTGTGTTTCTTTAGTAACTAAGTGTACATATTATTGACCGGATTATGCCACCTGTACTGACGCGACCTAGCGGCACTGTCCCTGTGCCGTATTGTGCCCCGTGCACACCAACCCTGGTTCATCATCTTTATTAGGACGAGCGTCAATAATGAGCCGTCGTTTATGGCATGTATTCCACTCCTTAGGGTAACTATCTGTTTAATCCACGATATTTCTCTTTTCCAATGTAACTCCGCTGTTACCGACTCTATTAACCCCCCCACCCTAGTTAGTATTGATTTAGGCCTGTAAACTCACTATGACCAATCTGCAGACGATTATCAGGAGAGATGCAGGAAAGCTACTCGTATCTCTCCTCTCCATGACGAGATATATGTACCCCCGTGCTCAGTCCCCCCCCTTGCTGTCTGTATATTATTATAAGTAGTATTGTATTACCGCGAGTAGCGTACGACATAGCGGCACGTTTGTGTATGAAAACCTGTTTATCATCTTTATAGGACGTTTCACGTCGGGTTTATGCATGTATCAGTCGCCGATGTTTTCTCTTTTCCACTTACTCCCATTTACACACCTCTAAAAAAACCCAATCTTCTTTAATACAAACCACATGACTTTCCTCCTAGACATTCTTGATGTACCAACTAAGTATGTATTT
>CM064495.1:30281275-30514895 GCA_032716605.1 Paralithodes platypus | reverse complement strand
CACTGTGGCAGTGAATGTCAGGACCTGTGAGCAGCCTGATGCGGACAAAGTCTTCAGTTCTCTTACTGACCCGCAACAGACTGTTCCAGAGCCTGAAGGTATCCATGCAGACTTTGACTTGTCATGTAGCCTATCCAACTTTCAGTATAATTCAGTGGCTTTGAGGGAATTACCATCTAAATTTTTTTTTTTTTTTTTTTTTTTTTTTAAAGAGACAATTAACGGAGGAAGGAAAAACACAGATAAAACAAGTCCATGTGGCAAAGCTCCTCCATTCAAAATGTTTGTAACAACTGGATTTAAACATTTGTTGATTGTAATTGTGGAAAGCAATTCGAGGGAAGTGAATTCCAAGAGTAGTAGCTCTGGGGATAATGAATTCTGATAAGCGAAGTTCTGCATTATGGAGGAGAAAGTGTAAATTCATGGGCGCTCTCAGCTGCCCTAGTTCTACGGGAAAGATGTGAGAGGCGGCACAATTGAAGCAAGTTCCTCGGAACAATTGCTGTGAAAATATCTGTAGAATAATGCAAGGGATGCAACGTTTCTTTGTATGGCTAATGTAGGAAGGTCCTGTGTGATTGCAGGGTTATTGATTAATCTAATAGCTTTATTTTGAATTTTGTCCAAATGCCTCAATGCAACCACTCCACTTCCACCCCACAGAGGTGAACAGTAATCCATCTGAGAGCGCACATGACTTTTATATATTACGGCCAACTGCTCGTCAGTGAAGAATTATGTCATCTTCCCTCTGATCAAGCGAACCAACTAATCTCTGTTTTATCTCAGTCTCCCAATGTGTTCCGTGATACTCCAGGGCTTACTTCTTTGGCCGTGCACGACATCGACGTAGGGGATGCAACTCCCATTAAACTATCCCCCTACCGTGTCTCGCCACAACGCAGGAGTATACTGCAGGTCGAGCTTGACTTTATGATTTCTAATGAACTGATCACTAGGGCCTTAAGCCAGTGGAGTAGTCCGGCCATACTAGTGCCAAAGCCAGACGGGAGCCATAGGTTATGTATGGACTATAGGCAAGTCAATGCTGTCACAAAGAACGATACCTACCCACTGGCACGGATCGACGACTGCATTGACCAGATTGGTACAGCCACCTATATCAGCAAGATTGACTTGATGAAGGGATATTGGCAAGTAGCTCTCACCCCTAGAGCGAGGGAAATATCATGCTTTGTAGTCAACAATCAAGCCTTCTGCTGTAACGTAATGCCCTACGGCTTGAAAAACGCCCCAGCTACATTCCAGCGCCTCATGAATTTGGTGACTGAAGGGGTACCTGGGTGCGTTGTCTACATCGATGATATTCTTATCTTTTCAAAGTCATGGGAGGAGCTTCTTTACCAACTTAGATTGCTATTCTTAAATCTTGCTGATGCCAATCTGGTGGTTAATCTTAAGAAATGCACCTTTGTAAAGAGTACGGTCCAGTATCTAGGATATACGGTAGGTCAGGGGCAGGTTGCACCTCCTCAAGCAAAGGTAGAGTCTATTCTAGAATTCCCAACTCCTAGCAGTAAGAAACATATCCAAAGGTACCTAGGCATGATTGGCTATTATAGGCGTTTCATTATAAATTTTTCAAAGTTGACAGCTCCCCTGACAGATCTTCTCCGTAAGGATGTGAAGTTTGTGTGGTCCTCTGGATGTGAAGAGGCCTTTATTGCTACCAAGTATATATTATCTAATTATCCTGTACTCCGAGCTCCTGATTTTAACAGATCTTTTTCCCTGGCAGTGGATGCGAGCAATACCGGGGTTGGTGCAGTGTTGCTCCAGGAAGACGACTGTGAAGTATTGCATCCTGTGTGCTATTTCAGTAAAAAATTAAATTCTGCCCAACGTAACTATTCAGTCATTGAGAAGGAGTTGTTGGCATTAATTTTATCCCTTCAATACTTTGCTGTCTATGTGCAATCTGCCTCTGGTGCCATCACTGTATATACTGACCATCACCCCTTAAAAATTTTTGCATAGGTTCCAAAATAAAAACCAACGACTGACCAGGTGGAGTTTGTTGCTGCAGGAATACTCCCTGGATGTCAAGTATATTGAGGGGGTCCAAAACGTGCTAGCCGATTGCCTATCACGTATCTATTAAAGATTACATTTACCAAGTTGGCCTCCTACAGCAGTAAGTTTAATTTAATGAGAGGATTTTGGCAATTAGCTCTCCCTTGTAGCGAGGTAAATATCATGCTTTTGTAGTGCGCTTTTAAGCCTTCAGCTGTGAGATGCCTTGCAGTTCGAATAATGCTCCAGCTACGTTCCGGCTATGTTCTGATGTGGTACCTGGAGACGTTGCCTACTTTGGGTGATATCCTTATTATATCCTCATTATAATCTTGCTGTTGCCAATCTGGTGGTGAATCTATTTATGTATTATGTTTAATATTATGTACTATACTCCTTAAACTCTTTTCTAGGGGGGAGGTCTGACATACGGAGCCCTGTATGTTAATTTAAGAGTTAGAATTAGAGTTGAAGGAGCCACTACCCAAACGGTGAAGCAGACTAGCGAACGAGCGAGTGGGCAAACCATCTCGCCCCATACCAGCATGCTAGCCTTCACACCTCGATGACCGATGCTATGACGTATGATCGACGCCAGGAGCTGTGAGTGGACCATGCACCTGTTATGTGATTCGAGGAGCTATGATTGGAGCCGGCACCACCCGCCGCCTCCTGATTCGTTCCTACACCATCATTGTTTGGTATATAAGACCCGAGTTGTGGGCATTCAAATCAGTCTCATTTGGAGTTGGGGAAGGTGAACTTGCAGCTGGAGGAAGACGGGGTGAAGTATTATAATGGGATTGTGACTGTCAGTCCGATTATATAAATGTGTGTTAAGTGTGTTCGGTGTAAACACTTATGTTATGTTGGTTAGTGAGATATGTGATTGGGAATTAACGTGAACACTACTATTATGTGTTTAACTATTTGATTGGGAATTAACGTGAACACTACTATTATGTGTTTAACTATTTAATTGGGAATTAACGTTAACGCTATTATTATGTACTTAACTATTTTAGTTGGCTAACTTGTGGACTAAAGCAACTCTTTAAGTAATTGGGTTATGATGAAAGTAATACTATTGTTTTATATTAATACTTACGAGTTCTTTCATTTTCTTTGAATTAAGCTTACATTGCTTAATGGTGCTTAGTACGGTGATGCTATTGTCTCGTATTAGTAATATCGCCTTAGACTAACATGGCTGTGTTAATATTACTTATAGTGATTTCCTAAGCTGAAGAAAATTCTTTTGCTTCAAAATATTATATTTTGCTTTTCATATTATTTGAGTGAGACCTGAATCGAATCTATGAAACGATCCTGTAACTTTATTTACTCATAATCAAACCTCAATGTTACGTGGTTAAGAAATACATTTAACTAATTATTAAATATATATCTAACTTTTTATGTGACTTTGATATTACTCCTGATGATAATAATAATATAATACTATTAACGTAAGACAAGAACCAAGAATAATTACATTAAATATAAATAAAAGGACATATGAAAACTATCTATTCATTTCAAAGAGGATAAGAGACAGAAATATTCTTACTTTAATATTTATCTTACAAGACTTTTTATAAAATTAATAGTCCTTCTTTAGCTATAACTTATTCGGTTCATAACCATAGCCTACTAAGCTTCGGTTAAATAATAATTCTTTATAAATACTACATGACTTTAATTAGTTTCAGTATTTTTCATAATTAAAGAGTATCAGTCAATAAAGGCTACCAAGTCCTAAGATCCAAAAGGAAAGGAAGCAACAACAGGAAATTATTTTATTAGATTTTACTTTTGTTTTGCCTTCAGCTGACTGATACCTTAATATATATCTCTGTGCTATCTAGATTCATCAAGTTAACCACTTGAGGATCAAGATACGTAACAATATATATATGAAGTGCCGGGACCCGAAAAGCAAGCACCAAAAGACGACCAGAATGTGCTCCCGTATCAAATCCACCATCAAATGAACCAGTGCCGCATCACCAAGATATCCAGCCGACCTAGGACCACCGAAAGATCTTTCGTCGCAGATACCGCTCCAATTAAGGCAGGTCATAAAGCTCGTGAAAGAAAATGCGGGAGACCCCCTCTCCAGAAAAAGGATCACAGGGATACCAACCACCGCGCCAGGTATACCAACCTCCACACCAGGTGTACAAACCGGTGCACCCATACAACACTACCCCAAACAGGACCTACCCTACCCAGTACCCCCGGCAAGACCTACAGCCAGATCTACAATACACAGAGGAAATGTTTATGCAACTTCGCCACCAACAACCTCAATATTCCTCAATAGCCTACTACCAAAATGAACATAATAATAACTAGGAAAGGGTAAAATAGTTAGAAGTCAAAGACCATGCCAACTATAAAGTTATCAGCATCCAATAGAGAAAATGGCTAATTCACCCACCATCAGAAATCCTTTTATTATTAATCTAATAGACCATCTTCAGGGGTAAAGTGTTAAACAATAATTGTAAGATGTATAAGCCATTCCGGGAAAATAGCTCTGGTATTTTTAGCACTAACAACAAGTGAATGATAAATCGAAAACCTTTTTTTACCAGACCCCTGCTGCCCTGAAACGCCGGCCCCTTAACCCTATCTGAAAAATACATAGGACCTCAACCAAATCAGAGAGAGGTAGGCAAAACTTGCTTGGTTATAGGATTGAGTGCTTCTCCTCGGAGGGATACCATTCAGCCCGTAGCTAAATAAGTTCGGTGCAAGATTCCGTAGAAGTTAGCCATTATCCCCCCCCCCCCCCCTGGAATGGCGAGAAAGCTCTTAAGAGGTTTTACTGGGCGACGGCGGCAAAGCTCTTAAGAGGGCAGGCCTAAAAAAAACGTTTAAAAGGACCCAGTAACACTTAAAACAATTTTGTTTTCTTCTCCATACTTCATATCACTTATCCACATGTGTCAATATCCTCTCTTTCCCCCCCCCCCCTTCAATTATCACCTATTTTTCCTCTTATTACCATCTTTATTGGTGTATTTATCATGCCAATATCTCCAAACCGGTCTAAGCAGTGCTCATGTTGCTAGAGAGGGTATAGATGCGAGAGAATGAGGGAGGAGAGGTTCAGTGTGGCTGTAGTCTTCAGAGAGGGAGGGTGTACATCGCGGCTGGCTCACAACCCATGACTGGAGCGGCCGACTATAATTCGCGATTTTGACCATAAAAACGATATTCCCACTTGTTTTATTGTTGTTACAGGTTACTATCTTCATAGTAATGGTAAAATAGGCGCATATGAATAAGTAATAACGATATTTATCGTAAAATGACGATTTTAGGCGTGAAAGATGCCTAATATCGTCGCCCAGTTACATGGCGTCCATTATATACAGCTCGCGCTTTATAGGTTAAACTTGCCATTGTGGTAACTAGACCGTCGGACTACTTCTTGAAGTACGCTCGGCCTATAGTTAAATTAGATAGCGATCAGACACCTGCCAAGTAGACTGTGTATCCTTGGAGGCTCTGAATCGAACAGTGCAATTAATTAATTAGCGATCAGACACCTGCCAAGTTGACTGTGAATCCTTGGAGGCTCTGAATCGAATAGTGCAAATAAATATTGTATTGTGATCCCGAGGAAAGGACGTAGGAGAGAGTGCGTCGTTTACCTAAGCTGTAGGCGACCTTGACCTTGTCCCTGGGTCAAACCGGAAAGGTCAAGTGATCTCCCGACTTAGTGTATACCAGACTCTCCACGGCTCCTTCCCTCTATACTCAAAATCCTTTAAGTGACTATTTGTTTGGTAAAATATTTTAGAGATTGCAATAAGGGTCGATAAGATATATCAAGATTCACTTTACCGTAGACTCTGAAGATTTTCCATTCTTCACTTTACCTAGACCTTCTTAGCTCGACTTAGAGAGACAAGTTACACTTCTATCTACGGGATAAATATATATATAATTCTTCGAATACGGGCTCCTGTATTCTTATGAGGGATAATATAATTATTTGTTCGGGAATCTATACATGCATCTTACAAGTAAAACTTAGTGAACACTTACGTAGATCTTATCTCTATGCTAAATCATCGGCAGGGTATGTAAGAAATAGACGTGTGTTCACAGAGAGTTTTACCCCCCTTCAGTCTCTATTTTGACTAGAATAAATCATCACGCTACATTTGCGTATTATCTTAATTAGAGTTCATTATAACTCCGCCTTTAACATCGAAACAAATCATCCACCCGGCGAGGATATTGTCAGTCACTTCCATATGACTATTACACTTATCTAATTACTTATGAACATAGATTCATTCTTGCGACTCCTAGAGTATTTGAGTTAATTCTCTTATTTTATTGCCTTAACGTAGAAGGTAATTGTAAATCAAATAGCACGTTAACTTACATAATCTCAGTTCTGACTATATGACAATGCAGTAACTAGTATTTACCTTAGAGCGCGTAGCTACCGCGCCTGCGCCAAACCCCTTTCATTGTGCTATTTATTGTTTGAGGCTAGACCTCTCTGTGTGCTCTATTCTATATTTACTATGGGAAATACTATCAGTACTTATTTGTACTACTATATATGCTAGCTTGATTCTCCGTAGGACATTGAATATCCTAGGATTGTTTATTATTACTTATTCTTTTATACTCAAAATTATTGTTCTTGTCGTGTGTTCTTACCTTAGAGGGTCCCACATTCTTAAATTGATCCTAAATTGCATCCTAGCCATTAAGGAATAAAACGTGTGAAACTGAACTGTGTATTATGTGTCATTGATTATTCTTATGCATTATTTATAAAGTTTGAAGCTTGGGACGTTCCAGTGAGAGTGTCAAGATTCCTCATTTTGTCCTAAAGGTGGAAAAAGCGGAGTCACTATAAAGCGTGTAAAATTATAACGTTGCATAACAATATATATGTATATATAGGCCTATATATATATATATATATATATATATATATATATATATATATATATATATATATATATATATATATATATATATATATATATATATATCACATATGGGTGTGTTCCTCGGGAACCGTAGTTAAAGCAGGTAAAGAATAACCAGAGAGGCAGCATCTTTATTTTCATTGTAGTGAATGGATCCAAACATTTCGGCATATGCAGTACAATACGCCATCATCAGTGGTCTAAATGTAGAATAATCACTTAAGTTAACATAAATTGCTATCTTATTTCTATTTTATCTAAAATACAATTATATAAACAATAGAAAGTGAAGCTGATATACTTATATTTAATTGGGAGTTATGGAATAAAAGTATGAAATATATATATATATATATACGTATATATATATATATATATATATATATATATATATATATATATATATATATATATATATATATATATATATAGTTATGAGAACCTCAGCAGGTGATCTTGGACACCGCAACTTCCAAATTAGTAGGGCAATGAGAAGAAATACGTTGTGGAACATCATGATTTATTCTAATTTTCGGCGACGTCACACAGCCATCCTCAGGAAAGGGTTACCAACAGATCCTAAAAATTGAGTATAACTCTGTATATATTGCTAAAACAGGATCACTAAAATGTCATGCATTGTTGAACACGTGGCAATTTGCCTATCTAAAAAACAATTAAACAACATAATTTTGGCCAACTAGGCAAGGTTTTAATATAAAATAAATCTACGGCTAGACACCATCAAATTCAAAATTGCTAAATCTCAATGCAACAAAAGAAATCAAAACGCATAAGATATCAAATTTATATTATCATTTCTTTTTCAATTCAAATATTATTCTGAACTGTAAAGGCTAAAATCTATTAAACAAAATTTAACCTACCGCTAAACAGCGTCCAAAGTATTATGCTAATATCCAACCATGTGAGGACAAGACTTAGCAAAAACAATCATAATAAACGAGAATATTCAAATGAAGGACTTTACAAAACATTTCAAATTATCTAGTAAAATTAGAAGCAAATCATAGTAATCCTAATCACATCGAACCGCAATATAAAGCAAAACAGTACATTTGAATTACTTGACTCTAAGAAACAAAAGATTAATGTTGAAAAACAATTATAAAATGTATTGCAGGAAAACTTTCCCGGAGTACGTTACTAAGTAACTTGCGAAAATCATAGCTCACTCTCCCATAGAAAGGCATTTTGACATACTTAACAAGTTTAGGCACATCGTACTCCGGGAAAGTTTTCCTGCAATAAATTTTAGAATTGTTTTCACCAATGATTTCAGGATAGGAACCTTCTTCAACTTCAAAGATCGGGTGCCGGACTCTTTATGCTCAAATATCGTGTATAAATTCACTTGGCCCAGTTGTCAGGCTGGGTACATTGGATGTTCGAGTAGATCATTCAAAATGAGAATATATGAGCATTTGGGGAAAAGCTTCAGGTCTGGAATATTTTTGAGGAGTATGTCATTTTCTGCAGTAAGGGAACACTCCCGTAATGAAGATCACCCTTTTTCGGAGAGGAATTTTGAAATCATCGGCAGGTTTAGAAGCACGTATGAGGCTTTAATAGGCGAAAAAATGCTGATAAATAAGCACAAACCAGAAATAAATCTTGTCAATAATAGTTGAAGGTTCATTATTAGGTACAATTGGTTGCTTTTTGGGTGTTCATGTAGTTTGTTTTTTCATTTTATTTCGTTTAATTTTCACCATATATTGAGTTTACATAATTATAGAGTTCAAATGTGTTCAGTTAATGAGTCCCTTATCGTCTTTCATTGGAGACTGGTGGTATCATGGTGAGTTCCGATTTGTTTGTGACAATTTTCCTTTATGTGAATTTTCAACATTTATCTTTTGTTTCTTAGAGTCAAGTAATTCAAATGCACTTTTTTGCTTTATGTTGCGGTTCGATGTGATTAGGATTACTATGATTTGCTTCTAATTTTACTAGATAATTTTAAATGTTTTGTAAAGTCCTTCATTTGAATATTCTCGTTTATTATGATTGTTTTTGCTAAGTCTTGTCCTCACATGGTTGGATATTAGCATAATACTTTGGACGCTGTTTAGCGGTAGGTTAAATTTTGTTTAATAGATTTTAGCCTTTACAGTTCAGAATAATATTTGAATTGAAAAAGAAATGATAATATAAATTTGATATCTTATGCGTTTTGATTTCTTTTGTTGCATTGAGATTTAGCAATTTTGAATTTGATGGTGTCTAGCCGTAGATTTATTTTATATTAAAACCTTGCCTAGTTGGCCAAAATTATGTTGTTTAATTTTCTTTTAGATAGGCAAATTGCCACGTGTTCAACAATGCATTACATTTTAGTGATCCTGTTTTAGCAATATATACAGAGTTATACTAAATTTTTAGGATCTGTTGGTAACCCTTTCCTGAGGATGGCTGCGTGACGTCGCCGAAAATTAGAATAAATCATGATGTTCCACAACGTATTTCTTCTCATTGCCCTAATATATATATATATATATATATATATATATATATATATATATATATATATTTATATATATTGTTATGCCCTGATTGTATGCAGGTTTAACGATTGATTAAGGTGAGTTCTTCGAGACTGGGATATTGGAGTTAATGCAAGTACATATAAATAACACAATAGAGGATATGTATAATATCAAAAGATGGTTTATAATACAGCTTTATTCACTTATTTACTAGCTACACATGTATGAATTGTAAACACTAACCATGGGAAAATCATAAGTGGTACAACTCTATTTTCATTTCTCCCAGCACGATCGCGGATCTACAGTAGATAGAGATCAGGAGATTGGTGGAGGTAACATAATAATTCAACTTGTTTAAACAGTATTCTTCTTCAGAATTGTACACACTATTCTCTTTTTGAAAGTTTATAATTAAGTTACTAAGTTCAGATTTTATTTATGACGATGGGATACACGTTCCTCTATTTCTTGGCACAAAATAGGGAAGCTTAAGCATTGATGAACTTTTTCAGTTAGAGTTCAAGTTTTGTGGACTCTGAAATACTTTTGGTATTAACCGAGATTATTTTTCAGAGTTCCTGAAGGTGTGTGAAAATCCTGTTATTTAATATAAATTCACTAGTATCGTAAAGTAAGTATTCTAGATGTATCTATTGGTGAACACGTAAGTTATTGATATTATGATATTCACTGGATACTATGACACTTCGTTTCTATAACTCAAAGTTCAAGCTTGACGGACTCTATTTATTTTTCACTTGGCGGAAATATGACAAGAGTTGATGAATTCGTAAAAATCTGTCTTAATTTGGTATATTGGTTATTTCTGAAGTTAGAACGTCGTACTAAAGAGGGTTATTTACAGGACGTCTTAATATTAATCTTTTTCTATAGATTAACTTTGTGGAACACTTTTACAACTTTTCACGTATTTTGAGGTATTAACCCTTGTCGGATGGGGACATTTGTAACTTTTGCTACCTGGCAGGCGGGCAGATTTACCCTAAACGAGCATCATTCCATGCTCTTTTTCATGCATAAACAAGAGCCAGAGCGTAATACAATTATGTATCCGTGAAAGGGCGATAATAAAGCTTTCCAATGACACCTGAATCATCCTTGTACGACAACGGGTTCGCTTGCAACGATGTTGCAACGCGAGTACAAAAACCCTAAAATACGCTAATTTCCCGAGATTATACCCTGTCTAGGGAGGCGAGGGAGGTGTAGGTATGTGTTATACACATCAGTAACCTCGCTAGGCTCGGGCAAAGCGGTCAGAGCTCGCCTGCGGTCCTCCCACCCCGTGGACTCTCTCTCAGAGCCGATAATGTGCTCAAAATCCCTTGCGACTTAAGTCGAGACCCGCTAGTTAGGCCATGGTTCTCTCACCCTACTTAAGTCGAGAGCCGCTGGTTGAGGGTTAAGAACTCTGTCAACCCCTTCAGACTCATATGATGCAGAGGTTGCCAGATTAGCAATAAGAAATAGAGTTCTCTCACTCTTATAATTACCTCTCCAAAATTAGTTTTCTGCCCACAGCTAACTCAAAGACAACTGCAGAGGTTGAAGTAACTAAACTAAAGGTTTCTAAATACTCCTGATGGTAATAAAGGCTTTAAAGTATCCCTAATAGGCTCAAAATCGCGTCATATGTCGGAGAGGGTTAATTTCGGTCACTTTTAACTCTAGCTTTTCTTGTATCTCGTCACTGATACTGAAATGAAGTAATTTATATGTTATTTCCTTTCTTGGTGGAGAGATGCATTTAGTTGAAGATTTCTTCTGATGCTCCGTGGGCCGTCCAGGTTGGCCGGTCGTGTGGAGAAGTTACAGTTGGGTTAATGGACTTGGGGTCTTGAATATGGTTCCGTAACAAATAATGAAACAGTTGGTCACCATATCGGATTAATGCAAGTATTTTAAATATTATGTCCCAGGTCTTGCCGGATTAACATAACATTGGACTAACACAAGAAGAGTTTAGATAATGGCTCTTCTTGACTGTCTCTAACCCTTATAAGAGGTTCAAAGAACTCAGGGCGGTGTTAACCTTTTAGTCGCAAATCCTGGTGGGGTGCCACATACAATTTGCGCCTAGGATTTATATATGCAGAGTGCCTGTGAGGGTGTCTCGCTAAACCCTTCTAACACAAAAGATCTTTCTACCTTAGATCTCTGTGAGTAATGCTAGTATGATTTCTTAATAGGAAAACGTTGAAAGGTAGGGGTGCCTTGGAATTCTCAACGTTTTAACTATACCGAAATATAATCTAATAAATATAACTTTATTCATTCCTGGGGTGCCAGAAATAATAAGGTTATGCGTATATCGATTACTGTTGCACTAGTAAAGATATTAAAACATAAATGGAGGAGGACATACCATTTTATGATTTTAATAATTATATATACCGGTATATATACAACTATTAAAGGTCTCTATGTTAAGTGATTGGGTTGCCATAAATAACAAAGATCCTGAAATACAGTTTATATATGCACAGACAGTATAAGGACTTCGGGTTGCCGTTATCAATAACTATTTCTGAATAGGGTCAAATTAATCTTTCTCCAGAGCGGGGTGCCGATCTCAAGAAAGCTTATTTCTACTTACTTTTCCTTCCAACTCCCCTGGCCTAATATGCACCAATACTGGAGAGTACGCATTCCCTGGCGAAGGATAGTAAGGACTTGGGAGTGTATGATTTCTAAGAACTAGAAGTCTTTCTTGTCATAGGGGAGGTGGATCTTACTGATCGTATAACAATGCTCTACAATGCAGCTCAAGAACACATCCCCACTCTGTACCCCCTACTTTGGCAGGCTTATTCCAAACCTTCAATCCTGATTTTTGGCGAGACGGTAATTCCATCAGCGACCGGGTTACAGCAGGGAGATCCAGGTGGTCCTGCTCTTTTCTCAATAGGGGTGGATGCAGCAGCTAACAAAGTAAGGTCAAAACTGAATGTATGGTACCTGGACGATGCAACCTTGGGTGGGTCTGTAGAGAACGTTCTAACCGACCTAAATAACATCGTAACTGACCTCGGCCAGGCTGGGCTAGTGATAAATGACACCAAATGTGAACTTGTCCTCCTCAACCACACACGTGAAGAAGGAGAAGAGACTCAGGCCCTGTTTCAAGGCATATTGCCAGATGTAAAGTTCCTTCAGGAGCACCAGCAAACCCTATTAGGTTCCCCACTAACTCTGGCAGCAATCCCACCAGCACTTCAAGTAAAAAAGGAGGAGCTTCAACGTCTCGTGAGTCGCCTGATACACATCGATGCCCACTCAGCTCTGGCCCTTCTCAAGAACTGTTTCTCCATCCCAAAACTCCAATACCTCTTGCGCACATCGATGACTTACACGAACAATGGTGGCCTCCAAGAATTAGACAGCATAATCCGAGAAGCAGTGACCAGCATCACCAACGTGGAATTTAAAGAACGGACCTGGACACAAGCCACCCTTCCAGTCCGCCTTGGGGGGCTTGGGCATACGGAGAGCCTCGGATATTGCCTTCCCAGCCTTTATCTCTTCCCTCATCGCGACCAACGACCTTGTAGTGTCCATCCTTTCTTCTCAACCCGGAATGACACTTAATGGGGACGTAGCAGTAGCGATTAACACCTGGAAGGAAAGTACAGGAGCAGAGGAGGAGCCTCAGGGTACCTCCAGGAGCAAGCAGAAAGCGTGGGATACCATCTCGGCGAAGAAAACTCAAGAAAATCTCCTAACCAATGCAGACCAGGTTGCAAAAGCACGCCTCCAGGCAGCCGCCCGTTCGGAGAGTGGCTTGTGGTTACACGCCATCCCCATCCCACCTCTTGGAACTCACTTGGATGCTGAAGCGCTCCGGGTTGCCATCGCGCTCAGAGTGGGTGCGGCAGTTTGTCACCCACACACTTGCAAGTGTGGTGGGGGGATGGATGCTCAAGGTCACCATGCCTTGTCATGTAATTACAACGCAGGCCGCCTGCCAAGACATTCTGCACTAAATGATGTCATAAAACGGGCCCTGCAGAGTGCTAACCGTGCATCAATCCTCGAACCACATGGACTTCACAGAGAAGACGGCAAACGGCCAGATGGGATGACCACTTTCCCTTACAAGAATGGCCGGTGCCTCGTGTGGGATGCCACATGTGTTGACACTTTCTCCACAACCAACATCGCCAGAAACGCCGACGAAGCAGGTGAAGCCGCCCGGATAGCAGAAAATAAAAAGCGAGAAAAATATCAAGCCATCGCCAGAAATCATCAGTTCGAGCCCCTGGCATTCGAAACTTCAGGAGTCTTCGGCCCTACCACCCTTAAGATGGTGAATGAAATAGGCCGTAAAATCAGAGAAGTTTCAGGAGAACCCCGGGAAACCCTCTGATTCAAGCAAAGACTAGGGATGGCTATCCTCCGGGGCAATGCCACCAGCGTCATGAGCTCAGTTCGACTGGACTGCGTCATGCCACTGTGTGAGGCCCGGGCAGGAGTGGTGTATCCGTAGTCTTTCCACAGTAGGGTAAAACAAAACATAAACTTTATTTGTATTTAACATGTGTGATGCACATAAATAAAAGGGGATGTGTCGGATGGTTGAAAGCCACAGTTGCTCGCGCGTTTGGGGCTAGCAACACGTATTATGAAAAACATGTATCCTCCTTCATTCACTGTCCCCCCCTTCACTCACTCAACCCCACAATTTGCCGGAGGATAACAGGTTTTTCACAATACGTAGACGGAGGTCTTTTAAAAAAAAATGCTCTACTATCCTTGAAGAGTTATTCAAAAGAATATACTGGGCAGATGTAGGATAAGTTGAAGCTTTACTTTACTGTCTAAGTCATCGACAGGATGTAAGGGGAAGGACTATAATAGGACTTTAATACAAAGGTTTGAGGGGGATTCTACGTGATCTCTGAGCATGAGATTTCAAAGGAGGAAAAGGTTTTATGGCTCTGTGTTGCCTTCTCTCATGAAGATATTATTTATTACTATAGGAGTTGTGCACTACTAATGTTGATAAAAGACATAGAAGAAGTTTAGTTGTTGCTTCTGGAGTATTTGTTAATTATTATTTCAAAAGTTAGATATGTAGAACATAGGTTTCATATATAATTACTAGCGGGGTGGCAAAAGGTTTTGGTTGACATTCGTAGGGGTCATGGTAGGTGCGCGGAAGTCCTAGCCTCGCACGCGTACCTTTCCTACGTAGTTTTAAATAAGGCGTGTAGCCTTCATAGTAGTCTTCATAGTATCTATCAATGTTAGATTTACTTTAATAGAGTGAACCTGGATAGTTTCTAGCTTAAAATTATATCTCTAACCTATTTATCCTATTTTGTAAGACTCGTATTCTTGGAGACTGACTTGGCAATAGTGCGTGTCCGCTAGGTCACGGTGTCTCGCTTTTGTAGTTAGCGAGTTGTCGATTGATAGACAAGGCTTTCATAGTAATTATTAAAGGTGCGTCATCATCCTTAATCTTGTTAAATTTGGTTAGTATAGGTAGATTGAGGTCCCTCCGATTTAAAACTATCTCAAAAACAGTTTCTTATGGTTACTGATGGTTGTGGCTAGCGACTTGCTACATTGGCAAGTCTGATGGTCAATTTCCTAATTTAAGGTCGAAAGGCAAAGTTCGTTGGTCCCCAAGCCGAGAAGGAAGTGTGTGTTTTGTTTGAAATTAAAATAGAGAGCTGTAGGGTTATAGAAGATATGTACATAGGTGTCTTAATATTTCTCGGAAAGGTAGAAAGCATCCCTGGCAGATGGTTTTGTTAGAATTCTCGTAATGTAACGATATCCTTAATTCATGATTTATTTTATGGTATACTTATCTATTTACTTAATGAATCCGCCTTGCGACATGTTTACCTTAATCTTAATTACACTCTGTACATAATGTTTTTTTAATGTTTATTGATTGACTTAATATTATACATTTTTAGGGTGGTTCATTGTAGCTGTTGTTAAAAAGGTTGGGAGAATAGGATTCTCCTGGTTGGAGCGGCTGATCCCCTCAGGCAAATTTTCTTTACCCGCGTGATAGGGTCATCCTCCACAGCTATTCCCTTTCCCGGCATGATAGGGCAATCTTCCATGGCTGCGAGTCTGCCCTGCCTGGTACTTGTCTTCTCTGCGGTTGGCCTTGACATTCTTGTCTTGGGCGGGGTCGTAGTCCGGATTCCTGTCTTGGGTTTTGTTTCCTTCGCGTCTTCTTGTTTCCTTATTTTCCTTTTTCCTTGTATTTCCTTCGTTATAGGTACGTCCTCGTGCCTCAAGGGTGAAGTGAAGTAAGTTGCCCCGGTGACCAGCAGATGGTAGGGACTGTAAAAATTCCCACCAGTCTAGGGAACGTTGGTCCGGCATCCTGCTGGGGTCAATAGTGACTTGTAGGGACGTATTAGGAGAGTTGACGATAGACGCTGTGATGGCCTCATGGACGTGGCGAATTCGGACGAATTTTCCTTGGTCTGTTGATACTTTTATCCTCTTGATAAAGGGTGAAGAGGACATAACGGTGGCTTGAGTAGGAGGAGATGAACGGAAGGGAGGTGTGGTCGTGGTGGTGGCTGTCAAGCAAGTGATCTGTGTCTTGCTGAGCTGCCGAGGATGATAGCTGGGTGTGGATGTAAAAGTACCAGGGATTAAGGATGTCGTGAATTGGGAAAACATTTCCGGAGAGGAGGAGAATTTTGTGTTTGTTAAGCAAGCTATTGTTAGTGTTTTAGCATTGATGGTGTGTGTAGTGTGAATTGTTTTTACAGAGTTAGGTAGGATATCTTGTGAGACATTTGATGAACCCAAGATAGATGAGAATCTCTCAGGTCTTTTGACTAAATGACCCGATTTAGTGAGAATATTTATTCTTATAGGTGGTTCTGGGCTGGATTCTGATGAAGAGGAAGGTTTGTATTGGGGGGGGGGGTTTAGGGTTGGGGGTATTGGGTGGAGTTGAGGTAGGTTTGGGCTGACTATTTTATTTGGTTGGCGTTAGAGTGTATGACTTAGTTTGTGAATTTGGTGACACAGTAGAGTGGGTGGTGCAAGACGAGTAGGTAAAGGAATATTGGTAAGTTACTGGAAGAGGTAGATGGTTTAGGTTTTGGTGAGTGGGTGGAAGTACTGGAAAAAGTAGGTTTATTAAGAAAAGACTTTCTTGGTGATATTAAACGGGTTGGTGATTTTACTGTGCTAGCGGAAGGCTTTATAGAAAGTTTTGTAGAAGTAGGTTGAATCATGACAACTGGACTGGAAGAGGTGGGTGATGAGGAACTGGGGTTGGAAGTATTGGAACTATAATTGGATTTAGGTGGAGAGGTGGATAAGGATGTATACGGCCGGTGTCTTTTTGGTGGAGGTGAATTTGTTGGCGAGGAATTTGAGGAGGTGGAGAAACGTCTGCGTTGAGGTTGCTTGGGGGTATAGGGAAGGGGAGAAGTGGTGGAAAGCTTAGTCTGTTTTGACAATGGATTGTTGATATGAGTCGTATGGCATTTCGTGGGTACCGAAAGTTTATGCTGAATTCGTGGATGTAAAACATAGCGGGTGGGTGCTGGTGAAACAGGTTTATTTGTGGAAGTGTCAGAATTGATAAGGGGGGGAATTTGTGGAGGTGTGACACCTGACGAGGGTAATAATGGATGTGGTGTTCTTGGGATGTGTTGCAGATATGATTTTTGTTGCGGGTGGACTGTTTTGGGAGCAAGTAATGGAGGTTTAATTAAAGTGGGGCCTGAAACAGTTGGAGTTGGTACTTGATTTGGTTGGGCATCAGAGGACTTGGGAGATATTGAGTTAGGAATTTGATAGCCGTCGTCAGTGTCGATCGGTTTAGGTTCACTGGCATTGTTGAGGGGTTTGTAAATTCTAACAAATCGATTCCTGTATGTTCTGGTTTCTCCATGGTAGTTGACGGATGTTTGGTAGGGATTTGGGATGTGCGAGACGGTATAAGGACCCACACATCAAGATCCTAACTTGTTGATCACAGGAAGTTTGGCTACCATAACCGTGTCGCCGATGGCGAAGGGATTTGTTTTATCAGTTGCATCGTGTTTAGTGTCTTGGCATACTTGAGCGTAATGGAGGTTATTTTTTAGCTGTTGTGGTGGATCAATTGTGAATTGAGAGGTGGATGGTTGAGCTAGGTGATGAAAAGGCAATAAAATAGGAGCTACACCGTAAACTCGTGCATGTGGGGAAATTCCATCTTCTTTTAGGCAAGTGTTCATTCCCCATTGTATTGTCTTCACTTGAGACGGCCAATCAGAGGTGTTTAACGCAATCATTCTGGTGCGTAGTTGGTTATTAATTGTGTGGTGACTCAGCTCGCAGACTGTGTTGCCTTGGGGACAGTATGGGGAAGAATGTTTAATCTTAATGCCACATTGTTTTGTGAAAAACTCCCAAACTTGTCCTCAAAATTCTGGGGCGTTGTCCGATAACAAAGATACCGGTAATCCGAGAACAGGAAATATTTCCATAGCTAGTAAATGAGCAACGGTGGAAGCACTGTGGTCTTTGGTGGGGCAAGCTACTAGAAATTTTTAGTAAATATCAACAAACGTGATGATATAACATTTGCCGTTGCTGACCGGAAATGGACCCATTACATCAAGGGAAAGTATTTGGAAAGGTTTCTGGGCCGAAATAGTTCCGGCTGGACCTGCTGTGCGACATCGGGCTTTACCTAGGGTACAGGGTTTACAAGCCTCAGTTACTTTTTTTGCAATTCCGGATGGGTTGATGGTCCAATACTGATCTTGGAATACCTTGAGCATTTTCCTTTGTCCTAAATGAATTTCATTACCTTCATGAATGGAAATCATGTATTCCTGAGCGACGGTAGGTTCTACGACGATATGTCCTGATTCAGTGGGTAATTGATCACCCCAGCGAGTAAGATGTGAAAATATATATTTGGGGATCCATTTCGGCTTGGTCTTTTTCTCCCAAGATTGGATTAATGTCGGTTCTGTAGAGGCTGGAGTCTTGATGATGGAGGTGTTGATTAGATCGGTTTGTAAGGCAGCCAGATTTGTGGGGATGTGATCCGGTACGGGAAGCCGAGTGAGAGCTTCAGCGTTGGTATGTCATTTTCCGGGACGATAATGAATTACAAAGTCGTATTCTTCTAAAGTTTCTCTCCAACGGACTAGTAAAGCGGAATTGGTCTCGCATCGTCTCAGCCATTGAAGGGATTGGTGATCTGTGATGATGTCCAATTTCGCTCCCAACACAAAAGAACAGAAGTGGTTCAATGTCCAGATAATACCTAGACATTCACGTTTAGTGGCTGCATAATTCTGTTGTGCTGTGTTCAAAGTTGAGCTGGCATAAGCAATGACGTGTTCCTTTCCATCCTGTACTTGAGCTAATACAGCACCAATTGCATATAATGAGATGTCGGTATACAGACGGAAAGGCTGCTTGTAGTCAGGAAAAGATACTGTAGGGGCCTGTACTAACTTTTCTTTTAACCCTTTAGCGGGCAGGTACCCCACGCGGGGTCCTTAAACGCGTGTTTTTGGCGGGCTATATTTCGCGCCATTGATGATGTAGATGGCTTGGATTTGCTTCAACCAATAGAGGAACCTTTCGTCATTATCTCCAGCAAATCACATCCCTCTACCCCATCCCTGCGCGGCGGTGCAGGGCGAGAAGCGAGTCATACTCTGCAAAGCAGCCGTAGTGGTCATATGTGCGTCAAGTTTGCTCCCTTCCCATGCCCCTCACACCTAACACAATGGAGGTAAGGTTCTAAAAAGTTGATAGGACATAGATAAATAGTTGTACTTTATGAATGAAATTAGTGTGGTTTCAAAGGAAATACGAAAATTTGGGTGGTGAACATAGTGTATATCCTGCGCGGGATGTACGCCGGACTTACGGGGAAACGTATGCCGCCACCTTCCACCCTGCCGGGATCTTTGGCCCGCATCACGAATAACCGCGCTTATCCCTGCGGGGATCTTTGGCCCGCAACACGAATAACCGTATGGCCTGATAGCGATGATGGTGATTGTGCATATATGATGATGATTAATGATTGTGATTATATTATTGATGATTATACTGCTATACAATAAGTTGCCTACAAAATAACCTTGAAACAGAGCAATACCTGACTAATAGGTAATGTTAGAAATGACACAATAATGGTGAATCTATGATGATTTTTTCTTAAACATGCTATAGTGGTAGGCCAGTACCTATTCATTGGTATGGGCTACACATATTGTTAGTTATAATATATTTTGGCTAAATATAGCCATTGTTATGTCAATTTTCATATTATTCACCATAAATATAGCGAATAAAGTGATAGTGACATTATATATATATTTTTTTTTTTCAGAGACCAGTGGGTTCCTTCTACAAGCAAACCAGAAGCAGGACGCAGTGGGTGGCACCACAGACCAGCGCCGACAGTGACATCGAATTCGACCTTGAAGATGATGATGACACCATCGACCCTGACTTCCTGGCCCACATCGGGGACGATGAAGTACTATCCAGTAGTCCCAGTACATCTAAGAGGCAAGGTTGTATCAAAGTGAATGCATTTTATACCAATAAACTATGGGGAAACCCACAAGTGTGGAGTCGGAGGGTGAGTGTGGCTCAGTGCTGTCACAGAGTTTCCCCCCAATGACTGATTGATTGACTGACTGGTCATTATAGTGAATATTGTTGTGTATTTCCCTATTGTGTTGGTCATTTAAACAGTTTAAAGGACTTATAGTTATATTGTTGGGTATATATTTTTTTAAAGAACTTACAGTAAATAATGTTGTGTAGTTCATTATTGTGTTGGTCATTTAAACAGTTTAAAGAACTTATAGTAAATATTGTTGGGCATTTAAAGATTGTGTTGGACATTTAAACAATTTAAAGGACTTATAGTAAATAATGTTGAGCATTTAAATATTGTGTTGGGCATTTAAACAATTTAAAAGACTTATAGTAAATATTGTTGGGCATTTAACAAATTTAAAGAACTTTTAGTAAACAGTGTTGTGCATTTCATTCATGTGTTTGGCATTTATTTTTTTAAAGAAATTATAGTAAACAAATTACAATACTTACCTTACCATTACTTACCTTACCTTTACTTACCTTTACTAATAACTTGTATTATTTCACAGGTACGCTTGTGGTGGAGCCCCGGGATGTGTCCGACGACGACGACGACGACGACGACGAGGATGAAGAAGTGGATGATGCCATTCCATGAGCCCGCAAGTGGATACGGACTACCACTGCTCCAAGGACATGGAAGAAGGAGGATATCGACATCCCACCACTCCCGGATTTCGTTAACCTGGCTCCAACTCACATCCTCTCACCTTTCGAATATTTTGAACGGCTCTTCTCCTTGGAACTGGTGGGCCACATAGTCTACCAAACTAACCTCTATGCTCGGCAGAAGGATGTCAACACAACATTCAGCACAGACAAACACGAGTTTATCGTGTTCGTCGGGATCCTGATCTACATGGGAATAAGTAGCCTGCCGAGCATAGAGGATTACTGGGCCATGGAGACCAGGGTGCCTCAAATAGCTGAAGTCATGTCTTCCAAACGCTTCAGGCTACTGATATCCCTCCTACACTTCAATGACAACGAGTATGCCAGGACGTCCATAGACAGGTTTTACAAGATTAGGCCAGTCATCGCATCCATCACAAAGCGGTTCCTCCAGGTCAACGCTACTCCAGTCCAGTCCATTGATGAGGTGATGGTAGCCTATAAGGGGAAGAGAGCTGGTAACCTGAGGCAATACATCAAGACCTAACCAGACAAGTGGGGCTTCAAGCTTATCTGCAGAGGTAGTATCAATGGGTTTGTACATGACATTCTTATGTACCAGGGCGAGCCCACCTTCCCAGCTCATCATACCATCCTTGCTGAAGATGAGCAGCAGATGTTGGTCAGCAGCAAGACCGTGGTAGTCCTTGTCAAGACCCTAAAGGAACCCAATAAGAGTGCTGTGTATTCTGACAACTTCTTCACATGCTTTGCGTTAGTGTAATACTTGCGGGAAAAGTATGGCTGCAGGTATGTTGGCACAGCAAGAGTCAATCGCATTGAAAAGCCCACTCTAATGGCTGTACAAAGGAGTACAAAGGAGTACAAAGAAAATCAAGCAACAACAGATCTAGTGACCCTTCTAGGTTGCTTGTCCTCCAAAACACTGAGGATCAAGTGTCCAAACAGTGGTTTAGAGTGGGTAAGGGAACATTGGAAAGGGAATTACTGCCCTGGAACTAATGTCCGTGGCAGGATTAGGAAGTTAGTAGGGGACAGATGGGTTAGTAACTGAGGGGGGGATAAAATAAAGTTATTCATTTACAAACGCAGTCAGTCGCGGGTTTGATGCGAGATATTTGTCTAGGCGGAGTTTAAATGAATCAACGGTGATGCAGTCTATAACGTTTCGGGGAAGCCCATTCCACAAGTTGACAACTCGATTGAAGAAGAAATTCTTAGATTCGTGCGAGTTAAAAGATTTACCAATAATTTTGCAACCGTTTCCCCGCGTGTAATTAGATTGGTCGATAGTGAAGTACTTGCTACAGTTCATATTGTCGATGCCTTTGATGATTTTGAACACTTGAATTAAGTCGCCTCTTAATCTGCGCTGGGTTAAAGGAAATATTTAATTCTCTAAGACGCTCTTCGTATGGTTTGTTCTTTAGGCTAGGTATCATTTTGGTAACTCTACGTTGAACTCGTTCTAGCTTGTTTATATCTTTTTGGTAATAAGGGCACCAGGATTGAACGCAGTATTCCAGAAGAGGGCGGACTAAGGAATTGTAAAGGGTTAGGATAACTTCTTTGGATTTATGCTCAAATGACCTGCCTATAAAGCCAATTATTTTGTTTGCCTTCTTAACAACTTCTGAACATTGTTGACTCGGTTTTAGGTTACTCGATATTGTTACTCCCAGATCGGTTTCTCTGTTTACATTCTTAAGCTGAGTGCCATTCATCGAATAGTTTGCTTTCTCATTTAGGTATCCGATATGTAGTACTTTACATTTATCCGCATTGAAACTCATTTGCCAAATTTGGGCCCAACATGACAATTTATCTAGATTGTGTTGCATATCGTCAACTTGTTCTTTTGAGAGTACGCTATTTGCAATTTTTGTATCGTCAGCAAATTTTGAGATTGTACAGGTGAGACCCTCATCTATGTCGTTGATGTAAATTAGAAAGAGAATTGGTCCTAGTACCGATCCCTGGGGTACCCCGCTACTTACATTGGTCCATTTTGATGCCTTACCGTTTATGACTACTCTTTGCTTTCTGTCGCTGAGCCAATTTTCTATCCATTTCAACACACCGTCTTGTATTCCATGCGCTTTTAGTTTTAGCAGTAAACGTTTGTGGGGAACTTTGTCAAAGGCCTTTTGAAAATCAAGGTATATAATATCTACAGCTTTACTCTCATCGTAGAGGTTGAGGATATCGTGGAAGAAGTCTAAGAGGTTTGTTAAACAGGAACGTTTTTTACGAAAGCCGTGTTGAGTATCTTTAAGTATGTTATTTTCCTCTAAGTGATGTACGAGTCTGTCTCGTATGACCGTTTCTAGCATTTTACATACAACTGAGGTTAAGCTAATTGGACGATAGTTACTGGGTAGGGATTTGCTGCCTTTTTTTAATATCGGTGTTACGTTGGCTAGCTTCCACTGATCGGGCATAGTTCCAGACTGCAAGGATTTATTGAATAGTAATGTCAGTGGTTTAGAGAGCTCATCCTTAGCTTCCTTTAGAACTCTAGGCGAGATTGTATCAGGTCCAGGCGTTTTATTTACCTTGAGTTTATCTAAACAATTCAATACTTCTCTCTCTGTAACGGTGATATTGCTTAAAAACATCTGAATTATCAATCTGAATCGGCGATGGTGTAGGGATATCACTGAGGTCTTCTGTTGTAAAAACTGATGCAAAGAAGGTATTGAGGGCATTACTCATTTGTTCTTCGTCTTTGGTGTATTCTCCATTTTCATCGACTAACGGTCCAACAGTTGAAGTAACTACTTTTTTCTTTCTGATATAACTATAGAATTCTTTCGGGTTTGTTTTACTTTGATTCGCAATATGTATCTCTAAGGTCTTTTTACTTTGCTTAATTAACTTTTTGGCTTTGCGTCGTAGCTCTACAAATTTCAGCCGTTCTTCGTCATTTTGTGAGGATTTTAATCTATCATTAGCAAATTTTTTAGCAAGCAGGCAGTTTGAAATATCTTTATTCCACCATTTGGGCTTATTATTATGGCCTGGACGCCGAGTTTTCGATGGTATGCAGTCTTGCACTGCTTTTAGGTAAGTGGCTTCGAATAACTTCCAAGATGTATTTATGTCGTTATTGTGAATTAAAAAGCTCCAGTCAGTTTCTTTAAACATAGCTCTAAGTTTATGGAAGTTTGCTTTCTTGAAATTAGGGACTTTTTCGATGCTACTATTTGGTTCGTTACTAGTAAACTTTAAAGTGAAAGTTATCGTATGATGGTCGCTGTTACTGAATTCATCACCAACATTCAAATTCTCTATTAATTCTTCTTTTGTTGCAAGTACAATGTCAAGAACGTTATTACCACGGGTCGGCGTTCCAACAAATTGATAAAGCGAACTCTCTTGCAAGTTCGTATACAAGTCATGTCCGGAGTGTGAAGTAAGAGTATCGCCCAACTTGGTCACAGGTAAATTAAAGTCACCAAAAATTACGGTATCTTGTGAGTTACTTACATCTGCAATTTGTTCGTAAATTTCTCGGTCAGTTTGCACTGATTGAGCTGGAGGTCTGTATATTAATGCAAGTATTATTTTGGTACCTTTATTATTCTTTATTAGCACAAAAGATGCGTCGACGTTCACAATTTGAGGTTTTGACAAGAGGGTAGGGTTAAGACTTTCTTTGATATAAAGTAAAACGCCACCTCCATTTCGATTTATTCGGCTTTTCTCAAACATTACATAACCGGGAAGTGAATACTCTGCTAAAAAGTCTCTATCTTCTGTATTGAGCCAAGATTCTGTTATGCCAATCACATCATAATTTTCTGTAAACACTAGCTCCTCTAAATCTGAAAATTTATTGCGTATGCTACGAGCGTTTGCATAGAAAACCTTTAAATTTGTTATTTTAGAACTCACGGAACGCGCTTTAATAATATTTTTGGTTCTTGTCGGATCTACATTTATGTTCATGGCTGTCCTCGGTCCTCGCTGTCTCCGGCTGTCAAGGATATGGACAAGAAGTCGGTGCCCCGTGGAACTCTGGACTATTGTTCTTCCAATGGTATACTTGCTGCACGGTGGAAAGACAACAAGGTGGTCACTGTCCTGTCCTCTGATGCTGGCATTGAACCCATGTCCACAGTCTCCAGGTATGACAAGCAAGCCAAGGAGAAGAAGGAAGAGAAATGCCCCGACGTTATCAAAAAGTACAATGGAAGGATGGGGGGGATTGATAAAAGCGACATGCTCACCCACCTGTACAGCACACCCATGAGAGCGAGAAGGTGGTATATAAAGCTCTTTGGATATAGTGTGGACATTTGTATATGTAATGCCTGGCTGCTCTACAAAAGGGACTGTGTCACTTTGGGGGAAAAACCAATGCCCCTGAAGCACTTTCGCTTGGACATCTCCAGGTTTATGAGATGCACCAAAGTAATGGCAGTGCGGGCCACGAGGAACTCCATTGACTCTCCAACGTCACCAATACCACTACCGAGGAGAGGCCAGAGGAGTTCAATCCCAAGTCCTGTTGAGCGACAGAGTACCACCACCCATCACATGTCCCGTTTTGTGACCATGCGGCAGACGTGCAAGCATTGCAGCAAGAAGGGGGCCATTCACCGGTCACGGTGGATGTGCGACACTTGTAAGGTCGCCCTGTGCCTGTCTGACACCCAAAATTGCTTCGCTCCATTCCACAACGAATTATAAATATATAAATATGTATGTAAATAGTGTCAACAAACTAATATGTAAGTTATTTATTCAATTAAAGTGTATTTTTATATAAATCAAGGCAGTATTTCATTACACATTTATTCTAGTATGTAAGTAAAAGTTCACATTATTACTAATTATACTTATTTATGTTGCTGACAATTATTTACAATCATATTAAGTTGAAATAAGACAGATATATTTAGTGAAAAACATTACACCAAAACGGGCCAAACATCCCTGGCAGGATGTTCATGGTTACCCGTAAGTCGGGCGAGTAGCTCGTACGGGTTATTTGTTTGACGCAACATTGCAACATTTAAGTGCACCAAACTGAATATTTCCCAACAGTAAAAATGTCTTAGAAACACCTCAATTTTCATGTCCTAAGAGGGTTTTTTGATATCTCAACGATTTCACCAAGTGCCCTCTAAAGGGTTAATGTTTCAAAAGCTAGATTTTGTTTGTGTATCCACACGAATTGATGAGTTGATGAAGTGGTCTGGCTATTTCTGCAAAATGAGGAACAAAACGTCGGAAATAGGTGGCTAATCCTAAAAATGAGCGTACTCCTTTTACTGTAGTGGGTGGTTGTTGATTTTGAATGGCAGATAATTTCTTGGGATCTGGGGATATGCCTTGGTCAGAAATTACATGGCCTAAAAATCCTACTGAATTCCTGGCGAACTCACATTTGGAAGGCTTAAGTTTTAATCCGGCGTCCCTGATACGTTGTAACACTTGATGGAGTAGGCAAATATGCTCGTGCCATGTTCCTGAGTAAACAATTACATCGTCTAAATAAGCGAAGCATGTTTCCCAAGTTAAACCCTCCATAAGGCGGGAAAACGTAGCGGGACCATTACACAATCCAAATTGAAATTGAAAATTGAAAATGGTTTATTTAGCCAACCATAATTTTTTTTTTTTTTTTTTTTTTTTTCTATGTGATTGAGGGAGGCAAAAGGCAGAATTGCCTATAGCGAGTGCCTCCCCCATAGTTGAAAGAGTGACAGGGCCAAAATCAAGGGACGGTCGAGCCAAAATGCCTGGACACACAGAGTTTGAAGCAATTTAAGTCATAGGAAGAGGGAAAGACTGATTCTGGGAGAGAGTTCCAGAGCTCAGCTGTTTGAGAGTAACGTTTCACTCTTGGGATAGAGAGTTGCACAGAGTAGGGGTGGGATTGAGTTGCAAGATGGGTACCACGTGCCCTACGCAAAGGAGGTGGTATGCACAAAAATACAATAATATTCTGGCTGAGCCTTTAGAGAGTGAACTCTCATATAAAGGCACAAATGGTAGTACGTTAAACTCATAGAGGTCTCCTCCACTGGTCGAAAAAGCTGTTTTTTGTTGATGTTCTGCTTTAATTGGCACCTGCCAGTATCCGGCTTGTAGATCTAAAGTGGTGAAATATTTGGATCCATGAAGAGAATCTAATGAGTCGTCTATTCTGGGTAAAGGTGTGGCGTCTTTAATCGTGGCGTCATTTAGACATCGGTAATCCATGCAAAATCTTGTCGAGCCGTCTTTCTTCTTAACTAATACGACGGGTGACGACCATGGGCTAACAGAGGGCGTGGCAATTCCGGCATCTAACATTTCCTGCACTTGCCGTTCTTCTTCTTGCCGTTGCAGAGGATTTTTCCGTCGTAAAGGTTGACGAATAGGAGGTCCTGTGGTATGTATTGAATGTTCCTCTAACGTAGTCTGACCGATTTCTGTGGGTGTCTGGGCAAATACATTGCTAAACTAATGCAATAATTGTTGCATCTGATGTTTTTGTACACTTGATAAGGTGTCAGGAATGTTTGGTAATACAAGGGGGAAGCTAGATTTGACATGAGTAGGGCCAATTTCATCGAAAGTTTCTAAATCGCCAATAATAAAACCTTTTGGTAGGGTTAAAACTTCATCTGAAATGTTAGCTATCAAGATTGAATTTTGACGAAATGATATGATAGGTGGTTGAATCATGCACCTATCCTGACCTGTCGTGGCGTTAGTGGGGGTCAGAATCATGGTATCTTGTGGCATTTGTCGCAGTGATACCCATTTCTGGTGTTGAGGCGAAATGGTACTTCGAGTTTTGATTATAGCAGGGCTTATAATAGTGGGAGGAGACAATTTTTTGTATTAATTGGACAGATTCAGTGAAAATATAGGGAGTAGAGTGCTGCAAATTATTTTCATGTGGAGAATTGACATGTCTATTTTCTACTAGAGTGGGGTGATCATTGTTGGTAGAAGGCAAAGTTTCAGGCAGTTGGACATTTTCAGGGGAAGAAGTGTTAACACAGATGTCCTTTTCATTAGCTTGATTCTCTTGGCGATGTTTGTTTTTAATTAGCTTTGGACATGAACTCGTCGCATTGCACGACGCCGTTACTTTGAGGGGGTTGGTGGGGTGCGTTTTTGTTTTTTACTTTAACTTTCTGCTTCCCTGATAGAGAAGAAACAGGGGTAACAGGTTCTTGTTGATCAATTCTGGGGTTTGAGGACTTGATTGCTTGTGTCTTACGGGATTTTTTTTTTTTTTTTTTTTTAAGTGATCAGTCTTTGGCCACAGTCTACTTGGGCTTGAAGTTTGTGGAGGAGATCTAACCCTAAGTAACCGTCATAATGTTGACAGTCTGAGTGAAACACTACGAAAGGATGGTAACAGTTGGCATGGGGTAAGGGTGTGGTTACATGTAGTGGTTTAGTTTCCCCTCGAATTTGAAGAGGCGTGTCTCTGGCACTGATTAAATTGCTTTTGGTGGCTTGCAATTCACCGAGTTTTCTACGGTGTTTATCATAAAAAGAATTGAAAATACAAGAGCGAGAGGCGCCTGTATCTATTAATAACCTGACAGAGATATCCTAATTTTTGCAAGATAATATATTGGGGTTGGTCTATCACTGGTAGAATCCCCCGCCAAAGCCATCGTAGGCGGGGGAGGTTCTATAAATCCTGGGCGTCTACTTCTTCTTCTTGCAGGATTTCCTCTTGTTCCTCGCTAACTAGGATATGAGCTATCTCTTCCTGTTCTTGAGTCCCGTCAGTTTCCTCTTCAATAAACTCTTCCTCATTTGCTGAGATACGAGGTTGACTTGATCTAAATTTTGCAGACTACCGAATATCATGAAGGGAACATTTATGATTACAAGCAGGGAAATCGTATGGGTTGATAATGACGAGTGTCTGATGCTTACCTTTGTAATTGTTGTTGTAGGCCTGATACCTGTTGTATACCCTCCTTGGTTGGTTAGGGGTAAAGTTGGACCTGCTGGGTTGGTATTGCCCTGAGTGTTAGGCTGGTTTAGGTGTGGTACCCCATTAGGTGTGGTACCCATTGAGGGTTATGGCAGGACACAAGTCTGTCAGCTACTCTTAGACCAGGGCTCTCAACGATTCTTCATAAAGAGATCGGTGGTGGACAGTTTAAAACACTGTGTAATAGGTAGTGAGACCCTTAGGTTGCAAGGTTTCACAGGAGTGACCGACAGTAAAGACTATGAAGTTGTTGAAGTTACTTACATCTACCATAAAAAGAAACACTTCTTACAGTGTGTGGTGGTAGATGAACTCCAAGACTATCAATCTGTAGGAATTCACAAGGTAGAGCATGCACTTCATAGGAAAGGTATTTACCTGTCTGATCCCGTAGGTGACTTGAAGGAGGTGCACATACTGTTAGGAGCAGATTATTATTATGATGTAGTACACCCTGGATTTAAAAGAGAGAGTGGAGTGATCTTGATCAACACTAAGTATGGCTACTGCATGAGCGGTACAGTCCAAACTACCCAGTCAAATTTTCAAAAGATTGTGGAAACTTGACCACATAGGGATTAAACCTGTGGAGAATGACTAAGAATCGAAAATTGCGATCGAGAAGTTCTCGGAATCTGTGCGTTACTTGGCCGCAGAAAAACAATAAGAGGTTAGTCTACCCTGGAAACATGAGAATATCAGTTTGCCCACAAATCATGGTTTAGCGTTGGGTAGGTTGCGCGCCTTGCAGCGGAAACTAGCCCACGAACCAAGCACCTACAAGGCTTATGACGAGGTTTTTAAAATTGATCTCAACCGAAGGTTTATTGAGGTCGTCGATGTCAATGAACCAGGGAATACCGGGAAAATCCATTACCTCGCACATCATGGGGTAAAAAAGGACAGTGTTACCACTCCCATCCGAGTGGTGTATGACTGCTCAGCCCACCTAGGCCACAGTCCCAGTCTAAATGATTGTTTACTAACCGGCCCTTCAATGGTGTCGAACCTATCGCAGCAATTACTGCGCTTTAGGCTGGGATGCTACGCATTCACCAGCGACATAGAAAAGGCCTTCTTGATGGTGAAATTGCAGAAGGGGGATAGAGACGTCACCCGGTTCCTATGGTTCAAGGACATCGACGACCCAGAGGGTCCTGTAGTAACTTATCGGTTCAAGGTAGTCTTGTTTGGTGCTACGTGTTCACAATTTTTTTTTGAACGCGACCATTAAAAAACATCTAGAGGATTCCGAAGAGGACACGAGCGAACTCACTCGCGGTTTATATATAGACAATTTGCAGGGGTCTAGTGATAGTGAAAAGGAACTAGTCGCAAACTATAGGCAGGCTAGTAGGTTATTCGCTCAGGCCCATCTGTTTCTCCGCGACTGGGGTTCAAATTCTGTGTTGCTTCGGGATGGTCTAATTATTGATGGGGTAGCTTCTGATAACCAAGAATATGCCAGAATCTTGGGGATGATATGGCAACCAGGGAAGGACACACTTATGTACCGGAACAAAGATTATACTAAACAGACAGGGACGCACACAAAGCGTAGTCTGTTGAGTAAGGTCGCGCAATTCTTTGATCCTTTGGGTTTAGCATTACCTGTCACCATCAGAGCTAGGATTCTAATACTTGAAATATGGAGACGCAACGTGGGGTGGGACGAAAATTTACCCGATGATCGATCTTGTCGAACAGGGTAGGTCCTTACTAGAAGATTATAACACCCTATGTACAATAGAGTTACCGCGCCAAGTGTTACATGCATTCCATTATGCGAGTGCCACAGCATAATGGAGTAGCTATATATTGTGTTACCTCGTTTGGGATTCATTTACTCACCGCCTGGGCTAAGGTTTCACCGGTAAAGGGGGTCACAATTTCTAAATTGGAACTTACTGCCATGCTGCTATTGGGGCATTTGGTTAACCATGTACGCACTTCATACAATAAGGAACTGCAACTAAGGGTGGTGCACGTATGGTGTGATAGCCAAATTGCACTTAGCTGGGTGCATAGTCAAAGGACATTGCCCGAATATGTACGCAATAAGGTGGATGAAATATGATCCCTACTATCAAACGCCATCTATCATTATGTACCAACCAAGGAAAACCCCAGTGACTTGATAAGTAGGGGAGTAACAGCGTCCAAATTAATTAAGTCCGACCTGTGGTGGCACGGCCCAAAATGGCTGCTCCATGAAGGGGATTGGGCTGTCTGGAATGCCGAGGTTGAGTTAGCTTTGCCTTTAGAAACGGTGACAGCCGTCATTCAACCGACATCAACACCGAGTCCTATGTTAGAGTGGGTAAGGATCGGTGGGTACAATAAGTTAGTCAGGGTCGTAGCTTGGGTGTTGCGTTACATCACCAACATAAAGGCCAAGCTACAAGGACGACTCTGCAATCTGGGTCAAAGATTAAATGCAGAAGAAATAAAAGCAGCTGAGATAACACTAATTAGATGGGTTCGAAGGGAATCTTTCAGTCAGGAATTAAAGTCCATAAGAAGTTCTGGTAAGAATAAAATGCCTAACCTTGTGCGTCAATTAAGGCTACACCTGAAGAATGACATAATTAGATGTGAGGGACGTCTAAAGTGGTCAGGTGTAGACGACTGTGCTAACAATTCTGATGCCAGCAACCCACCATGTCACCGATCTACTGGTACAACGCACACACGAGGAAGTAATGCACTACGGGGTCCACCACGTTATTTCTAAATTGCGTCTCAACTGGTGGATACCCAGAGTTCGACAGGTAGTTCGACGAGTAGTCAAAAGGTGTGTGGTGTGCTGCAGACTAAAAGGAAGACCATTTCGACTGGACCTGCTCCACCCTTGCCAGAGTACCGCGTTAATCATCTAGAACCCTTTAGAGTTACAGGACTAGATTATACCGGCGCACTGAGAAATAGGGAACTGGACAAGGTTTATGTTTTGCTATTTACTTGTGCCACTTCACGTGCGATACATTTAGAACTCTGTGACAATATGTCTTGTGAAGAGTTTATGCTGGCATTCAGATTTTGTGCACGTCGTTCCTTCCCTCATTTGATTCTTAGCGACAATGCTCCCACTTTTCTTCAAGCTTCCAGGTACTTGAAAGATATTAGTGACGATCCAACAGTTGTTGCTTACTTGGGAGAGCGGAAGTGCAAGTGGAACTTTATACCAGTCAAAGTTCCGTGGTTTGGTGGAATGTGGGAACGGTGTGTAGGCATCGTGAAGTCAGGCCTGCAGGCAGTTGCTGGACGTGCCTTGTTAAAGAGGAGCGAACTAGTAACTGTGCTCACTGATGTCAAGACGGTTGTTAATGATCGTCCTCTCACCTATGTATATACCGACCTGCAAGAACCACTGCCACTAACACCAGTGCATTTGCTCTACGGCAAGCCGTTGACAGCATTTCCTACTGATTTGCAGTCTCAGGCAGAATTAGAAGACCCTTCGATGTTCACCGAAGCTGCGGTGTCACGTTGGTACTAGTACATTTCCAAGGTTATCGGCAGTGGCGGCTCGTCCATGAGAGCTGTTGAGCTGCAGTCCTCCCTGGCTCACAGCACTGTCATGCAGATGATTATGATAGACACAGGAGGTTAATATTTGACAACATACATCTGAAAATACTAAGCATCTGTTTACTATTCAGCAGCTTTCTATGATATTTTTTATAAATTTCTAACCTCAATTAAGCAGATTTCATAAATATAACATCTATTACCGTACAAGAGTTTTCCCAGCGGCAGTGGTGGCACCAAAAGACTATGAGCTGCACAAGAGTCAGCCCTCAGTCTTGTGTTGACATACGAAGTGTTTATGCGTGTGCATGAATAGCATGCTGTTAGCTACGATCGTAGCTTTGTTTCAGTGTTCTTAGTACTGTATGTATATGTATTGCACTATTATACATTTTGGTTAGTATACATGAGTATGAAGGACGCTTATGATTTATATAGACTAGGCCTACCATAAGTCTAGGGACGCGATTTTATTCAGTTTATTAAACACCTTGCAGGCATTCCATTGGCCTATTTAAGACTTCACAATTTTCCTTTTTTTCATAATCAGTGATGATTGTCTATGTTTCTAGCTCGGCCTACCTGGCTTTAGGCGATTTTCTTAGCTTATAAAGGAACTTCTGAAGTTTATGAGTAAATAATTTAGCAACAATACTGAAAATGTCAGAATTATGTGGTGGTTTTGTGTTCTTCTATTTCATAAATGTATTTTACTAAAGCGTTATTTCCACAACAATTTTTATAAATTATTTTGTATTTATATTATGTCGTCCCTGTTTTGGTTTGTTTGTTTTGCAAGTTTTACGTTACAGTATTATTACAAAGGTTCGATCGTGGTTTTTGGGTATTTCTAACTAGGCTATGCTGTATTATTATTATAATCATAGGTTGATTGAGCATAATGGCAAATAGTTGGATCCTTGTAAAAAAAAAAAATTCTGATTTGACACTTAGCAAAAATATTGATAGGAGATTAAAACAAAAGAAAGACCTGCACCATTGTTATCTTTTGAACAGTATGCAAAGAGAATAAAATAAGTACAGTACAGTTGTAATGTTTTAAGTATATAACATAATTGTACTGATATAGGAAATATGCAGTCCCTCCATATTATTTTATCACGAGCCGCCACTGGTTATCAGTGACTTCAAAAAGAGGTGGATTAATGACTACTTATTAGCTCTGTGTGAGAGGACATCTAAGATGGCTGGTCAACCATCAGCACCCTCTGTAGGCGATGTACTATTCATCCATGATGAAAATCCTCGATTGTACTGGAAATTGGGCCGCATACTGTACGAAGGCGAAGGCTCAGTAGGGCGAGTGGCGCTGCTCAAGACAGCTATTGGGACAACAGTTCGTCCGTTCGCACGACTGTACGCTATGGAGCTTGACTCTTGTACACATGAAGAAGCTCCACCTGATGATGTTAGATCCGAGGAGGCTAACTTAGTCAATCCACCACAACCCGTTGGGGATACGCCTCGGATCAGGACTAGACCCAGACGCTCAGCCCGTGGCGCCGTTGATATGTGGCGACACAAGATTGCTTCTGGGCAACTCTAGATATAAGGTGGGGTTCAGATATTCTGTTTGGGGGGGGGGAGTGTATCGTGGATTCACGATAGTTAGTGGTATAACATACGTTTTCTATGTATCATACCCTATAATTATACAGTATGTAACAGTACAGTATGTACAGTATGTAAGTATGTAAGCTTGACAGTAAGTATGTAAGCATAATAAGTTAACCCCTTATTGATGGGGCCCGACTTAAGGCGGTCTAGAGAATAATGGACAATGTGGCGGGGACCGCCTTAAGTCGGTAGCAATTTTGAGCACATAATTGGCTCTGAGAGAGAGTCCGAGTGGTGGGAGGAGCGTAGGTTGACTCTGACCATTCACCACGGCTCCCGCGCCAGCACTGGGCCCACCTCCACACACATCCACACTCACTGCCTCCCTAGACAGGGAAATATGTCTGGAAATTACCGTATTTTAGGGATTTTACCTTCGTGTTGCACGATCGTTGCAAGACAACCCGTGATCGTAGAAGGATGGTTCTGGTGTCATTGGAAAGCTCAATTATCGCCCTTTCACGGATACATACTTGTATTACGCTCTGGCTCTTGTTTATGCATGAAATAGAGCACGGAAATAAGCTCATTTAGGGTAAAACCACCCGCTTGGCAGGTAGAAGTTACCGACCTAGCCGCTCGTGGAGTGTTAAATAAGGCCTATTATACTAATGTATAGTATTTACGAATCTTTAGGAATGCATATATGACGATTTTCATATAACCATGTCGTAATATTAAAAATGTGGTACGATATTTACCGCTAGACATTCGCTACAGACTTAGCAGTATCCGCTAGATTAGTAGCACAGGCGATGATGTGTCTAGCAAGACGCCGCGCCGCCGCGTCAGAGCACATTTAGACATCGGCCTAGAAACACCTCCCCAGTTCGCCGCGATCCTGGTTCCGGCTTCATTCAGCTCTCATCATTACTTCATCCGACTGACTAACAGACAGCTAAGCTTAATATCATGATTTAGACTTCTTCAATATTATTTATTCCTTTTATAATTAAGTGCGCCCCACGTGGCCGCTTTGGTATAAACAACCTCCTAATAGTGTTCGAGAAGTAGCCATTTGTCTATCATCCACCATCAAACATCGATTTCTACATTATCTAACTACAACTTTTCTATGGTGATTTAATAGTGAGTTACACTCCCAGTATTTGTTATTCATTTACATTTTATATGAGCGGACCTTTTCAGTCTAGGTAGAGTAAACTCAACTTCTTTAAATCCGCCATATTCATGAAATGGTATTTAAAAACTCTTATAAGTCGTACACCAATAGTACTACTTAAATATTTTATAACAACACTCTAGACACATGTACATTTGAACAAGGATTTGAATCAGAGTCGATAGTTATGAACTCTAACTTTCTAGGTACACCTGTGCACTAGTGATAATTAGGCAGAGTCAATATTTGTGGACTCTAATTTATTTCCACACTTTTCGCACTAGTGGGAATTTACGCAGAGTCGATATTCGGGGACTCTAACTTATTAATGCACTGGTGATATTTTAGTTAGAATCAATATTTGTGGACTCTACTGTAACTTCTTTATGCACTGATGTAATTTTGGTATTTGGGGCATCGTGTTTATCTTATTTCTTATTATTCCCATCTTTGGTGTGGTTGGTTTTATTTTAGTTTCTCCTTCGTCTTCTTCCGGGGCACGTTTTCTCTGGTGATCGGGGCGGGCATCTTTTATCTTCTGTTTGTTATTATTTCCTCGTGGTTTCACTATTATTATGTCTTCTGTTGCTACACTGCTTTCTTTATCCTCCTTGTGGGCGAGTTGGCTTTGTTTTTCTTGTTCGCGCTACTCTCGGTGATGATGTGGGGGGCTGGAATGGGGAACATAGTGATTATTTCTTTTCTTGTTATTTCTGCTTTCGTAGTTGATGGCTTTGCTTTAGTTCCTCCTTACTCCTGGGACGTTTTCCTATTTGTTTCGTTCTTTGTTCGTCGGGGGTTTTCCTTTTGTTCGCTGTGGGGGTCTTAATTAAATATGTAATTTTAAAAACTAATATATATTATATAATTTTTCAACTTTAGATATTAATAGTTTGGTTTTACTTCCTTATTATAGGCTTGACAATGGGTCGAAACGTTGCCCAATAAAGATGTTCGCCACAGCGTTGGTTTCACTGTTCATTATTAGCTTACGCTTTCCTAAGGATAAAAGTATTGCTGATATATTATATATATTTTGTTTTTTTTTGTTTTTTTTTCTATATTCCAACTACTCCCTCTCGGGCATAGGCTGAGAGCCTGTACATTCCACCGCTCAACACGGTGAAGCCCGTGAGGTCTTGTTCCAGTCTGGGGAGTGAGACATGCGAAGCATCCATCATGGCTCGAAGCAGCTCCATCTCTGAAGCGGCAGGTTGCTTCGCTCAAGTGCTTCACCGTCTCACCCTCCAGACTCAGACCCTCACTCTCAGAACGCCACCTATTGAGCAGTGAACTCACTATATATATATATATATATATATATATATATATAGGCCCTATATATATATTTTTTTTTCTATGTGAATGAAGGAAACAAAAGGCAGAACTGCCAGTAGCGAGTGTCTCCCCCATAGTTGAAAGAGTGACAGGGCCAAAATCAAGGAACGTTCTTGCTAAAATGCCTGGACACACGGAGTTTGAAGCAATTTAAGTTATATAAAGCAGGAAAGACTGATTCTGGGAGAGAGTTCCAGAGCTCAGCAGTTGAATAGAAGAAAGTCTGAGAATAGCGTTTCACTCTTGGGTTGGAGAATTGTACAGAGTAGGGGTGGGATTGTGTTGCAAGACGAGTTATCTACTCTACGAATATAAAGTTAAATAATTTTACTGTTATCAATACACAGGAGCGACACCTGTGAGAAGTGCTATCTATATAAATTGATAATAAATACAGGACAAGTGTAATACTTCGATTACAAGACAGTCCCTAATAATCACCTAGATTATAGTAGAAGTCACAGTCTTACGAATCAGACGTTGTGGAGCCTCGTTCGTGCGTTTTTGGTTTTGTTCTTTACCATTATTCTAGTATTACATATGCGATATTCTTGTACCAATAAATAGAATGTGAATGTACAGTATGCCGCACAAGTCATGGTTTCACCATCTCAGTAATCGTAATTTGGCAGCGTCGGACATACCTCCCAAACTCCCTCCCTCACTCCACCTCCTACCTACCACCACACCTTTCCTCCCTCTCTTCCACTGTCCGCCCATAATATCTCACGGTTATGAAGTAGATGTGTTGTAAATCACTTTCACCATTTACTTTCCTTTCATTATATTGATACCCTAGCTGTAAATAAATATATCAAAAAGGTTCTTAACCCCTTCCGTACCGTCAATATCCTTCTTATTTTATTCTGGCTACTACTATTCGATTGTATTCAGTTTAGGCAGGATCTCTAGTAATTATAAGGCTTCGAACTATCTCAATAAACATTTTTAACTACATCTTCTTAAGCTGCATAATATGGTCTAAATATGGATAGCATAAAATATAACAGACGTCGCTGGTGCAGAAAGGGTTAACACAGTTATGGCGAGTTATAAATTTGCATTCATATTTCATAAAGCAATGCCTGGATAAGTTACGCGTGAAGCATATTTCAGACAACTCAGAAAGGGACAGAGAGAAATTATCGTAATTCAATATCTATGACGTCTGGCAATAGATAGATAGATCGATAGACATTAAGTATTCCCAATTCAGTTGTAAATCGGAATATTATAAATTATATGTATGCGTGAATATTTATATAGTTCTTTCCTAAAACTTTATTTCCAATGATGTGGTATTATTGAGAAATGGATGAGCAGTAAATACATGATGTCAGAATCATAACCAGCAAGAAGTATAGTATTTATCGATTTACAGCATCAATAGAGGAGCAGAACAAATACCGGTAGTAATGCTTACAATAATAAGAGTGGTGATGAAGTGATAAGCTAGGTTGTATAACTCATGGCACTGTAAATTTTGTCAAAAGAAATGTATTGGGTCATGCATAATCCCGAATGATATTGCCGTATTAGTTACTATAAGAGAGGAATGACAAAATCTAGTAGGTAATTTTAAAATATGTTGAATACTGAATATCATACTGAAATACAAGCTCTGACAACTAAATATTCACAAACAAATACACAGACATAACCGAGTATAGATAAAACAAAAATTACAAAAACGAATATATGAGGACAAATTTCAGGACATTCTCTCTCTCTCTCTCATAATAGTCTCATTGTTAGACCTTGAATATGGCGTTCAGTTCGGATCTCCGTATCTCAAAGGAGGACATTAACAAACTCGAATTTGTGCAGCGTAGAACAACTAATTAAATTCCTTCTCTGAAAAAACAGCCATATTATGAAAGATAAAAACACAAATTGTTCTCGCTAAAGAAAAGGAGGTTGCGAGGCCAATATATCAAGTGTGTTAAGATACTTAAAGTATTTGACAGAGTAGATATCAGTGCAATAACAATGCTGCAACCCGAGGTAATGGAATTAAATTAATTAGAAAAAGGCATCCTTAGATGTGACACAAAATGTCTTCACATACAGTGTAGCTAAAAAGTGGAATACTTTATCAGGGAGAAAAGACTGGACGATCTTCTGATGGAGATTGAATAAATATGAATTAATCAGTAGGCATGTGTAATTTCCCTTCTAAACTAATTTATTTCTATATTCTATAAAACACTTTCTTTGTGGGCAATTCCTGACCCAGAAGGTTACACTTCATCCTATTTTCCGGTACGGCTTTTTAGCCGTAGGTTTGGGAGAAAGCCTTATACTTTACTGTCCTATTCTTCCACTATAAACTGTCCCTGTCTAGTAGTATTAAGGCTGGGCCACCTAGTTAGCACCGCAAGGTCTGTGTGGTCTGAATATCTGTGTAACTGTGTATCTCTCTCTCTCTCACTCACTAAGGACAAATTACATTGGATAACGCCCTTTGAACTATATTTATCGTATAACATTGAACAACGTTAGCTAAACGAGATATTAATTTACGGCTAGGGTATCACTATAATGAAATGAAAGCAAGTGGTTTAAGTGATTAACAAAACACCTACTTCATAACCGTGGAAGGGAGGGAGGAAAGGTGGAGTGGAAGGTACTGTAGAGGTGGAGTGAGGGAGGGAGGTTGTGGAGGTGTGTCTGAAGCTGCCAAAATATGATTTCACAGGACTTGTGCGGCAAACTGTACGTCTTGTTATAATTATCCTCTATTACTTTCCGTGTCTGTGTTAAAGCGATTTTGACTTCTCCAGTTAGGAAGAATCCACTTATTCAAACCAATCAACCCCAGTAAAAACCTGGCATAACGTATCTTAACCCGGGAATGGCGAGAACACATTTAAGAGGTTTTGGTGGGCAAAGGCGACGATCCTCTTAAGAGGTAAGGCCTAAGAAAAGCCTTTAAAAGTCCCCAGTAGCACTTAAAACAAAAGAATAGGTGATTAAGTGAGATAATTCCCCTCCATACCTCCTATCACTCCTCCACATGTGTCAAACCCCCTCCTTCCCTCCTTTCCCCCGCCCCCCCCCTACTTCAATTATCCCCTATTTTTCCTCTTATTCTCTTGTTTATCGGTTTATTTACCGTGCCAACATCTCCAATCCGGTTCTAAGGCATGGTCATGCGTCTACCGAGTGCGTGTTGTGAGAGAGAGAGACTCAGTCTGTCTCTAGGCTTGGGAGAGGGAGGGTGTACGTTGCGTCAGCCTCACATTTCATGACTGAACGGTCGGCAATAATTCGCGATTTTCACCCTCCAACCACTATTCCCACTTGTTTTATTGCTGTTACATGTTAATATCTTCATATTAAACGTAATATAGGCACATATGAATCAGTAATAACAATATTTATCGTATAATGACGATTTTAGGCGGGAGTGAAGCCTAATATGGCCGCCATGTGTAGGGTGTTCACTACATACTGCTCACCTTTTAAAGGTTAATCTAGCTTAACCTTGTCTAAATAACCTAACGTAATCTATTATATCCTATATTATACAAACCTAAGTTCATAAAGATATTACATGAAAATTATGAATATATTGATTATGAACATGCTATTATTGACGCAAAATCTTGAGAGTAATGAACAATCGACCGCACCAAATAGCTTTTACCATAATTATACGAATGCGGTGTTATTGTTTGAGGTATTTTTTAGGAAAATGTTGCCCCACGGAGAGTAAGAACATAAAATAGCGGGAAACTGCGGCCCACACGAAGCAGCTCCCATTCACACCCAGCCCATATCATCCATATGGGAATTCGAGAGATTTTATCATAACTTGAGGTATTTGGGTGTAGTTGTCACCTTTGTGTCAATTCATTAAGACTCCTTTTGAGCTTCACCGACATTTTCTCCTGGATTAAAGGCAGTGTCACACGAACGATTTTTCCGCCAGTTTTTATGGGCAATTGTAGTCTGGCAGCTTCAACACTTAAGTTCCGTAAGAATTAAACTACCTAACATAATCTACCTTCGATCTAGTTCCCGATTCCAATGCAAAAGAGCCTTAACCCGGAAATGGCGAGAAAGCTCTTAAGAAGTTTTACTGGGCAACGGCGGAAAAGCTCTTAAGAGGGAAGGCCTAAAAAAAAACATTTTTTTAGGCCCCAGTAGCACTTAAATTTTTTTTTTTTTCCCTCTATACTTCATATCACTCCTCCACATCCCCTCCTTCCCCCCCTCCCCTTCCCCCTTCAATTATCACCCATTTTCCCTATTATTCCCTAATTCGTTGGTATATTTTCGTGTAAACATCTCCAAGTCGGTTCTATGGTGTGGTCATGTGACTAGCGAGTGTGTTGCGTAAGGCCAGGGAGAGTGTGAGTGAGTCAGTTTGGCTTGAGGCCTCGTGAAGGGAGGGGTTGCCTGAATTTGCTCCACAATTCATGAATGGGCTGCTCCATGTTTATTCGCGATTTTGACCATAAAAACCTTATTCCCACTTGTTTTATTGTTGTTACAGGTTACTATCTTCATAGTGAAGGTAAAATAGGCGCATATGAATAAGTAATAACGATATTTATCGTAAAATGACGATTATAGGCATGAATGGAGCCTAATATGCTCGCCCAGAACAGTGGTGTTCAATACACCCAGCTCGCCGTTTATAGGTTAAAATAGTACGAGATAAACTTGCTCATCAAAAATTGCCGGAAAAAGCGCTCGTGTGACACTGGCTTAACACCTTACGAGCGGCCTATGCGGTTTATTTATGTGTACCGCACAGCGGGGTGTTTTTAGCCAAAATAGGGCTGTTTACGTGATCATTTTCATGCCTAAATAAGACCCAGAACGTAAAACTAGTACCTATCCCTGAAAGGGCATAAACAGAGCTTTCGAATGACACCATAACGATCCTTGTATGATGGATAGTTTTCTTGCAATAACCGTGCAACGCGAGTGCAAAAAGCAGGTAATTCGGTACTTTCAGTACATAATTGAGTATGTAGCGAGTGAGAGAGGGAGGAGGGAGCTGAGATTTGTGTCAGTAGGTTCGCCGCGGTGGTCTGGAGCAGTCATACGCTCGCTAGTCTCCTGCCACCACTTGTCTCTCTCTCTCAGCCACATTACGTGCTGAAATTGCCACTCGACCTATGTCGAGCGCCGCCACATAGTCCAGCTTTTTTTAACTCGACTTATGTTGCTCGCCGCTAATTAAGGGTTAAATAAGGTCAACAAGGACTGTACTGGAAGAATACAAATGCCAAGTACAACTGTCTTGCTCCAGTTTCCATGTATAACTTAAGTATGCCAGCATTATCTTCACCAGTGGAACGACTATTTTCAGTTACTGGCAAGATATAACCACCTGAGCGTAACAGGCTAAATTTGAAACTCTAATTTTCTGCAAATTGAATGACTATGCTTAACCCCCTCTGACATCTATGACGCGATCGCGTCATATGGCGGTATTCCCAAGAGTATCATATGACGCGATCTTAGTGAAGTAGCTCAATAAGTAAGCTATATGACGCATTTGCGTCATATTGAGCTCAGTAAGTTAGGTAAGTTAGATCAGAATATGTCGGTTGGTGGCAACCCCAAATACCTCCGACTTCTACCGGTACCTCAGTTTCAGAGAGAGTGTTGTGAGGGAAATATCGGGCACTCCGCCACCCCGTCAGTAAGTTAGCAACTTATGTCGGACAGGGTTAATTACTATGACCAATGTAAATATAGTCTTGGGGGTATCTGAATCTGTCTCATACAGGTATCTTAGTTGTTAGTCGGCTTGACAAATAAATTAGCTGTACATAAATAAATATTGTGTTGGTAACTATTATATTGTACATGCTTACTCGGAAGGTCTGACTTAAGCTGAAGAAATCGAGTAAGAGTGCCGGGAATATCATAAATATAATTATTGTATTAAAAAACAGTTCAGACTTAGTCTTTGACTACAGTGTTGCTGGGCTGGAAATTTTTCAGTATGATGTCTCTTATTACTGCTTCGTCTGTTTTGTGGTCAGAGGACATGAAGTTTTTATAGAATGTTTATTAGTGGCCCCTTCATCATTGATGATGTGCCTTACCTAGGTAATGGCCAATCTTTGAACTCTAGCTTGCTGTTCAAACTTCCCGCCCAAGGAGAACTCAAAATATGATTGCCATACATCATGAGCGAAACGCTCTTAAAAACCACTCACAGACTCGTCCTTATGATGTGGGTACCACTACTAGAAAAACTAGTAAAATAAATAAAGAATAAAAATTAAAATTAAACTTGACCTAGCATTGTGCTTCCCGTGCGGCTGCTGTTTTGGGTACGGCTCGCCATCTTGTTCATAGCGGCTGTTCACTCTTAATCTCCTTGGGCCCGCATAGTGAGGATGTGCGTCCCCAACCCTCCTACCTAAACCTCGTTCGTCACCTTTCCTTAGCACTAGTGAGTCTTTGCTTATTTGTCCATGATAGTGCTGAAGTTAGGTTAGATTATTGACTAGGTGTAGGCTGAAGTGTTAAATACGGGCCCTGGAGACTGTTTTTCTGGGTCTAAGCATTCGTATTAGGTGGTCTTCTTGTTGTGATAAGGCAAGTCGCCCCTCGTGTTTCGATTTATTATCCTAGCCCACTATTAGTTCACTGATTAGTCATGAGGCTTCTTTTAGGGTGAACTGGAGCCTGTTACTCGGTCCCTTCAGGGTGTGCAACAAGTATGCTTCGTGGGCTAGTGCCGTTGGATTTTCTCACTTAGCTGAGGGGTCCGGCACGGAGCCTTACTGCTCTGCAACTTTATCATCATGTGTTCTACTGGTGGCGGGGTCGACGCTGGATCGCAGGTTTGTGCCATTGACGGAACTCATCGCCAAGTGCTCCCATCTAGTTGGCCTCATTAGGTTGCATATATATATGGTTAAGGAGTGTTATCATTGATTAATTATTGATTGTTTATGATGTATAACCATGCCATGTATGCCATATACACCAGTGAGGAACGGTGCACGGCCAACGCAGAAAAGGTCTCATCTACCAGTCACAATGTCAAACAGATTTGAGATATTGGTAGAGATGGAAGACGAACCAGAGGAGACCAGGCTCGTTGGGGATTCCATCCTACGAGGACAGGTCGAAGAGTTCTGCGACAGAGTCCCAAATCAACGAAAAAGATTTTGCATCCCAGGAGCTGGACTGGACGACATTGTGGAAGCCTTCGAAGATACCACAAAGGATGCAAATGAAAATACCCTTTTTGTCATCCATGCTGGTTCAAATGACGTCATGCGCACCAGATCCGAAGAGTTGATGGAGAAATATCGCAAGATGATCCAGCACTACAAAAACAAGTCAAGGAATATCATCATCTCAGGCATTCTCCCCAAGATCGACGCACCTGACAAATTCTACGACAAGGCCTTCAGCACAAATAGCCGACTAAAATATTTGTGTCTGAGGGAAGAAGTTGATTTCATCAACCTCTGGGACAACTTCTACAACCAGCCTACTCTGTTCCGCAAGGATGGCACTCATCTAAACCCTGTGGGTTCAGCACGCATGGGTCGTCTCCTACACGAAGCAGTCCGCAGCCATGGATCAAAAAACGCCATCCGAGAAGAAGCAGCAGTGACTTAAATCATCCAACGCCAAGAAAAAAACAGAGGCAACCGAGGACCACCAGCGATAAGGACCGAAGACAGCGAGGACCGAGGACTGCCATGAACATAAATATAGATCCGACAAGAACCAAAAATATTATTAAAGAGCGTTCCGTGAGTTCTAAAATAACAAATTTAAAGGTTTTCTATGCAAACGCTCGTAGCATACGCAATAAATTTTCAGATTTATAGGAGCTAGTGTTTACAGAAAATTATGATGTGATTGGCATAACAGAATCTTGGCTCAATACAGAAGATAGAGACTTTTTAGCAGAGTATTCACTTCCCGGTTATGTAATGTTTGAGAAAAGCCGAATAAATCGAAATGGAGGTGGCGTTTTACTTAATTCAAAGAAAGTCTTAACCCTACCCTCTTGTTAAAACCTCAAATTGTGAACGTCGATGCATCTTTTGTGCTAATAAAGAATAATAAAGGTACAAAAATAATACTTGCATTAATATACAGACCTCCAGCTCAATCAGTGCAAACTGACCGAGAAATTTACGAACAAATTGCAGATGTAAGTAACTCTCAAGATACCGTAATTTTTGGCGACTTTAATTTACCTGTGACCAAGTGGGGCGATACTCTTACTTCACACTCCGGACATGACTTGTATACGAACTTGCAAGAGAGTTCGCTTTATCAATTTGTTGGAACGCCAACCCGTGGTAATAACGTTCTTGACATTGTACTTGCAACAAAAGAAGAATTAATAGAGAATTTGATTGTTGGTGATGAATTCAGTAACAGCGACCATCGTACGATAACTTTCACTTTAAAGTTTACTAGTAACGAACCAAATAGTAGCATCGAAAAAGTCCCTAATTTCAAGAAAGCAAACTTCCATAAACTTAGAGCTATGTTTAAAGAAACTGACTGGAGCTTTTTAATTCACAAAAACGACATAAATACATCTTGGAAGTTATTCGAAGCCACTTACCTAAAAGCAGTGCAAGACTGCATACCATCGAAAATACGGCGTCCAGGCCATAATAATAAGCCCAAATGGTGGAATAAAGATATTTCAAACTGCCTGCTTGCTAAAAAATTTGCTAATGATAGATTAAAATCCTCACAAAATGACGAAGAACGGCTGAAATTTGTAGAGCTACGACGCAAAGCCAAAAAGTTAATTAAGCAAAGTAAAAAGACCTTTGAGTTACATATTGCGAATCAAAGTAAAACAAACCCGAAAGAATTCTATAGTTATATCAGAAAGAAAAAAGTAGTTACTTCAACTGTTGGACCGTTAGTCGATGAAAATGGAGAATACACCAAAGACGAAGTACAAATGAGTAATGCCCTCAATACCTTCTTTGCATCAGTTTTTACAACAGAAGACCTCAGTGATATCCCTACACCATCGCCGATTCAGATTGATAATTCAGATGTTCTAAGCAATATCACCGTTACAATCTCGCCTAGAGTTCTAAAGGAAGCTAAGGATGAGCTCTCCAAACCACTGACATTACTATTCAATAAATCCTTGCAGTCTGGAACTATGCCCGATCAGTGGAAGCTAGCCAACGTAACACCGATATTCAAAAAAGGCAGCAAATCCCTACCCAGTAACTATCGTCCAATTAGCTTAACCTCAGTTGTATGTAAAATGCTAGAAACGGTCATACGAGACAGACTCGTAAATCACTTAGAGGAAAATAACATACTTAAAGATACTCAACACGGCTTTCGTAAAAAACGTTCCTGTTTAACAAACCTCTTAGACTTCTTCCACGATATCCTTAACCTCTACGATGAGAGTAAAGCTGTAGATATTATATACCTTGATTTTCAAAAGGCCTTTGACAAAGTTCCCCACAAACGTTTACTGCTAAAACTAAAAGCGCATGGAATACAAGACGGTGTGTTGAAATGGATAGAAAATTGGCTCAGCGACAGAAAGCAAAGAGTAGTCATAAACGGTAAGGCATCTAAATGGACCAATGTAAGTAGCGGGGTACCCCAGGGATCGGTACTAGGACCAATTCTCTTTCTAATTTACATCAACGACATAGATGAGGGTCTCACCTGTACAATCTCAAAATTTGCTGACGATACAAAAATTGCAAATAGCGTACTCTCAAAAGAACAAGTTGACGATATGCAACACAATCTAGATAAATTGTCATGTTGGGCCCAAATTTGGCAAATGAGTTTCAATGCGGATAAATGTAAAGTACTACATATCGGATACCTAAATGAGAAAGCAAACTATTCGATGAATGGCACTCAGCTTAAGAATGTAAACAGAGAAACCGATCTGGGAGTAACAATATCGAGTAACCTAAAACCGAGTCAACAATGTTCAGAAGTTGTTAAGAAGGCAAACAAAATAATTGGCTTTATAGGCAGGTCATTTGAGCATAAATCCAAAGAAGTTATCCTAACCCTTTACAATTCCTTAGTCCGCCCTCTTCTGGAATACTGCGTTCAATCCTGGTGCCCTTATTACCAAAAAGATATAAACAAGCTAGAACGAGTTCAACGTAGAGTTACCAAAATGATACCTAGCCTAAAGAACAAACCATACGAAGAGCGTCTTAGAGAATTAAATCTATTTCCTTTAACCCAGCGCAGATTAAGAGGTGACTTAATTCAAGTGTTCAAAATCATCAAAGGCATCGACAATATGAACTGTAGTAAGTACTTCACTATCGACCAATCTAATTACACGCGGGGAAACGGTTGCAAAATTATTGGTAAATCTTTTAACTCACACGAATCTAAGAATTTCTTCTTCAATCGAGTTGTCAACTTGTGGAATGGGCTTCCCCGAAACGTTATAGACTGCATCACCGTTGATTCATTTAAACTCCGCCTAGACAAATATCTCGCATCAAACCCGCGACTGACTGCGTTTGTAAATGAATAACTTTATATTATCCCCCCCTCAGTTACTAACCCATCTGTCCCCTACTAACTTCCTAATCCTGCCACGGACATTAGTTCCAGGGCAGTAATTCCCTTTCCAATGTTCCCTTACCCACTCTAAACCACTGTTTGGACACTTGATCCTCAGTGTTTTGGAGGACAAGCAACCTAGAAGGGTAACTAGATCTGTTGTTGCTTGATTTCCTTTGTACTCCTTTGTACTTTGTTGTTCATCCCTATATATATACTGAAGGGTTGGCCCTTCCGGCGGGATTTTTTATGTTTCAAGTAAGACTTAAAATTACATAACAACGTGTCACAGGGTGTTCCACGTGGTTTCCCCGCCAGGAAACACTCTGAGTTATATTAAAATTCAGTATTCCTCGTCTGGTACGGGTTTGCAATGAATTTGGTTTGTGTTGTTTAAGGCATATAGTATGATTCCGGATGTACTGGCATGTTACTAAAACAAATCGGGTTTCGAAGGGTAACGGCTAAGCCTTCCCTCGTAATCGCGTTTTCCGCTGCCAACAAACGACACAAAACAAACGTTCTTTTTTCTGAGAAACGTTACGCCGGATGATATTAAAAAAGTGGGGAGCCACGATCGCCGCACGAATTACGGCTGAACTGGGAAATAAACTCACCCATCTCGATCTTGTAGCTTCCAGTTAAACTGTTTTGCTTTATCATTGGCGATTTGTCCGCCTGATTTAGAATACAAAAATCCGTTTTAGCGATGATCGCCGGGGTTGATTCATGCATAACAAGACGAATTAGGTCAGTGTCATTCACTTTGATAAGAAGTTCACAAATTTTAGTAGCACATGGTAGGCTACACAATACTCAATTAAATTTCTGAGGAATGTTTAACGTAAGGGGAATTAAGATTGCTTAAGTGTTATCCAAACTTGAATCTTTTTTTTACGTGGAGATATATATTTATATAAAATTTTCCAGCCTAGCGTGTCCTTATGAGCATTGATTTTTTTTTTTTCTCACACAGGTTCGAAAGTGCCTAGGAAGGTTAATATCTCTGTGGCGGTGGGGAGTGTAATCATGGATAAGAGTATTTACTCTTTCTGTTCGGCTCTGGGCTGTCAAAGATTAGAAATTATTGGTCACTTACTCTGTGTAAAGTGTGTCCCTTGCCTAGACCGTTCGAGAGGTCGTTGGCTATCAAAATCTTGTCCCAAATGTTCAGCCCTCCGCAGTGCCTTGATTAACCATGACGATAGTCAATGCAAGACTATCCTCCTAAAAATTAAATTTGAATTTGCAACGTACTGTAAGACAGTTGCTCATAAACCCCTTCAATTGGATGACCAAAGTCTTGCGGATTCATTAAAGAGTTCAGTTGTAACTTCACCCATTCCGGGATCTTCTTCGGATGACACTTCCTCCCGCCACCGAAAGAGACCTAGGACCAAATTTCCGCCGGAGAAACTAGCTTCAGCCAGCCGGCGAGATAGGTCAAGATCGCCTTTGCCACAACCCCAGCCCCCGTCAGATGACCAGGAGGCTAAGAGGTCCCACTCGAACTTTGACTCCTCATTATCTGCCGGGGAAAAACCAAAGTCGAGCCGGCATAGGAAGTCCTCCTCATCAAGAAAGAAGACGACGGAGGATCCGTCAAAATTGGGAAAGACATTTTCATCTAAGAGAGAGGCATCAAGAGACACATCTAGTTCTGTCTCAGGCTATTCCCCACAATTTATTATTCCCCTTAATCCTGCACCAAACCCTATTGTTTTACCTGTGTTAGGGAAGGAAAGAAGTAGCAGTGTAGTTTCTCACCGGCAGAGACATGAGAGCTCCCCAGACCGGCATTCACCTGTTCAGAAATCCACCATGTTTGAGATCTCAGATTTAAATTTTGTTGATCTGCCTGGGCCCGGAGGTCCCTATCAATCACAAACAGATACATATGAAACCACTGCCCGGGTTAATAAGTCTCAGTCGGAGACTGAACCAGCCCCCTCAGCACGGTCAACGGGGTCACTGGTGAAGGGGCCACAAATAGATATATACCAACAAGGGTTATATACTGAGGAACTGGCACCTAGCCAACGACCAGTCTCTCAACTATCTGGAACACAGGGCTCAGAGATGTCACAGTCCACGTCCCAGTATGATCAAGATAGTGGGGTTTTTGTAGCAAAGGGTTGTTTGATTTCATGAGGCAGGTTAAGAGTGAGAGACAGGCTGTTACCCCAACACCAGTAACCCCGGCGGTGCGACCTCTTGGGCAAGTGTTGGTGCATCCTCAAGTTCCCGTAACTTCTCCTCGCCCTACCCTCACTGTCAACCCTGTGGTACCGATTCCAGGTACCTCTGCTCTATTGCACTCTAACGTGAAATTGTTTCCGGAATTGTTAGCCCCCCCACTAGAAAGTCCATCCCCAGCAAGAAAGGCCCTATGCCACTCTTGTATGAACCCGATACTTCTTGGTCAGTATGTCACCCTCTGCACCCCGAGCTCGCACACTCCATGGTTACAGGTGAGTTACCTGTTCCGGAGCTCTGGGTTATAAAGGCAAGTGAAAAGAAGAAATTAAGGGCCAAGAAACAGTTGGGAGAGGTACTTGATGTTGTTATTAAGGCCATCCCAACATTTTTCAATCCTGATTTTTTTGTGTACTCACAATCCCCCTCTTTGCCTCCTACTTCCGCTGGAAAAACATTTTCAGACTGGACTAAAACTGATGGGTTGAATGATTTAAAAGTGTTGCAGGGTTTGACCCCAGAACTATATTCCATTCCTTTCAGGGACTCCCATGGGGCCTCATTAGTTCATGTTAAGGGAAGGGAGTATGGGCAGTGGGTTGCTTGGGAACATGAGGCCCAGCTGTTTGCCAGCACCATTACCAACAAAAGTAGTCATCAAATTCCGTCAGAACACAATCATTGGTTTTCTATGCCAGTAGGCAAGGCGGACAGGATTCCCCAACATATGTTTGATTTTATTGGGGCCCCGAAATTATCTTTGTGCCAGTTACCTGAACCATTTTGTCCCCCCACACAGGCTCAGATCGACAAAGATTACAAAATGAGACAGAAAGCCTGGAGGCTGGCGTCTCAACACCTTCTCAGCCAACAACTTGGAGCCTCTCTGGCTAGAACGACTGAGTCGGTGAGGGACGCCGGAACTCAGAGGGCTCTTTCTCTGACCAGACGCCTCCTCCTCCAAAACTCAATTCAGTCTCTCGGCGATGTCCGGACAGCTATCTTTGAGGCTGTATGGGTGCGCCAAGATATAAGAGTGTATTTGGTGAGGAGACTTCCGGCGGAGATCGGTAGAAGGTTGCTCTTATCCAATATTTGTACAGCTACCTTAGTCTCTGCCGAAGCATGGAGGACAGTAACTTTTCTCCTAGACCAACAACCTGCCTCCACTATTAAATTCAAGGGTGAGCAGGCAGCTAAACAAAATTTCAGAACTAAGAGTTCCTTTCGTGGTCAGTCATAGTTCAATCAGTCAGCCAAGACTTTCACACCCCCTGCTCATTCCGGGACAACTATAGGGCGAGGTAACTTCAGGGGTAGAGGGAGGTGGTTTCGGGGCCAACACAGGGGTAAACCCAGTAGCGATGGTAGCAAGACCTCTCATCCCCCCGTGCCAAAGTCAGAGTCACATTCATCCTCCAAAAACTGAGACACACCACAAGGCTCTCTCACTCCCAGTGCCAAGGCAAGGCGAGACGGATCTGAGAGTAGTACTGCCGGACAATATCAGTCATGTGACTGGCAACTTCCGAGATTATTTCCGGGCATGGACCCGGCGAACATGAGCAAGGACAGTGGTCTGCAAAGGTCTCTCGTGGCGGTGGTCCCAGTTACCCCGTTTACGTTTCCCCACATAATTCAATCAGGTTTCATTGGAGGTGGGATCCATTATCAAAGAGATGGCACAAAAGCAGATCATAATTCCCAGTCCTACGTCAATGCCAGTGTTCATATCCAGGTTGTTTTTGGTGCCAAAGAGGGACAGTGTTCAGATGAGGCCGGTGATTGACCTCTCATATCTCAACAACCACATTCACAATCAGTCATTCAGGATGCTGACAGTGAATCAGATCAGGTTGTCACTCCCGCCGCAGGGCTGGATGTACTCAATAGATCTGAAAGACGCCTATTGGCATGTCCCAATCAACAAACGTGTTCAGATGTTTCTAGCCTTACGCAACAGGGATCAAACGTTTGTCTTTCAAAGAATGCCCTTTGGATTAAATTTAGCACCCCGAGTTTTCACAAAATTAGTTCGACAGGCATTGCTACCATTGCTCAAACAGGGAATCATGATTTTATGGTACCTAGACGATGGCTAGTGGTAGCCCAATCCAAGGTAATGTGCCTTCATCATGTTCAACTAGTATTAGACCATGTAGAGACCTTAGGGTTCAGGGTAAACTTAGCAAAGTCATCTCTCATTCCCACCAAGCAAATCCAGTGGGTGGGCCTTATCTGGGATACCGAGTTACTAACTCTGAGTCAGAGTGTGGACAACCGTCAGAAATTTTGCAGGAAACTCTTCCGATTTCTGCATTCTCGGACGACAACGAGGAAGATCTGGGAATCTCTGGTAGGCTCACTCAATTGGATACAGCTGACGGTACCGTTAGGTCGTCTGAAGGTCAAAAGAATTATCTTGGAAGGAAGCAGGTGTTTTCCGCTTTCACCGGCGGAAACACTGAGGACAATTCCAACTTTATTCCACAACCTCCTGGCGGCTTGGGCGAAGCCAGAAGTAATTCACTCCTCCTTGACTTGGACAGCTCCACCTCCTACGGTTTGGGGAGATACAGACGCGTCAGGAACCCTGGGATGGGGTTACCAATCAAACTTAGGCCATCAGGGTCAAGGTCGATGGTCAACGTCAAATCATCTTCATATCAATGCCAAGGAGTTGCTAGTCCCACTATTCTTTTTACAGGAGCACGGCATGAGCCAGGCGGGAAAGTCCCTAGCCTTCAGAATGGACAATTTGACTGCAGTGACATGCATTCAAAAGCAAGGATCAGTGAGATCACGAATGTTACAAGGGTTGTCGTAAAAGATATTTCGACTAGCCGCAAGGCTCGGGATTTATCTTCACGCAATGTATCTGCCCGGCGTGGCGAATGTATGGGCGGATGCTCTGTCCCGGAGACAGAGCACTCAAGTAGAATGGACTCTCAGACAAAACATCTTTCAAAAGTTGATTGCAGAGCCCTACCATCCACAAGTGGACTTGTTCGCATGAGAGGCAAGCCACAGGCTGCCTCAGTACCTCACACGCCGGAGTCTCACTCCGGCAGGGGGTCCGGACGCATTTCTGGTAGAGTGGAACAAATGGAGCTCCATTTATCTGTTTCCACCTCCAGACGCATCCTGAATGTGCAAAGTAGTTCACAAACTATGGGATTATCGGGGCATGGTCTCGATGATCGCGCCCCTGTGGCCGGCTCAAGTGTGGTACAACCAATTGAAGTTGTGGTGCGAGAACCCGGTGTCGCTCCCGATCTCATACTTCCACTTAGAGACAATTGGAAACCTCAAGACCTCGCTGACTTTTGCCTTGTGGATATTCAGAAGGCCAAGTGGCTAGGCCAGTTTGGGGAAACCGTGACTCACAAGTTGATTAATCAGTATGCTCCATCAACCCGACGACAGTACCAATCACACTGGAAGTCATTTATTACCTGGATTGTAGAAACTGGTCAACAGCAGTCCTCAGTGGCTCTGGTGTTTAATTATTTAAATTACCTATTTGATATTCAAAAGTTGTCAGTTGTCACATTAAGGAATCACCTCACAGCAATTAGGACAGCATTTTTAGATTTAACTGGTCTGTCGGTACCGGAGGTGGAGGAAAAGGGTTTCATGAGGTCTTGCTTCAAGCTTCACCCTCCTCACACCCACCTGGTCTCTTGATCTGGCCCTTGAAATGCTTCAGTCCCGTAAATATTGCAAGGATCCTCCCTTTGACCTAATACTAAAAAAGAACATTTTTCTAATGGCACTGGCTACGGGTGACAGGGTGTCTGAGTTGGCGGCGATGAGTTCGGAGCCAAACTGTCTAAGGTTTTCAAGGCGCAACATGGGTGTACATATTGCTCCTGCTCCTAACTTCATTGCTAAGAATGAACATTATAATCATGTATTTACAGAGTTCGAAATTCCGGCTCTGAAACAGGGTGACAGGCACCATTTACTGTGTCCAGTGCTGTCACTTATGTTATTTATGTGGGCTTCCCGACCCTCACAGGCCGGAGCCCTCTGGGTTTCACGGACAGGTGTGCGGTTACAAAAACGCCGGCTAGCTGCGTTATTAGTAGAAGTCATTCATGAGAATAATCCCGGCGTGTTGGCAAGATCACACGATATCCGTAAATGGGCGGCATCACTTTGATTCCTCCATAATTACTCCCTAGACGATATTCAGCAGACCCAATTGTGGTCATCAAATCATACTTTTCTCACACGTTACCTGTCCGTCAATCCCATGAAACCTTCTCGTACATGTGTAGCATTAAGGCAGAAAGTCTAGTTTTAAACTAATTTTGTGATGAAAAAAAAGGGGGGGGGGGGGGGATTATCCTAGCTAAGGACTCTACCTGCCTCTGAAGTGATACAAAATGTAACGAGCACTAAGGTCATGTGATAATCTGTTCCTTAGACTAAAGTAAGTCTACTCAGGAAATTATTATTTTTATGTTAACACTATGGATGCAATAGGGTTTCCAATATACTCAATAATCTTAAGGATTAGGATTAGAGTAAGAGTACAAATATTTTGGTAATACAGTACCTGAGGCCATGAATATGTAGGCCAACATATTAACAAATTTAGATGATAATGAATGCTTCATTTATCTTGGGATGTATAAGCTAAATTAATAGTTTATTCTTGTGTTACACCAACTGTTCTATCAAACGTAAAGGTGCTAACACCACAGGCTTCCTTTAAGAAACGCCGCCTGTAACCCTCTTTTATATTTTTCTTTGATAATAAACTGATCTGATTAGTACGTGTTTACTTGGACCTTATCTGGTTTATTAGTGGTATTCGATGTTCATGATGAATGTCCCCCTCCAGTCTTGAGAATTCAGGCGCATCATCAATGATGAAGTGGCCACTAATAAATTATAGGTTTATATAATTTAGTAGTGGCCCCGGAATCATTGACAATTTTGGCTCTCCCTTCTGTCCCCTTCCCATTCATCTGCTACATTTTTGAGAGTCTCGATATGTCAGATTAAGTGAACAGCCGCTATGAACAAGATGGCGAGCCATACCCAAAACAGCAGCCGCACGGGAAGCACAATGCTAGGTCAAGCTTAATTTTTATTTTATTCTTTATTTATTTTACTAAATTTTCTAGTAGTGGTACCCACATCATAAGGACGAGTCCGTGAGTGGTTTTTAAGAGCGTTTCGCTCTCGATGTATGGCAATCGTATTTTGAGTTCTCCTTGGGTGGGAAGTTTGAACAGCAAGCTAGAGTTCAAAGATTGGCCATTACCTACGTAAGGCGCATCGTCAATGATTCCGGGGCCACTACTAAATATTAGGTTTTCCTTCTTCCCTTCGGGACTCAAACCTATAATTTTGATGTCCTCAGGGCTGGTGGCGTCGTTGGGGGCTTCGTTGTTATACCATTTTTCTATGTGTTTCTTGATGTTTTTATCGACATTAGAGTTGGAGTAGCCGTTGTTTATGAGGACTTGTGTAAGGAGTCGGAGTTCGTGGTGAGTGTCCCGCCAGGAGGAGCAGTGAGAGAGAGCCCTCCTGACGTAGGCCGAGATGGTGGAGGTGTGGTACCTTTTGAGGCACTCACTTTTGCCGTTGAGGCAGAGTCCATTATTTGTGGGCTTCGTGTAGACAGTGGTTTTGAAGCCTGTGTCTTGGTTGGTGACGAGGATGTCAAGGAAGGGTAGTTTCCCTTCAGTTGTCTCCTCGAAGGTGAAATTGAGTCCTGATGTTGTGATGAATCGCTGCTGAAGTTCTCGAAGTTCTGTGGTGTCCTTCACCTGCACGAAGATGTCATCGACGTAACGGCAGTAGATGGAGGGGCGGTGTGCTGACAGAAGGTCCTCCTCGATAGCGCCCATGAACAAATTTGCGAAGGGGACACCTAGGGGGCTGCCCATCGCCACACCATCTATCTGACGGTACATGTGTCCTCGGGGGCAGATGAAGGGAGCTTCTTTGGTGCATAGCTCCAGTAGCGATCGGAGGGCGTGTTCAGGGATGTCTAGAGGTGGGGAGGCAGTAGAGTGGTATACCCGACGTATGATGATATCGATCGTCCTATCCACTGGTACATTAATGAAGAGGCTTTCGACATCGAGTGAGGCTATTATGTTATTGTCGGTCGGTGGGGCATCACAGAGTATTTCTAGAAAGTCTGTAGCGGAGGAAAGGCTGTATTGAGAGGGGGAGTACGGCATCAGGAGGTTGTTGAGGGTCTTCGCTATCTGGTAAGTTGCCGTCGGGATTTGTGAGATTATTGGTCTGAGGGGGTTTTCCGGCTTATGGGTTTTTACAGTGGTGTAGGCGTATCCTGGGGAAAATTCACCGACAAGTTTTTTGAGGTGGATTCCGTGATGATGGTGTTCGCCTTCCTTTTAATTTCTTCTGTGGGGTTTCGGGTTATTTTCTGGAATTTTGTCTCATCGTGTAGGATAGAGTCCATTTTCCGAAGGTATCCTGGTTTATCATGGACGACCAGGCATGGGGCTTTGTCTGCTCGCCTTATCAGGATGTTGGGGTTTTCCCGTAGTTGTTTAGCTGCCTGGGTATGTTGTTTCTGGAGGATCTTGCTACGGTGGGAGCCACGGGTTTTGGCAGCTTCGGTTAGTAGGGCTGGTTGTAGAGTAGGAGTGGTGGTGACTTTCTTGTTTTTCTCCAGGTGTTGGATGTCGTCCAGCATCACCTCTATTTCCATCCTCTTCCGGTGGAGATTGGGCTTGACTATATAGTGGCAGTTCAGGCCCAAGTTTAGTAGGTTCTCCTGGTCTTTGGTGAGAATGGTATCGGTGAGGTTTATGTAGCCTCGAGTTGGTTTCGTGAGTTTTATGTTGCCCCCGTATAGGCACTATCGAGGAGGACCTCCTGGCAGCACACCGCCCCTCCATCTACTGCCGTTATGTCAATGACATCTTCGTGCGGGTGAAGGACACCACAAAACTTCGAGAACTTCAGCAGCGATTCATCACATCAGGACTCAATTTCACCTTTGAGGAGACAACTGAAGGGAAAATACCGTTCCTTGACATCCTTGTCACCAACCAAGACACAGGCTTCAAAACCACTGTCTACACGAAGCCCACAAATAATGGACTCTGCCTCAACGGCAAAAGTGAGTGCCCCAAAGGGTATCACACCTCCACCATCTCGGCCTATGTCAGGAGGGCTCTCTCTCACTGCTCCTCCTGGCGGGACACCCACCACGAACTTCAACGGCTACGTCAATAAAAGCATCAAGAAACAGATAGAAAAATGGTATAACAACGAAGCCTTCACCAACGCCACCAGCCCCGAGGACATCAAAATATTCTATAAAAACTTCATGTCCTCTGACCACAATACAGACGAAGCAGAAATAAAAGACATCATACTGAAGAATGTCCAGCCCACCAACACTGATAGCAACATCAAATTAATCATATATTATAAATCCCCCAAAACCTCCCAACTTGTACTTCGTAACTGCCCTGCCAACGACAATAAACAGCTGAATATGGATCATGTTATATACCAACATTCTTGTACCAACGGGGACTGTGGACCCCGTAAAACTTATAGCGGTATGACCCAGACTCGCCTAAATCGTCGTCTTACCCTCCACCTTCAATCTGGCGCCATCAAAAATCATTATAACAGCCGTGACCACCCTCAGCTAACCCGTGAAGACCTTGTTAACAACACCTCCATTTTAGATAAAGAACCCGACTCCCGACGCCTCCCCATCCTTGAAGCTATATACATACAAGCACTCAACCCCCTACTTAACAAGCAGACATTAGACCTCCAAATTCTCCCCAAAGCGAGGAGATCCTGCCCCCACAGACTACACGATGGAAATTACCCCGCCAACGCCACACCTAGCCAACGCCCACCTTTTGGTGCCCCCAGACCCCAACAGCCAATCAACAGGCGTAGTGCGCGGCTAGCAGCGGCCAGCCAACCACAGACGCAGACTGCCGACTAGCCCCGCCCACATGTGCAAACCTTGCGACGCGTGAACCCTGGAGCCCCCTGGAGCCCCCCTATAAATACCTATCTATTTTCCTATTCTTATGATACCGTTCCAATCCAACCACAACAATGGACTCAGACACTTCCACCATCCATTCTGGGACCGTTAAGTGGTTTAACAACAAGCAGGGCTACGGATTTATCACCTTCAATAATACACAAAGGGATATATTCGTTCACAGAATCAACATAAACAGCCCAAACCCCCGCCAATCAATTTCTTCTCTCAATGACGGTGAGAAAGTAACATTCACCACCAAAACGGGGAAGAAAGGAGAAGAGGCTACCAATGTCACCGTACCTTTGGGAGTCACTCTAAAAGACTCCAGACACACCAGGGACAAGAGGATAGACAAAGGAAGATCTGAACAAATCCAAATCATTGTCACCACCGCTGTAACACTCGCTGATGGGGACCCAAATCTCCTCAGGGAGCTGCTACCAAGACTCCTGAAAGCTAATAATCTTCCCACAATCATCATCCCTCGTCTGGAGCCCAACAAGAAGACTCCACGAGTCAGCACACAGGTACCAACACCCACACCATGCCCTCAACTCCTACTGTCCCGCCCATTAAGCAGACAGAAATCTCCTCCTGACATAATATATACTGTCAAATCAACAACAACAATCAGCAACTCCAACACCAAGCTCAAGGAAAAACTGAAGATGTCTCCACATATTAACGTCTTCGAGCAAAACCTAGAAGAGGACGATACTCCAACAACATCAAAGGAGTTCGAGGAAGCCCTCTCACCACCACCAGCTCTCCCCACTACCAAGCCTACGCCAGCCAGACCATCTGAAGAGATTCTCAGGACCACTCCTTCCCCTCCTGTTCTGACCCCACAAGCTGTGAAGAAGAAGAATAGGAAGAAGAAACCCGTAGGAGATACAACACCCAAGTCACAGAAGATACAACCAGTAAGTGACTACGAAATGAGGGACCTCATCGATGACGTCAAACAACTTCCATTCGAACTGGTGAAGCAAAAATACCCTTCAGCAAACATAGATTTTTTATCAGACCCTAAACTAGTCGAATTCCTCGACTATACCATACCAAAAAATTATAGACAAATAAAATAACATCCTTATCCTCAACTTTTAAATGAATAAAAATTTACCCAAACCTAACTAAGCAAGGTGGTATGCCCGCCTACTTTTAATCTTCTACTTTCTTTCATATTTCCTCCTTTTGCCCTCTTCCTCCCCAAACCTCTTCCTTCCCCTCTTAGACCCACCTTGGGTCAAAAAAAAAAAAAAAAAAAAAAAAAAAAAAATCTTATGATTACCTGTGTGAACATGGCAAGAGCTATTGCTGAAACGTTACAACCTCCTACAACCCCTACCACCCCACAACCTGCTGATGACTTTGGTTCTTTATTGTACCTATTGAATGACCGACAACGAAAAATTGCACGAGACATTGAATCTCTAAATAAAAAATATATTAATGCCAACTATGCTATTTTATTTAATCTCACATGCCTTCAAGAAAATATAGTACCTGGGTACACTAACTTCCATATATACAGTATATATATATATATATATATATATATATTATATATATATATATATATATATATATATATATATATATAAATATATATATATTTATATACTGTATATATATATATATATATATATATATCTGTGCATGCCTGTTTGTATATATATATATATATATATATATATATATATATATATATATATATATATATATTGTTACGAATCTGGACCTCAGTTGGTTAGAGACGGTATACGAAAATAATTACTAATGGAAATACACCTTGTCTCTCTCCCAAACAACACCACGACGCAACAGGTAAGAGCACTATGAACGCTTCCAGGCTCTTCTCAGGGCTTAAGGTGCACACTGCCCTGCTCCTATTCTGAATAATATGTAGAACAGAAATAATCATGTAACTTACTAGCTACGAGAACTCAAAACCAACACCGGGATTAGCAATGCTGGGTTGGATAATCAAAATAGTTAAATACATAGGCTACCAGCAAACATCAAAGAAAAAAAAGAGTGCAGGTGTACTTCGAGCATAACAGGCTATGCGCGCCCTCGACAGTACTAAACCGTGCGCAAACCAGCCAACGGTAATCCACTCTCAACCCAAGAGAGTTGCACATAATATTTTATACATATTATAATGATCTAACAATACAAGGCAGTGTCCTAATATGACTACTAACCTCTGGGTTTTCTAGATCTCGAGTGACGGCGTCTCTTCCGTGGATTGACCTCCCAATCTACCAAGATTGGAAGCCAAAGCGTCACATTTTTCCCTTGCCCCTCAACTTTCTCTTCATAATTGCTGAGGGGCACAGGGCCCTGGGTGGGGCTTTGGTTTCCCGGGCGTTTCCGCACCCTCCTCAGCTCCCCGCCATGGAGTGGCTTCGGTCACCCAGGCTTTATTGTGGTCGGCAGGGAGGGTTCTGTGGGGGCGCTCGGATATGGCCTTGGTCGTGCTAGGAGCCTTGGGGCTGTTCGGCCAGGCAGCATGGGGAACAACAACAACAACAACAACCTCGGGGTGATATTAGTGGAGGTAGGGTGCCCTGACCACCTCTAATATCACACCAATATATCCTGCTTCAACCTGGGCCCCCCAGTGAGATACTGCCCGAAACAATGAACTCTTAGAGAGTCCACCTCCCACACTCACTTAACTATGGGAGGGGGGGTCCAGACTGAAGCTGGATTCCTAATTACTATTAAACACTCCGTTGCCTCAGTTCGAAACCCGAGATAGGGAACAAACAATTGCTGGGGCAGAACTGTCAAGGTTGCTACCGGGCCTAAGCACAAACACGGGAAAAATATGTAGGGAGTATGGATGTGTGTGTGTGTGTGTGTGTGTGTGTGTGTGTGTGGACTGTCTATGGGATTAACAGTGCTTATTAGTAGGGACCCCGGCAAGCCTCCCAGCTCTTCCCTATCACAGATTCCGAAGTAAGCCACCGGAGGTACAGAATATATATAACAAAGGGAAATATTATAAAATGCTGATCAGAGAAAAAGGATAATTAAAAGAAGAAATTAATGTCTAGGATTCTCTGTTAATTACGTTACGTTACTATTATGCAAGCAAGGACAAACAAAAGGGGCAGACTAATGTGCAACAAGGGAGAGCTAGCACCACCTCTACTGTCTGACCGCCTACCAGAGAATGATGAGGCCTGCCGCTTGGCGTGGCTAGCGGGAGCCAGCCTCAAACTAAGGGATTGCAATATATCACCACACGATATGATAACACTAAGACCCTTTACAAGAATAACTTATACTAACTGTTACGTCCAGGGATATATAAACACTGGGCTCTTTCTATTGGACTAGGTATGCGGCAACAAGCAACAACGGAAAACGCTAGATCCCACCCTTATCTATAAACCCAGGCAACAAACCACCCTAAACCGTCAAGAGTCCTGCCTGGACAACAAGGTATCCTATGACTCAGTTACAGGGTGCACGCACTATAGACTGCTGATAGTCAAGCAGGCTATATAAAAGATCACACAATTAAGTTGACTTAAAGCTTCAAGGAAAAGATAGATAATGGAATTAAATTGCAGAAACAATTTAATAACAAACTAGAAGAAAGTACATTTAACGTTACGTTAATTAATACAACTAATCACCCCTGCGTGAAAGAAGGTGAAAGCAAACAGTCCTCAAAACATCGTACAGGTAGACAAGATGCAGGTTTCTAAACTGCATGCGGCTACTGTAGGATCTGATGCTTAGCAAAGAAAGTAAGTTACGGATTTAGAGAACTCTTAACTCATAAGCAGGAATAAATACTAGTGATAGGCCATACAGTGTATAATGGCATAGGTATAATTAAATAAAGGCAGCAACTCGCAACATAACCACATACAGGTGTGCTTCTCACTCTTAGTCAGGCAAGCATGCTCGGACAGAGTCTCTAAGCCACACCCTGACTCACAATGCTCACAAAGACGGTAAACTGTGGCACAATAACAAGCATACAGATATAATAAACCGCTAGCTGTTAATCTGCCAGGTGGCAGAGGTCTAGCCGGAAGGATATAGGCTTCGGATACCCGGGCTGAGCCACCTGCTCTAGCCTAGGGACGTTCCCAAGTCTGTGCGCCAAATTACTCTAATTGAAAGGGTGCTCTCTTGAGAGACTCAGATCCCAAGTATCTGACTCTCTCCTGGCGACCCTAGAACAAACGCAAGACGTGCTAGCGCAGTGCTGAGTGGACTAGGCAAGGGCCCTCACACAACACAACACTAGACACACAGGCACACAGACAAGAAAATGCCCCCAGACTCCCACGGGTATCCTAGTAAAGTCGTGCAGGTCCACAGGACTCGCACCAGCAGACTTCACTTAAAGGATCGCAAAAAAAACTCCCCTTCGGTCTAGCCCCTGCTCACCTGCCACAAGAACACACTAGCAAGCATGAAACCACCAAATATGAGACAACAAAAAAGCTTCCTAGGTCTCATTAACAATTATATCTCTGCATAAGGCCCAAAATCCTATCTAGTTATCTGAGAGCTCGTCGTTAATACAATGATAGATATAAGGTCTATCAAGGGGATGGGGTAATTAAATAGACTGGTGAAGTAGTGGAAAGAAGGTATACAAAGTAAGAGAGAAAGTTTCTAAGTGGGGTTGAGAGGGATAGATATCAAGGGGGTCCGAAGGGTACGACAGTGAGGTGAGCTCTGAGGAGAATAGCTCCTCTGGACCCCTCCAGGATCCCACACAAAGGCACGGTGGTCAGCCAATCACAGGCCGCTACGTCACCCGGCAGCAGGCCTGCAGAAGGCGCCAGGAACCACCAGCCAATCAAAACCGAGAGAAAAGGCCACGCGGGCGAGCAACTCCTCCGGGAGGGAGGAGGGAGGAGGAGGAAAAGCAACACTCACCTCCCCCACCCTGCTCGCTCGCTCTCTCTCTCCCGCTCGTCTCCTCCCACTCTCACTAGACTTACATCTTATATATAATAATGAAACAATCAACTATCGAGAATAAAATATACTAAGATGTGTTGGTTAAGAATAAGGGCAGCTTCAAGCTGTGAAACAACATAAGAATATCCCAGACATTAGTTACATTGTCGTAGGATATATACTAAGGAAAAGCCGGCCAGCCGGCTGCCGCCAGCCGGCTGCCGCCAGCCAGTTTCTAAACGGCTGGGCAGCCGACACTCGCGCATGCCCGCACGTGGCTACTATGCAGGAGCGTCACATAACGTATTCCTGTGTTAACATATTGGCTAAAACAGCGTGGCAGATAAAATAAAGCATATCTTGATATTGCAACACAACTAAACTTGCAATGGTCACATAATTAAATGAAACTCGTGGTACTGAGACAAGGGCAACATTCCTCCCTCCCCCACTTACCTCTAGCTTGCAAATTACAACGTTGCCACTAAAAAACAACTTCATATACGAAACTAATAACACTCTATTGGCTCATTCTACACAAATGTTTATTGAGACAAAAATGCTTAGAGGCACGGCAAAACTAGTCATGTGCAATTGGAAGGGTATCGGAGTGAAACTCACAATACCAGGTCTTTCTAATAGACTTGGCACAGCTGCTTTCAGAAAGTCTGGCGCCACTCGAGTTTAGCTACTCCTAAAAGAACTAAAAAAAGACCCTGGTCATTGTGACAATATATATATATAAATAAAGGGGTTGGGTAGGTGGGCTTGCGACCTCCACCCGTGAAAAATAATGAAGCAACGAAAAACGAACGATCAGCCTCGGATGCGGACGGACCCTGTGTTGACAAACCCCGACCAACTATGGACAATCTTACGGACAATCTTAGAATAGCTACATGGAACGTGAGTGGCATGAATGATGGCACAAAAGAGAGAGATGTTTTGGAAGTGTTAGTGAATGCCAGGCTGGATGTATTTGGAATGACGGAGACCAAATGGAGGGGTACAGATGTGAGAGAGTGGGAGTGTGGAATGGGTGTGTGTGCTGGAGTGAGTGAGGGAGCAGCGAGAGAAGGTGGGTGTTTGTTTGTAAGTAACAAATGGATGGAGCGTGTAAGAGAATATGGGTCTGTGGGTTCAAGGATTGTGTGATTGAGAATGAAAGTAGGAATACAAACGTGGGTGATTGTTATAATAAAGATGAATGGAGATATAACACCAGTACTCTTCAATCCTTTATTGGCTAGGGTTGAGTACAGGAGTGCCGAGACGCTGGTTGGTTATGTGAGAGTCTGGTGTGAACTGAAGGACTTGCTGCCTCCACAGGCCTGGGTGTCAGAGGCGCCCGCAAGTCTAAAGTGTCTGTGGTGCCATATGGTGTTGGACAATAGTGGTGTATACATTATTATTATATCTCCCCCCCCCTATTGGCGTCCGACGAGGCGATGGTGGAGTCGGGCGGTGTATGTTGAGTGGAGGGCGGTAGACGAAGCTGTCGTAGGAAGCGGCGGTTGCGGAGTGTGGCTCGCCCCGACCCATCCACCCGGATGGTATACTGGCGGTGTGGATGCACCTCCACTACAGTGCCAGTCTTGTTCCACCGTGTCGGGTTGTTGCCCCCCTGGTTCTGGACGGAGACCCGGTCACCGACGTGGAGAGGTGATAAAGGCCGGGCTGAAGCATTATAGTATGTGGCTAGGGCAGCGTTACGGTGAAAAAGGGCTGCCTCACGAGCTTCGGCCGAGAGAACCCAGTGGGGGTGGAGGTGGAGAAGTGCAGGATTGCAGGGGACGTGGTCCCGTAGGGTCCTGCCAAAGAGAAGTTGAGCTGGTGACTTGTCAATGGTCGAGAGGGGTGTGTTCCTGTATTGGAGGGGGGCGCGGGCTGCGGCGTTGTTGTCTAGAGAGCCAGTGGGAGATGTACAGTCCGCGATGATGCGGCGGGCTGTTTTAACAGCCAGCTCGGCGTGGCCATTAGACTGAGGGTAGAACGCAGAGCTGACACGCTGTGACACACCCCAATGTGCCAGGAATTCTTGGAAGTCCCCGGCTGTAAACTGGGGCCCACCATCGCTCGCCAGTACCCGGGGTGCTCCGTAGTGGGTGAAGAGGGTACGGCACGCCGAGATGAGGTGGTGAGCATCACATTTACCTGGTGGCAGGTAGAAGATGTGGACATTGCTGGAGAAGCGATCGACGTAGACCAGGTAGTATTTGCCCTGGTGCTGAAAAAAATCGGCGGCTACCTGGTCGTATGGCCATTGGGGTGGGTCAGATGACATGAGTGGCTCTTTCGGCTGGGACGGGGCATGGGCGCGGCAGTAGTGGCAGGTATCCAGACAGTTGCGTAGGGCCTTGTCAATACCTGGCCAGTAAACACTCGCACGTGCACGGGCCTTCATGCCAGTCATACCCTGATGAGCTGAGTGAAGGGCCTCGAGAACTCTGGACCGAAGATGATGGGGGATGACTGGTCGTTGATCCATGAGGGCTACCCCGTCGACGGAAGTGAGGCGGTCTCTAACACCCCAGAACTGTCGTAGTTGTGGGGCGGTCGCCTCTCTGGAGTCCGGGAAGCCCTCGGGGATGGTCTGAAGAAGGGAGGTATACTCGCTGTCTTGTTGGCCGGCAGATTTAAGGTCAGACCATGATACAACTGGGTCAGGTATGGCGGCGAGCATGGTGAGGGAGGCCAAGGCAACTGAGTGGATATCGAGCTCACTGGCGGCCGCACTATGCACATCATGGGCGTCCGCGGAGGGCCTGGTCGGGTAGCGGGAGACAGCGTCAGGGCCGCGGTGCCATTTGCCAGGCATATGTTGAATGGTGAACTGGTATCGTAGGGTACGTTCCTTAATCTTGAACAGGCGAGGGTTTGGTATGTTGTCAAGGGACCGGTCATTAAGGATGTGCAGTAGAGGTCTGTGGTCCACGACGACGACGAGGTCAGGGCAGCCCAGGACAAACATTCTGCATCTGTCAAGGGCGTCAGCCACTGCTAAAGCCTCGCCTTCGACGGGTGCGTAGTGGGACTCCGCAGGTGTGGTAAAACAGGAGCCGGCGAAGACAAGTTTCCAACCGACCTTGCAACAGGTGGGGGCAGATGCGGTGGGGCAGGAACAATGTTGTTGGAGTAGGAGGAAGCCAAGGCCGGTTTTGCTCCAGTCTGTGGCGAGGCACGTGGGTCTGCCGATCTCGAAGGAGCAGACCCCTTCCTCAACCAGGTGTGTGATGTGGTCCTTAGATGTGGCAAAGGTACGGTCGAGTGCCTCATCCCAGTGGAAAGGGGTTTTGGACTGCACAAGTTCCCGGAAGGGCGCCATTTCCGGTTTGATGCTAAAGGCCCAGGCGACCTGTTCAACGAGACCAAACCACGACCGGGCTCCCGTGATGTCTGTGGGCGTGGGAAAGTCACGGATGGCCTTAATCATGGACGTGCATGGCTTAATTCCAGTGTCTGTGATGGTGAGTCCGGCGAAGTCAACTGAAGGGGCGGCGAAGGTAAACTTGTCAGGGTTGAAAGTGACACCGTTGGTTGCACAGAGGGCCAGGTAATCAAAAGTGTGCCAAAATGCCTCCTCGACTGAAGAGTCCCACAAAAGGGAGTCGTCGACACACTTCACCTTTCGCGGGACAGCCTGTATGATTGCGTCGAAGCGTCGGGTATAGGCGTCGCCAGCTGCCAAGTAACCTTGAGGGGCCCTGATATACCTGTAACGGCCAAATTCCGTGATAAAAGTCGTAGCCTCCCTGCTGGATTCGTCGAGTAAAACAGCATGGTATCCATTCCAGGCGTCTAGGACCGTCTTATGAGTGCCTGCAGGGATGGATTGGGCCAAGTTGAATGGGCTCGGGGTGTGATGTGTCTCCCGAAGGCAGGCGTGGTTGAGTGCCTGCAGGTCAACTGTACGGCGGGGTTGTCCAGTTTTCTTGGCGACCACCACCATCCTAGAACACCAGGTAGTAGGGGTACCGATGGGGACAGGCTCAATAATGCCCAGTGCGACGTCCCTGTCGAGATCTGCTTTGACCTGGGCCTTCCAATGATGTGGTATAGGGGCAGGGGTGTGCACGGCACGTGGAGATGCGCCAGGCTTGATGTGGATGTGCATGGGAGGGCCAGACATCGTGGGGAGTGGGCCGCTGGTGGTGTTAAATGCTGAAGATGCAAACTGTGACAAGAACCAGTCACGAAGGTCAGACAGGTGCAGGTCGTTAGGTGGGAAGGGGAGGGAAGTGGGCCGGTGTGGTGGAGGGGTCCTGGTCAAGGTGGGTGGTGGTTGGGCTGTGTGGGCGGCCATGCAGGGGGTAGGTGTGGGGAAGTCGGGAGGGATGATATGTAGTGCCCTACAAGCTGACATGCTAATAAATAACGGTGACTGTGCCTGAATAATAAAAATATCATCATCAGTAGTGTAGGGGGTGCCGGCAACGTCGGTGGCGGTAATGGTAGTCGGCATATAACCCAGGACCTGGAGAGTGTGACCCCCCACGGCCGTGATCCGTTGGTGAGTAGGCTGTAGGTGGTGGCGTTGGAGGCCCAGTGCCCGTAGTAATTGCAAACCAGCCACAGATACTTGGGCGCCCGTGTCAGGGTGGGCCGTGACGCTGGTGGGGTGAGAGTGGGGCGACATGGCAGTAGAAAGGGTAATGGGCAAGGAGGGGAGCCGTGCGGGTGGTGGTTTGTCAACAGCCTGTTTGATAGTACCAATGATAACAGCCGCGGATGAAGGTGAGGGCGTGGAGTGACAAACTGTGGAGTAATGGTTGAGTTTGTTGCACGACGGGCAGGTCTTGCCCCAAGCAGGGCATTTGGATGGGCGTTCGGCTCGAGAGTGTGTGGATAGGCCGCACCCACTGCACTGGGAAGAGGTGGATTTACAAACCTTGGCAAAGTGGTTAGGTTTATTACACGCCGTGCAGGTCTTGCCCCATGCAGGACACTTCGAAGATCGTTGAGATGAAGTGGGGCCGACGTGGGGAGGTGGTGGGGCGGGCGACGGGGGCTGAGTGGGATGGGCGGGGGGCTGGATAGGGGCGGGGCGTGGGTAAGTACTCTTGAGACGCTGGTATGGTGATTTCACAGCATGTACCCCCGGTTGCATTGCCGTCTGATCGAGTGCCGCAGATTCGAACCCCACACAGTAGTTGATAACATCTTGTAAGGTAGGTAGGGTGTGGTCTTTAGTTAAAACATCTTGCTGAGGGGACGAATCACTAATCCCGATAGTCACTTGGTCCCGTATGTGTTCGTCAGAGACATCAGTGTGGCAACAGGGGCAGGTAAAGCCACAGTCCAAAGTGGCCTCCGTAATACGTGTGACGTAGTCCCGGATCTGTTCAGTAGGTTGTTGGAGAAGAGACCGGAAGTGGTGGCGAGCGGCTGCGCGGTTCCGTTGTCGGTGGACGAGTTGTGTGATGAGATTTGCTAGGTCGATTTCTGGCAATGAGGAGAACGCCTGATTGTGAGCAAATATGGCGCTCTGAAGGGCAGGGTCGCACGTCTGGTAGAGCTCGATGGTAGCCTCATGAGGTGGCAGAAGGACGAGCCGCTTGTAGACCTCCCAATCAGCCCAGAATTTGCGTAGGGCGTGTCCCGGCATATGTAAAGCGGCCTGGGCCGCGTAGGGGCGGCCCGGCGGGGCGGGGCGGGGCGTGGCTGGGCTGGGTAGGAAGGGACTTGAGGTGGTGGTGGTATGATGACGTCATGCGCAGAAGGGGCTGCGCCGTGAGGGTTGGTGCCAGCCGTACGATAGCCAGGGGGGGCATAATGGCCGCCGTAATACCGACCGTCGCTACCGACACCAGTGTGGGCCTGGCCGTCAGTTGGGGAGGGTGTGGGATATTCGCTCTTGAGAGGGTGGGTAAGGGGATTAGTCATGTTCATATGTAATAAAGACATGTGGGGAATAACTGGCATATGGTGGGGCACTGAGACATGGGTAACTGGCATATGGTGGGGCACTGAGACATGGGTAGCTGGCATATGGTGGGGCACTGAGACATGGGTAACTGGCATATGGTGGGGCACTGAGACATGGGGAGATGTATGAGGTGTGGGTGTCTGTGTAGAGGGATGAATAAGTGTATCACTGGTGGGGCGTGAGGCAAAGGATGGGTCAGCCTGGTGGGTAACATTACTGGCCTGGGGCTGATGTTGTAGAGGCTGGTGGGGCTGGAGATCCTGGCGGGGCGGTGGTGGAGCTGTCGCGGGGCGATGTTGTAGATCCTGGCGGGGCGGTGGTGGAGCTGTCGCGGGGCGATGTTGTTGTTGTAGATGCTGCTGGTCCTGGTGATGCTGTAGAAAGGTGGCGATACTCGATTGGAGGGCGTCGATCCTTTCATTCAAGTAGATGATGGATGGGTATGGAGACAGGGCATCGGGCAATGAAGGCTCGACCGGTTGGGAGGTAGATGTAGCCGGGTAGGGACCGCATGGCGGCAAGCTGGCTTCCACAGCAGCTGCAGCCTCAGCTAGGTAGTGCAGGTTCTCCATGTAGATTCAGATACTGATATACACTGCGCCATATAATAAAGATGAATGGAGATATAACACCAGTACTCTTCAATCCTTTATTGGCTAGGGTTGAGTACAGGAGCGCCGAGACGCTGGTTGGTTATGTGAGAGTCTGGTGTGAACTGAAGGACTTTCTGCCTCCACAGGCCTGGGTGCCAGAGGCGCCCGCAAGTCTAAAGTGTCTGTGGTGCCATATGGTGTTGGACAATAGTGGTGTATACATTATTATTATAATTGTGTGTGTGTTTGCTCCGACAGAGGATAAAAATGTAAGAGAGAAAGAGGAGTTTTGGGTGAATTTGGAGGCGTGCCCGGATAAGTTTGTCAAGAACGAAAGAATATTTCTGATTGGGGATATGAATGGTAAGGTGGGTGATAGGAAAGTTGATGGAGTAGTGGGAGGGTGGGGGGTACCGTCAGAGGTGAATGGGAATGGTAGTGCACTTGTGGACGTATGTGTGGAGAGGAGGCTGTGGATATCCAACACCTTTTTCTGACACAGAATGATTCACAGGTACACATGGAAAGTGGTGTGGACGATGAAGGATAAGACAGTGGTGGAACGAAAGTCACTGATTGATTATATATGTGTGGATGAACGAATGAGAAATCTGTGCTGGATGCTAGGGTGTATAGGGGTATTGGAGGGGGTCTGTCTGATCATTATGTAGTAGTAGCTAAAATTAGGATACAAGAGAAGTGGGTGAGGAAAGCTGGAGGGAGGCGAGAGGAAGGTGGAATGGTGAGGAGGGTGGAGAGGCTACAGGAGGAGGAAATCAGGGAAGAGTACAGGAGAGCAGTAGAAAGACGACTAGGTGGGTTGGTTCGACCTGGAAGATTTGGAAGAAGTGGAGGAGATGAGCAAGGTGTTTAACCCAGCAAGTATACTCTTTATAAGAGTTTTACCGCTGCGCTGCGGAACTCCTCATATAATCCAAGGCCTAAAAAAAAACATTTAAATCAGCCCAGTATCATGTTTTTTTTTTTTTTTTTTTTTTTTTTATTGCCCCTTGGCCATGCCAAATATCACTCCTCCACATCCCCTCCTTCCACCCTTCCCCCCCCCCTGCAATTATCACCTATTATCCCTGTTATTCCCTTATTCTTAGGTATATACTCGTGCTAACATTAGCGAGTTGCTAGCAGGGCGCGGTCATCTGTGTTACCAAGCGTGGGAAAGGGCGAGAGAGAGACTACCACGAAACAGTGTCTCTCCAGCCGTCGTCACGGCTGGCTGGCTGGCAGGCTGCCTCAGCCATAAGTTATGTAAATCCCGGCCTCTATCGCCGATTTTGACCATCCAAACGCTGTTTCCACTTGTTTTATTGCTGTAACAGGTTAATACCTTTATAATCAACGTAAAATAGGCGCATATGGATAAGTATTGACGATATTTATGGTACGATGACGATTTGAGTGAAGGAAACACTCTAAATACCTCCGCACAGGGGTGGCTGTATAATATAGAGGGTATGCAGCGGAGAGATTAACCCTTGTCTAGCGGGGGGTTTTGGGCTTATTTGGGCATATTCAGGCCCTCCTGAATGATAAATCAAGTATCTGCATGAAAAAAAATATATATTTAGCAAAAAACTAGGCGCTAAAAGCTTCAAAATGAGACCAGAACGAGCTACGTAGCACTCGTGGTTCTCATACAGTGATACCAGTAACATGGGAGTTTAGCGTATAGCGGCATATTTTTTCCAGCTATGCTCACTACTGGCTACACTGCCGGCCTCTCGAGAACACAGGGAACATGAGTTAATGGGTGGCGGTAAGCCCTGCGAGTCGGCTGTCTAGCCCGCTGCGCTCCCGGCAATTTGCACTCGATTTTAACCCTTTAAAAGCCTTAATAATGCTCCTAACTTGCTGCAAATTGGAGCCGGACTTAAGTCCGGCCCCGATCTTTAAGGGTTAAGGAAGAGATCTGTGCAGCATGTGAGGAGGTGTGTGGAGTGAGGAGAAGAGGGAGGGGAGTGAAAGGTACATCATGGTGGATAGAAAAGGTAAAAATAGCTGTGGAAGACAAGAAGAAAGCATATAGAGAGTGGTTGGGTAGTAGAGGGAAGGAAGATTTGGAGAGCGAGGTACGTGGAGAGAAAGAGAGTGGTGAAGAGAGTAGTGAAGGAAAGTAAGAGAAGAGTAGATGAGGAATTTGGAAGGAATCTGAGTGTAAAATGGAGGGAGTGTAAAAAACTGTTCTGGAAAGAAGTCAAGGAAGTTAGGGAAGGTAGCAAGGGAAAAAGTAAGGGTGTGAAAGATAAGAATGGGAGAATGCTAGCCGAGAAGCCAAGAGAGAGTCGAAAGATGGAGGGAGTACTTCAACGAGTTGCTAAATGTAAGGAATGAAGAGCCAGCAAACATAGTTGGATATGGTATGGGAGGGAGAAGAGGAGAAGTAGTGGAGGAGGAGGTGGGGATCAGGAGGTCAGCAGTGTGGGAAGACATGAAAAGAGTGAAGTTTGGGAAAGCACCAGGAACAGATGGAGTGTGTGGGAAAATGTTGAGGTATGGTGGTAAGATAGTGATCGAATGGGTATGGAAAATGTGCAAACTAGCATGGGAGAAGGGGTGTGCACCCGATGACTTGAAAACTGGCATAATAGTCCCCCTATATAAGGGCAAAGGGGAAAGAGAAGTGTGTGGTAACCACCGAGAAATATGTCTTTTAAGCATAGTAGGGAAGGTGTACAGTAGGGTAGTGATTGAGAGAGTGAGAGTGAGAACGGATAAATGGATAGGCGACGAGCAGGGAGGTTTTTAGGAAGGGTAGAGGATGTGTAGATCAGATTTTTACCCTGAATTGTGTTGTGGAGATATATCTGGAGAAGCAACGAAAGGTGTATGTTGCCTTTATGGACTTGGAGAAGGCCTATGACAAAGTAGATAGAGAAGGTATGTGGAAAGTACTTAGAATATACGGAGTAGATGGCAAGTTGCTGAAAGCAGTGAAGAGCATGTATGAGGGTGCAAAGGCGGCAGTACGTGTGGCGAATGAGCAGAGCGAGTTCTTTGACCTGAATGTTGGATTGAAACAGGGGTGTGTGATGTCCCTGTCGTTGTTGTTTTTTTTTTTTTTTCTATGTGAATGAGGGAAACAAAAGGCATAACTCCTACAGCAAGTGCCTCCCCCAGATTTCAAAGAGTGACAGGGCCGAAATCAAGGGACGTTCGAGCTAAAATGCCTGGACACACGGAGTTTGAAGCAATTTAAGTTATAGGAAGAGGGAAAGACAGATTCTGGGAGAGAGTTCCAGAGCTCAGCAGTTGAATAGAAGAAAGTGAGAATAGCGTTTCACTCTGGGAAAGCTCCGAGGAACACTGATTATTGTAGTTGCGATAGAATAGTGAGAGAGATGCAACATTGCGGCGAAGAGAAAGAGATTGCAGAGAATTGGTGAGTGGATGGGAGTTAATGATACGAAAAGCTTTCCTTTCTACTTTATCTAGGAGTGCAGTGTGAGAGGATCCTCCTCACACATGTGAACAATACTCCATACAAGGACGCACTGTGCCCCTGTACAGAGCAAGTAGTTGAGCAGGGGTAAAGAACACCTTGAGGCAATTGAGCACACCCAGCTTCTGGGAGGCTGCCTTAGCGAGACTGGTAATATGGTCTTTCCAAGTGAGAGCAGAAGAAAACGAGAAACCTAGAACATTGAGGGAAGATGAAGGGTTGATTTTTGTATTGTTGAAGAATAAGGGATAGTCCTCTGGAGGTTCCTGATGGGTAGTAAGGTGGATAAATTGAGTTTTGGAAGCATTAAATGTAACAAGGTGTTCTCTACCCCAATTGGAAATAGTAGCTAGATCAGAAGATAAGCATGTTATGGCTTCATTATGTTTACTTTTGAGGGACTGCTGGCTGGGGCGTTCTGGAAAACTAATTGAGTGGTGTAAAGTAGAGTCGTCTGCATATGAATGGATTGGACTAGATGTACAGTTGAGAAGATCATTTATGAAAATTAGAAAGAGAATAGGAGATAGGACAGAACCCTGAGGAACACCAGAGTTGATAGGATGAAGAATTGAGCGATGGCCGTCCACAACCGCAGCTATGGAACGGCCGGAAAGGAAATTAGAGACAAAGGCACAGATGTAGGGACAGAAACTGAAGGAGGGCAGTTTGGAAATTAAAGATTTGTGCCAGACTCTATCGAAGGCCTTCAATATGTTCAGTGCAACAGAAAAAGTCTCACTGAAGTCCCGAAAGTTGGATGACCAAGAGTTAGTAAGATAATTATGAAAGAAGATCACCAGTAGAGCGACCCTTAACACTTTACGAGTGGCCTAGGCGGTTTATTTATATGTACCGCCCAGCGGGGTGTTTTTACCCAAAATAGGGCTGTTTACGTGATCATTTTCATGCCTAAATAAGACCCAGAGCGTAAAACAAGTATCTATCCCTGAAAGGGCATAAACAGAGCTTTCCAATGACACCAAAACGATCCTTTTATGATGGCTAGTTTTCTTGCAACAACCGTGCAACGCGAGTGCAAAAAGCATGTAATTCGGCACTTTCCCCATACAATTCCGTATATAGCGAGTGAGAGAGGGAGGGAGGAGGTGGGATTCGTGTCAGTAGGTTCGCCGTGGTGGTCTGGAGCAGTCATACGCTCGCTACTCTCCTGCCACCACTTGTCTCTCTCTCTCAGCAACATTACGTGCTGAAATTGCCACACGACCTATGTCGAGCGCCGCCAGATAGTCCAGATTTATTATACTCGACTTATGTTGCGCCCCGACAATTATGGGTTAAGGAAGTCATACTGGCGATCTGAGAGCAGATTATGAGAAGATAAATGCTTAAGAAATTTGGAAGCAAGAATAGTTTCAAAAACTTTAGAGATACAAGAGATGAGAGCAATTGGACGATAGTTGGAGGGTTGAGAGCGGTCACCCTTCTTTGGGACAGGTTGAATGAGAGCAAACTTCCAGCAAGAAGGAAAGAGGTTAGAGGAGAGACAGTTTACTGTTTATATGGATGGAATCATGAAAGAAATACAAGGAAGACCAGTGGATGTTGGTGTATCACTGAAAAGGGAGGGAAATAAGTGGAAGGTGCCTATACTGCTGTTTGCGGATGATACAGTTCTGATGAGCGATAATGAATGGGAGTTGCAGGGTCTGGTAAATGAGCTTGGAACAGTGTGCGAAAAACGGAATTTGAAGGTAAATGCGGGGAAGAGCAAGGCTATGGTCTTCGAAAGGGGTGATGTCACAGAGTGTGAGGTGTAGTTGAATGGTCAGGCTATGGAGATTGTCAGCTCTTTTAATTCTCTGGGCAGTGTGTTGAGTAAAGATGGGGCTATGGATGAAGAAGTGCGGGAGAGGGTGCAACAGGGTAAGAGGGTTGTAGGAATGCTGAAAGCAGTAACAATAAATAGGGTGGTCAGTATGGAAGTGAAGAAATCTTTGCATGACAGTGTGGTAATCCCGACACTAACTTACGGAAGCGAAGCATGGACGTTCGGGAAGAGACTCAGACCAAGAGTGAGAGCGGTGGAAATGAGTTACTTGAGAAGTGCGTGCGGAGTTACATGGAGGGATAGACAGACGAATGAGGAAGTAAGAAGGAGGTGTGGTGTGGAGGTAGATGTGCTGGAAAGTGTGAAAAGGAACACCTTGAGATGGTTCGGCCATATGAAAAGTATGGAAAGCGAGAGAATGACTAAGAGGGTGTACGAGAGCGAGGTGGAAGGACTGAGAGGGAGGGGTGCACCGAAGGAGAGGTGCAAGGATGGAGTGAGGAAGTATATGGATGAAGGCGGTGCTGATTGGGAGGAGGGGCGTCGACTGACTGGGGACAGAGATGCATGGGGGCGGTTCGTTCGTGGCCACCCCTTCGGGGATCACGGCGTCAGGCATTAGATAGATAGATATAGATATATATATATATATATATATATATATATATAAATATTGTGTTTGTGTGTGTGTGTGTTATAAAGCCCATGGAGTGTACTGAACAAGCACTATTCCCTTGGTATTCCATCTTACTCTGACGTTAATGCGGCCCTGCGATGTAAACCTCTGTGGCTCAGCAGTATTGCAGGGTAAATATGATTGTTTTCTCAGCTTTCATAGATTAATGTCAAATTCCAAGTCAAAGTTTATTTGCCAAAGATACAAAATGTGTAGAAGAGTGCACAATATTTAGTCATGGTGAGGTTTGTTGAGCCAAAGCTCTTTTTCAATCCTATATATTATATCCTGTCAAAATCCTCTCTGGGATTCGATCCTTATACCTAATGATGCGAGGCCCAAGCACTTGTACTGACTATGTAGTACGTGTACATATTGACCTTGTATTTCTCTCTACCCTACATGGTCTCTGGCTTTCAACTTTTATCTTAATAAGGGTCTTTTATTTTAAAAGGTCATGTCGCACGAAGTGTTTGATTGCTAGATAATATTTTGATCAAGACCTTTCTGCATAATTATTTAGAAGTAAATATAATGTGCAGGCAGAAGTGTGCTTGATACAAATGTCATATTTTATCAGTATACAAGTTTAAACTTAACTAGCCAACTCAGTTCTACCCTTATTGGCCACGGACCAAATCGGCAATATACCAAATTGACTGGCGACCAAAATGGTTGCGGAACAGATTTATAGAAATGCTGTCCCTGAAAATACGGAAGAGAGTGTGGGAGTCAGAGTTAATGTTCAGTGTGTGAGCGTGTGCGTCCTTCCCTACCTGTTTCTGTAGAAAGTCGTGAGCGGAGTGGCGGATATCGAACCCTGGCTGATTATATTATATGTGGTGAGTCCCCCCTTCCCCCCTCCCTCCCTCCCTCCCCACACCACAACCTTTAATGATTCCTGCATCCTCAACCCCCCTCCCCCCTTTCTGTCTCCCTTTTCCCCTAACCCTACTACCTACTTTACCTTGCCGGTCCAGTATTTAGACTGTGATCAAATCAAGGGTATATAAAAGCTACATAATACCATTGAGTACATCGATAATGAGTTACCTGTCTATCCTTATATTAGATGAATTATTACTACCAATATACTATATACATCTGTTTGTCTGGAATAAAGAATTATTATTATTATTATCATTATTATTATTATTATTATTATACAATGTGGTGCAGAATTCGGTTACCCTTCTGCCAGACATTGGCAACTCTGCCTCTCGATATATTTGTATAGCGAAGTGGTAGTTTGCCTTAACCGCTCAATGGATGTTGTTATGCCATGCTTTTGAAGAGCGAGGTATATTCTGGTCACGCTTCCCAGCTCTGGGAATTGCGCAGTGATCTTCAACTTAGGTTTCTCTCAGCTGGGAGGACTGACCTTAACTCTTTTTACACCTAACAGATGTCAAGCAAAGAACAGAGACACAACGGAGGGTACAATGGATTATATTCACTACACACGAAAGGTACAGGTAACATACAGTTTCCACAGAGAGATGGTAAACTAGACACTCGTACATGGAAAATAAGATTAATCAGAAGGCTAACTAAGCCCCAAACATACAATCGCCCTAAAGTACGGTGAATGAGTCATCCTTGACAAATATATATCTAAGTTAAACAAGAGGGTGATTGTAAACGATACTTAAAGAAGGAATCGGTAACTTCCTAAACTGATAGACACAAATAATTCGTATAAAAGTGAACTCTAAAGCATGAATGCAACTTTTAACTCTTGAACAAAATGTACTTTATGTGCGTAAGTATCAATGACACGATATGCATAAACCCAGATATGCAGCAGGAACTCTCGGATGACGTGTAGAGTGTATGTTATAATAAGTGGCAAGGTTATATCTATATTTCCTCCTCTGGGGGTCGTGGGAGCCCGGGCCCGAGGAAGTATCATAGGCCGGTTCACACGTACAGTTTTTGTTTCCAATTCTCTCCCCCGTCCTGGAAGGACAGGGGAGAGTTGCTGTAAAACTCCCGGCGAAACTCAAAAAGTGTTCACACGGGAGAGCCAAGTCAAAGGTAGGGATTGTGGACGGAGAATTGCCAAGCAGAAAGCGCATGTATCAATTTACATAGTGATATGAGTGCATATTTGGACCACTCATGTGTGTAGAGGGTCTCTGGGGTGCAGGGTGATGGTTATAATTAGCAGGGATGAGATAAATACACGAGGTAGCTCTAGTTGTTCCACCCCACGCCTTCTTCAATGGTGACTCCCGCAGCCCAACCGTGTTTAAAGATAGCCTTCACACCTTATTTGACATGTTGTTGTTGTTTTTGGCGCACTCTCCCATCCAGGAGTTCGTTCTATGAACGATAGCTGTTTCCTTATTGTTATTTGTATTTGTTAAACATTTTCATATTATTTATATATTTCTTTTCTCAAATTAAGGAGTCTCCCTCCTTTTTAGAACTGTTCTTATATATAATCTCTGCTACCCTTTTTAATTAATTTTGTTCAAATATTTCCCTCAAGTTGTCCCTGCCTCTCAGATCTTTGTATAGGTCTTCGTATGATTCACAGTTGAACAGGTGCATTTGATTTTAATTTTAATTTTGACAAATATCGCACAATAGGTTACGTTCATATTTGTTTTTGAAGTTTTCTTTTACTTCTATCATTCTTGTCCTTGTCATAAAACAAATTCTGGCATTTTCAAAGCTTAAGTCCTCAATATAATTACTTGATATGTCTTGTTCAACAGCTTCTCTAGTTTTACTTCCACTTCTCATACCTTCTATTATCTCTTCCCTATTTTTTATTTGCACTTTATCTTTAATCAATTGCTTAGCTTCGATTTCACTCATTCTTTCAAGATTTTCAGTTATATTGTATTTTTCTTTAAGATTACAATTGTTTTTTTCTTTTTTTTTCATTGTCTTCACTGTTTGTTTTAATTTTAACCTCAATTGCTTCATTGTCTTGGTTATTCAAATTAATGTAATATTCAATCTTTCTTTTGTTTTATTTTATGTTCAGTTTTTCTTCCCTTAATTTCATGGAGTAGGGTACATTTTGGGGTCGTTCTGGGGACTTTAAACAACTTAGTTAGATACTGTGTTTGGATGTTATTTATTTCTTGTTTCTCTTTTTCTTTTAGTTTTCCCAAACTTCTGCCCCAAACAGTATTAAAGGCGTTACACAAGTGTCATATAGCTTAATTCCCACTTTTATTCTGTTTTTCTTCATTTCTCTTTTACTTAATATGTTTATACATGTCGTTCGTAGCTCAGTCAGTACGGGCTAGATCTCGTGAACAGGAAAATAAGCGTTCGATCCTCCGAAGATCCGAAGTATTTTATATTTTTATTTTGTTATTTTTGTTCTATATAATTATATTAGGTTAGTTAAGTTAGGTTAATCTAACAAAATATTATAATCAGACAAGAACAAAAAGCAAAGTCGTCGCGAATGGTTGGCCCAGGCTATACAATCATGATGGGAGCAATTAAAAGAAAACGGACGATGGCAAGCTATAGTAAAATATTAACAATGGATATTGTACCAACTCAGAAGATAGTATGTGTTTTGTTATGGCAGACATACTTAAGAATAAACCTAAGATAAACCTAATGCGTCTGTTGGTGCTTGGGATATAGTGGTATACACGAATGGTTGATGTTAGGTTAGTGAGATTGCCTCCCTATTTGTTTTGTTATTATCAAGTGAATGAGTTTACCGACTTGTATCCTTCTTTTCATATTTCTGTAATTATTATCTTTACCTCTTCTTTCTTCTTATCATCTCAGAATAGTACCATATGTCTTCTTCGTATATGACCTGCTTAATATATAGTTTTTGTTTCTTGAAGGGGAATGGTATGAATGTAAACAAACACGCATTACTCAACGTCTTTTGTTTTTCGTGTGGTACGAAAGGTGGCCAAAAAGGCGGCCAAGTCATTGTATCGGATATACGCAGTGAACAGAGGGCTGTGAATGTCCAAAAAACCAACCAGTTGGTTTCCTGAATTCCCCAGTGAAATATGACACCCCGGCGAGATTTTCCTTCCAATTGTCAGCCCTCAAGGGACGGTGGACAAAAACTTGTCCGTGTGAACCGGCCTATATATACCAAGCCGGGGTAGGACAGGTGTATATGTTCCCCAACAACCGAGGCGACTGGAGGGCAAAGCACGTCTTCAGGTAACCTACGTTAATCACAGACAGAGTCCCAGCACATCTAGGCTTAGGCCTCACTATATCACTTGTACCACACAAAAAGAAAGTTGCTATAATTATGTGAGAGGATAGCACTGGGTGTGAAGGGAGCGCATAGCCCCTATGGTCTACCGTGTTGCTTTGCCTAAGTAAGTGTGCAAACATGCTGTGCAGTGTTTGGGTGTTCCTCAAGCAAGAAAAAGCAAGTGATAAGCATCTTTCTTTTCACCACTTACCCAAAGACGACGATACAAAGAGGAAATTGATTCACTTTTGTAAGAGATCAGACTTTATGGATGATGGTCATGCAAGAATATGCAGTTTACATTTTTTGAGATAAGTGCATATGAAAGAAATCTTAAATATGAATTACTAGGTCTCCCATTACCCAAATCACTGCACAGGATAAAGGTGCACTTGCACCTCTTCACTTACCAACATCAAGAGGGGAGCCCTGCTATTTCCAATTATAGCTAGTTACCCAGTACTTTCAATATTTACATAGCAAACTGTGTAGGTTATTTAGTAATACTTCTATCTACACTTTCACGTACAGTTGCCAACACATGAATCTGGTACATGCAACCTACAGTAAAGATATGGTTGAATTTATTGTCCTCACAGATTTGTTTATTGATTGAAGGTGGTTATGTTCTTTTACCCACTTGAATTGATGTTTTTAGAAATGGGTATGAACAATAATTAACCATATTCCTCTAAAATATCTAGTATATATTATTAGTCTGGGATCCGAGACCTAAAAATTTGATTTTGAAGTGACACCCCTGCTATAAAATGTTTGACCCCTAGATCATGTCTGTGGGGGTGTTAGCCACCAGAAAAGTGACTTTAGCAAGGTAGTTTGGATTGCGCGAGTTCTGTAGGGACGTTTTTAACATGGGGCGTCAACTGTAAAAACCAAGAAATTTAGGGGTAGGGGAAATTCAATTGACCATATATCCCATAATACAGGGGTGAGTGCAACAAATTACCACTCATTCTTTTTGTTATAAAGTTGGCTTTTATATGAAACCTAATTCAACATGATTGGACCATCCATGAGGTCAGCAAGGGTCAAAAGGTCACAGGAAGTGGGGGGTTAAGCTGAAAATTTAGCTCCTTTATTAAATAATTCAAATTTTTCCTACTTCAAGCTCAATATATCCAAACTTTTACACCCAAAATATGTTGTTTGTACCCCTCTGATGTTTTTGGGAAAGGAATGCCCCAACTGAACTTAACTTACTGGCATGTATGTCACTTTAGATTTGCATTAATTTAAAATAATCACCAAAATCGGGCATTCACACTACCTATTTGCACGGTACTCTTAACACCTTAAGAGCGGTGGTGGAGTATATTTCACTGTGCCGCCCAGCGGGTTTTTTTTTTACCATAAATGGGGTTGTTTCCGTGCTCTTTTGTATGCATAAACAAGACCCAGAGCGTATTACAAGTATGTATCCCTGAAAGGGCGTAAATTGAGTTTTCCAATGACACCCGAACCATACTTCTACGATCACTGGTTGTCTTGCAACGATCGTGCAACCGAAGGGCAAAATTGCTAAAATACGGTAATTTCTTTATATAATTACGTATGTAGCGAGGGAGTGAGGGTGGATGTAAGTAGAGTAAATCTCAGTAGGTCCACGGCGGCCATGGCGAGCGGTCATGAGGTAACCCAGGCTCCTCCCGTCGCTCGTCTCTCTCTCAGAGCCAATATTGCGCCAAAATTGCACACAGACTTAAGTCGGGCCCCGCCACATAGTCCAAATTTTTTTATACGGACTTAAGTCGGGCCCCGATAGACAAGGGTTAAACATGTTTTAAAACGACAAGTCATACCACATACTGTCTGGAAAAGTGTCATTAGCTCTATTTACTCCTCATCATCACTGTCATCAGTCAGAAGCCGTCCATATTTTTCTCTGTCGCCATTGCAGGCACATGCAATGATGCATGGTACTCCAGCTTTCGCACAAGGGCAATTCCTCAGGCAGTTCGGTTTCTTCTTGCATTTACAGTACTTCAACTTCGCAGCAGAAGGCTTTGATGGCTTTTTCTTCATGACAGGAATTAACCTGTCACCATCCACACTCCTGCCATACTCTTCAGGTGGAAGAAGCACTGGATTGCTGAGTGAAGCTTGCTTGTATAAGGTGATCTGACAAAGGCTCCTGAGAACGTGGAAGTGAAAAGCATCTTCTGTTGGAGGAAGGGAGCTCAGATCTAGTTTGCTAGATGCAAACAAATGGGCGCGGAGCTTATCCAGGGATGAATACCCTGGCTTGCCGTAGAGGTCACAAAAGAAGCTTCGTGCTTCAGTTATCACCTGATCATGTGCAGAAGGTCCGGATTCATGTCGGATGAAATTGGACAACGCTGGCTGTTTGTCAACATGCTGGAGTGCGACTTTCACTGTTCTCTTCTTACCCCGTTTGAAAGGATAGCTCACCGAATCACAACCTGACAGAATGTATGAGATGAGCAGTGTGTCTGTGAGTGCCAACACGTCCTTTCCAACTGCTCTGGCCAACTCATTCACCAAGTCATGGATGGGGAGGAACAGATCATCCTTTTCCACCCATAACTCAATAACGTTTGGCAACCGAGGGAAATGATACATTGGCAAGACGATGATATCTGTATCTGTAGCCTGAATGACAACTACGCTGTTGTCATCACAGCTAGCAATGTGAGCAAAGATTCTGGTGTCCGCCTCCTCGTGGTTAGGGCAGTACAGCTCATCAACATTGGTATGTTCCATCTGCGTCACACGAGTTGCCTGGGCGTTGACCCCAAGGACCAGGCAGAAGCCATCAGGCCAGGATGACTCCTGGGACCAACGTGAAGCAAGATACGACAGCAGATTGGTCTTGTTACAAGGGTTTGACAGGAATGTCTTCCAATCAGGGATTTTTATGCTGTCCGCTGGAACATACTCTGGCAAGTTGGTATTTGACCCCCGTCTCTGGCGTTCATCCCCTTTTAGACTCTTTAACCCAAAATCATATTGATCGCCCACGAAATGCACTTCAGTGCAATGTCTGGGTTTCATGTTCAAGAGTTTGTTCCTGTACCTTTCCTGAAGTTGGCCAAATGTACTCGAACCAAGTGTGTTGAACTGCTGGATGAATGCCATTGCATCGACTACATAAACTGCATCAGATGCAGAAGGAGGCAACTCTTTTAACGGTTCCCATGAGTCGGCAACCTCTGCCTGTAGAGTGGATAGATAGTTGGATTTGCAACGTTTCCGCGTGGAAAATCCATTCTTCTCCGGCTCAAACAACAAGGGAGGGTACTCAAGCCATTCGTAACTAAATGCCTCAGTCTGTGCCTCATCACTAAGGTCCTGTGCGAAACAAAGGGCCCTTGTCACTGCACTCTCCTCTCTGATGACTACTTTCACAGTGTCCATCTTTTTCTTACTTAATCATTGTCACAAGGTTTTTACTATGTGTTTCCTTCAGAATATGTAGGGCAACACTGATGTGTTTGGGAAGTGGCTGCCTGCTAAGACATCCTACAATGTCCTATGCCAAATTCAGTACCTTCTCTTCATCATCTTTGGTAAGCTGGACTTTGCCATCTTCACCGAGACACTCATCTCCCTCTGTTAGTAACCACGCCAAGTGATTGTACAAGTCGACCGGTACTTGACTAGAGGCACCTTCATATGATATTTCAATTTCATCACTGACCGGGGTTGCACACCCTACCTTTCCGAATGTTTTCACTGCAGCCCTCAAGTGTTTTCCACGTGGTATGAACTGTTTGACACGTTTGGGAGCAGTACCTCCTCTTCCTCGTCATCTGGAAGAAGCTCACACTTATCTAATTCAGTCTGCAGAGAGACTACTTCATCACAGCTCTTTGACGGTCAAAGAAGATGCATATATTAAAGTATCTCTACCCTTCAATGTGATGACCTGAATGTCAGACTCAAAAGTGCTTCAACAATCGCTTTTTCAACCTATCAGTTCTGTAGGGTTTCTTACTGACTACTCCCTGTTGTGAGAGAAGTTCCGTAAATCTATTGTTCAGCTGGTAGACATGCTTGTTAATAATAAGTCCAGGTGACATTTCTGAAACAAGTATTTGGAAGACTTTGTCATATTCAGTGACACCTTTACTGTCACATGTCTGTTCCGAAGCTTTACATCGTCTGTTCATGAAATTGTTCATACACCTCAAGTGATAGCGGAAATTGTTAGCTATGAGGTCAAGACAATAATCACCATGGCCCTCAATTTTCAAAAGGACCGCCTCATCCCTCAACTCCTTTGCCTTATTATGGATTGTCTTCTGCCTGTCAACTGTACTGACTAAAGTTAATGTCCTATCACCTTTGGAATCTCGTTCCCTTTCACACAGGAAACACACTGCCTTAAAGTCTGTTAAACTCCTCCTGCCCTTCCGTTCACCTGATGTTTCTCCTTGCTCGGCTTTAAACCATTTGGCAGATACTAGATTGTCCAAAGTCCGTTTGAGGGTGTAACTACTGCGGCGTTTTTCGTGACACATTGGTCCTTTTGAAAGGAATTAGTCCTGATTCTGCAGATCGTCCCACACTCTGCTGTAACGTCATCCTTCCTTATTTCCACCGCGTTCTTGAATGTTGTGAACCCTCTCTTCGTCAGGTTATACAGAGGTCCCTGATCATCTGTTGTAGTTTGGCAGACGATACATTTCGAATAGTCACTTTCACTAGTAGAGAGTTGGCGTTTGTTTCCTTTGGCTGCTATCACAGCCACCGGTTCCATCTTTATACGCCAGGGGTCAGCACCTGTAGGAAATAAAAAGCCACTTTAAGACTTCATACAATCCACAAATGGAATAAAATTAATAATGTAGCTACCCTTAATATTTCTACGGTCCCAGAGAAAATGCAACCACCCTCCCTAGCACCACACAAAAGATGAAAAGCATCAACCACTACAGTAAACCATCACTATTACGATCAATATAGGCGAGGGATAGCGAGCCTACATAATATAGCTGAAGGAGCCATCCAATACCCTACAATCATAGACAAACTAGCGAGCGAAGCGAGTCTAAAAGATTGTCATACTAATGTGTAGGCTCACTACTGCTTGCCAATATAGATCGTTTAATTCAAGGTTAATTCAGATGTGACATTCCTTTCGAAAAAACATTAAAGGGATGCAAAGAACATATTTTGGGTGTGAACATTTGGATATATCAAGCTTAAAGTAGGAACATTTTGAATTATTTGATAAAGGAGCTAAATTTTCAGCTTAACCCACTTTCCGTGACCTTTTGACCTCTGCTGACCTCATGGATGGTCCAATCACATTGAATCATGTTTCATATAAAAGCCAACTTTATAACAAAAAGAATGAATGGTAATTTGTTGCACTCACCCCTGTATTATGGGATATATGGTCAATTGAATTTCCCCTACCCCTAAATTTCTTGGTTTTTACAGTTGACGCCCCATGTTAAATAAACGTCCCTACAGAATTCGCGCAATCCAAACTACCTTGCTAAAGTCACTTTTCTGGTGTCTAACACCCCCACAGACATGATCTAGGGGTCAAACATTTTATAGCAGGGGTGTCACTTCAAAATCACTTTTTTACACATTTCCAGGCCTTGGATCCCAGACTATATAGAGTCACGTGCAAGACTTATCCCAACTCCTCATCTTTTTCTGCATGGTCATTTATAGCTGTAAGATGAAATAACTCCTTAATACACCTAAACAAAGCTGTAATACCCGAATTTGATCAGCCAAGTTAAAGCATAATTTCTACCCAGGAACCAACGGAGGGGGCAAGCCCCAAAGTACCCCAGATGCCCCTGGCAGGAGGAAAGAAAACAAGGAAGAAGAAGGATCACACAGTGTTTAGATAAAGACACACCACGGAAACAGAAAACTATTAAGGATAAGGGCAACTGCCTTAACCCTCCCGTTACTGGAGAGTTATATGTATATCAATATGTTATTTTTTAAACTTCAGTCTATACTTTGAAATGTATATAAAAATATCATCTGCATTGGCCATATACTATAATTAGGTATATATATATCTTAAAGTATTTCATATTAATTCATTACTTTAACCTTTTCGGTGTAGTGGCTTTTATAGGTAAGAATACACCTAGGCGGATATTGTCCCGCTATTTCTGCTCAATATATGTCGCCCTAGCGTCATATTCATAGACCTGAGCATATTGGATGTTTTCGTTCATTTTCAGCTTCTAAAACACCTCTTCTTTGTACACACAATTAACCTGCCTCAACCAATGCACTAATTACACTGATATTATTATGGAAGGCAAGCTTAGAGCCTCCTGGGATCGTTTTTCTAACAAGCGAGGCAGGTTGGTGCAACCACCTCAGCCGGTACTACCAAAGCGTATAATTATGTACAGTCGGTCACTTTTCCGGCTAGGCCACCTAATGGTAATTTCTCTGGAGGTCTTTCGCTCTGATATTAGTAAGATCGGTCACTCCCCCCCACCCCCACACCCTGAATCTGTTGCATATTATGTCCCATAGATGGCGTAGTTAGATTTGCTGGGAAGGAGAGGGAGGGGCTATAGGGAGTAAGGGGGGGGGGGGGGGAGGTATTATTGTGTAGGGAAGGTTGGAAGTGTGTAGGGTGGGGAGGTTAAGTTAATTATTTCACCAGGTTTATGGCTACCGTTTTATCTCATGATATTAATTGAACAGCGATTTTTAGTGAAATCTACCATTGAGAAATATTAGAATCTGTATTATCAATTGTTGCAAACCAATCTGTAGGGATGGCTAGATTGACTGTTTAATTAGTAAGATAGCTCTTTCTCACTTATTCACTCACACTATATATATATATATATATATATATATATATATATATATATACTGTACAGTGTATAGTATATATATATATATCCATTTAATGTATTAGTATTTTCCTTAGCTGGTAATAATTTGCTCTTCTTGGGGTTAATGTTGGTCTCTTAATTTTGGTTGAGGTCCCGGGCTGGCCCGTATTGTCGATTTGCACCATTTGTTTTTGGGCTCCTCATGCGTTTCTGTCTCATACCTAGGGGTATGAGGTTTGCCCGACTCTCATAAAATACTCATCACTCTAATTATAACTTATAGCACCTATGTTTATCCTTACCATTGCACTTTCATCTAAAATTAGTGGTATCGCATATTCATGTATTTAGGAGGAGCATGGAATATTTATTTATTTCTCCTTCTCTCCCTTATTTACTAAAATCCTCAAAATCGTTATAACTTATATGAAAAAATAGACCCTACTCACCTGTAATTGGAAAACGCTATATACTATCAAATAAGCCCTAGATAACCTATAGTGGTTTGCATTTCCCAATGTTGATATGTATGACACTGGTGTTTGGTATTAGTATATACATTTGGATATTAATGCAAATATAATTAAACCGTTCAGAGAGAGAGCGAGAATACATAGGAGAGACTACGTCTTATAAACGATGGTCTGACTCTATTATCTGTGGATAGAGTATCTATTAAAAATAATAAGTACTCAGTAATGTGTACTGTATATAACCATCTTAACCTATGAAAATATGCTCCGCAGAGCTAATTAACCCATGTAATGTAGAATCCCATTACAAGCAACCCAATTCCTCCATATGACAATCAAAGGTTTGATGTTCTCCACTTCCCTTTACCTAATTAATTGTGTTTCTGTGTATGAAAGAGACAACAGGAAAAACTACTTATACAAATGTTGACCACCTTCCCCCAGTCAGAACAGAAAAACTGGTACAGTTGCGGAAAGGAGTTTGTACACCCCCTTTGGTACTTCCCTACCCTACCCCCTGACCTAAGGTGGCAGCGTTGCTGCCACACACACACACACACACACACACACTTACATACAGCAAGTTGTATTACTCCCAAGGAGCCGAAATAGTCCTATATAGCCTCTTGGACACAATAATCTTTATCGGAGTAAATCATATATTTAAAGAGGGTGATGTTCAGTTGCAATATAGAACAATTAGCAAACTAATTACTTAGTAAGAATACTAATTATATGCTACACAATTAAGCTACATATCATAATCATATCATTCGTAACACCTCATGTAATAATGGGTGGACATAAACTAGCCATTATGTGCGTTTGCGTATGCTTGCGTGTGTGCATGCCTGTTTGTTTGCATATGTGTGTGGCGTTTTATAGTTTAGTAATATTACTGTAATTTGGAAATATAAACAAATAAGTAAAAGTTGTAAGAACAGAAATATATAGTCTTCAAGATATATATATTATTCATTTCAGAAGTAATTTAAGTTTTATAATTTACAATGTGTATACATTGCACTGTATATACAGAAGACTAAGCAACACAGCATAAGTATGCCTTATGCATTATATGACTTATGATTAAAATTATTTATCATGTTTTTTCCATCCATTGGACAAGCTTAAATAGCAATATATTCATCATCCCAAATTTTAATGCAAAATAATCATTACTTATGCAAACCGACACTCCTATACTATCATTGCTACAGTTCCGTTCTCCGCTTAAGCTGTTGCTTAACCCACTGCTCTAAACACGTGTTAGATAATATATATGGAGAGCTTAAGTCTAATGTTAATAACGTTAATATTAGCACACCCATATGTATAATTTATCTTTATATATCAATATTATGTTTCATGTATAGATGACTGTCAACATGGTTTCCATGGAAACGCGAGCTTGTTGGTAGTTTGGGAAGGTCACACTACCATTACACCGAAAGTCAAACACAATATTCTCGACAATGTTATACAGTATTTTACTATCATTTAACTTTTTACAAAGCAGTTTACAAACATTTACTGGCCATGAACTTTTTTTTATTTGGCCTATGCCTATTCACTCAAGATAATCGTATTCCGAAAGTAAATTAGTTGATGAACTACCGTAGGTATATATAATGATGCAAATGTCTATGTATTCTATGCCATCCAGGACAATTGGTATGTCAAAAATTAAAGTGAAGCTGGCAACCGTATTTTATGATTGATTGTATTAACGATCTATTGCACAGCTAGATAAGGACTGAAATACTCTGCATCATCACACTTCCATTACCTCACTGTAGACTGTTATGCTATTTTGACCTCTATTGTCTCATGACAGAAAGTTAAAAATGGTGTGGTTCAATTCCTCGCCAACCTAACACCTCTGAAAATGCCACACTTATAACTGTTCAGGCATTCCAACATGTGTCACGATATAAATATAAACCCTCTATCTTTACTGTCCTTAACAATATAATGGTTTTGACCCACTTGCGTTATCTTTCAATGCTAAAAAATAACAGGTGCTCTATGTGCTTCCTGTGAAGTTATTTTGATTAAACAAAATTGCAGAATATAACTGTTGGTATGCCTGGAGACAATATATTCTCGTGACTTGCATTGGAAACCATTATTATAGTTATACTAATTAATATACAAAGGATTACTGTGGTAATTTGATTTGACAATTAATATACGAAAACTATCATTGTAGAGAACAATGTGTTTGTAGACGATTATTTTTGGTGCAATGGTAGTTTGACCTTTACTGTGATTATATTCCCAAACTACCAACAAGCTCTCGTTTCCATGGAAACCATGTTGACAGTCAAAAACATGAAACAAAATATTGATATATAAAGGTAAATTATACATATGGGTGTGCTAATATTAACGTTATTAACATTAGACTTAAGCTCTCCATATATATTATCTAACACGTGTTTAGAACAGTGGGTTAAGAAACAGTTTAACCCCTCCAATCCCAGCACCGTATATATACGTCAGTAGATAAGTAACTCCCCAGTCCCAGCGCCGTATACAGTATAATACGTCAGTAACGTACTTTCCTTGCAACTGCCTGTACAACCCTGTACCAGTTACCACGACCTTTTGAGCACTGCTCCCATGTTGGCAACACTTCTCAGCTTATTATGTTCCTTCCAACAACCAACCATACTCCTAAAATCGATTAATGAAATTTTACAAACACATGTGGGAGTCCGTGGATTCGAACCCGAAAATCAACACCTTATACATCGCACCACGAAGACAGTTAAAGGTTGGTGGCCTCTCCTGCCATTTTTGCCACATTGCGTGGGACTGCTGGGGACTTTTATTACTGTATCCTACGGTACAGTACGGGTTAAGCAGAGAACGGAACAGCAGCAATGATAATTTAGGAGTTTTGATTTGCATTAGTAATATCTATGATTCATTACAATTAATATATTGTTATTTAGACTTGTCCAATGCGTGGGTGAATACATGAGGAATCATTTGGATCATATCAGTCCCTTCCGGTGAGTGCCACTAGGCACCCGCCTTGCAACACAGTCCCACTCCTATTCTGTCCAGCTCTCAAAGCCAAGAATTAGCATTCTCAGTCTTTCTTCTACTCAACAGGTGAACTCTGGAACTTCTCCCTTAATCAATTTTTCATTTATGCTATGACCTAAGCTATTTTAAACTTCGTGTGTCCTGGCATTCCTTTTACCACAACGTCCCTTGAATTTGGCTCTGTCACTCTTTTGGCCTTTGGGGAGACACTCGTTACAGGCAACCTGCCATTTGTCTCCCTCATACACATAGACAACAAATGTAACACATAAGGAATTTGCTATATGCCATGTTGCTTAATATTCTGTATATACAGTGTAATGTATAATTGTTAAATATAGAACTTGAATCAATACAATATTCAAAGATATATACTTTAAGCACTTTATATTTCTGTTCTTACAACATATACTTATATGTATTGTTACGTTACGAGCGGGGTTCGAACCCATAACATAAAGAAACATTCCACTAAACACCACAAAACGAGGACTTATTATTTAGCCTCACAAAATGCGGAAAATATGACTATCAGTTTCAGTCAAGAATAAGTGGTATGTTAAACTTCCACAAAACTAGCAACTCTCTTTGTAGTCACTAAAACCTTGGTAGGTGAAAAGATGTGGCAAGTTTATAAAATATCAGTTGATATCAAATGGCTGTTTTATGCTGGGGTCACACATTCACGTATATCGCTCCCGTATGCTCCCGTCAGGCGTGATCGCCAATTTCGTGTTATGACGGGCGTAGTCCGACCGTGTACGCCGGTATAGACTACGACTATTGCACTTCCCGACATACGTACCGTAACGGGGCCAGTGTTACGTCAGACGTAATGTAGTCGTATGGAGCTACGTACGTGCTTGCGACTTGCGTAAGCATGTCCCCGTTAGTCCGCCTGGGCTGCCCGATTTGCGGGAACACAGGCCACGCCCATGGCCACGCCCCCACAAGACCTACGTAGCTGAGGCCGTACGTCTTGTGAGTTTGTAGGCATTACGTGGACCGTGTCCGGACAATTGTAGGCACACCCCGTCTGTCCAAACACAGACAAAGACAGTCTTTGTCAACCACGTAGGTCTGGGTTGGAATCTGGGAACTACAAAAGGGCAGGAATGGCCACACCATTCCCATTCCCAGTCCTTCATCGGCACCATGAACAACATCGCGGAATTCATCCTGGAGGAGTTCAATTTTGTGAACTCCCTTTATAGAGGAAAGACCATTCATCCTTGTAACCTTTAACCCGCTGAGTGCCAGCTAATTTTGACGGTGTGCTTCTGCCAGTGCCAGAGTTTTTTTTTTTTTTTGGCTAAATCTATCAAGTTGGGAGAGAAAGGAAGGATAATGGTAAAAAAAACACTCCCCTTGTCCATTTTCGCCAGAAATCAGGTCCCCGATGGTCCCCGAAAGTAGCTGAAAAGACACTATAGACTACAGAGACTTTTATGGTATCTGAATGTATGGGTGGGAGGGTGGTGGGAGGGTGGTTTTCGGGTTGGTTGGGGGAAGGTAGAAGGGTAAATTGACTTGTGTTACACATATGAAGCCGATTGGTGAGGTAGTTTCGCCACCAGGATTTTCCTTTTTTTCCTTATCTTCGTACGGATACACTGGAAGTGGGTGGTGGGAGGCGGTTGGGGGTGTGGTTGGGGGAAGGCAGAAGGGTAAGGGACTTGTCACACAAATATGGAACCGATTGGTGAGGTAGTTTCGCCGCCACAGATTTTCCTTTTTTTCCTTATCTTCGTACGGATAAGCTGGAAGTGGGTGGTTGGAGGTGGTTGGGGGAAGGCAGAAGAGTAAGGGACTTGTTACACAAATATGGACCCGATTGGTGCAGTCGTTTCGCTGCCACAGATTTTCCTTTTTTTTCCTTCTGACGGGACCGACAGTCAGCGAGTGGGTGGGAGGAGGGATTTGGGATTTTTGTGGTGGGTAGCCTAAAGGGTAAGGTACATGTGGTAAAAATATGAAAGCCATAGGTGCAGTCATTTCGCTGCTACGATTTGTTTTCGGCAGGGTGCAGAGGGTGGCAGGGTTGGCTTGTTGGTTGCTGCTCCGGTGTGGTGAGAGGTGTGACTGGAGTGTCCCCTGCTGGTCCCCCGCTGGTCCCGTTGTCCCCCGTGACCCCACCGTACAACGGTGCCGCGTCTTCCCGCCAACCCGCCAACCCGCAGTGCGGCGGTTCTGCCAGATGCGCCCGGACTTACTTTCACTTTCCCGTTTTACGTGAACATTGTACGATTGGCGGGAGAAACTTACGTTTTACCGGGCTAGCTGCTACGTTTTACGGGGCTTGCTCCCGTAAGACGTAGCAGCTAGCCAGGTAAAACGTATGCTTTCCCGACTTTTGACATACGTGAGCGCGAGCCACGTATCCGATTCGAAATCCAAAACATACCGGGCGGCCTTGGCCGCATCCACCACCTCCCAGACCAGCGTGGCTACTCCCGCCATGCGTACCAACCCCCACGACTAGACACAATTTCAATTACGTTTTGCGTACTATGCCCTTACGTTTTACGTATTCGTTCAGAATTACTTATCTTTAGTTACTTTGACTTAGATTTATCCCAACAATCAAAAGAATAATATATTAGCATATAAAGGTAAAATGTAAAGAGTATGTAAAATATAATTATAATTTATTTAAATGATTAATTATACACAAAAGTTACTTCTAGTGAAAATATCAAATTTGAGAAACATTGATGAGAAATAATAAAGAATTAAGAAAAATAATACATAGTTATATCAATAATAGTTATATAAATACCCTCCAAGAGAGTAAGTGAAAGCAATCAATAAACATAGAAAAAATCCTAGGCGATACTTATTCAACTCATGGTGATTCTTTTACAAACGAACTCAGGGCAGGTCAGCTTAAGATGGTGGTGGAGAATACACTACTCGTGGTTACGGCAGTGCTGCCGTTTTTCCGCAGTTATTTGGTCCGCTGTTTACAATTTGTTTTAAGAAAACGGATATATTGATGGAGTAACTTGGTAAGAATTAGGTGTGCACCTTTTTGTCTGTATGTCTGTCAGTCTGTGTGTACGTATATGTCTAGGCATGTATACATTTTATGTATGCATATGTACAGTAGCCCTATGAAGTTCGTAGTCTCAGAAAATATAATTATTAAATTATACAAATGACCACTTGCGAGTTTCTTTCTTTAAGGAAGTTGGAGTTGTAGACATCGATATTTAACATAATTATACCTGCTAAAATACAGTTATAGTACATTTATAGATACATAAATTCAAATTCAACATACTCTTTAGCCATCCGAAACCTACATTATTACTGCATTTATGTTTACTATTGGTGGTCAATTACATTTCTTTTCAGATTGCTGTAGGAAATATTATCACTTATATAATTATGTCTTGATTCATCCTCTTTTTACATTATGTATACCGTTCTGTAAATGTAGTTTATAAATTAACTGTTGAGCTTCTAATAAATCTAATTAAGATTGTTGGAACTCTGTAAACTGTAGCCAATATTTGGGTATATAACTGAGTAGGTTGTATACACCAACAAACAAAATTACTGTCGCCGCTCCAAAATGTCTACTTTAATTTTGTCTATTAGAATAAGACAAATGTACTCCTCGCACACCTGAACAAAGCTTGGATATATAAGCTTTGTTCAGATGTGTTATGGAATAATTTATCTTATAAAACAAAAGAGAACCCTAAGGTAGAGATTTTGGAGCGGCAAACATTAAATTTGTCCCTGAGTGTACATCTATAGTATGTATGTACACTCATGGACACATGATTTTAACCATCCTGTGAATAAATTACGCAAGTATTACATTTTGAATCAACCAGTGTATGTATAATCAATATTTTATGCAATTAGCAGTTTGTAAATTTATGGAAAAGTATTTTTTTGTTCGTATATACTGTATAGCATAACATTTTAATTACATAATGTCAATCCTAGGATGGTTAAGAACATATATCCGGGACTATACATGTATACTGTATATATGTGTTTATAAATATATGCTCCCTGTTTGACCACTCAACCTAGACCTTGGTACTATAGGTAGGCCTAATGATTTCTTGCTCTTAATTACGATTCAAGTTATGTTCACTTATTTTACTAAAGTTGTCTCATCATGTTGTAATCGACGGAATGTGTGTGTTTTTGCGATTAAATTGTGTATTTGTCTTGAATTATGGCATCAGATATTCAGATTGCAACTGTATTATGTGTTACTAGTTTTCATTGACATTTCATGTACTCTGTGATATGTTTTATAAGTTTCATGTCCGACACCGATAACGTTCCCTAAAGTGTTGGGGATTGTACTGAGAGGTAATTATAGACCAACCTTTTAAAAATATTGGAACAGTTTTATGCAATACGTTATTATTATTTAAGATAGGGAAGAAAAGCGCCTAGGAAACAAACCACAGAGATGAGGCCCTGCACGCACCAACAACCACTGCCACCGCGACACCAAGACAAGAGGGCACAAGCGACTCCTCACCACGCTTCGCTCGGGTCACCTGCATCACTCAGGCACTTCCCCCGACCCCAGGAAAGAACATACCTGTGAGGACGGCACCTACTGATGATATACCTAACAAAGATAATCTCTCACAACGTCGTAATAAACAAACCGTGCATAAAGATCAACACACCACGCGCCCTTCATGCTCAAAGGAGCACCACCGCCGTGACGCGGATTCCCAGAAGGGCTACCGCAGCCAGCCCAGACCCTCCTCCAGGCACAGCCACCCCTCTAGCCCTGAAATGCCCAACCGAGGAGAACGACGAAAGTGGTAAGACCATCTCAGCCTACCTCATCATCAGTAGAGTTGAACAGATACTATTACCTCACCGGTAGGGATAATATCAGAAGACTTGGTAGGCTAATATTAACTGAGAAATTGCCTTGAGGGAGTAAGACACTGGTGGAACTACTTGACGCATTTCTCAAAGGTACCTTGGATTTGCTAGTATTCTTGTTGGACCACACTGGTGACCACCCAACATCTTTACATTACCTTGGTACAGGATTTACTGTAATTAGAGTATGCAATACCAACAAGCACTCTAGTTCTAGTACACCTACAAAAATAGTAAGGGTAGTTGGAAGAGTGCAAGTCACTGGTGAAACGGCTTCCTTCTCAGTCAGGACTCGTAGTTAGGGTGTAACGACACTGGTGAAACAACTCCCTACTTAAGTCCTGCAATACAAGAACGTAAGACACTGGTGAAACGGTTAGTACTCGTAATACCACAACATCTAACATCAAAGTTATTTCAGAGATTCCTGTAGGAAGTCAAGGTCAAGGATTCGTAGTGGAGGGCGTAAGACACTGGTGAAACGACTTCCTACTCAAGTCCTACGATACGAGAGTGTACTACACTGGTGAAATTGCTCATATTCGTAAAAGACCTCAACCTCGTAGATCTTCAGAAGACCCCAAGGAAGTTTTCGCCAACTCTGCAACCGTCACACGGCAGGACCACCACCACGGACAAGGTCGTCATCAGGAATACAACGCAGCCGCATCTTCAAAGACTGTCGGAACCTGCCAAAGATCTTCCCCTTGAGACGCCTAGTGGATCCTCGATCGTGCTGTTATATAATTACCTATCCATGTCTGATGTAAAATTGCACTTATAATCATATGTTACTGTGAAATAAGAATAATCTATGTTTGTATTCTGCATTATATTATCCTCTATTGTCTTCATGCTTGTGTTTGTATTGGTCTCCTTTTCTCCAGTCAAGTAAGAATCTATCTAATTAGTGAATACAACCCCAGTAAAATCCTGATATAACATTATTATTATTATTATTATAATTAAGGTAGTGGTAGTAGTAGTAGTAGTAGTAAACATACGTTTTACGTTTTTTACGGTGATATTAGTTAAAGCCAAATTAATTGCCATTTTTAACAAATATGATCAATACCTAAAATATGAGAGAAAACACGAGACTCAGGATATAGTAGCGACCAGAGCAAGAAAAATAGAAAACGGAAAGACCAACAAGAACGGGAAGACGCCAGTAGGAAAGAAGGAAGGACAGAAAGACAGAAAATGGGAGATCCACAAGAACGAGAAGCAAAACTAGTCCCGAGAAATCAGAACCAATGCCATCAGGGAAGTCGACCAAAGCCCTTTAAAATTTACACCTTAACCCCATACCCCTATTACTCGCAAATACCTCGCCTTGGACTACGTTGCTGAATGTATGACGTGCCCGGTGAAACCAGCAGAGGGCAGACAGGGTGAAGTCAGAGTAGCTGCCGATTCCTAGGTGCAACGTGATCTGCCCGTACACTGGTCAGTGCAGTCAAACATCATTTAGCCCTATCCAATCTCCTGGTCTAATTCCAATTGCCTGTACACTGGTCAGTGCAAGAAGTTACATAGACTTGGAGCTTCCTAAACTGTCCCACTTGCCTAAAGATAGTAAGGAGGAATTGTATAATAACGACGAGTTGTTAGTACACCTGTCCGTATGACTCTAGTTATTGTGCAGATCCTGGGTAATGACTTACTGCCAGTATACTGGTCCGAGTAGTCTGTCGAGCCCGGTTATTGAGCTTTAGCTTGCTACCAGTCTACTGGTCCATGTAGCCTGCTATAACTCAGTCCCTGGGTAGTGATCCAAACCCTACCGAGAAATTGTTAGGTGGACAGTACACTGGTCCGAGCCGCCTAATAGATTCTCTGGCCATACCCAACTTGGGTATCGATAGTTGTCCAGGCCATAATGACTTCTCCCTTACTCGAGAGAAAAATTGCGTGGTGGACAGTAGGCTACACTGGTCCGCGCTGCCTAGTAAGTTCTGTAACCCTCCAGGCTTGGTATAACCAGTACACTGGTCCGTATGTAGCCTGAGACTTGAGTATAGGAGTTGCTAGATTACCAGTACGCTGATCCGTGTTCCCTAGTAATTTCTCTGATCCCTCTCCCTTACCTCTCAACACCTGGATGGTAAGGAACCAACTCAAAGCCGTGTCAAGACCTGTTAGAGGACGTTGTTAGAGGACCACCCACCACCAACCCTGACGTTGAAGCCACTACAAGGACGAGCACGAGGAAGATCCGTAGATGTTGGACCACGGCACCAGAACGAAGAACTTAGCTTGCTGAAGGCTGTATAAGTGTATAACAGACCTCCCTTATCACTTGTTAGGCCTCTATAGACGAGGATACAAACCACACATATTTATCGTTATAAAGTAGAATATTTTGTACATGAACTCTTTGTGAGATCACATATGGTAATATTTCACTTTATAGCCGCACACACCCCATACAGTGATACACATAAAATCAACCCCAGTGACTATCTTTCCACGCCCGTGACCAAATGACTTGTGATTATTTCATTGTGTTTATACTTTCATTTCATGCTAAATTCATTCGAGAAATGCTTCCGTGACTTGTCTAAATCTATGTGCGAAGACTCCTAAGTGCGCTTTTTAGGATACCAATATATCCGTGATAAACTCTGACATATGAGAGACACTCATTGACTTATTTATATATATTTTGTAGATGGATTGGGTGGAGGAAAAACGCACAACAGAGATATGATTTTTTATTCTCTAATCTTTCCGGCTATGTATTACCCATGGTATAAAGACTAATATTAGTCTTTATACCATGGTATTACCCATCTTCAGAGACTGACAAGTCTCTCTGAAGATGGGTAATAGATAGCCCAAAACGTTAGCGAATAAAGAATCATAGCTCTTCCCTGTGTTTTTCCTGCACCCAATCCATCTACCTGTCAATATGAATCATTCACATATATTTTGTGTGTAATTTGTATTGCTAATTCAAAGGAGCAGTAAACCTCCAGTCTTAATACTTGCAATTCATCTTAGCTCCGGTGTATATCATATTCTATTCCATGTCCATGATTTTGCGTATGGTATTTTATGCCATTATATGTGTGAACCATTAGCCAAGTAAGCCATCATATGTTGTTATCTATATTGAATATAATAACTATATACAGAATGTACTCCTGTGTTGTCCTTACACCTCTGCATGTATGTGTGTGTGTCTGTGTGTGAATTCCTTCTCTGCCACACCAGTTAAGTTAGGATCCACCTTTTATCTAGTAAACCCACCAAAAAGCCTGGTATAACAAAACCCAAATGATGAAATATAGGCTACCTGTGTTTATTAATATTTACGTATATACAGTACAAGTTCTACCATTTAGGAGTAATGAATACAAGGTAATGCTTGCAAATATATAGTGTACTATACTGTATACTCAAGCAAAACAATAGTCTATAATTATGTATATATATATATATATATATACATTATATGTAGGCTACTCATATTAACTATAAATCTAGTAAATTCTATATTGCACATGTTCACCTTCTTAAGAAACTGTTAAGATACTACACTCAAATTTCAATTATACTACTTTGTCTTCCATAAATACAATCTCAGAGATAAACGGAACTTGTGCAGGGAACTGTAGCCTACAATGTAAAGAGACCGCGAATGTTTCGGTGTCTGTATTATAAATACTTGTATTTCAATATAGTTACAGGTATATTTTATATTTATTTTGAGTGGCATGGAAACTATATAGGCTACTGTACATTATGTAATGTTGTATTGAACACATAAATGGTACTTAGAACCGTATTAAACATTATATATTAATTTCACTCTGTGCGGAAATTAATATTCCGAATGATTTGGATAATGCGGAAATTCGGAATACAATTTCCGCACTTCGTCTTCCCACACTTTAAATTCCGCGTTTGGTGACGTATTTCCGCATTCTGGCAGCCCTGTTACGGTACCAGTGCTGCCGTTTTTCCGCAGTTATTTGGTCCGCTGTTTACAATTTGTTTTAAGAAAACGGATATATTGATGGAGTAACTTGGTAAGAATTAGGTGTGCACCTTTTGGTATGTATGTCTGTCAGTCTGTATGTACGTATATGTCCAGGCATGTATGCATTTTATGTATGCATATGTACAGTAGCCCTATGAAGTTTGTAGTCTCAGAAAATATAATTATTAAATTATGCAATTGACCACTTGCGAGTTTCGTTCTATAAGCAAGTTGGAGTTGTAGACATCGATATTTAACATAATTATACCAGCTAAAATACAGTTATAGTACATTTATAGATACATAAAATCCAATTCAACATACTGTTTAGCCATCCGAAACCTACATTATTATTGCATTTATGTTTACTATCGATGTCTACAACTCCAACTTCTTTGTAGAACGAAACTCTCATGTGGTCAGTTACATTTCTTTTATGATTGCTGTAGGAAACATTATCACTTATATATGTCTTGAGTCATCCTCTTTTTACATTATATATACCGTTCTGTAAATGTAGTTTATACATCAACTGTTGAGCTTCTAATAAATTTAATTAAGATTGTTGGAACTCTGTAAACTGTAGCCAATATTTGGGTATATAAGTGTGTAGGTTGTATACACCAACAAACACAATATTTGGGTATATAAGTGTGTAGGTTGTATACACCAACAAACACAATATTTGGGTATATAAGTGTGTAGGTTGTATACACCAACAAACACAATATTTGGGTATATAAGTGTGTAGGTTGTATACACCAACAAACACAATATTTGGGTATATAAGTGTGTAGGTTGTATACACCAACAAACACAATATTTGGGTATATAAGTGTGTAGGTTGTATACACCAACAAACACAATATTTGGGTATATAAGTGTGTAGGTTATATACACCAACAAACACAATATTTGGGTATATAAGTGTGTAGGTTATATACACCAACAAACACAATATTTGGGTATATAAGTGTGTAGGTTATATACACCAACAAACACAATATTTGGGTATATAAGTGTGTAGGTTATATACACCAACAAACACAATATTTGGGTATATAAGTGTGTAGGTTATATACACCAACAAACACAATATTTGGGTATATAACTGTGTAGGTTATATACACCAACAAACAAAATTAGTGTCGCCGCTCCAAAATGTCTACTTTAATTTTGTCTATTAGAATAAGACAAATGTACTCCTCGCACACCTGAACAAAGCTTGGATATATAAGCTTTGTTCAGATGTGTTATGGAATAATGTTATCTTATAAAACAAGAGAGAACCCTAAGGTAGAGATTTTGGAGCGGCAAACACTAAATTTGTCCCTGAGTGTACATCTATAGTATGTATGTACACTCATGGACACATGATTTTAACCATCCTGTGAATAAATTACGCAAGTATTACATTTTGAATCAACCAGTTTATGTATAATCAATATTTTATGCAATTATCAGTTTGTAAATTTATGGAAAAGTAAGTTTTTTTGTTTTTGTATATACTGTATATCATAACATTTAATTACATAATGACAATCCTAGTATGGTTAAGAACATATATCCTGGACAATACATGTATATATATGTGTTAATATATGCTCTCTGTTTGACCACTCAACCTAGACCTTGGTACTATAGGTAGGCCTAATGATTTCTTGCTCTTAATTACGATTCAAGTTATGTTCACTTATTTTACTAAAGTTGTCACATCATGTTGTAATCGACGGAATGGGTGTGTTTTTGCGATTAATATGGTGTATTTGTCTTGAATTTTGGCATCAAATATTCAGATTGCAACTGTATTATGTGTTACTAGCTTTCATTGACAGTTCATGTACTCTGCGATATGTTTTATAAGTTGCATGTCCGACACCGATAACGCTCCCTAAAGTGTTGGAGATTGTACTGAGAGGTAATTATAGACCAACCTTTTAAAAATATTGGAACAGTTTTATGCAATACGTTATTATTATTTGAGATAGGGAAGAAAAACGCTAAAGAAACAAACCACAGAGATGAGGCTCTGCACGCACCAACAACCACTGCCACCGCGACACCAAGACATGAGGGCACAAGCGACTCCTCAGCACGCTTCGCTCGGGTCACCTGCGTCACTCAGGCACTTCCCCCGACCTCAGGAAAGAACATACCTGTGAGGCTGGCACCTACTGATGATATACCTAACAAAGATAATCCCTCACGACGTCGTAATAAACAAACCATGCATAAAGTTCAACACACCACCGCAGCCGGCCCAGACCCTCCTCCAGGCACAGCCGCCCCTCTAGCCCTGAAATGCCCCACCGAGGAGAACGACGAAAGTGGTAAGACCATCTCAGCCTACCTCATCATCAGTAGAGTTGAACAGATACTATTACCACACCGGTAGGGATAGTATCAAAAGACTTGGTACTATTAACTGAGAAATTGCCTTGAGGGAGTAAGACACTGGTAGAACTACTCGTCGCATTTCTCAAAGGTACCTTGGATTTGCTAGTATTCTTGTTGGACCACACTGGTCACCACCCAACATCTTTACATTGCCTTGGTATGGGATTTACTGTAATTAGAGTATGCAATACCGACAAGCGCTCTAGTTCTAGTAAACCTACAAAAATAGTAAGGGTGGTTGGAAGAGCGCAAGACACTGGTGAAACGGCTTCCTTCTCAGTCAAGACTCGTAGTGGAGGGTGTAACGACACTGGTTAAACAACTCCCTACATAAGTCCTGCAATACGAGAGCATAAGACACTGGTGAAACGGCTCGGCTCGTACTTGTATAACCACAACATCTATCTTCAAATTTCTTTCAGAGATTCCTGTAGGAAGTCAAGGTCAAGGAATCGTAGTGGAGGGCGTAAGACACTGGTAAAACGACTCCCTACTCAAGTCATACGATACGAGAGTGTACTACACTGGTGAAATGGCTCGTATTCGTAAAAGACCTCAACCCCGTAGATCTTCAGAGGACCCCAAGGAAGTCTTCGCCAACTCTGCAACCATCACACAGCAGGACCACCACCACGGACCAGGTCGTCATCAGGATACAACGCATCCGCATCTCCAAAGACTGTCTGAACCTGCCAAAGATCTTCCCCTTGAGATGCCTAGTGGATCCTCGATCGTGCTGTTATATTATTATCTATCCATGTCTGATGTAACATTACACTTATAATCATATGTTACTGTGTTCATTATGTTTCTGTGGGGGCGCTCGGTTATGGCCTTGGCCTTGCTCGGGGCCTTGGGGCTGTTCGGCCAGGCAGCTTGGGGAACAACAACAACAACAACAACTGTGAAATAAGAATAATCTATGTTTGTACTCTGCATTATATTATCCTCTATTGTCTTCGTGCTTGTGTTTGTGTTGGTCTCCTTTTCTCCAGTCAAGTAAGAATCTCTCTAATTAGTCAATACAACCCCAGTAAAAACCTGATATAACATTATTATTATTATTAAGGTAGTAGTAGTAAACATACTGTACGTTTTACGGGTTTTACGTTGATATTAGTTAAAGCCAAATAAATTGCCATTTTTAACAAATATGATCATTACCTAAAATACGAGAGAAAACACGAGACTCAGGATATAGTAGCGACCAGAGCAAGAAAAAAAGAAAATGGAAAGACCAACAAGAACGGGAAGATGCCAGTAGGAAAGAAGGAAGGACAGAAAGACAGAAAATGGGAGGTCCACAGGAACGAGAAGCAAAACTAGAGCCCCGAGAAATCAGAACCATTGCCATCAGGGAAGTCGACCAAAGCCCTTTAAAGTTGACACCTTAACCCCATACCCCTATTACTCACAGATACCTCGCCTTGGACTACGTTGCTGAATGTATGACGTGCCCGGTGAAACCAGCAGAGGGCAGACAGGGTGAAGTCAGAGTAGCTGCCCATTCCTAGGTGCAACGTGATCTGCCTGTACACTGGTCAGTGCAGTCAAACATCATCTAGCCCTATCCAATCTCCTGGTCTAATTCCAATTGCCTGTACATTGGTCAGTGCAAGAAGATACATAGACTTGGAGCTTCCTAAACTGTCCCACTTGCCTAAAGATAGTAAAGGAGGAATTGTATAATAACGACGAGTTCTTAGTACACTTGTCCATGCGACTCTAGTTATTGTGCAGATCCTAGGTAATGACTTACTGCCATTATACTGGTCCGAGTAGTCTGTCGAGCCCGGTTATTGAGCTTTAGCTTGCTACCAGTCTACTGGTCCGTGTAGCCCGCTATAACTCAGTCCCTGGGTAGTGATCCAAACCCTACCGAGAAATTGTTAGGTGGACAGTACACTGGTCCGAGCCACCTAATAGATTCTCTGGCCATACCCAACTTGGGTATCGATAGTTGTCCAGGCCATAATGACTTCTCCCTTACTCGAGAGAGAAATTGCGTGGTGGACAGTAGGCTACACTGGTCCGCGCTGCCTAGTAAGTTCTCTAACGGTCTAACCTTCCAGGCTTGGTATCACCAGTACACTTGCCCGTATGTAGCCTGAGACTTGAGTGTAGGAGTTGCTAGATTACCAGTACACTGATCCGTGTTCCCTAGTAATTTCTTTGATCCCTCTCCCTTACCTCTCAACACCTGGATGGTAAGGAGCCAACTCACAGCCGTGTCAAGACCTGTTAGAGGACGTTGTTACAGGACCACCCACCACCAACCCTGACGTTGAAGCCACTACAAGGACGAGCACGAGGAAGATCCGTAGATGTTGGACCACGGCACCAGAACGAAGAACTTAGCTTGCTGAAGGCTGTATACGTGTATAACAGACCTCCCTTATCACTTGTTAGGCCTCTATAGACGAGGATACAAACCACACATATTTATCGTTATAAAGTAGAATATTTTGTAAATGAACTCTTTGTGAGATCACATATGGTAATATTTCACTTTATAGCCGCACACACCCATACAATGATACACATAAAATCAACCCCAGTGACACTATCTTTCCACGCCCGTGACCAAATGACTTGTGATTATTTAATTATGTTTATACTTTCATTTCATGCTAAATTCATTCGAGAAATACTTCCGTGACATGTCTAAATCTATGTGCGAAGACTCCTAAGTGCGCTTTTTAGGATACCAATATATCCGTGGTAAACTCTGATATATGAAGGTAAAGGTAGGATGGAAGTACTGCTTCGGCAGTACAGGGAGGTGTTAGATAAAGTTAGGAGGAAGGGAGGCATACCTGTAGTACACAGTATCTTGCCACGGAGAGGGGTCAGCAAGGAATGGTCATCTAGGGCAATTGGTATCAATTGTCGGCTGGAAAAATACTGTAATGCAAATGCAATACCATTCCTTGATAACTGGACCCGTTTCTATGGTAAAAATCAGTTGTACGCACAGGACGGGGTTCATCTTTCTCGGCTAGGGGTGGCAAATTTAGCTAGGTCAATAGATAGGATTGTCGCGGGGTTTCGCTGAAAATAAAGCCTGAGAATATGAGTAAGAATAATTGTCTAGATAGGGTAAATTGCCGTACTGGTACATCGGATAGGAATAGAAAATATCAGTCACAGGATTTTAATTGTACTGCTAGTAGAAATATTGAAGGTGTAACAGAAGATGGGAATTCAGTTAGAAATAAAGGTAAATCCGATACCAGTAAAATAAATTCATTGCGATTATATTATACAAACTGTAGGAGTTTATGTAACAAAATGGATGAACTTAGAGCACTTGTTAGCAACGAAAATATAGACATTATAGCACTGACTGAAACATGGATTAATACAGAATCAAGACATTTTTTAGCAGAATTCCATATACCAGGATATAGTTTGTTTAAACGCGACCGAACAAGTAGGAGGGGCGGCGGAATAGCAGTGTTTGTCAGGAGTTCTTTAAAAAGCTGTATTAAATCAGGTATTAGACTAAATACTGATAACGAAAGTGTTTGGGTTGAGGTTAGCGAAGGTAGTGAGACCATAATTATTGGAGTTATTTATAGACCACCAAATATGAGTAGAAACGAAGGTACAGCTTTATGGCAGGAAGTGAAAATAGCATCAAGGTTTAGCAATGTGTGTATTATAGGGGATTTTAATTTTCCGAATATTGATTGGCAGCATCAAATCGGCGACTCAGATTCAACAGAGTTTATTGAGGCGGTACAGGATAGTTTTTTATTTCAATTCATAGACTCGCCTACTAGAGGTAATAATATCCTCGATTTAGTTCTCAGTAATAATGAACAAATGATAAATAATGTAGAGATAGGAGACCAACTAGGAAATAGTGATCATAAATCAATTTATTTTAACATACAATGGACAGGAAAGGCTAAAGAGAATACGACACTTATCCCAGATTTCAGAAAAGCCAATTATGGTGGATTAAGACGAGCCTTAAGAGTCGATCCTATGGTTAAACTATTAAGTGGACCCAGGTGCGCTAATGAACATACTCTCTCTCAGATACCTGTCTTAACTCAGGATAATTTGACAGCTACATATAATAATTTGATTTCTTCACTCCACAATGCGCAAAATAAATATATCCCCAAAAGAAAATTTAGATCAACACAGAACCAACCCAAATGGATGAATAATAGACTATTAGACCTTCTAGGAAAAAAGAGAGGAATATATCGAAAAATAAAGAAAGGCGAAATTCACCTACTTGCTTACTATCAGAATCTATCAAGAGAGGTTAAAAAATGTATAAGGACAGACAAAAGAAATTATGAAATCAGGATAGCCAATGACTCAAAAAATAACCCTAAGGCTTTTACCAGCTATATAAATCTAAAGTTAGAGATAAAATAGGCCCCCTTAAAACTTCGATAGGAGAAATGACAGAAAATGATTTAGAAATGTGCAGTACATTAAATAGTCAGTTTCTATCCGTTTTCACTAATGAAAATTTGGCACAGATTCCAGAAGTCCGTAAGGTATATAGAGATAGTATAGAAAATAGGTTAAGTACGGTTACTATAAGTAGAAATGATGTGCTTAAGGAAATTGACAGACTGAAACCTCAGAAATCGCCTGGTCCCGATGAGGTATATGCCAGAGTATTAAAAGAATGCAGAGATGAGTTAAGTTACCCATTAACATTTCTTTTTAACAATTCATTAGAAACAGGTATAGTTCCAGAAGCTTGGAAGCTTGCAAATGTAGTTCCGATTTTCAAAAAAGGTGATAAATCAATAGCATCCAATTACCGTCCCATTAGTCTCACTTCAATCATAGGAAAGCTACTAGAGTCAATTATTGCTAGGAAAATGAGAAACCACTTAGATACATTTAACTTAATCAATTCTTCTCAGCATGGATTCACACAGGGACGTTCTTGCCTTACTAATTTGCTTAGTTTTTTCTCAGAGGTATATGAAGCAGTAGATAATGACAAGGCATACGATATTATATATTTAGATTTCAGTAAAGCTTTCGACAGAGTCCCTCATGAAAGATTGATGAGAAAGGTTGAGGCACATGGAATAGGTGGGGCGTTGTTGGGATGGATTAGGTCATGGCTAATTGGTAGGAAACAGAGAGTCAGCATAAATGGTACCAAGTCAGAGTGGGGAGCAGTCAAAAGTGGTGTCCCCCAGGGATCGGTATTAGGTCCCCTGTTGTTTCTTATATACATAAATGACCTAGATTTAGGTATAACTAGTAGGATAAGTAAATTCGCAGACGATACTAAAATGGGGAGATCAATTGATTCAGATAGCGATATAGAGTGCCTCCAAAGGGATCTAGATACCTTACATGAATGGTCAGTAAATTGGCAGATGAAGTTTAACATTGACAAATGCAAGGTATTAAAGATAGGGAAGATGCAAACAAATGTTAAATATAAACTAGCTAATTTAGAATTAGAAAATTCAGACTGCGAGAAAGATCTAGGTGTGTTTGTTAGCAATGATTTGAAGCCTAGAAAACAGTGTATAGGCGTTCGTAATAAGGCAAACAGGATTCTCGGGTTCATCTCTAGGAGTGTGAGTAACAGAACTGCTGATGTTATCTTAAAACTTTACTTGTCATTAGTGAGACCCCATATGGATTATGCTGTCCAATTTTGGTGTCCTTATTACAGAATGGACATAGATTCATTGGAGAGAGTACAGCGTAGAATGACAAAAATGATCCATAATATTAGAAATCTTCCGTATGAAGAAAGGTTGAAGAAATTAGGTTTACATTCGTTAGAGAGACGCAGAGTTAGAGGGGATATGATAGAGGTGTTCAAGTGGGTTAGTGGGATTAACAAAGGGGACATGACAAATGTACTAAAGCTCAGTGATAGCGAAAGAACTCGTACCAATGGTTTCAAATTAGATAAATTTCGTTTCAGAAAAGATATAGGCAAATATTGGTTTGGTAACAGAGTTGTAGATGGGTGGAATGGACTACCAAGTGCTATAGTGGGATCTAAAACTGTAGGGAGCTTTAAGATAAAATTGGATAAGCATATGGACGAGAAGGGTTGGGTGTGAAGGGGGATCAGCCGGGTTGGGCCAATCAGCGCTCTGCAGACCCCCATAATCCTGCGTTAATCTCTAACCTCATATGTTCTTATGTTCTTATGTTCTTATGTAACCGTTTTGGTAAGATGATCCTCAGGGTATTAGAGTGTTGAGCCTATAATTGGGCTTTGTAATTGATTTGGGGTTGTGTGGGACAGGGATCTGCCTTGCTTGGGCCAGTCGGCTTTCTGAAGACTCCCATTTTCTTATGTTCTTATGTTCTTATGAGAGACACTCAGTGAATTATTTAGATATATTTTGTAGATGGATTGGGTGGAGGAAAAACACAGGAAAGAGATATGATTCTTTATTCTCTAATCTTTCCAGCTATGTATTACCCATCTTCAGAGAGACTGAGAAAGTCTCTCTGAAGATGGGTAATACATAGCCCAAAACGTTAGCGAACAAAGAAGCATAGCTCTTCCCTGTGTTTTTCCTCCACCCAATCCATCTACCTGTCAATATGAATCATTCACATATATTTTGTGTGTAATTTGTATTGCTAATTCAAAGGAGCAGTAAACCTCCAGTCTTAATACTTGCAATTCATCTTAGCTCCGGTGTATATCATATTCTATTCCATGTCCATGATTTTGCGTATGGTATTTTATGCCATTATATGTGTGAACCATTAGCCAAGTAAGCCATCATATGTTGTTATCTATATTGAATATAATAACTATATACAGAATGTACTCCTGTGTTGTCCTTACACCTCTGCATGTATGTGTGTGTGTCTGTGTGTGAATTCCTTCTCTGCCACACCAGTTAAGTTAGGATCCACCTTTTATCCAGTAAACCCAGCAAAAAGCCTGGTATAACAAAACCCAAATGATGAAATATAGGCTACCTGCGTTTATTAATATTTACGTATATACAGTACAAGTTCTACCATTTAGGAGTAATGAATACAGGGCAATGCTTGCAAATATATACTGTACTATACTGTATACTCAAGCAAAACAATAGTCTATAATTATGTATATATATATATATATATATATATATATATATATATATATATATATATTATATGTACTCATATTAACTATAAATCTAATACATTCAACATTGCACATGTTTTGTCTCTCTCTGAGATAGTATTTATGACAGCAAAAATAGTATTGTTGAATTAGGAGAGTTCCTTGTTATGCAGTAGTTAATTCACCTTCTTATGAAACTGTTAAGATACTACACTCAAATTTCAATTATACTATTTTGTCTTCCATAAATACAATCTCAGAGATAAACGGAACTTGTGCAGGGAACTGTAGCCTACAATGTAAGGAGACCGCGAATGTTTCGGTGTCTGTATTATAAATACTTGTATTTCAATATAGTTACAGGTATATTTTTATATTTGTTTTGAGTGGCATGGACACTATATAGGCTACTGTACATTATGTAATGTTGTATTGAAGACATAAATGGTACTTAGAACCGTATTAAACATTATATATTAATTTCACTCTGCGCGGAAATTAATATTCCGAATTATTTGGATAATGCGGAAATTCGGAATACAATTTCCGCACTTCGTCTTCCCACACTTTAAATTCCGCGTTTGATGAAGTATTTCCGCATTCTGGCAGCCCTGTACAGTAACGGTACTAGCGGTTTATATACCCTCAGCGCACCTGGCTCTGATACCAACTTCTCTAACTGTATTAATCTCAACTCATTATATACTTGCTGAATTAAAGTATTACTTTTACCAAGAACTCTATGATATATCTTGTAAACATTACTTATGGTTAGAAAAGCCAAATACATTATTACCTAGTTATAATCAAGATCATTCGTACGTCAGGCAACGAAGAAGAGCAAGGGGGTTGGAAGAAAGGGGGGAGAATGAATAGGGTTACGAGTGTAGGACGATAGGGGGTAGAATGGAATGTGAACGAAAGGGGGTGTAGTCTGCACGAAGCCTCCCGAGACCACCTCACTAGTTATTGTACAATCTTGAACAAAAATATCTTCCTATATGAAACTAAGCTGTCTACAGGTCGAATTAATTATACCCGGCTCATAACATTGCATACGATGTTCAATCATAAATAATTAAAGATCGTACCCACCATAACAAGCACAATACCTCAATTACAACCAGTGACACTTTAATAAAATAGAAATCCCTAACAGTATATATTTCTGAACAATAATTACTACACTATAACACGCCACAAGCATATGCAAACAAACAGCCATGCACACACGCACGCATACGCAAACGCACATAATGGCTATTATTATTTCCACCCACTATTACATGAGGTGTCATGAAATATATGATTATGATATATATCTCAATTGCGTAGCATACATTTAGTACTGTTGCTAAATAATGACTTTGCTAAGTGTTCAATGTTGTAACCTAAAATAATTATCTATAAAAAGCATATTCACTCCGATAATGCTTATTGAGGCACACCAAATTCTTAGTGTGTGTGTGTGTATATGTGTGTGTGTGATTACCAATTATTCCAAGAGTAATGCTTAGTTGACGTAGTTTGTGTTTCCGAGGTTAGAGAATGATGGTCGACCAATGACAATCACTGTTGTCAATTGCGTGAGCATATGTTATTAGTTGCCTGATATTGCACTGCATATAAAAGAAAAGACAATACTGTATTAGTTTAACACCTTACGAGCGGCCTATGCGGTTTATTTATGTGTACCGCCCAGCGGGGTGTTTTTAGCCAAAATAGGGCTGTTTACGTGATCATTTTCATGCCTAAATAAGACCCAGAACGTAAAACAAGTATCTATCCCTGAAAGGGCATAAACAGAGCTTTCGAATGACACCATAATGATCCTTGTATGATGGATAGTTTTCTTGCAATAACCGTGCAACGCGAGTGCAAAAAGCAGGTAATTCGGTACTTTCGGTACATAATTGAGTATGTAGCGAGTGAGAGAGGGAGGAGGGAGCTGAGATTTGTGTCAGTAGGTTCGCCGCGGTGGTCTGGAGCAGTCATACGCTCGCTAGTCTCCTGCCACCACTTGTCTCTCTCTCTCAGCCACATTACGTGCTGAAATTGCCACTCGACCTATGTCGAGCGCCGCCACATAGTCCAGCTTTATTTAACTCGACTTAAGTGGTGAGCCGCTTTTTAAGGGTTAAAGACATAGTACATTTTGAAAAATAACAAATGTAAGGTAGCTTTCTGAAGTCATAGGAGTAGGCGAAAATCTATACTATATCATTAATTATAGCATATTTATCCCCACGACTTATGTGACACCAAATAACAAAATGGATTTTAAACAGGTTATATATAGGCCAATAGTAGATGCAAGTTATCAAATATGACAACATTCGATGGCGGATCACGCAAGTATAATGTGTCTAACACAGAAGAAAACAAAAACAATGCCTTATATGGTGATAATGACGTTATATGTGGACTTATTTTACTCCATACCCTTTTTTTTTTTTTTTAAAAGACCTCCGTCTACGTATTGTGAAAAACCTGTTATCCTCCGGCAAATTGTGGGGTTGAGTGAGTGAAGGGGGGGACAGTGAATGAAGGAGGATGCATGTTTTTCATAATACGTGTTGCTAGCCCCAAACGCGCGAGCAACTGTGGCTTTCAACCATCCGACACATCCCCTTTTATTTATGTGCATCACACATGTTACATACAAATAAAGTTTATGTTTTGTTTTACCCTACTGTGGAAAGACTACGGATACACCACTCCTGCCCGGGCCTCACACAGTGGCATGACCCAGTCCTGTCGAACTGAGCTCATGACGCTGGTGGCATTGCCCCGGAGGATAGCCATCCCTAGTCTTTGCTTGAGCCAGAGGGTTTCCCGGGGTTCTCCTGAAACTTCTCTGATTTTATGGCCTATTTCATTCACCATCTTAAGGGTGGTAGGGCCGAAGACTCCTGAAGTTTCGAATGCCAGGGGCTCGAACTGATGATTTCTGGCGATGGCTTGATATTTTTCTCGCTTTTTATTTTCTGCTATCCGGGCGGCTTCATCTGCTTCGTCGGCGTTTCTGGCGATGTTGGTTGTGGAGAAAGTGTCAACACATGTGGCATCCCACACGAGGCACCGGCCATTCTTGTAAGGGAAAGTGGTCATCCCATCTGGCCGTTTGCCGTCTTCTCTGTGAAGTCCATGTGGTTCGAGGATTGATGCACTTATATGTGTATCTGCCCTTTTTGCAATCATATTTACAAGCAGCCTCGTAAGGATCAGTAGATCTGTTGTTGCTTGTTTTCCTTTTTACTTATTTGTTAAACATGACATGTTGGGTAGACTTATACAAATTGTGTCACAATCGTATGATAATAATCAGATTATTTCCTTGTTCTACCATGGGTCATACCTATCGATTACTTTACATAATCCGTGCCCGATCTATATTATTTTATGAAAATGGACTGAAACTTGTATTTTGGCTAATTATTTTGCATTATGCTTATAATCCTGTTAAAAATATATTTGTGTCCTGCATAACTTTCACATTATAGCATGATTCGTTGATATTTCTAATCTCTCGCACAAATATATATGAAGAAATCGAAATCGCCAGGCTCCACATTGGTGAAATAAGGTTGGCTAATGTATAATGGCTACTGTCTGCATAACATGTAATGCTAAATATTTAAATCTTCTTCTGAAGTTATATACTTTTAACTATTTTGTATTGGCATATACAATAGATTTAATGATTATGGTAACGATTCATACAATCATTTAATTGTATTAACCCGTACAGCCCCAGCGACGCGCCTGACGCATCGGCGATGTATTTTTTTTTTTTTTTTTTTTTCTATGTGATTGAGGGTGGCAAAAGGCATAACTGCCTATAGCGAGTGCCTCCCCCATAGTTGAAAGAGTGACAGGGCCAAAATCAAGGGACGTTCGAGTCAAAATGCCTGGACACACGGAGTTTGAAGCAATTTAAGTCATAGGAAGAGGGAAAGACTGATTCTGGGAGAGAGTTCCAGAGCTCAGATGTTGAGTAGAAGAAAGTTTGAGAGTAACGTTTCACTCTTGGGTTGGAGAGTTGCACAGAGTAGGGGTGGGATTGAGTTGCAAGACGGGTACCACGTGTCCTACGTAAAGGAGGTGGTATGCACTGGGATAGCTCTGAGGAACACTGATTATTATAGTAGCGATAGAATAGCGAGAGAGATGCAACATTGCGGCGGAGAGAGAGAGAGATTGCAGAGAGTTGGTGAGTGGACGGGAGTTAATGATACGAAAGGCCTTCCTTTCAACTTTGTCTAGGAGAGCGGTGTGAGAGGAACCTCCCCACACATGTGAACAATACTCAATACAAGGGCGCACTATGCCCCTGTACAGAGCAAGAAGCTGTGCAGGGGAAAAGAACCCCCTAAGGCGGTTGAGCACACCCAGCTTCTGGGAGGCTGCCTTAGCAAGACTGGTAATATGGTCCTTCCAAATGAGAGCAGAAGAAAAAGAGACACCAAGAATATTGAGAGAAGATGAAGGGTTGATTTTTGTATTGTTGAAGAATAAGGGATAGTCCGCTGGGAGATCCTGACGGGTAGATAGATGGAGAAATTGGGTTTTGGAAGCATTAAAGTTAACAAGGTTTTCTCTGCCCCAATTGGAAATAGTATTTAGATCAGAATTTAAGAGTTCTATGGCTTCATTACGTTTGTCGTTGAGGGATTGCTGGCTGGGGCGTTCTGAAAAACTAATGGAGTAGTGTAAGGTTGAGTCGTCTGCGTATGAATGGATGGGAATTAAGGTACAGTTAAGGAGATCATTTATAAAAATTAGAAAGAGAATAGGAGATAGGACAGAGCCCTGAGGAACACCGGAGTTTATAGGGTGAGGAAGTGAACAATGGCCGTCCACAACCGCAGCTATGGAACGGCCGGAAAGGAAATTAGAGACAAAGGCACAGATGGAGGGATAGAAACCGAAGGAGGGTAGTTTAGAAATTAAAGATTTATGCCAGACTCTATCGAAGGCTTTCGATATGTCTAGTGCAATAGAAAAAGTCTCACCGAAGTCCCGAAAGGAGGATGACCAAGAGTTAGTAAGATATGAAAGAAGATCACCAGTAGAGCGACCCTTAAGGAAGCCATACTGGCGATCTGAGAGCAGATTATGAGAAGAGAAAATGCTTAAGAAATTTGGAAGCAAGAATAGTTTCAAAAACTTTAGAAAGACAAGAGATAAGAGCAATTGGACGATAGTTGGAGGGTTGAGAGCGGTCACCCTTCTTTGGGACAGGTGAATGTGAGCAAACTTCCAGCATGAAGGGAAGACGTTAGAGGATAGACAGAGACGAAAGAGTTTGCCTAGGCAGGGAGTCAGCACGGAAGCACAGTTTTTGAGAACAACAGGAGGAACACCGTCCGGACCGTACGCCTTATTAGTGTTAAGCCCAGAGAGGGTAGAAAGTACATCTTTAGAAGAGATTAGGATATTAGGCATAAGTAAGAGAGAGGAGGGCGGAGAGGGAGGAATAGCACCGGAATCATCCAAGGTATGTAACGCACAGCCCCAGAGACGCGCCTGGCGCGTCACCCTAATTGTGCCGACCGTAACCTCAGGTGTAGCCACTCAAGAGGGCTCAGATTTGTATGGGAACTGTGTACGTATCCCACGCAACCGTGCCGATGGTTGAAAACTCTCAAAGTCCATGTGCGTGCGCGTGAGCGCGCAATAACCTGTTTTTTTGGGGTAATTGCCTTCAATTTTTTACTCTTGTAAAATACGTTTTCGGGGGCTCTGTAGGACCATTCTTTAAGCTTTTTGAGCGGTTTTTCGTGGTTTTTCCTTCATTCCTAACCCATTCGCTATTGTTTTTGGAATAAAACCATTTTTTGAAAACCGGCCGGGTTCTGGTGAACAAACATTACAAAACTAGCCGGGGCTGGACGGGTTAAAGGCTGTACTACAAACTATTATTACATCTAGCAAACTCAAAATGACCACTCACATCCCTCTTTACAGAACGAAGACCCATTCATTCATACAGACTTACACTAATATTCTCTAACGTTTCGGATGTATTACCAATCTTCAGAGAGACGTTGTCTCTCTGAAGATGGGTAATACATAGCCCGAAACGTTAGAGAATAAAGAATCATAGCTCTTTCCTGTGTTTTCCCCCATCCAATCCACACACACTTGTGGTTCGATAAACACTAATGGTTCACTATATGCACGCGATAAACACTAATGGTTCACTATGTCGACTCTAAGTAACTCGACAGTTTAGGTTAAGTAAACATACTGGAAGTTCAAATTATGCGCCAGTATTAGGCTAAGTTTTATATCTATATAAAAGATATATACTATTTCGTATTAAGTTTATATGGGTTTATTATCCATAAATATATCGGGTTATCATTATAATCAATCCGGTATATCTTTTGGTTAGTTAAATGACACATTGGTGGAATATAACTGCGCATGCGTCATTCTCGGGATTGGCGGGTTCATCGCCATAAACCTTAGACTCGCTTTAGCTACGACCTCGAGAACATCTCCTTCTAGCCGCTCCAATACAACCACCTGTTTCCTGCTAAGTCGTCCTAATTCTTATCTCTTAGTGGCCACTATATCTTCCATCTATTACTACCACTATCATTGAGCTATCTATCCCTATCAACCAATAAAAGTAAGTTAACTCTTGTGAGTTTATAGGTAAATTTCTCTTTGTTTACTATCGAATTCTCACAAAATGGTCGTCACCTCTGAATTTTGCCCTATGCTGACTTTTCTTCTGTCTTTTCTTTCTTCTGCTTTCCTGTTATCTTCTATTTCCTGGCTATTCCTTCTATCTGTTCCCTGTTTCCCTGGTGTCCCCTGTTGCCTGAAAGCTCGTGTTTGTTATCTGTGGCCTAATTTCCGCCGTGTCCCGCTTATTTTACCCGACCATATGTGCCGCCGCCATGTGTTTCCGACTGGTGCCTTTGGCGGGGGGGTTGGGGAGGACTATAAGCGCGTCATTACTCACTACCCCAAACCTATTACTTTGGGCGGCGTACATTTAACATATGATGCCAGCAAAAACCTGTTCAAGAAGGTCGTGACTACTGCCCAGGAGCACTTCACAAAGCTGGGAGATATTCAGGAGAGACCAGTCGGATGAGGAATGGGAGGCGGCTACTTTCTCTAAACTAGATCTGAGTAATAATTGGTAGGCTATAGGCTAGGTATAAAATTGCAACAATTAAATTAATGTAAAGTAGTATTATAAGGGTTAAATTGGATTTGTTTGGTCTTAACTTAATTTAAAGGGGGTAATTACCACAAACATTTTTGGTACCATTAGATGTTGGGCTAGCCTAGTTTAATATATGTTTACAATTTAAATTGGCTTGTTATAAACCTTTTTGGCCTCCCTTCCTTAGTGTAATCTAACAACAAAATTGCCGCATTTAATATAAGGTTTACCATTTAAATTTAAGTGTGGAGATATTTATGCGTTGTTCGTTTACTTTTATTATTGCGTTCCGCGTCATATTTCCCGCTTATTGCCCTATCCCTACATCACACGTTTAATTAATTATTACGTTTAAGTCAGGGTTCCCTATATCTTGCCTTTATTGGCGTCAGGTAACTTTCTGAGTGCGCTTTACGTCCATATAGGTAAGATATATTATTATTCTATGTCCTGTGTATTGCCATCATGTCGTTGACACTTTCCCAGTACAAGCGACGCAAGGGGGGTATCAAGAGTGGTTTGACTAGGATCACCAAAGATATTACTACATTTTTAGTTGATGCAGATAATAATGCGATTGAGGCTAAATTGGCTTCGGTATTAAGACAGCTCGAAGATTTAAATTTATGTCGCCGCGAAATGGAAACGCTCTATGAAGATGATGCCGAGTATTTCGTGGACATAAAAACAGACATGGATTATATAGTGTCTTGATAAAGTTATCATCCTCCTCAAAGGTAGGCTAAAACACAAGGAGCCAAATCGTGCTGCAGTTAACAGAAATGCCGGTATAAGATTGCCGAAAATAACCCTTCCTGTGTTTGACAGTGATCCCACTCTATTGTTGGGATTCTGGGATATGTTCCACTGTAGTGTTCACAGCAATGCGGAGTTCAGTGACATCCAAAAATTCACCTACTTAAGAGGTCAACTGAATGGCGAGGCAAAACAACTGATTGAAGGTTTCGCAATTGAGGGAGCCAGCTACCAAACTGCGGTTGCCCTTCTACTGAAAACCTATGGGCACAGGGATAGAATTAAGGCGGCACATATAACTAACCTTACTACTTTGAGTCCTCCCTCTTACAATGTCGAGGAACTAAAAGGATTCTATGCTAGTTTTGAAAGTACACTGAGGTCAATAGAGACCCTACAAATAACCCTTCATGAAGCTAGTGTTATAATTCTCATGAATAAATTGCCATCCCCACTAAAGGAAACATTAAAGAGAACTTTAGGTGAAAAAGGTCTGGACCTAGAAAGGTTTGTCCAGGCTTACCAGACAGAAGTTTTTAACATGGAAAGTGTAGCAGAACGGTCTACACCACGCATACCAGTTGCTTCAGCATCCTTTGCGGTGCAGGAGGCCCCGGTGCGAAGTAAGGGTTGTAAGTTGTGCGAAGGGGCACACGTGTGGTTCAACTGTCTCAGATATAAAACCAGTGCTCTAAAAGTAAAACGCGCAAAACAACTCAACCTTTGCACCGGGTGCTTATCTTCAACCCATGGGAGCAATGGTTGTGTGAACCCTGACATCCGTAACTGCAAATTCTGTCATAACAGACACTACCATATCCTCTGTCAGTCCAGATCTCATTGGGACAGTGCAAAGAAGGAGCAAAAACCTCAACAGGTAACAAAGACCAAAACGCAAACTACCACGATGTCTGTGTCGTCAAAGAAGACTAGTATTATCCTCCCAACTGTTATGCTGCCAACAGTTAAGGAATCAAGAGGGACAGTCAAGATGAGAACACTGCTGGATCAGTGCTCACAGCGCACCTTCATTTTAAATTCCGCTCTAGACTCGATCCATTATATAAAAGTGGTTGATGAAGAGCTAGAGTTGCGAGGGTTTACCGGAGCATGTGAGAGCAGAAAGTACCCAGTAGTGTCCTTCAAATACAAGTTCCGGGGCAGAAACTATCCTCTACAAGTAGTTGTGGTAGAAACTCTCCCGGATCACAAAGGATAAGAATGCCTTGAAGCAGACATGAGAGTTTTGCGAAACAAGGGTTACAAATTAGCTGATCCTCTAATGACACAGACATCTCGACTGGACTTGTTGGTTGGTGCCGATTATTATTATGACTTAGTGCGGCCAGGGTACAAAAAGGAGGGTGACATAATTCTCTTACCCACTAAATTTGGCTATGCACTAAGTGGCTCCTGCCATAACGACAAGTCTAGCGCCCAAGTAGAGGTAGTTACAATTTTGAAAGTCGCGGTCACCCCGATGGATCAATATATATCCACGGAATCAGGTAGTCCATGTCATAATGAATTAAAATGTATGTGGGAACTGGATCATCTAGGAATTTTTCCAAACGAAGATTCAAAGGAAAACATGACTGCGTTGGACATAATATACAAGGAGACAGTAACATACTCTGCACAGAATCAGCAATATGAAGTCATACTGCCATGGAACCAACATAAAAAGGAGCTGCCTTCTAATTATGGATTAGAAGCGGGTCGCCTAAGGGGTCTGCAGAAGCGTTTCAAACAAGAACCTGTCTATTGTAGTCACTACACCAATGTTATCCAAGATCAGCTTCATCGTGACTTTATTGAAGAGGTTCCATCGGTGTTACTGAAAACAGTAATTATTTGGCACATCACGGGGTCACCAAGAATAGCACAACGACGCCCGTTCGTATTGTGTACGACTGTTCCGCTAGTATTGGCAAGGGCAGACCAAGTCTTAATGACTGCCTTTACACAGGGCCATCACTAGTGCCGGATCTAGCAAAAATATTGCTGAGATTCAGGGTCCACAAATATGCCTGGATAAGTGACATCGAGAAGGCCTTTCTCATGTTGAGACTTCATGAAGAAGATCGTGACTACACCCGATTTCTGTGGCCGAAGAATCCCTTGGATTTATCTTCACCCTTACTTTGCTACTGATTTAAGGTAGTGTTGTTCGGGGCGACTTGCTCACAGTTTCTTCGTAATGCCACGATCTTGAAGCATCTTTCCATTATCAAAGAGGATCCCGAAGTTGTGGAGGCTATTAAGGAAGGTTTGTACATTGACAACCTCCAGGGGACAGGCAGTGATGAAGAGACTGTCATTAAGCTTTACTGGGATGCCCATAGAATAATGTCTCAAGCACATTTATATCTTAGAGAGTGGGCTACCAATAGTCCTCAACTACGAGACCTACTGCAATTGGATGGTGTTGCTGCCAAAGATCAAGAGCGAGTGAAGACATTAGGACTCTTATGATTACCTGACACTGATCTGTTGATGTTCAACGCTAGTCTCCCAGAGACCAATAAGGCAACTGTTATGCCCTGTTTTTCTACAGGTTTAACTTGGGTAATGTGAGTTCTAAATTGACTGGGTATATAAGGCTGCATGCACAATACAAGATATGAGGAATAGAGAACACAAAGAAACACATGGTAGCAAGTTACATGATCACGTTTATTGATATACCACTGCAGAATACTTGTGTAAGACAATATAATAGAATTGAACAACACTAGCATAAGTGGATCTGGATGGAGCCTAGTCTCCCACTTCCAACGTTCAGGTATTAATCTTCTGATCACTGGCTTTGATTTCACAGGTTTATATACCGAAGACCATCAATGTTACTTATAGATTCATATTCACTGTTAGATTTATTACTGGTAGCTCTGGTGCACAAGTAGTAGTTCACAGACTAGATTAGACACACGTATTTTTAGAGCACGGGAAATCTAGTAACCTCAGGGGGTACTGATCTAAGTTTTATATCCTTGTCTCAGAAATACATAGAACGCAAATCAGTGGGCGAACGTTAGATATCACTAGAGTTTTAATATCTGAATAGTAATTACGAGAGTCAAGGTCGCCTGTTAATTAAAGAGCACTGATCGCTTAGTACGTCCCAAATGGAATGGTTAAGTATGAATTACACTGGGCAAGGTCTTAGCCACTTCGTAGAAATATTAATTAGTGAATCTAAAACAGCACAGTAATATGTAGTACTGCTAAAGGGAATCTTGGGTAGTATCTGATGGGTCTGGTCCTGGTTATCTTGCGTCCATGATGTTGGGGGCTAACGACTGGTTCCGCGGCCGTCCAGGGGGGCCATATGTGTGAAGTTCTTCAATACGTGGGCAGGTCCTTCTATCCAAATCTGCCACGGAGTCTGCCGGTTCTGGGATCTCACTCCGGAACAACACAAGGGCAGAGCTAGAAATTAACTGCAGGGTAGTGACCCCTGGTTGGTGTCTAGCTTTCAACTGATTTGACTGGGGGCGGGAGTTAGATTTATAGGCTCGGTTCTGGACCCTGTAGACAGTAGGGATCTCGAGTCTTATGGACTTAATTGAGCTCTCAATAGATATGGGGACTAGGTAAGATGGTATTTACTGTTGTGGCACAGGGCGATAGGAAGCCTTTATATTTTCATATAACTGAGCCTTAGTAAGAGGTACTATTTTGGCTATACTGGACGTATTTAGGGGAGAGAGACTGGATCTACTTTGCGAGGAGGATGGGGACAGCTGTGATAGGAGCGTCTCTCTAGATTGTTCAATCTTCATTCTATGGTATAGCTGAGGTGCTAATTTAGTGATCAGAGCATGCAAGAAAGGTAAATGGTTTATTGTGAGTTAATAGAGGTTAGTAAAGGTGTTAGTCATTCATGGTTAGTTCATTGATAGGAAGAATTCCTGTGCTACCTGGCAATGACTCGAAAGTCAAAACAGGGGCCAGGTATACCTCCGCGGGGGTGGGGGTCTCCCTCCTCGGGTGGGCAAAAAGGGGGAGCTGGGCGCCCTCTCTCTGATATAGTCGTCCGGCGGCTGTGGCTAGGGGCTTGCCATATCACCAGTGTTTGTAATAACCCTCTGTGTATGAGACAGATGTGAGTGTCTTTAATACCAAAACCGAAGGTGCCTTAGCTAGCTGGTTTTACTCGGCTGGTTGTTAATTGTAGGGTTTGCTGGATATGGTGGAGACTGGGTTGCTAACTCTGCCACATTTATCTGGAAGTATGGCAATAGAAGTTAGTTACTGGCGGGGCGGCTAGCCTCGCACCGACGACCATTGGGTGCAGGGTTGTGAATGTGTTGTAAGAGAATAGATGGCATGCAAGGGGCTAGTAAAGTTCTAATGTTGTTCTGGCCTACTAAGTGAAGGTAGGCTGGATAGGAGTATATATATAAAAGGTTGGAGAGCGTTAGTAACGGACAATTCAAGGATCTTCAAGAGGTATGAGAGAGAGGCTAGGTCGGACAAGAGTCGAGAAGCGCGGGTGTCTTAACCTGACAAGCGCTAAATAGACCTAGGGGCTAGGGTAGTTATTTGTGCATTTCTAGCCTTGGATTCTGACAGAATTCGTTATATTTACAATATAGAGCATTATTTGTTTTCGGTATGCTTTTATTTTACATATATGATGTATATATGAACCTTCAAGAGTGCTAAAATAAGTGGGAAAAGCATTTGGGTGGTGAAAAACGAAGATATTGGCCACCCGGTCATAATCTCAGGTGAGAGAGAGCCACAGGCATCCCTCCTCTCTCGCTATCTGTGAGGTAACTGAGACGAGCGGGGCGGTGTGGGCCGGTGTCTGGGTGTTGCATAACGATCTTTTCTGCAACCCACTTGTGCTACATTATCGCGGGAGAGAAAAATAACCGATAAATTATGATAATAAGAGGAAAAATAGGTGATAATTGAGGACGGGAGGGAGGGGGAAATAAGGTGGGGAAGGAGGGGAGGGGGGTGGGTGAGATTTACATGGATGAGTACTGGAGGGGAATTATCTCACCTAGAGACAAATTCCTTTGTTTTGATAGGCCCTTTTTTTTTATGGAAGGCTTTTTTATGGTCTTGCTTCCGTGAGGCCTATCGCGTTCCCTATAGGAAGCCTTCCGTGAGGCCTATCGCGCTTGCCGGGTTAATGAGAGGGGGGGGGAGTTCAAGGGCTACAGGGAAATTTTGCCCCTAAGGTCCCTGGGCGTGGGGGTGGCATTAGGCTACAATTGATATGGACGTTTGAAAAGGCAGTAGAATATGTTAGCCAAATGCTACCGGGGAATGCAACTATGGGGTGGTATATGAGTCTGGAAAAGATAGAGTTATGTGATCAGTCAGAGGGTTATGGATACTATTAGTTGGCCCTGGGAACTGCGTTTTCTATTAAATATAAAATACCAACCACAGCGGCAGTTCGTAGGGGTACTTAGTTATTGTTTCGGGGTACTTATGACAGATACTGGTAACCAGGTTATCTTATACAATCTCTGGTTGGGGTAAGAGGTGTAAGACACGAAATAAATTGGCGTAGTGTGGGCTGTGGATACGAAGGAGGCAAGGGGAAGACGTATGACAATTGTGGAAAGTAAATGGAAAAAGGTGAACACAATGGCGGATAAAAATACTTAACCTAAGGATTGCATACATAGATTTATGGGGCGATGGGTCTTCAGAAGCTTAGTCTGGCAAGACAAGATGTTAGGGAATGTTAATATTAATACTTAGTTACTAGAGGAGCAATGCAAGGGGCGACTGAGCACGGGTTACATATATCTATACTCGTCATGGAAAATGATATAAGAGGTCTAGGGACAAGCGTGGGTGTTTGAACTTCTAAGATATATAACATCTACTTCTCGGATGTAAGAACATACATAGATATATTTATGGCTGTCTGATGTGTTGGCATTGGCTCAACGTCGGGACAGGCATGGGTGTTTTTAATATGAATGTATATTCCTGTTCATCATCTTTGTAGTTAGGAGTGTAGGACACGAGGGGGTTAGTGTACGTGAGGTGTGGAAAATGGTCAGTTTTAGAAAAGGTAAATGGGTGTGTCCTGGAGCTGTTTAGCCCTGCGGGCTTGGGCCTGGCTGAAATGGCTGGCTCGGTCAGCTGGTCCTTTCGTTCTGTGGACCTTTCCTTTGGTGTTTCTGTGTGGTGTTCGTTCATGGCTTCTGTGGTGGGCTTCTCGTTCTGGGGCATTTTACTTCCCTCTCCTTCATTATAGGCTCGTCCTCGAGCCTCAAGGGTGAAGTAAAAAGAAGCATAGTCAGAAAAGTGTAGGTTAACAAGAAAAGTAGTATGACTAAGGGAAAAAATAATATATACAGTATATGGAAAACATGTAAATTTAAGAAAGGACAGATACTTAAGAACACAGGAAATTAAGAAGAGGTAAAGTGTTTAACAATGTATAAAGCAAATTTAAAAGATAGTCAGAAAAGTGTAGGTAACAAGAAAAGTAGTATGACTAAGGAAACAAAATATAGTATATATAGTATATGGAAAACATGTAAATTTAAGAAAGGGCAGATAATTAAGAACACAGGAAATTAAGAAGAGGTAAAGTGTTTAACAATGTATAAAGCAAATTTAAAAGATAGTCAGAAAAGTGTAGATTAACAAGAAAAGTATTATGACTAAGGGAAAAAAAATACTATATACAGTATATGGAAAACATGTAAATTTAAGAAAGGACAGATAATTAAGAACACAGGAAATTAAGAAGAGGTAAAGTGTTTAACAATGTATAAAGCAAATTTAAAAGATAGTCAGAAAAGTGTAGGTAACAAGAAAAGTACTATGACTAAGGAAAAAAAATAATATATACAGTATATGGAAAACATGTAAATTTATAGAATCATGCCCAATCGCTTAGGAATTGAAAACATTCGAAACAATTTAGTACAATAATATCCTCATCATCATCAGGGGGGGGGGGGGGGGGTATTTAGGGTCGCCGTTAGTTTGGGTGACGGTCTGGTAATAGGGGGTGGTGGTTCACTTTCACTTTGGAAGGGCGGGGTGGATATACCGTTAGTTCTTGTCGTTAGGAATGTGGGTCTGGGGGCGAGCTGGCCCGGGGCCAGTTTTGGAGGGGGGGTCTATGTGGTTTCGGTCGGGGGTAGTGATAGGGGGGTTTTAAAGATGAAACGGGCAGGTCGAGTCGGGGTTGTTGTTGCGGAAGAGGTTGGTGCTGGGGAGGGGTTGAATTGTGTAGAGAGTTGTGGTCGTGAGTGGGGTTTGGGGAAGGGTGAGTAAGGCTGAAGGTTGAGAGTTTACTATGATCGGGTGGTTTGGAGGTTTGGTGTGTGGGGATTTGATAGGGAGATGGTGGGGGGGGTCTGGGCAGGCAGGGTTGTGGTTTGAGAGGGGTTGAATTTAGACTGATTTTATTTCCGGGAGAGACATGGATGGGATTTAGAGGAGTGGTTGAAGTTGAGAGGTTGATTATGTTGTTTGGGGCGAGAGAGAGAGTATTTTGGGGTTTAGCCAAGGTGGAAAAAGTTTTGTGGTTGGATTGGGATGGGAGTGGTATTTCGTCGAGCGGGATCTTTGGGGGGGGAATTGGGGGGGGGGGGGGTAACGGTGAAGAGGGGGAGGTTGAAAGTTTAGCTGGGCTCATGATGGTGGGGGACCGACTGGTGAGCAGGTGTTCGGTACACATGAGGGGGGGGGAAATCACTTTGGTGGGGGTCACGCGTGAGGGGGGGATTAACGGCGCGTGTGGGAGGATCAGAGTGATGGGGTGTGTCGGTGGCAGTGACGGTTTGCTTAGAGGTTATCTGGGGTTGGTGGGTTTGTCTGTCATGAGGGGGTGAGTCAATTGTGGGGTTTTGAAGTTTATTAGGGGTGTGAATTGTGGGGGGGTGGAAGGGAGCTACTGACGGAAAACTGTCACAAGGGAGATTTTGTTGGTGGGGGAATAGCTGAGTATTTCTGGGGGAAGGGGGGGAACATAGTTGGGTCCCTAGGTCGTCACGCGTGAGGGGAGGGTTAACGGCGCGTGTGGGAGGGTCAGGGTGGTGAGAGGTGAGCGAGTTAGGAAACGGGATTTGTTGGGGGGACTGCGGCGGGTTGGTGGGGGAAGAGTTAGGTGTAGAACAGGGGTTATTGGTAGAGGACTGATGTATTGATTTGGGGTTGTTAACAGGACGAATTTTAGAAATCTTCTTGGTGGCAGTCACGGTCTGGTTAGCGGTTATCTGGGGTTGGTGGGTTTGTTTGACATTAACAGGACGAGTTTGGGGAATTTTCTTGGTGGCAGTCTCGGTCTGGTTAGAGGTTATCTGGGACTGGTGAGTTTGTTTGACATGAGAGGGCGAGTCAAGTGTGGAGTTTCGAAGTTTTCTAGGGGTGTGAATTGTGTGGGGGTGGAAGGGAGCTACTGACTGAAAACTGTCACAAGCTACCGACGGAAAACTGTCACAAGGGAAATTTTGTTGGTGGGGGGATAGCTGAACATTTCTGGGGTCATGGGGAAAATATGTTGTGGTAGGCCTACATAGGTAGGCATAGCTAGAATACGGGGCTTGTTGGGGGGGGCTGCGGAGGGTTGGTGGGGGAAGAGTTCACTGGGGTTGGACTTTCACCGGAAGTCATTTTGGACGGGTGCACGGAGTCTTGGATAGGGGCTAAAAGGTTGGATAGGGGATTCATCGAACTGCGTAGGCATTCTTCTCTGATGGAGAGCATATGTTCTTCGAATAAGCCATACGGGTCGAGATGGGCGGTGATGTGGGGTGGGAGGATGTTTAACAATGCGGTGAATAAGAGTTCATTTTGTTGGTCGTAATCTTCATAGCTATACGTGGTCCTCACATATCTGTAGAGTTGTATGAGGGTCACATTTATATCCCCTTCATACTTTATCTCGTCGACTTTTATTATTTTGGGGGCGACGGGGGAACCCAAAAGTGGATCTAAAGTCCGGATCACGAAGGATCGAAACTGGTTCCAGGTACTCTCTGGCGTATTCTGTGTCACCATTTGGTGAATAAATTCTTTAAAGGTAGGCTTATCAACAAGTTGGGAAACGGCTTCTCCCAACTGTACAATATGCAAAATTGCCATGGCGATTTTTTCGCGGTCATTATGAAGTACCACATCGTACACTGGCTTTATTATGTCTAAGTAACTGGTGATATCATATGTGTTTACATCATACTTGGGAATGTGTGCGAGTGGCTGAAGATTTCGCGATGTTGTTCCAAACTTGCAGTGTAATGCAACCTTTTATCCGAATCAAGAACCACCGCTGCCGCCAATGTTATGCCCTGTTTTTCTACAGGTTTAACTTGGGTAATGTGAGTTCTAAATTGACTGGGTATATAAGGCTGCATGCACAATACAAGATATGAGGAATAGAGAACACAAAGAAACACATGGTAGCAAGTTACATGATCACGTTTATTGATATACCACTGCAGAATACTTGTGTAAGACAATATAATAGAATTGAACAACACTAGCATAAGTGGATCTGGATGGAGCCTAGTCTCCCACTTCCAACGTTCAGGTATTAATCTTCTGATCACTGGCTTTGATTTCACAGGTTTATATACCGAAGACCATCAATGTTACTTATAGATTCATATTCACTGTTAGATTTATTACTGGTAGCTCTGGTGCACAAGTAGTAGTTCACAGACTAGATTAGACACACGTATTTTTAGAGCACGGGAAATCTAGTAACCTCAGGGGGTACTGATCTAAGTTTTATATCCTTGTCTCAGAAATACATAGAACGCAAATCAGTGGGCGAACGTTAGATATCACTAGAGTTTTAATATCTGAATAAAGTAATTACGAGAGTCAAGGTCGCCTGTTAATTAAAGAGCACTGATCGCTTAGTACGTCCCAAATGGAATGGTTAAGTATGAATTACACTGGGCAAGGTCTTAGCCACTTCGTAGAAATATTAATTAGTGAATCTAAAACAGCACAGTAATATGTAGTACTGCTAAAGGGAATCTTGGGTAGTATCTGATGGGTCTGGTCCTGGTTATCTTGCGTCCATGATGTTGGGGGCTAACGACTGGTTCCGCGGCCGTCCAGGGGGGCCATATGTGTGAAGTTCTTCAATACGTGGGCAGGTCCTTCTATCCAAATCTGCCACGGAGTCTGCCGGTTCTGGGATCTCACCCCGGAACAACACAAGGGCAGAGCTAGAAATTAACTGCAGGGTAGTGACCCCTGGTTGGTGTCTAGCTTTCAACTGATTTGACTGGGGGCGGGAGTTAGATTTATAGGCTCGGTTCTGGACCCTGTAGACAGTAGGGATCTCGAGTCTTATGGACTTAATTGAGCTCTCAATAGATATGGGGACTAGGTAAGATGGTATTTACTGTTGTGGCACAGGGCGATAGGAAGCCTTTATATTTTCATATAACTGAGCCTTAGTAAGAGGTACTATTTTGGCTATACTGGACGTATTTAGGGGAGAGAGACTGGATCTACTTTGCGAGGAGGATGGGGACAGCTGTGATAGGAGCGTCTCTCTAGATTGTTCAATCTTCATTCTATGGTATAGCTGAGGTGCTAATTTAGTGATCAGAGCATGCAAGAAAGGTAAATGGTTTATTGTGAGTTAATAGAGGTTAGTAAAGGTGTTAGTCATTCATGGTTAGTTCATTGATAGGAAGAATTCCTGTGCTACCTGGCAATGACTCGAAAGTCAAAACAGGGGCCAGGTATACCTCCGCGGGGGTGGGGGTCTCCCTCCTCGGGTGGGCAAAAAGGGGGAGCTGGGCGCCCTCTCTCTGATATAGTCGTCCGGCGGCTGTGGCTAGGGGCTTGCCATATCACCAGTGTTTGTAATAACCCTCTGTGTATGAGACAGATGTGAGTGTCTTTAATACCAAAACCGAAGGTGCCTTAGCTAGCTGGTTTTACTCGGCTGGTTGTTAATTGTAGGGTTTGCTGGATATGGTGGAGACTGGGTTGCTAACTCTGCCACATTTATCTGGAAGTATGGCAATAGAAGTTAGTTACTGGCGGGGCGGCTAGCCTCGCACCGACGACCATTGGGTGCAGGGTTGTGAATGTGTTGTAAGAGAATAGATGGCATGCAAGGGGCTAGTAAAGTTCTAATGTTGTTCTGGCCTACTAAGTGAAGGTAGGCTGGATAGGAGTATATATATAAAAGGTTGGAGAGCGTTAGTAACGGACAATTCAAGGATCTTCAAGAGGTATGAGAGAGAGGCTAGGTCGGACAAGAGTCGAGAAGCGCGGGTGTCTTAATGAGAGGGGGGGGGGAGTTCAAGGGCTACAGGGAAATTTTGCCCCTAAGGTCCCTGGGCGTGGGGGTGGCATTAGGCTACAATTGATATGGAAGTTTGAAAAGGCAGTAGAATACGTTAGCCAAATGCTACCGGGGAATGCAACTATGGGGTGGTATATGAGTCTGGAAAAGATAGAGTTATGTGATCAGTCAGAGGGTTATGGATACTATTAGTTGGCCCTGGGAACTGCGTTTTCTATTAAATATAAAATACCAACCACAGCGGCAGTTCGTAGGGGTACTTAGTTATTGTTTCGGGGTACTTATGACAGATACTGGTAACCAGGTTATCTTTTACAATCTCTGGTTGGGGTAAGAGGTGTAAGACACGAAATAAATTGGCGTAGTGTGGGCTGTGGATACGAAGGAGGCAAGGGGAAGACGTATGACAATTGTGGAAAGTAAATGGAAAAAGGTGAACACAATGGCGGATAAAAATACTTAACCTAAGGATTGCATACATAGATTTATGGGGCGATGGGTCTTCAGAAGCTTAGTCTGGCAAGACAAGATGTTAGGGAATGTTAATATTAATACTTAGTTACTAGAGGAGCAATGCAAGGGGCGACTGAGCACGGGTTACATATATCTATACTCGTCATGGAAAATGATATAAGAGGTCTAGGGACAAGCGTGGGTGTTTGAACTTCTAAGATATATAACATCTACTTCTCGGATGTAAGAACATACATAGATATATTTATGGCTGTCTGATGTGTTGGCATTGGCTCAACGTCGGGACAGGCATGGGTGTTTTTAATATGAATGTATATTCCTGTTCATCATCTTTGTAGTTAGGAGTGTAGGACACGAGGGGGTTAGTGTACGTGAGGTGTGGAAAATGGTCAGTTTTAGAAAAGGTAAATGGGTGTGTCCTGGAGCTGTTTAGCCCTGCGGGCTTGGGCCTGGCTGAAATGGCTGGCTCGGTCAGCTGGTCCTTTCGTTCTGTGGACCTTTCCTTTGGTGTTTCTGTGAGGTGTTCGTTCATGGCTTCTGTGGTGGGCTTCTCGTTCTGGGGCATTTTAGCAACCAAAAGAGAGTGCTTAAGAGTGATGGCACAACTGTTCGATCCACTCGGAGTACTATTGCCTGTTACAATAAGGTCCAGAATTTTCTTACAGCAATTATGGAGACTGAAACTAGATTGGCACGATCCGCTACCGAATGATCTACAATTACCAAGGACCTGCACCTCTGCTGTGACTTTACTTATCCTCGGAGGTCGGTATATGCTGACTCAGTGGAACTTCATGCGTTTAGCGATGCAAGTGGTGTCGCCTATGCCTCTGCAATATATTTTGTGAGCCCGGAACATAGCTGTCTGGTCATTGCTAAAGCAAAGGTCGCTCCCATAAGATCCATAACAATACCAAGACTAGAGCTAACTGCTGCTTTACTAGCCGCCAGATTAATCAAATTTGTAGAGGAAGCCTATCATAATATTGTAAAAGTCAACAAAATTGTTTTATGGTGTGACAGCCAGGTTACATTGGTTGTGTAGTATGAAGAAGCTTCCAGTGTATATCGCAAACCGTGTTGACGAGATCAAATCTCTTCTTCCGACTGTTGTATTCCGGTACGAGCAAAAAAGGCCAAGAAGAAATATGAGAGGCTATGGAGACGTCTACGAACCGAAGAGGCAAGAGATAACTATAAAAGAGCTCGGAATATAGAAAACAGGCTCATTGTGCTTAGAAAACGTGAATACTATATGAATAAAGCAAAAGAAGCTGGATCTGATATGAATAAGCTGTATGTGGTACTTGACAACTTGACGGGAAACAAGAAGAAAAATAAGTTACCAGAAGGGATTCCGGATATGACATTGGCGAATGATTTTTCTGACTTTTTTTGTGATAAAATTAATGCCACTGTTGGAAATTTTGGAGTAGTCGAGACTCAAGACGTTGTTGTAGCTGAGCCTACTGTGACTAAGTTAACAGAATTTACTATGACGGATCTGAATACAGTTAAATCCATAGTTACGAAAGCAAAACTTACCCATTGTAGTAATGATCCTATACCGATACGTGAAATAGTGCACAGTAACAATTTTAACAGTTTTCTGGACATATATGTTGACATAATAAACTGTAGCATTGCAAATAATGTATTTCCATCGTCTGAAAAGAATGCGATTGTGAAGCCTATTATTAAAGGGAGCCTTGATTCTCAATGCTTGAGCTCTTTTAGGCCTGTTTCCAATTTAACATTTCTATCAAAAATTACTGAAAATGTAATTCTGGGTCAGTTATGGGATCACTTGAGTTTAGTGAAGGCTCTCCCAGACAACCAGTCCGCATATAGAAGACTTTACTCTACGGAAACCACGATGTGCTCTGTGATTAATGATTTACTCGTGCAAATGGACAACGCGAAGTGTGGAATCTTAATTTTGTTGGACTTGAGTGCCGCGTTCGATACAGTGGTGCATAGCTTACTAATAGAAGACTGTAAAGCTATTGGTATTGATGGTAATGCGCTGGAATACCTTCAAAGTTACCTTACTAACAGAACTTATTGTGTGCAAATAAGTAATAAATTCTCAGAGATGAAGCATCTAGAGAGGGGCGTCCCTCAAGGGAGTGTTCTTGGACCAATTCTATTCTGTATATATACAATTGCACTATCTAGCATATTAATGAAACATGGAGTGAAATTCAAACTGTTTGCGGATGACACCCAATTCTATCTGGCACTAAGTGACGTGGTGAATGTTGAGGAGAAGATTAGTGGTTTACTAAAAGACATTGGGAAGTGGATGGAGTCAAAGCAACTGAAACTAAATGAAAATAAAACTGAATGCCTATTAGTAGGCAGACGGGTGAACCTTGAGAGACTGGGCGTGCAAAGCCTCAATATCAATGATAGTGTGATGACTGTGAGTAGTGTGGTGAAGGATTTGGGAGTTTTGGTTGATAGTGAACTGTCATTTAAAAACCAGATTAATCAAACAGTGCGAATCTCTGCCTATCATCTGAGGAATATTGCTTTTGTGAGAAAATATCTTGATATTAATACAACCAAAATGTTGATCCACAATCATGTAATTAGTAAATTAGACTATTGTAATTCTCTATATTATCGACTACCAAATTACTTGCTACGAAAACTACAACTTATAATGAATAGAGCAGCAAGATTAATAAAGAGTTTACCATTCCGTGCGAGTATAACGCCGGCATTAATTGACCTGCATTGGCTGCCGGTGAAAGCGAGGATCATATTCAAACTGTGTGTTATAGTGTATCAAGCTTTGAACTTTGGAAAGCCGGAATATGTGCGTGACTTATTGGAAGACTTCAATGTTGGCACTGATATGATGCTGAGACATGGCAACGTGCTGCATCAATTGAATGAGCCACGGTGCAATCATGAATTTGGATTTAGGGCCTTCGAAAAGAGTGCACCGAGACTTTATAATAATCTACCAGTTAATGTGAAAAGGTGTGCGAACATAAAGGCCTTTAAAAAGTCACTAAAAACACATTTGTTCAGGGAGTGTTATGACTTAGAAGATGGCACTGTGAGACAAGACTACAAGTGCTAGATGGTTTAAAGGGCAGCTGCGACGAGCGTCACATCTAGTGACGGAGCGCGGCTGAGAAACTCCACAACAAGTAACAAGTAAGTAAGTACGTATCCTCTAAAGAAAACCCTAGTGACTTACTGTCTAGAAGTGTTTCGGCAAAACATCTGAAATCTTCTGCGTTTTGGTGGGAGGGGCCCATGTGGCTCCGAAACAAAGACGAATGGCCAGAAGACATATTATCAGATGACCCAACGCCAAAAGTAACTAGCAAAGTCATTGGGACCAATGATGAACAGGACACACGGTTATGGAAGTGGGAAAAATATGGCAGTTATGATAAATTCATTCGGGTAGTTGCATGGACTATTCGATACAAGAATAATTTGAAGGCTAAAATTAAAGGGATGTCTCCCACAGACAGTGCCCTCCTCAGCATAAAGGAACTAAAAGTAGCAGAAAAGATTATAGCTCAAAGATGCCAGCAGGAATGCTTCCCAAAGGAGTACGAGATGCTGTCTGGTGACAAGGGTACTCGCAATAATTTGGTAAACCAATTAGGACTTGTCATGAAAGGAGGTTTAATTGTATGTGAAGGTAGTTTGAAGTTAGCAGCTCTTCCGGATACAAAGAAATATCCGATACTACTGCCTTCCAAACATCCTTTCACTACCATGCTCATCAATATGTGTCATCGTGTCTGTTGTCACTATGGAGTTAATCACGTGGTCGCATATATACGGAAAAGGTGGTGGATTCCTAAGATAAGACAAGCGGTAAAACAAGTGACCAGTAAGTGTATAACCTGTCGTAAAATACAGGGTAATACCTACGCGAAAGCTAGAGTACCACCTCTACCAGACATCAGGACTACTCCTAGAGATCCCTTTGAGGTCACGGGGGTCGATTATACAGGAGCAATTCCTGTCTGGGACTCACACAACAACAAGGCTTATATGCTTTTATTTACGTGCGCTACTACAAGAGCTATTCACATTGAAGTAGTTAGCAATATGACCTGTGACAGCTTTATCCATGCGTTCCGGAGATTTTGTAGTAGGCAGGGATTTCCGCAGATAATGTTAAGCGACAATGCTGCAACGTTTGTGGGAGCTTCCAAACACTTAGAAGACATACAAAGGGCTCATCTTGCCGAAATCCGATGTGAATGGCGTTTTATTCCAGCACTTGCGCCTTGGTTCGGAGCGATCTGGGAGAGAGCCATAGGTATTGTGTAGGTATTAGGCTTAATAAAGTACTAGGTCGTGCTCTAGTCTCGTTTGAGGAACTAACTACTGTCCTATTGGAGTTGAAGGCTACCGTGAATGATCGCCCTTTAACATATGTCTCGGGTGATTTGGAGGACCCTTGCCCTATTACTCCATCCATGCTGGTTAAAGGTCGAAGACTTCGTGACTTCCCAAAGGAGCTAATTCAGCTGGATGAGCTGCAGGATCCTAGTTACGATAGTAAAGCAGCGATACACAGCAGGTACAATTACATCAATAAATTGATCCGGGACCTATGGAGGCGTTGGTCTAGTGAATACTTGGCATCACTACGAGAAGCCAATAAGAATAAAAGAGGCTCATCAAGCAGTGTATGGCCAAAGGTAAATGACATCGTTCTTATACATGACGAGGGACCTCGTGTCCTTTGGAAACTTGGTAGGGTAGTTAAACTATACCCATGACGAGATAATCTGGTTAGAGCGGTCCAGATTAGGACAAAAACTGGCCTGACCACTCGACCCATCGTCAAGTTGTATCCATTGGAACAGGAAATCGAAAGCATTTCGATCCCTCAACCGGCGGTCACTGGTGATGGTGTTAGCTCTCACGACTCCACCCCTATGTCACCAGCGGTCACTGGACCATCTGCCAGTAACGATCCTGTTGGAAGATTACCTCTTCGCCGAGCCGCTGTTAGCTCTTCACAGCTTTGGAGATCTAACATCGCTGCGGGATTATTGTAGATAATGTATATATTGGTGGTGGGAATGTGTAGAGACTCGTAAGTAACTCGACAGTTTAGGTTAAGTAAACATACTGGAAGTTCAAATTAGGCGCCAGTATTAGGCTAAGTTATATATCTATATAAAAGATATATACTATTTCGTATTAAGTTTATATGGGTTTATTATCCATAAATATATCGGGTTATCATTATAATCAATCCGGTATATCTTTTAGTTAGTTAAATGACGCATTGGTGGAATATAACTGCGCATGCGTCATTCTCGGGACTGGCGGGTTCATCGCCATAAACCTTAGACTCGCTTTAGCTACGACCTCGAGAACATCTCCTTCTAGCCGCTCCAATACAACCACCTGTTTCCTGCTAAGTCATCCTAATTCTTATCTCTTAGTGGCCACTATCATTGAGCTATCTATCCCTATCAACCAATAAAAGTAAGTTACCTCTTGTGAGTTTATAGGTAAATTTAGCTTTGTTTACTATCGAATTCTCACACACTATATGCACAAGCATATCAGTGTATATTATGGCTATTGCCATCTCTCTCTCTCTCTCTATCTCTCTCTCTCTCTGCGTAGTGGTTTGGCAGAAGAGTCACAGGGACCACACTTTCTATTTATTAACCCACAGGACCCCAGTGCCGCAGCGTATGCGTCGGCAATGTATGTAACGCTAAACCCCAGCGACGCATAGGGTGCGTCGCGGTTAATTACTCCGGTCCTATGGCACCTAGAAGGCTCAGATTTGTATGGGAACTGCATAAGTATCCCACACAACAATGCCTATAGTTGAAAATCCTCAAATTCAAACCGCAAGCGCGTGAGCGCGCAAAAACATGTTTTTGCATGTTTTTGCCTACCCATTTCCCCATGTTAATTTCGACTTTCGGGCGCCCCTTAACCCCTTCTTTACCGCATATCCAAAACGTGTACTACCGTACTCGCAAAAAAAGTTTGGCTGAAGAACCGTGACTCGGTCTCGTGTACTATGGTACACGGGACCCTAATAGGAGTCAATAAGGCTTCATATTTTGCAGTTTGGGTGCTATTATGATCCCCATGTGTTGGCAAATGGCATCTATGCCAATGATGCCACACATCATTGTCATGCCCCTGTCATGGGGCATAGAGTTATGCCAATGACTCAAATATTTACTTTAGGTCATTGTACCCTACAGTATATAGTTTAGTGTTTGTACATATAATACCCTATATTATGTGATATAATATAACATGGAAATAACTAACATGGCAATGGGGGGTCTGGTTGCCAGTCACGTGGCCTTGGGCTTGAGCCATGAGGGTGGGGAGGGAGGGAGTGACGGAGTCAGTGTATCTCCGACAGGCGTCCGTGAGGGTGCCACAGGATTATTACCAGTGCCATGGCGTCCTTACCTAGTGAATCCGACCAGGAAGTGCACCTGTACAGTGACTTAGATGTATCAGATGACAATGAGGAACACTCAGACATCTCCATTAGTGACGAGGATGAAGATTATTTACCCGAGAATGACAGTGATGTTAGCGGTAGTGAGGAAAGTGAAACTGATGATGATATCTCCCCACCATTGTCCCCCACCCCCACTGCCGCCGCTGGCCCTCCCGCATTTCATCTCCTGGCAGATCCCTTTGCCGACCAGCGGCCCACCAATTTACCACAGGTTATTGAAGATTTTGAAGATGTGCATCCAGCTATTATTCAACAACATGAGGCAGAGGAAATGACAGCCTTGGATTGCTTTGAACTATTTATTTCGAAGGACATTGTGAATACTTTATGCCTGTGGACCAATGCGAGGGCTAATAAGTTCTTCAGGGAGAACCCTACCAAGAATAGAAAAAGATTTATGGGAAGGAAGTGGGTAGACGTGAAGGAAGATGAGATGTATGTGTTTATTTGCCTTCAATTATTGATGGGGGTAACCAAATTGCCCAAGATATCAGATTACTGGAGCACCTCCATAATGTGTAGAGGCCCTCCTGTGTACCACTCCTCCATCATGAGTAGGAACAGGTTCTCTCAAATCATGAGGTTCATTAGATACTCACACCCAGATGATGCACAGCCCAAGATGCCCATGACCAGGATTGGCAGTTTTTTTTCATTGTTGCAAGAAAAAACTACCTTGTATTTCTCTGCTGGAAGCAATTTCGCAGTTGATGAAGCTCTCATACTTTTCAAAGGCAGATTACACTTCAGACAATATATAAAAACTAAGAGAAAACGCTTTGGGTTGAAGCTGTTTGCACTTTGCCCAAGTTCACCCAGTGCCAGGGGGTATACATGGAACTTTTGCCTGTACACACCCCGCCTCTATGACAGGATGTTGGATGACCCTGAACTACAGCCCCTCTCGAAGTCAGAGCGAGTACCTGTGTTTCTGATGTTGGACCTCATGAAGAAGGGAAGGCATGTCATCCTTGATAACTGGTATTCTTCCCTCCACCTTGCTGAGTACCTGTTGGCCCGGGACACTTTGACTACAGGCACAATTCGTGCAAATCGAGGTGTACCCAAGACTGTGAGGGATGAAAAACTTAAAAAAGGGCAAACCTTGTTCGCCAGAAAAGATGAGATTCTGCTGGTCAAGTTTCATGACACGAAGGAAGTGAATGTCATCACCACCAAATATGAGGCAGGTTTCGTGGAACGTACTCGCCATGTGAGGGGGGGTAAGGAGGAATTTATCAAGAAACCAGTACCAATCCAGCGCTACAACGAACAGATGGGTTTCAGTTGACTTGGTGGACCAACTTTTGGAGCCAACTGACCCCACCAGGAAGTCGTATGCATGGTTCAAGAAGATCGGCCTACACATGATCTGCAGAATGTTGCTCAATTCCCGTACGATCTACATGAATCTTCGCCAATATACCAAGTGGATGGAATATGGAGATTACATAAAACTTGTCGCCCATGAACTTCTCTCCAAGTACTCTCTCGGCTATTGTGCTCTGTGTGTGGTGCAAGATGAGGAAAGATCGCCTAAAAAGAAAGAGAAGAAGAAGGCCAAGCAGGGAGGGGGGGCAACAAGGGAAGGTGAAACTGGTATCTGCCATGGACTGCTTGTAATACCTGCCAATGACAACAAGAAAAGACCTCAAAAGCGTTGCCGAGTGTGTTCCAAAGAGGGTAGGGCAAAATTCAGTAGGAAATATTGCCCTGCCTGCCCTCAGCAGCCTGGTCTGTGCTCGGTGGAGCACTATCAGGCTTGGCACTCCCAGTAGCACTCTGACACTCATGGTGCACCAGCCTCGGAGTGCACCACCTCACCTGCCGCGGTGCGCCTACCTTTGATCGCACCGCCGCGCCTACCATTCATCGCACCGCCCTACTTCACCTACTTTCTACCTGTACCTACCTCATTGTCAATGGATCTCATCCACACTTACAAGGTGAGTAATACAATCATTATTGTCTTCATTATATATGTTTTTATATCTCCAGCCATTATATTATCTGTATAGTAAAGGATTAGTAAAGCAATTTGTTACGCATGTAATATTATATGTAAATTATTTTAACATATGATACACACATCTCATGGTCAATATCTACATGACAACATAAAAAAATAAGAAATATAGCCAAAATTAACGATGTAATGATAAAACATAAACTACCCCACGAACGAGCGGGAGCGCGGGAAAATTCGGTTTGGGAAGGGGAGGGTAGGACTCGCGCGGGTATGGTCCTGCGGTAAAGAAGGGGTTAACCCTTCTTTGGCGGCGCCCGGCTATTGTCGAGTGAAATAAATGTGGCCTATGTGGCGGGTCACGGCTATTGTCGAGTGCAATTTTGAGCACGTAATGTGCTCTGAGAGAGAGCGGAGCGGTGGGAGGAGCGTAGGTTACCTCATGACCGCTCGCCACGGTGGCCGTGGAGCTACTGAGATGTACTCCTTTGTACTCCACCCTCTCTCACTCGTTTCACACGTAATAATGTAAGAAAATGACCGTATTTTACCGATTTTGCCCTTCGGTTGCACGATCGTTGCAAGACAACCAGTGATCGTAGAAGGATGGTTCTGGTGTCATTGGAAAGCTGAATTAATGCCTTTTCAGGGATAAATACTTGTATTAGGCTCTGGCTCTTGTTTATGCATGAAAACGAGCACGGAAACAAGCTCGTTTACAGTAAAACCCCCCGCTGGGCGGCACAGTCAAATATACTCCACCACCTGCTCTTTGAGTGTTAATGACCTAGGGGATCGGTTTTTTGTTGTTTTTCCTTCATTTCTAACCCATTCCAGGTGCTTTCTGAAGAAAAAAATGTTTGACAACCTGCTGGGCCTGGAATGTACATTTTTATTATATTGCCTGGGGCTCAGTGGGTTAAATGCCGATATAACTATGTTAATGTTTAACCCTTAAAAAGCGGCTCACCACATAAGTCGAGTTGAAAAAACTGGCAAAAAACGGGTGAAAAAAGGGTGGAAATCGAGTGAAAATGGGTGGGATAGTAATGATCCATACGTCCGACATCTGTGGCCTCCCGGCCCACACTAACTCCAGTTCCCCCACCGCGCGGGAGGATGACAGTGTAACCAATAGTTCGCTAAAAGTGAGCAAGGTAGCAAAATCAGCTAAACTTCCATCTTCGAGGTAACACTGTCAGTGCTCCACGAGTGCTACGTAGCTGTATGTGGCGTCATTGTGTAGCGATTTCCACCTAGTTTTTGGCGCAATACAGTTCCTTTCATACTGATGGTTGATATAGCAGTCAGAATGGCCTGAAAAGGCCAAAAACGGCCACAGAGGACCCGCTAGACTAGGGTTAATATTACATGATTAAATCTATGCAAGGGTAATTGTATATTATGTGCAGTAAATTGTATAAGTTTGATAAGAGACTGTCCCCTTATAAATTATTTATAACTATATGCATATTCATAAACCAAGTGCACTGTGAGCGATGGCAGATAATATCTAGAGGACCATCAGTTTGTCAAACCCTGTTGGGTATTGTTAAGGTATCCACTAAGTGGGCTGCTAGATCACTATACTCTGTTTCGGCAATGCTGAGGTAGGAACGGCTTACCTAGATGTCAATAATTCTAGCAGATTGGCTCATGTGACCGTGTTCAATGTCTCGTCTTTTAGTAATTATATATTTTTAAAGGTTTAACTAATCACGGTCGCACAAGTCAATCAGCTGGAACTATTGTCATCTACGTGGGCCATTATCACCCCAGAGTCGCTGAAACAGTATAGATATTAGTATATAACAACCAGCACTACTGGTTATCTAATGCTACCACAGAAAGTGTAATAGGCAGTCAGACAATCAGTAGCCAACCCTTCCATCCCGTTAAATAGATAGGGAGGATTAGCAAGGGACATTAGAAAGGGAACAATGTTGACAGGGAGAGAATGAATATAATAAACGCCTGCCAAAAGCAAGCACTCTAACATTCAGAACAACATTCACCAGGCCTCAATATCATTGGCTTCACCTCAGATGATATACACTTCCACAACAAAGTCTCTTCATAACATCGGGGATGATGACCTTCCAGGTTTGTTAATTAAAAGGTTACAATTACCTTCATATGTTCCTCCTAACAAACTTCCTCCATTCATTTCTGAAACAACAATCAAATATAATATCCGTGTTAAGGGTCGCTCTACTGGTAATCTTCTTTCATATCTTACTAACTCTTGGTCATCCTCCTTTCAGGACTTCAGTGAGACTTTTCTGTTGCATTAGACATATCGAAGGCCTTCGATAGAGTCTGGCACAAATCTTTAATTTCTAAACTACCCTCCTTCGGTTTCTATCCCTCCATCTGTGCCTTTGTCTCTAATTTCCTTTCCGACCGTTCCATAGCTGCGGTTGTGGGCGGCCATCGCTCACTTCCTCATCCTATCAACTCCGGTGTTCCTCAGGGTTCTGTCCTTCCTATTCTCTTTCTAATTTTCATAAATGTTCTTCTCAACTGTAGGCTACCTCCAGTCCCATCCATTCATACACAGACGACTCTACCTTACACTACTCAATTAGTTTTCCAGAACGCCCCAGCCAGGAGTGTTTCAAAAACAAACGTAATGAAGCCATAAAATGCTTATCTTCTGATCTAGCTACTATTTCCAATTAGGGTAGAGCAAACCTTGTTGCATTTAATGCTTCCAAGACCCAATTTCTCCATCTAACTACCCGTCTGGAACCTCCAGAGGACTATCCCTTATTCTTTAACAATACAAGAATCAATCCTTCATCTTTTCTCAATATTCTCGGTGTCTCTTTTTCTTCTGCTCTCACTTGGAAAGACCATATTACCGGTCTTGCTAAGGCAGCCTCCCAGAAGCTGGGTGTGCTCAACCGCCTTAAGGGGTTCTTTACCCCTGCGCAGCTTCTTGCCCTGTACAGGGGCTCAGTGCGCCCTTGTATTGAGTATTGTTCACATGTGTGGGGAGGATACTCTCACACCGCACTCCTAGACAAAATAGAAAGGAAAGCCTTTCATATCATTAACTCCCGTCAACTCACCAACTCTCTGCAATCTCTCTCTCTTCGCCGCAATGTTGCATCTCTCTCGCTATTCTATTGCTACTACAATAATCAGTGTTCCTCTGAGCTTTCCCAGTGAATACCACCTCCTCTACGTAGGGTACGTAGTACCCATCTTGCATCACAATCCCACCCCTACTCTGTGCAACTCTCCAACCCAAGAGTGAAATGTTATTCTCAGACATTCTTTTATTCAACTGCTGATCTCAGGAACTCTCTCTCAGAATCAGTCTTTCCCTCTTCCTATGACTTAACTTGCTTCAAACTCCATGTGTCCAGGCATTTTAGCTCGAACGTTCCTTGATTTTGGCCCTGTCACTCTTTAAACTCTGGGGGCGGCAAAAAAAAAAAATACATATTGCTTTGTCGGGCTATAATAATTACAGCTCGTGATATAGTCTTTACTAAAATCCAGATATGGACTTATAGACCGTAAATAAACTTAACAGGAACTCCCCGAACACGTTCTTAATATCACAAAAAAGTATTCAACTAGGTACTACAGAACTCAATAACAACACACATGTGAATTATATACACAAGTTTATTCAAGGGCATAGAAATATTATCTTCACCTATTGGCTTGGTTTATAGGGATAATTCAGACTATAGTATTACCTTAATAATTATGGGAATTATAAGGTAACGAAGCGAATACATGCTAGTAGAATAGACCAAAGTGAGATCAATTTTACTTCAGTGTTGGTAATAAACAGAGTAGGAAATATGCAATTAAATAAAAACGTGACCTATAGTATCAACCCTTAATAATAATAATGATGCGGGTCGAGTGTCTTTCGTGAATTAAACAACAATAAATAGAATCGTACAATCTCGACCTCAACTTGTAACATACATAACAGAATACATATATTAGGAAAATCTGTGAGTGCGTGGTGTGATAAATTTAGGAACACGAGTATATAACGTATGTGTAGGACATTCTATAGGATATTTGAACAAGATGAATATAGGATCTTGAACACAGGTCTTAGGTAAGAATTACTATCAGTTTCAGAAGGATTAACACATACGCAAATAAAGATCTTGGGCACAGATCTACTTATAATCACACGCTTACACGATTCACATATTTTAACCTATACCCCGACAACAATAATCACAACTCAAGATATACAGAGACACTTAGGGTAATGTTGGAGGGTAGTGAGAGAGCAAGGCTGGCCGACATATAGCGTAGGTTCTTGGAGCAGCACTTCAGGGGAGTAGGGTGTCACTCGAGCAGGCCTTCAGGTTCCAGACTTCAGAGGGCCCCACAGGTCTAGCACTCTCTCCGGCAGTGGGCAGGTTTGGGGCAAGCTTCGGCTGTGGTTAGCTGTCCTGTCCTTTTCAGGCTGAGTACAGTACCGCAGTGGAGGTTTGCATACTTTTCCACTAAATCTTTGGAGTAATATATCTGACTTAATTCCTGACTCTCTTTTATATAGTCTCGCGGCAATAGGGGTATTGTGAATTCGTTGTGATGAAGTTGTGAGGTTTAATACTAATAGTAGACATGGCTAGTTAATATTTATAGGTGTACTTATATATTAGGTAACACATTTATATCATACAAGGCATTTTTTTACCTTATTCTTGGAGAAATCTTACTTATAAGGATTACATCATTCTCCAGACTCTTAGACAGACTGGGGTATTGCTGGCCTATTTGAGCTTCTTGTCTTGAGGTTATTATATCTACAGGCCCGGCATAACTGGTACTCCTGCTCAGGTCCATTTATACCTGTAAGCTTCTGGTCGCTGGTGTTCAACTTGCATAAACAAGGCTTCATCGTATTGCATATCTGGGGATGGAGGGGATGCTGTCCTGTGATTGGTTGGTGTGGTTTGAAAGCAGGGCTGTGGTTGGTTGGGACAGTTTTCCATGCTCACAACTGCTGCTTGGTGCCATAGAAAATGAGAAGCTCTGGGCGGTAGGGGTGGCTCCTGCATTTTCTTTTCCCTTCGTTGTTTCTGTGTTATGGGTTTAGCTGGTGGACCCAGTTGCAGGCTGGCAATTCTACAACTGGCTATTGTATTTGGCTGTAGCAACCCTGTCATTTCACCAATAAATATATATATATATATATTATATATATATATATATATATATATATATATATATATATATATATATATATATATATAAATTATATATAGTATATGTATATGTATATGTATATATATAATTATATACATATATATATATATGTATATACAGTATATATATACCGGTATATATATATATATATATATATATTTATAAGGTATACCGGCCCCATGGCCAGCGCCAGGACGTCAGGACATCACTTGTGTGAGCAGTATATCATCTATGTGCTTTTAAATGTTGAAAAACAGTTAAATTTATATAGGGACACTACTACTGTAAAAGACAAGGAGTGTGGAATGTCTCCCTATAGAGGACCCAACTAACGGTTCTAAGCGTGACGGGTTCTTGACTAATATTGCATCATCTTATTTATATCAGCCCATAGACTATTAATGTGTCCAGGATTACAATCAGTGTAATTTTACAAGTGGCATGATGTATTTTAGAAACTTTATGATGGGCAAATGAGATTATATGATGTTAGAACTTTATAATCAAGTCAAGGGTTTGCAAGACTTGATAAGTGATATTATCTGTGCTTATATGAATACCTCGCATTGTCCGAGGATGCCTTGTGAAATAGATTGTGTGGGCGGTGTCTATCTATCGAGTGAGGGTCTTGTGATTGGGATATTCACCCTCTAATGTATATATGGGACCAATAACTGTGTTTTGTCATTTTGGACATTTTGAATGTGAGGAGTGCCCCTCAGTGAGCATAAGGCCCCGCCCGTATATATATTGCCTCGCCGGCACCCACAAGGGGGAGACGAGGGCTAGGTGTGGCAGGTTGAGGAAGACTGCTGGTGTTGCAGGCGTGTGTGTGTGCGTGTGTACGCGGTTCCTCAGACAGAGACGAGTGGTGACAGCTGATTAAAGAGGAGTGCTGCTCCTGGCATCTTGAACAACAGACACGATTGTGTGTACTCACCTAATTGTGTGTTGATACGGAGCCTTGCTATTCTCAATATATACATTTTTGCAGTGATCTCTTGTATTGATTTATATTTATGTGCGTTGATTGACCTTTTGATCAAAGATATAATTATATATTGTATCTCTGATGAACTGGGTTATATAATTTATATGTGCGCATTAGTTAGGATGTTCATACGGGATATTTGTGTGATAAATGCCACCCATACAGATTTAACATTCCAGTGAAATAGCTTACTTAACACTCAACGAGCGGCCTAGGCGGTAATTTCTATGTACCGCCCAGCGTTTTTTTTTTACCATAAATGGGATTGTTTCCGTGCTCTTTTTCATGCATAAACAAAACCCAGAGCGTAATACAAGTATGTATCCCTGAAAGGGCGTAAATTGAGCTTTCCAATGACACCCGAACCATCCTTCTACGATCACTGGTTGTCTTGCAACGATCGTGCAACCGAAGGGCAAAATCGGTAAAATACGGTCATTTTCTTACATTATTACGTGTGAAACGAGTGAGAGAGGGTGGAGTACAAAGGAGTACATCTCAGTAGCTCCACAGCCACCGTGGCGAGCGGTCATGAGGTAACCTACGCTCCTCCCACCGCTCCGCTCTCTCTCAGAGCACATTACGTGCTCAAAATTGCACTCGACAATAGCCGTGACCCGCCACATAGGCCACATTTATTTCACTCTACAATAGCCGGGCACCGACAGTTAAGGGTTAAAGAATGTATGATTAATGATTTTCGGTAGCCTATTATTTGCACATTAAGAACCAGCATATAGTATGACATTGTCATACAGATATCCCATATTGTGTTTTACTATATCCCAGTGGGACATTTATATTTCCCATATTGTTTTTGACTACATCCCAGTGGGACATTTATATTTTATTGGCTTAATTAGGCACCCGATATTTGATGAGTCATTTGAGTCAAATGTTCCTTTAATTCTCAATCAAATTCACTGTATTTATTATTGCCTGCTTAAGTGAGGAGTCTTGATACTCTATAGGAGTAATATATCAACGTGTTTCTTTGATAGTTAATCAAGTTAATTTCTGATATTTTTGAGAAGTCTGCTTAGCCTAACTCATTTCGTCTTGAAGAGTGCCTATATAATTTACTTCACAGTAGGCTATTGTACAGTGACAGAAGTGAATTATAATATGATATGAATCCATTGACAGTGTATCAATATGATTTCCTTCCATGTGATAGCAGTGTAGATTTACCTGAATTGGGATATTAACCCTACCTGTCTTCTGAAGTAGTCAGATTCGCGTTGTTGAGTCCGAGGTCTATTTAGACTTTGTATGAGTTCTGAAGAGAATTCGTAACAGTCGATATATCAAAATAGTGACCGGAGGGTTCCCATTTTGTTTTGGCGACCCCGGTCAGGATTGTTTTGGCGACCTCGGCCAGGATTGTTTTGGCAACCTTATGCCAGGATCCCAATTTTGTATAAATCACACCTTATATCACATGGAGGATTCATGATTCACGAGTCATGGTTATAATGTTATTTTAAAGAGATCACCTGCAATTTATCATGCCATGCCATTTGTTGTGTGATTGAATAAGCTAGTTCTCTGCCTGATATTTGTTCTGCTGCCCACGTATTTTTGCCTTTGCCGCCACAATGCCGACTATTACTGAAAATAGTGTAGGAGCTTTCCTGCTCACACACTCACCCGAGTCGGTCCGAGCTCTCACTGATGGAGAGTTACGTATTCTAGCTAGGTTTATAAATGTTGAGTTAGAGTCCGAGGACTCTGAAGAAGAGATTCTAGCGAAGGTCCTCAGCAAAATGTACGTTTCGGCTTCACCAGACTTTAGTGGGTTCAGTCTTCACTTGCCTCCCGCTAGAGAGAGTAGTGTGGGAGTTCCTAGGGGCCCAACAAGCCCGAGGAGCCCAAGAAGTCCGACAAGTCCGAGAACTCTAAGGAGTGCCATGAGCATTTCTAGTGCTCATTCTGGTGGCAGTTCTATGAGTGATGCCACGAGACTCGAACTAGCTAGAATGCAACTTGAGGTTGAAAGAGAGAGAATGCAATGCGAAGATTAAAGAGAGAGAATGAGGTTAGAAATGGAGCGTGAAAGTGAGAGAGAGAGAGTCAAAGTGGAGCGTGAGCATGTTCTGCCTAATGATCATATGCCCCGTGATAACCGTAGGCCTGCCTTTGATGTAACAAAACATGTATGCATGGTCCCAGCATTTAATGAGGATGATCCCACAGGATACTTTTTGTCCTTTGAAAGGTTGGCCGAAAATCTTGCTTGGCCAGAGGACAAATTGACCATGCTGCTGCACAGCGTGTTAAAGGGCAGGACACTAAAGGTTTTTACTTCATTAACAAATGAACAGAGCCGTGACTATGCCACTGTCAAAGAGAGTATATTGCGTGCGTATGAGTTAGTCCCAGAAGCCTACAGAGTGAGGTTTCGTAATTGTACAAAAGCCCCTAAAGTAACTTTCTCACAACATTTACATGGCATGCGCAAGGCTCTGGACAGATGGTTGCATTCCACTCAGACTGGTGAAGATTACCAGGCTCTTTATGATCTTATGCTATTTGAAAACTTCTGTCATACAATTCCCAAGGAAAATAAAGTTCATTTAGCTGATAACAATATCTTTGACCCTGAGAATGCAGCCATCACAGCAGACAAATACTCATTAACCCACAAGATATCTGTAGCAGGACCTGAGCATAGAGTTAACCCTTATTTAGCGGCGAGCAACATAAGTCGAGTTAAATAAAGCTGGACTATGTGGCGGCGCTCGACATAACTCGAGTGGCAATTTCAGCACGTAATGTGGCTGAGAGAGAGAGACAAGTGGTGGCAGGAGACTAGCGAGCGTATGACTGCTCCAGACCACCGCGGCGAACCTACTGACACAAATCTCAGCTCCCTCCTCCCTCTCTCACTCGCTACATACTCAATTATGTACTGAAAGTACCGAATTACCTGCTTTTTGCACTCGCGTTGCACGGTTATTGCAAGAAAACTATCCATCATACAAGGATCGTTATGGTGTCATTCGAAAGCTCTGTTTATGCCCTTTCAGGGATAGGTACTTGTTTTACGTTCTGGGTCTTATTTAGGCATGAAAATGATCACGTAAACAGCCCTATTTTGGCTAAAAACACCCCGCTGTGCGGTACACATAAATAAACCGCATAGGCCGCTCGTAAGGTGTTAAGAAGGGAGGAAGCAATCCTACCAAAGAATCTAATGTAAAAAACTATGATAAGAACCCCACTAATGTCACTCACACATCCCAAAAATCTGAAGGGATGCAACAGCCTACATCAAGTAATAAATCTTCCAATTCAGATAAAAGCTATAAGTCTCAGATTAAATGTAACTATTGTGGTAAACCAGGCCACATAGCCAAGTATTGCTTCCTCTGAAAAAAGGAGATTGGTTCAAGCAAGGAGTCATACTTGCGTGAGTTCAAATCCATTGCCTTAGTCAATGAAAGGTTGAATGAATTAGGTAATGTGCTGGACCCATATAGAGAACACAGACTTGTAGGTATCATGAAGTGTGGAGATAAACTGAGGCGTGTAAGAATTGTGAGAGACACTGGTGCGTCTCGTACCCTTGTGACGCGCAGTATGTTTGAGGACGGGATCGAGAGTGATCAGTACGCCATTCTGTGTGGTATAGGCGACACAGTATCTGCCCCTCTGGTAGACATAGGATTAGAGTGTGAAAGATACCAGGGAGTGCCAAGGTTGCTGTCTTAGATACTCTGCCCATTCCTGAAGCAGACATACTATTGGGAAATGACTTGGTTGAGGGAAGTAAGTGTATGTCTCCCATTGTTTCGACTTACCCAGTGAGTTGTGTGGAAACCAACGACCTGGTGAGTGAGATCCCCGACCTCTTTCCTGTTTGTGCCGTGATACGGGCCAAGGTTCGTAAGGCTCAGGAGATGAGGGAACAGGAGGTTAAGCCGTGTGAGAGTCAACCTGAGTCAATACCCCTATGTGTTGTCGATGTGTTGTTCGAGCCTTTGAAGGGAGAGGACGTATGGATTTTTCTCTCCGTGGTGAACAGCAAGTTAGTGAGGGAAGGGGTGGTGATGGAATTGTGAAATATACAACAGGGTGAGTGGGAAATTAGGGTGATTTGATATTGGGTGAAATTCTGGAGTTCTATCTAACCAAAATCAAACAACATGTGAAAGAAGAGACGGACAATTGAAGAGTGCTTTGCCAGGCAGCGAGGGAGGCGAACGGACGAGGGGCAAGCCGATGCCAGGCAAAATACCCTCCACCCTTGACTGTCTCCAGCCAACACCACTCACCCTAGGGTGTGCCCCCCCCCCCCCCCCTTCCCAACCCACATCCCATCAGTCATCGCGCCAGTGCATGGAGAAGCTGGTCGTGTGAAAGTGGACTGAAATATTCTGCATGGCGCTAATGCTGAGAGGATGACTGCAGCAGGGGGAAGTATGCAGGAGAGAGACAACGAAGTACAGCAGAGGCGAAAAGGCGGAGTAAGGGAATAGAGGAAGGAGCCATAAACCTCGCTGACCACAACACTCCCCCCCCCCCTCTCTACCTCTCCTCCCCTCGCTTAACCCTTAAAAAGCGGCTCACCACTTAAGTCGAGTTAAATAAAGCTGGACTATGTGGCGGCGCTCGACATAACTCGAGTGGCAATTTCAGCACGTAATGTGGCTGAGAGAGAGAGACAAGTGGTGGCAGGAGACTAGCGAGCGTATGACTGCTCCAGACCACCGCGGCGAACCTACTGACACAAATCTCAGCTCCCTCCTCCCTCTCTCACTCGCTACATACTCAATTATGTACCGAAAGTACCGAATTACCTGCTTTTTGCACTCGCGTTGCACGGTTATTGCAAGAAAACTATCCATCATACAAGGATCGTTATGGTGTCATTCGAAAGCTCTGTTTATGCCCTTTCAGGGATAGATACTTGTTTTACGTTCTGGGTCTTATTTAGGCATGAAAATGATCACGTAAACAGCCCTATTTTGGCTAAAAACACCCCGCTGGGCGGTACACATAAATAAACCGCATAGGCCGCTCGTAAGGTGTTAAAGTAATATGATACCTGACAGTATAAAAGCAAAACAAAAGTGTATTTAACCCTAGTCTAGCGGGTCCTCTGTGGCCGTTTTGGGCCTTTTCAGGCCATTCTGACTGCTATATCAACCATCAGTATGAAAGGAACTGTATTGCGCCAAAAACTAGGTGGAAATCGCTACACAATGACGCCACATACAGCTACGTAGCACTCGTGGAGCACTGACAGTGTTACCTCGAAGATGGAAGTTTAGCTGATTTTGCTACCTTGCTCACTTTTAGCGAACTATTGGTTACACTGTCATCCTCCCGCACGGTGGGGGAACTGGAGTTAGTGTGGGCCGGGAGGCCACAGATGTCGGACGTATGGATCATTACTATCCCACCCATTTTCACTCGATTTCCACCCTTTTTTCACCCGTTTTTTGCCAGTTTTTTCAACTCGACTTATGTGGTGAGCCGCTTTTTAAGGGTTAAGTATGGTTCTTATCTAAATCCATGGGGGAGATTTGTATTGAAAACAAAATGTCAGTGGTAGTTTTTGATGCAATGCAGCTTAAAAATAAATGTGTGTTTATGTAAGAGTAGTAGTAGCTACTGTATAATAGAGAGAGAGAAACACAGTGACAGCAAGTATTCAACCCTCCCTCCTCCCCCCCCCCCATCCTTACCCACACATTCACTTCCCTCTCCTCTCCTTCCCTCTTCCCTCCTTCCCTCTTCCTTCCACTTTCCTCAATGTCCCTCATGCTAATAATTTACATGAGTAACATGATGTAATATTTTGACTTGAAAATAATTAAATCTTAGGACATAATTGGCTGGTTTCCATTTAAAGTTAGGCATATTTAGAATGTAAAGCGGCTCAAATTGCCAAGGTTTCTTTAGCTTTGTATAGAGTCATTTAGCTTTGAGGAAACAGGCCGATTATATTAGGTAAGGTTATATATGATTTATGGCCGAGTCAGGAAATCAGACTTGAAGTGGTATATTTCATGTGAGAGTTATCTCTAACGAACTAGTAACTAAGTATACTATTTAAAATAAGGTATAATTCGCTGATATATTATGTGCATACTGATAACCAGGACCTTTTCTCAAACTAATAGTAGATTTCTAACATCCTTCTTTAATCCTTAGCACTATTTTGACACTTGTATTTTTAATCATTTTACTCTCTTAATTAGTGTATTTCCTTTCTCACTACAATAATCGTTTTGTATTATATATATATATATATATTTTTTTTTTTCCGTGTTTATTCTTTGTGCGTATTTTTAAACACTACTTTTATTTTACTTTATTTTTCTATTTTCTTTTGCACCCACTGTCTTGTAATATAGCCTCATCTTCTGTAGCCTTGCATCATACTAGGTGAGTTAAATAACTTATCTTACTCTTTCTATCTCTAACGCTACTCATAGGATGTTTACATTTTCACCTTTATCGGGCAGAGGCTCGTCCCTTAGGAAGAAATTATAGATAGACTCAGTATTAGGGAATAGGTAGGAAATTATGATAATAAGACAAGATGATATTAACTCGGTCCCAGTCGAGGAATAATCCTGATGACAGACAAAACGCAGTGAGAGATGCAGTACAAATGAACCGTGAAACAGACAATGAAGTTAATGGAGATGTACAAGCAAACCCTGTTAGAGAAAATGAAGAAAATAACAATCAACAACTGCAGCCTGCAGAAGAAAACGCAGGAATCAATAATTCGCAAGACAACAGAGGTGTGGAACAAAATAATGAAAATAGTGTAGGCCTAAACGAAGATAATGAGAGAGAAATAATCGAAAATCGTGAACAGAACGAACGACCTCGTAACGTAAACATGAATGGTGGAGAATGGATGGGACATTCTGGTGATGGACTCACAACATTAGTGAATGAAATCTATACAGAAGTGATACAATGGCAACATAATAAGTTTGAACTACCGATTTGTGAAGCCACAAAAGACATGCTGGGGGAACTCAGACGTATGATCCTAAAGTATGTTCAGGATGCCCCTTTGGCGCACGTGGCAATCAAGATAGCTTCTTTCATTCCTCAGTTGTTCCTTCAAAGAAAAAGACCAAAGGGAAAACTGAATGAGAACATTAACCCTTATTTAGCGGCGAGCAACATAAGTCGAGTTAAATAAAGCTGGACTATGTGGCGGCGCTCGACATAACTCGAGTGGCAATTTCAGCACGTAATGTGGCTGAGAGAGAGAGACAAGTGGTGGCAGGAGACTAGCGAGCGTATGACTGCTCCAGACCACCGCGGCGAACCTACTGACACAAATCTCAGCTCCCTCCTCCCTCTCTCACTCGCTACATACTCAATTATGTACTGAAAGTACCGAATTACCTGCTTTTTGCACTCGCGTTGCACGGTTATTGCAAGAAAACTATCCATCATACAAGGATCGTTATGGTGTCATTCGAAAGCTCTGTTTATGCCCTTTCAGGGATAGGTACTTGTTTTACGTTCTGGGTCTTATTTAGGCATGAAAATGATCACGTAAACAGCCCTATTTTAGCTAAAAACACCCCGCTGTGCGGTACACATAAATAAACCGCATAGGCCGCTCGTAAGGTGTTAAAGCGCTGAAACAGAGAATGGAGTGGTGGAAAAATGGGGAGTTAGACAAAATTATTAGCCAAGTACGAGCAATCCAGCAAAGACTGAAAACAAAACAACGAAGAAAGAGGAAGCCAGATGATATGGCACGATCAGTGGGAAATAGCATGAGGATTGGTAAAGTGGCACAGGCAGTCAGAATGGTCACTGGGGAAGCCTCAAGTGGGGTGCACGAAGTGAATCGACGCATCTTGGACCAGCTGAAGGAGAAACACCCAGAAGCAAAACCAGCAAGTGATGAGGCCAAACTAGACGGGGAATATGTTCCCCCAGACCCGGTGATATATGAGAATATAACTGGAGACCTCATATGGAGAAAGGCGCTGAAAACACAGGGAGGAGCAGGTCCATCAGGAGTAGATGCTAAGACTTGGAGGATCTTCCTAAGTCAAAACAAATTTGGTTCAGCCGCGGGTGACCTTTGTGAAGCAATAGCAATGCTGGCAAAGAAACTTGCATCATTACCATGCGTGAACATAGAAGCTCTGACAGCATGTCGCCTGATACCTTTAATGCTATTAATGGTACAATGAATATTTTAGTGACGGAAACACCTCAAATACATGCGCACAGGGAGAGGTGTCTAATTACCCCCATGCGCACTTCAGAGGTTAAGAATAACTTCTATGTATCTAGCAACATCGGCAAAGAAAGTTAGGCCATTCTGTTTTCCAATATTGAGCAAGGCTTGAACTATGTACTCATTAAAGATTTGAAGAACTAATTTGACATTTTGTCGCTCTAGGTTTGAGGGAGATAATGCTTTCAGGCTTAGCCTATAGGACTGCTTTAGGAGCAAATCTTCTAAGAAATACAGTTTTTTCAGAGTACTGAAAGGGGCATACATTATCTTATCAGATTCATTACAAACAGTTCTACTTTGGAACTGTGGGAATTTCATAGTTTTCTCTTCATCTTTCTGTCCTAACCAATTATTTCTGATGAATTTTAAAATATGAACAGAGTCATATAGGAAAAGAGAGGTCTGCTACTTAGCGCTGGGTGTGGGTAAACAATGGACAGCTTTGGCGGATTGGCAAAATATGATACAGCTTTGCCATTAATTGCATTATTGTCTGTTACAATGCTAATGATACTAAATCCTATCTTCTCAAGCCCTAAAATAATCTTCTTCATAATGATATATAATGTCTCTGCCTTCATGATCTTTGCTGGAAGTATGTGAACAACATCTCTGTATTTTGACCGAATGCTGTTTAACATAAACACATATGCACTTGTTGCAATTGCATCACTGTCAAATGCTGAACCTACGATATTTCCAGCTTTGTAATCCAAGTAAGGCTTCAGGTGAATTTCATCTACCATCATTGTTACCGTTTTATCTCGGGTTGTCAGGGACTTAAATTTGTTCTTAATGTACATAAGAAAATGGCTGGTACGCTGTTCGATAGCTGGGTTAAACGTTTTGGACAAAAAAAATCGTCTTATAGTTGAATAGCTAGGTAGAATTAGGCATTTCTTATCTCTCAGAAGTCTGTAACCTTGAGGTGAGCAATTATGCAAGAGAGAGAAGAATATCAAAAATTCTGAGGAGTAATCAAATTTAGTGAGAGTCATTAGATGGAGCTGTTCACAAACAAATTTGAGAGTATTCTGATATTTGAAGTCATTATCCTGAACAATTATTGACAAAAAGATCACAAGTTGAATTATAACAACTGCATTAATTGTGTTTGAGGCATGATTATTGATGTCGCACTGCATAAATCAACACTTCAAGTGTATCAATGTCAGTGACCTTTGAAGGAATCTTATAGTCTCCCAGATGATTTATTTGCACCGCTTGTACACAAGCCTGAACATTACAGTCTGATTTGATGACTAAGGACAAAATTATTTTGGGTTGTGGGGAATGAACAATGTGACATATATGAAAATCTTCCTCATTTTCAATAACTGTCCAGTATTTCTTATCAATGAACTGTAATTTTTCTTTAAGTTCATCTAAAGAATGAAATTCTCTGTCTTTTCTGTACTTATTGTCATCTGCAATACTCTTTGCTACCGCAACTTGAATGGCAGACTCTTTCATTCGGCTCCTCTTCTTGTCCGGGGCTTCTCTAACATGTGATGGGCCAGAAAGGTAAGAGGGGAAGTTTGGCAATTGTGATGGAATTACACCATCACAGAGCTGCGGATTCATAGTGTGGACGTGACGTCAGGTCACGTGACAATAATAAACAAACCAGTACCTGGCCCTTTGGTACGGGGCTTCCGCGCGCTTGTACACAAAGAGACTGGTCAAGTTTGTGTTGTACCAGGCTGTTTTAGCACACACGGACAAGACCATGTGCTTTTGTATTGATTTCAAACAATCAAAGATGTAAGGAAAATATAGCCTATTAAGGAAACAATAACAAGCTTCAAAGCAGTAAATAAAACAATATGATGAATAGATGATACAACTGAATATTGAGCTCTCTCCTTTAACACCTAACGAGCGGCCTAGGCGGTAAATAATATGTAGCCACCAGCGGGGTGTTTTTACCCAAAATAGGGCTGTTTACGTGATCATTTTCATGCCTAAATAAGACCCAGACCGTAAAACAAGTATCTATCCCGGAAAGGGCATAAACAGAGCTTTCCAATGACACCACAATGATCCTTGTATGACCGCTAGTTTTCTTGCAACAACCGCGCAACACGAGTGCAAAAACCATGTAATTCGGTACTTTAGAACATAAGAAAATGGGAGTCTGCAGAAAGCCGATTGGCCTAAGCAAGGCAGATCCCTGTCCCACACAACCCCAGTTCAATTACAAAGCCCAATTATAGGCTCAACACTCTAATACCCTGAGGATTATCTTACCAAAACGGTTAGAGATTAACGCAGGATTATGGGGGTATGCAGAGTGCTGATTGGCCCAACCCAGCTGATCCCCCTTCACACCCAACCCTTCTCGTCCATATGCTTATCCAATTTTATCTTAAAGCTCCCTACCGTTTTAGACCCCACTATAGCACTTGGTAGTCTATTCCACCCATCTACAACTCTGTTACCAAACCAATATTTGCCTATATCTTTTCTGAAACGAAATTTATCTAATTTGAAACCATTGGTACGAGTTCTTTCGCTATCACTGAGCTTTAGTACATTTGTCATGTCCCCTTTGTTAATCCCACTAACCCACTTGAACACCTCTATCATATCCCCTCTAACTCTGCGTCTCTCTAACGAATGTAAACCTAATTTCTTCAACCTTTCTTCATACGAAAGATTTCTAATATTATGGATCATTTTTGTCATTCTACGCTGTACTCTCTCCAATGAATCTATGTCCATTCTGTAATAAGGACACCAAAATTGGACAGCATAATCCATATGGGGTCTCACTAATGACAAGTAAAGTTTTAAGATAACATCAGCAGTTCTGTTACTCACACTCCTAGAGATGAACCCGAGAATCCTGTTTGCCTTATTACGAACGCTTATACACTGTTTTCTAGGCTTCAAATCATTGCTAACAAACACACCTAGATCTTTCTCACAGTCTGAATTTTCTAATTCTAAATTAGCTAGTTTATATTTAACATTTGTATGCATCTTCCCTATCTTTAATACCTTGCATTTGTCAATGTTAAACTTCATCTGCCAATTTACTGACCATTCATGTAAGGTATCTAGATCCCTTTGGAGGCACTCTATATCGCTATCTGAATCAATTGATCTCCCCATTTTAGTATCGTCTGCGAATTTACTTATCCTACTAGTTATACCTAAATCTAGGTCATTTATGTATATAAGAAACAACAGGGGACCTAATACCGATCCCTGGGGGACACCACTTTTGACTGCTCCCCACTCTGACTTGGTACCATTTATGCTGACTCTCTGTTTCCTACCAATTAGCCATGACCTAATCCATCCCAACAACGATCCTCCTATTCCATGTGCCTCAACCTTTCTCATCAATCTCTCATGAGGGACTCTGTCGAAAGCTTTACTGAAATCTAAATAAATAATATCATATGACTTGTCACTATCTACTGCTTCATATACCTCTGAGAAAAAGCTAAGCAAATTAGTAAGGCAAGAACGTCCCTGAGTGAATCCATGCTGAGAAGAATTTATTAAGTTAAATTTGTCTAAGTGGCTTCTAATTTTCCTAGCAATAATAGACTCTAGCAACTTTCCTATGATTGATGTGAGACTAATGGGACGGTAATTGGATGCTATCGATTTATCACCTTTTTTGAAGATCGGAACTATATTTGCAAGCTTCCAAGCTTCTGGAACTAAACCTGTTTCTAAAGACTTGTTAAATAAAAATGCTAATGGGCTACTTAACTCATCTCTGCATTCTTTTAATACTCTAGCATATACCTCGTCAGGACCAGGCTATTTTTGAGGTTTCAGTCTGTCAATTTCCTTAAGCACATCATTTCTACTTATACTAACTGTACTTAACATATTTTCTATACTATCACTATATACCATCTTGACTTCTGGAATCTGTGCCAAATTTTCATTAGTGAAAACGGAAAGAAACTGACTATTTAATGTACTGCACATTTCTAAATCATTTTCTGTTATTTCTCCTATTGAAGTTTTTAGGGGGTCTATTACATCTCTAACTTTAGATTTATATAGTTGGTAAAAAGCTTTAGGGTTATTTTTTGAGTCACTGGCTATCCTTATTTCATAATTTCTTTTTGCTTTCCTAATTTCCTTTTTGACCTGTCTTGATAGAGTCTGATAGTATATATGTAGATGATTTTCGCCTTTCTTAATTTTTCTATATATTCCTTTCTTTTTTCCTATAAGATCTATTAGCTTATTAGTCATCCATTTTGGTTGGTTCTGTGGCGATCTAAATTTTCTTTTGGGGATATATTTATTTTGAGCATTGTGGAGTGAAGCAATAAACTGGTTATATGTAGGTGGCAAGTTTAACTCTGGCATATCCTGACTTAATTGCTTAACAATAGGGTCCACCCTTAAGTCACTTCTTAGCCCACCATAATCGGCTTTTCTGAAATCTGGGATAAGTGTCGTATTCTCTTTGGCATTCCCTGTCCATTGTATATTAAAATAAATAGATTTATGATCGCTATTTCCTAGGTGGTCACCAATCTCTACATCATTTATCATATGTTCATTGTTACTGAAAACTAAATCAAGAATATTAATACCTCTAGTCGGCGTTTCTATGAATTGAAATAAAAAACTATCTTGTACTACCTCAATAAACTCTACTGAATCGGAGTCGCCTATTTGGTGCTGCTAATCAATGTTCGGAAAATTAAAATCCCCCATAATGCACACATTGCTAAATCTTGATGCTATTTTAATTTCCTCCCATAACGATGTTCCGCCATTTCTACTCATATTAGGCGGTCTATATATAACTCCAATAACTATGGTCACACTACCTTCGTTAACCTCTACCCAAACACTTTCATTATCATTATTTAGTCTAATACCTGATTTAATACAGCTTTTTAATGTACTCCTGACAAACACTGCTATACCCCCGCCCCTCCTACTTGTTCGGTCATATTTAAACAAACTATATCCTGGAATATCAAATTCTGCTAAAAAATGCCTAGATTCTGTATTAATCCACGTTTCAGTTAGCGCTATTATGTCTATATTTTCTGTGCTAACGAGTGCTCTAAGTTCGTTCATTTTGTTACATAAACTCCTACAATTTGTATAATATACCCTCAACCTATTACTTTTATTTGCAACTAATTTTCTATTGTTTTTAGCTAACTTATTATTTCCTGTTGAACTACTAGCTCTAGACGGAAATTCTACTCTATCAGTAATCTCATCTTTACTATCAGTTACATGTGTAGTGTTATCGATACTACTATTACACATCACTATATTCGCACTATCTTGACTGATTATTTCTATTTTACTCACTGGTTTGTCACATGAAGTACCTGCTCCATATGGAGACAGTATTTTACTTACACACCCAGGTTTTTTTAACGAAACCCCGCAACAATCTTGTCCAGTGAGCTGGCCAAGGTCGAAACTCCTAGTCGAGAAAGATGTACTCCATCCTGGGCATACAGTTCATCCTTACCATAGAAGTGGGTCCAGTTATCTAGGAATGGTATTGACTTTGCCTTGCAATACTTCTCCAGCCGGCTATTTACACCAATAGCCCTGGAGGACCATTCCTTCCGTACCCCTCTTCTTGGCAGGATACTGTGTACCACAGGAAATCCACCCTTCTCCTTGATCCTCTCCAGCATTTCCTGGTACTTGGTCAGCAACTCCTCAGTCCTGCATCTCCATATGTCATTGGATCCCGCGTTGATGAAGATGATGGGGTCCTCCCCACCCACTTCTAGGACACCATCCATCTTCTCTGCCACCCTCCCGACTCCGGCTCCAGGTAGACAGACAACTTTACTAACATGAGTGTTAGTAGCCCCGTCAAGGTACCTAACCATTGAATCACCGACAATGAACTTAGCTTTTTTCCGTTGTCGGCGTGTAGCAGGAGTTGTAGCAGCAACAGCAGCAGACTTCCCCCCCTCCCCTCTCACTGCCTCGATGATCGCCACTTCCTCGCCATCACTCTCATCAGCCAAGGTGCTGAAGTTGTTGTGGGTCTTGAGTGGCTGCCTTTTCAGCTTGCAGGCCGTTGCACTGGTCGACACCACTTTCCAAGGGGCTTCACGATCCCTGGGAACACTTCCGGTAGCCTCACACTTCTTCTCCGCCATAGCTAGTCTCAAGGCCAAATTTTCATCTTTGAGACACTGAATCTCCTGCTCCACACTCTCCAGTCTTTCTTGCAAAGCAAGACAAAGCTGGAGAGTATGGGAGGAGACAGCAGACTCATCAACAACAGCCATCACTAAGAAAGTTCACTAGGACCTCACTAAGGGTAAACAGGTTCACTAGCGGTCACTGGGGACGTCCGCACTAGTCAGGGGTCAGAGGGCAACTTTCCCCACACAATTCACTATGTAGCGAGTGTGAGAGGGTGGAGGAGGGTGGGATTCATGTCAGTTGGTCCACTGCGGTGGTCTGGAGCAGTCATACGCTCGCTACTCTCCTGCCACCACTTATCTCTCTCTCTCAGCAACATTACGTGCTGAAAATGCCACACGACTTATGTTGTGAGCCGCCACATAGTCCAAATTTCTTTCACTCGACATACAATGCGCGCCGCCAGTTAAGGGTTAATATGTGTGGATGTTTGGATTATTATGAACATATCTTAAGTAATTTTACCCACATATATATAGGCCTAGTTCATTCATAAAACTACAGATGTATACAGTACCTATCAGACGGCAACGGTCAATAAGAGTAAAGTTTTATTATTTTGTATATAAAGCGCAAAGCTCTTTATCATCCATCGCCGTCTGGAAACTGTCTAATATCTTCTTGTATAAGGACTAGGCTTAACAATTATCTGTACTGATATTTATTGTCTCATTTTACACGATATATTTGTATACACATTTATGTTTATCGATATATTAGGGAGGTAACCGCAATTCACGGCAAAGCGTATACCATTAGCCTACACTAGATTACCGTATCCTATGCAAAGCCAACTGAAAACAAAAGATTAATAGGACACCAACAATCTATTAACCACATTAATGATGTATATGAAATGTCTGTTATGGTGGATGGGTGAGGGTAGGGGAGATTTTTCATGTATTTTCGACCATTCCATTCTTACACAAGATATGTTTATATCAATCTATTTTACCTTCCATAATGAGAGACAATATGATTCATCACGAAGTGTAGCCTACCAGCTGATATATAACAAACGTATATATTATATACTAAATGAAGAGACAAGAAATAATCGTGTGTCTTTAGACCTCTTCATATAGATTAAAATGTATACATATACGGTACAAGTATATCGTTTGCTTCACCAGACAAATTCCATGATAAATAGCATAAGGAACAAAGCACAATGTAAGGCATTGATCTTGGTACAATGGCAAAGCTGCTAGATGTAAAGTAAGTACCGGTAATAAAACGAAACATAATATGAAGAGAGTTGATTAGGCTATGCCCAACACTACCGGTATCTATCAACTGAAAATATACATATTTTATAATCTATATTTTATTAATTTCACCCCAACATATGCCAATTTTGTGAATAGATCATTTATATAATATGCTTACGTGTCGGATAAATTGCGTCTATATATGCAGGGAAATTTAGACTAAATTAAGTAATCTCGTTGGCAATATAAGCAAAATCCATCATAGTTTTACCATTTTAATGCAGCAAAATTATATAAATCTGAACTTGGCTCTTTTACCAACCATTGGCGTGCAACAATATCAAACCCACCAAACCTACCTAAGAATTAACTTACTAACGGTTTATTTGAGGAGGTTTAAGCAAAGTCCGTTGTATAAATATATGTTACCTTCCATACTAGGAGAATATACGATTTATCATGAAGTTTGTCGGTTGAAGCAAAACTATATACCTGGTACCGGTACCGTTTATGGACGTACCTTACCTACATTATGATCCATGTGGATTGGTCTAAAATTCTGGTCTTCTCATATAGTTTATGATATATAAGTGCGTTTCATCTCCGCAGGTAGGCTACACTTCGTGATGAATCATATGTTATCTGCTCCCTTCTCGCAGCTGTCCGGTTCAGGTGTTCCTTCAGGCTACGTCCTTCAGACGTAGCCTGAAGGAACACCTGAACCGGACAGCTGCGAGAAGGGAGCACCAAGCTTATGTCCTACACTCTACTACTAAATACGACATAAGAGATAGACAAACCAAACTGAAATTATTACTGATTACGGATTACTGATATTTACTATAGGATGTAAGGTATCTTAAAATAACCCCCTAGAAATACTTTCTCTAAAGTATCTATTTCTTTATCCTCCCCATTTCCCCAGCTAACCTAATCCCACAAGGACCCCAATGGAAATACGCCTTACGGCCTTATTGGGCTATCCTTAGTTGGAATTATGCAAGGCTGGTACAAGTCATATTTGTAACATACTATGTGGTACCAACTCTGTAAATTGCTAACTGAATAAATATTATTATTATTATTATTATTATCTAACAGTGGAAGGTAAATGGATAAATGGATTGTGCAAAGGATCGATATAAACATATAAACAGCTTTGTAAGGATGGAATGGTCGAAAACACAGGAACAATTTCCTTTATTTAAACTCATCCACCCACACAAACACTACCTTGTGTAAAATTCATCAATTTACAGTTAGTATTTTTAAGTCTAGCCCACATATAAGGTGATATTTGGTGTAGGTTTTAACTTTTGAACTTGTTTGACATCAAATGTTAATTAAAATCCAAACTCGATCGGTTATATTTTGTCAACTCGGGTATTTCTATGGTTGCGGGATTTTTGCGGGTAGAGGGTATTACAATAAGCTAAATATATCGGATATTTGACCATATTAATTACCTAAACCTGTATTATGCATCGCTGAAATTATAAGTAGGCCTAGCCTATGTACCGGTAGATTGTTTTACGTGCCTTTAACCCCTTCTGTACCGGTGATGTACTTTTCATTATATTCTGGCCACTATTAGACGATTCTGTACAGCTTAGGAAGGACGTCTACTCATTACAAGGCTACAGCCTATCTCAATTAATCCTTTTAGATATCATAATTATATCCTTCCCAAGCTTAAACAAAATCGTCTAAATGTAGCTGAAATCAAATACAAAAAGACGTTACCGGTAAAGAAGGGGTTAATATTCTGTTCTCAAAAAATTCTGTACGGTATTCATGCGCAGTTCTGCTGTTGTAACAAGGCTTATAATCTTAATAGTATATCTAATTTCCAAAACGTAGACATTATTTGATCTCTTTCTCTCTCTCTCTCTCTCTCTGTATATATATATATATATAAACAATAAAAAACATATATTACAGAAAGGAAGTGAATAATGGAATGTTGGTGTCTTATAACAAACTTTTGTTTTCTGCTTCGCCTTCGCTCGCATAGTAATCATTACAAAAATATACGGAAAACGGATAAATATCAACATACTACTGTATGGTGTAAAATTATAAAATCGACATGTAAATAATGATAATAGGCTACAGTATTTAAGTTAGCCCAGTATATAAGGAGATATAGTCGGTGTTGTTCATTCACTCTTCATACACCCTGCTTCTATCACAAGGCAGTAATAAGTCTTCATTGTCGTAATTTCCCTCTATTTTACCCTAGGGACCCTCCCCCTTCAGAACACTAAGAATGTATGGCGATAACTCAATTTCCATAGTGTTCATGTTAGACACGGCATTACGAGCATATAAAGTAGAAACCGATTCAATCGCATAGAGTTCAACGTGTTTATTTACTTGGGAGTAGCGGGCCAATGATGCCCCACGCCGTCTGGTGGATAAATCGGAACTAACCCTGTGCACACTATTAATATGTCAACTTGGCGATAAATTTAGTTCCGCTCTTCTCATCAAAGTAAGAAGTTTCTCGCCTTATTTCATCAGGTCTAAAATGAAGCTCACACACCTGTAAGAAATGAAAAAGCTCGATATAGCTAGGCTAAAATAGACAAAATTCATTGCATAATTGTATTGCGAAAGTCATTGTACTTGCTATATTAGTGATTGGTAGTAAATAAACTGATTTTGAGCAGTGTAACATACTCTTAATAATTGTATATACATTTCAATATACCACTCTTAAATGTTAGTACTGGGTAGGCTTAAATTTTGAAAATATATTTTTCCATAATTGGGAATACACAAATATTTAATTATGCAGCATTGATCCAGTATCCAATTCAATGCATCCGCCAACGCCGTTATCAAGCATACACAACAAACAAAATATAATAACTTCTTCCACTCTATGGCTACAGTTAAATTTGCTTCGTCGATAATAATACTACGGTAATAATAATTATAATAATAATTAAAGTTATTTATTTCACTCCAACAACAAACACCTCTCAATGAAATTAATGAAAGCAAGTGGTCCACCGGGATTCGAACCTGGGTTACCACACACAGATTAATTACACAAATAATAATAATAATATATGAAATTAAAGGTGACACATCTAATACCATTAATGAAGTCATCGTTATATCTCAACTCCCGGAAATCAATATAATCCCACTGGTGAGCTACTCGAGTAGCTGTCTATGTTTATTATTATCATTATTATTATTATTATTATTATTACAACTTGCTTAAGGAGATTAGTAAATTAAGTAAACAAAATCCAAAGGGCAAATTATTTAGCCAATAATACAGACATGATGTAAAGAACTGGGAGGATTACAATAATAATGCTGATGTAAAATTTAGTAATATAATGTTTAAGTATTAGGCCTAGTCAATACTTAAGACACGTGAAGAACAACGCAGTAGAAAAATTGTTACTGACGCTGGTGTTTGGTGTGAAGTCATTTGGTCATTTGGTGTGAAGTCGTCTCGTCTGATGGCTGTAAGCCATTTCCTGGATAGGTCTACATTCTTGGGGAACTTGAACACGTGTACCTTCGGTCCTGATCTATAATTCCCTTTGCAATTTGGTACTGCACACGTGTATGGCATCGTTGGTGATCATGGAGAAGTTATCACTGGGTATAATATACTTATAAAGTATTTAGAAGGGGGAAATAATTTGGAAACAGCGCGATCTTCCCCCTATCTCACTCAAATATATACTGACCTGTGAGGGTAGCGCGAAAACTTAGCCCTACTTTTGCCTACGTCACAGAATTTAAAGGTCCCATCCGTGCGGCCTGGTAGTCTAGGTGGCCTTGACCAGGTGGGTCAGTGAGATTTTGTATAGACTACAGGGTTCTAAACAAAAACTCTAAAACTGATACTTATCCATTACCTCGTGTGGATGAATGTGTTGATACAGTAGGTAAAGCCAAATTAATAACTAAGCTTGATCTCTTAAATGGTTTTTGGCAAGTACCACTGACAGAGAGGGCACAAGAGGCTTCATACTTTGTGACTCTCGGGAACACTTATAAATGTAGAGTCATGCCTTTCGGTATGAAGAATGCCAGCGGCACTTTTCAAAGACTAATGAACGAGATAACCAAGGGTCTCGAAGGTTGTGTGGCATATATAGATGACTTAATTGTTTACAGTGATACCTGGGAAGATCACCTGACTAGACTTGAGAGTTTGTTAAAGGCCTTAAGCCGTGCTAACTTAGTAGTCAAACTGAGCAAGTGCAAATTTGTGCACGCACAAGTAGAATACTTAGGCTATGTAGTAGGTCGAGGGACTGTGGCCCCTCCTGAGGCTAAGGTAAGGGCCATCTGTGACCTGCAACCTCTTAAGAATAGGAAGGACGTGAGGAGAATTCTAGGTTTGGCAGGTTACTACCGCATGTTTATAATGAACTTTGCAGATGTGGTTGCATCCTTGACTGACCTGTTGAGGAAGGAAAAGAAGTTCACCTGGAATCCTGCGTGTGATGCAGCATTTAAGCTTCTTAAACTCACTCTGTCTTCCTCACCTCTTTTGCTTGCCCCTGACTTTGAAAAACCTTTTAAGCTAGCTATTGATGCAAGTAACATAGGTGCTGGGGCCGTACTTTTGCAGAATGACAGTCAAGGAATAGAGAGACCTGTCAGTTATTACAGTAAGAAGTTCAACTCAGCCCAACATAATTATTCAGTAATTGAGAAGGAACTCCTTGCACTGATACTAGCCTTTCAATTTTATGATGCTTATGCGCGTCCCTCAGACAATAAATTGGTCGTTTACACCGACCATCATCCTTTAAAGTACCTTAATAAATTCCATAATAAGAACCAAAGATTGACTAGATGGAGCCTTCTTTTGCAAGAGTATGATTTAGAAGTAGTTCACATTAGAGGTAAGGATAATATCATGCCTGACCTGCTATCTAGGTGTGTGGACTGACATAATTTGTTTTGTATGCTCCAAGAAAATTTTTGTTTCCAGGAGGGTGTAAGGTATAGGCTACCGGCCCCTTGGCCAGCGCCAGGACGTCAGGAAATCACTTGTGTGAGCAGTATTATCATCTATGTGCTTTTAAATGTTGAAAAACAGTTAAATTTATATAGGTTCACTACTACTGTAAAAGAAAAGGGGTGTGGAATGTCTCCCTATAGAGGACCCAACTAACGGTTCTAAGAGTGACGGGTTCTTGCCAGATATTGCATCATCTTATTTATATCAGCCCATAGACTACTAATGTGTCCAGGATTACAATCAGTGTAATTTTACAAGTGGCATGATGTATTTAAGAAACTTTATGATGGGCAAATGAGATTATATGATGTTAGAACTTTATAATCAAGTAGAGGTTTTGCAAGACTTGATAAGTGATATTATCTGTGCTTATATGAATACCTCGCATTGTCCGAGGATGCCTTGTGAAATAGATTGTGTGGGCGGTGTCTATCTATCGAGTGAGGGTCTTGGGATTGGGATATTCACCCTCTAATGTATATATGGGACCAATAACTGTGTTTTGTCATTTTGGACATTTTGAATGTGAGGAGTGCCCTCAGTGAGCATAAGGCCCCGCCCGTATATATACTGCCTCGCCCGGCACCCACAAGGGGGAGACAAGGGCTAGGTGTGGGAGGTTGAGGAAGACTGCTGGTGTTGCAGGCGTGTGTACGCGGTCCCTCAGACAGAGACGAGTGGTGACAGCTGATTAAAGAGGAGTGCTGCTCCTGGCATCTTGAACTACAGACACGATTGTGTGTGAGTATTTGTGTGTTGATACGGAGCCTTGCTATTCTCAATATATACATTTTTGCAGTGATCTCTTGTATTGATTTATATTTATGTGCGTTGATTGACCTTTTGATCAAAGATATAATTATATATTGTATCTCTGATGAACTGGGTTATATAATTTATATGTGCGCATTAGTTAGGATGTTCATACGGGGTATTTGTGTGATAAATGCCACCCCTACAGATTTAACATTCCAGTGAAATAGCTTACTTAACCCGGCAAGCGCGATAGGCCTAACGGAAGGCTTCCTATAGGGAACGCGATAGGCCTCACGGAAGCAGGACCATAAAAAAAGCCTTCCATAAAAAAAAAGGGCCTATCAAAACAAAGGAATTTGTCTCTAGGTGAGATAATTCCCCTCCAGTACTCATCCATGTAAATCTCACCCACCCCCCTCCCCTCCTTCCCCACCTTATTCCCCCCTCCCTCCCCTCCTCAATTATCACCTATTTTTCCACTTATTATCATCATTTATCGGTTTTTTCTCTCCCGCGATAATGTAGCACAAGTGGGTTGCATAAAAGATCGTTATGCAACACCCAGACACCGGCACACACCGCCCCGCTCGTCTCAGTTGACTCCCAGACAGCGAGAGGGGAGGGCTGCCTGTGTCTCTCTCTCGCCTGAGATTATGACCGGGTGGCCAATATCTTCGTTTTTCACCACCCAAATGCTTTTCCCACTTATTTTAGCACTCTTGAAGGTTCATATATACATCATATATGTAAAATAAAAGCATACCGAAAACAAATAATGGTTTATATTGTAAATATAACGAATTCTGTCAGAATCCAGGGCTAGAAATGCACAAATAACTACCCTAGCACCTAGGTCTATATCGCGCTTGTCAGGTTAAAGAATGCATGATTAATGATTTTCGGTAGCCTATTATTTGCACATTAAGAACCACCTGGGCTGACATTGTCATACAGATATCCCATATTGTTTTTGACTATATCCCAGTGGGACATTTATATTTCCCATCTTGTTTTTTGCTACATCCCAGTGGGACATTTATATTTTATTGGCTTAATTAGGCACCCGATATTTGATGAGTCATTTGAGTCAAATGTTCCTTTAATTCTCAATCAAATTCACTGTATTTATTATTGCCTGCTTAAGTGAGGAGTCTTGATACTCTATAGGAGTAATATATCAACGTGTTTCTTTGATAGTTAATCAAGTTAATTTCTGATATTTTTGAGAAGTCTGCTTAGCCTAACTCATTTCGTCTTGAAGAGTGCCTATATAATTTACTTCACAGTAGGATATTGTACAGTGACAGAAGTGAATTATAATATGATATGAATCCATTGACAGTGTATCAATATGATTTCCTTCCATGTGATAGCAGTGTAGATTTACCTGAATTGGGATATTAACCCTACCTGTCTTCTGAAGTAGTCATATTCGCGTTGTTGTGTCCGAGGTCTATTTAGACTTTGTATGAGTTCTGAAGAGAATTCGTAACAATATATATATAGGGGAGGTGTGGTGGAGTGGTCTTGCCACTGGCCTGGTAATCCAAAGGTCCCGGGTTCAAATCCCGATGTATCAATGGGAAGATATTATTGGGATGGAATTTGTGCTGTACCTGGTATCAGTGCATTACCACAAGCCCACCGAAACGTCAATAAAATACCCTCATTGTTCCCTGATTAAATAGCACTGTATGAATATTCCCATATTCAAAATATGCCATAGGGGTGCAATGCCTGGTGAGTTATCTGCTCAACAGGTGGCGTCGTGTGTGTGTAAGTGTGAGAGTCCGAGTGTAGGGGATGAGACAGTGAAGCACTGGAACGAGATGGCTTCAGAGATGGGGTCGTTTCGGGCCATGAGTGAGCACCGTGCCTCATGTGAAGGCAAGATGGCAGGTGCTCGTTGTACTCTACGTGCTTCACATGTCTCACTCCCTAGACTGGAACAAGACCTCACGGGCTTCACTGTTCATTGTAAAGTGGTGAATGTTAAGGCTCTCAGCCTATGCCTGAGAGGAAGTAAGGTTGGAATATAGAAAAAAAAAAAAAAAAATATATATATATATATATATATATATATATATATGTGTAACAGCGCATTTTGAGCGACTGTACACTTCTAAGATAAACCATATAATCACATATATAACTCACACCATTATAACTACCTTTTAAAAACAACTGTAAGTGTGTTGGTGTGATCTCCCTATAGAAGCTCACACCATCACAATAGAAGCTGGAAACTTTCCACTCTGCTAAGGCAAGCACGGATCCCACGATCACCAAATGGTATCACACTTCCGTTGCCAAGATATCGAGAAGTAATTGCTAGAAACTTTGTCACATCCAGTTGTCACATGGTGTTGCTGAACCACGCCCCTCCCTCAAGAGGCAGAGGGCGAGTCAGTCAGCACACTACCACACCCTAAGGAGGGTATCTCTCTTCAGCCCTCTGGGTAAAACTAGTGACCTGTATAAGTGTAGAGGTACCTTATAAGTGGCATACAAGTACGCAGTGACATACTTAGTGTTCTAGTGATTCCCTTCTAATCATTTGTTCTCTCTCTTTACAGGAAGATCATTATTACTTGGAAAACAGCTCATAGTTCTAGGTTGCTATTATTAAAGTGTTATCATTAAGTATTAAGTAGAGTACTTATCTCGGTACACACTCAACATCGAGTATACACCACATTAAGAAGTACTTTATAATTACATTGCCCCAACGCAAGGGACGTCTAGTGTAATATATTCTAATATCTCAAAATTAGGATTAAGGGCTAAAAGACATATTTTTCTGCTAATATAAACAACACAAAAGCCTGTGCTTCTTTATTTAAGACCTCTTCAAATATTATCCAATACATAAAACAATTTACAGAATTCTACAGAGTACTGCAACAGTGTTCAGGAAATATGAGGTAAGAATATAATTTAACCCTAACCATTCTGCTCAGTGCCTCAACCATAAACCGCCCGCTACATATTGCTGGCAGCGGTGGGATACGATTAACCCCTAAAGTAAAGCAAACCATTAAAGTAAAAAAATAAGCCTCCGAAGAACAACTAATTAGACACTTAACACATTACGAGCGGGTGGGTCGGTAACTTCTACTACCCGCCAAGCGGGTGGTTTTACCCTAAATCGGGTTGTTTCCGTGCTCTTTTTCATGCATAAGCAAGACCCAGAGCGTAATACAAGTATCTATCCCTGAAAGAGCATAAACAGAGCTTTCCAATGACACCCGAACCATCCTTCTACGACCACTGGTTTTCTTGCAACGATCGTGCAACACGAGTGCAAAAACCCTAAAATAAGGTAATTTCCTTACATAATTGCCTGTGTAGCGAGTGAGAGAGGGTGGAGGAGGGTGTAATACATTTTAGTCGACCCACGGCGGTGGTGGCGAGCGGTCAGGAAGCAATCTATGCTCCTCGCACCGCTCAGCTGTCTCTCAGAGCACATTACGTGCTCAAAATTGCACTCGACATTTGTCGAGGCCCGCATATGGGCACGTTTTCTTTAACTCGACAGATGTCGAGCGCCGATGGTTAAGGGTTAATAACCGCATAGCAACCTAGAAAAACAACTATAGACAATATATAATACATGAGCAAAAATGAAATAACAAAAGAAAAAGTAGTGTACAAAGACAAAAGTATTCAGTGAAGAAAGATGTACAGTGAATATCAGAGTGAAGTGGTACTGGAGGAGTAGATTACAGACGTTAGCTACAATAATCGCTGACCAGACACTCCCCACTAGGCACCACGCATCAGTAGGCAAACTCTCACCAGACTCACCCCACTGACTCACCCGAGTCACCCACTGACTCGCCCGAGTCACTCACTGAGTCCCCCTACTCACCCCTCAGACCTCAGCTCACGCGCTCTTCAAGGTCTGACGTGGCGGTGACGTCACAGCAGAGAAAGGAAAGAAAGAGAGAGAGCGGCCTAGAATAAAATCACTCTACGGATATTTCACACGTTCTTCAATCAACACAGCTGATAGAAGTCTTCAAGCAACACAACCTACAAGCAGTACCAATTATTGTATTAGGTTAGTGATTAGTGTAACACTGCAATACATACTTAATAATACTAGTGAATTAATAGCCTACTAGTAAACTTACAACACAGCAATGCCACAGTGAATTATTTTTCTTGATATCTAACTACTAATTACTTCACGAATTTTTAAGTGTTACTGTACGTACATTTTTAACCATATTTTCGGTTTAGTCAATTCAAGTAGTGTTTCAAGAACTTTAATCTCACACTAAGAGAACATATAATTACTTCCTTAAATAGTTCGCCCTTAGACGTTTTACATTTAAAGGTCTCACAGTAATATATTTTATTTGCAGTAACAGTACAAAATTAAGAGGTTTTCTAACAGTGATCAAACCCTTCTTTCTGTTATTTCGTGTTGTGTGTGTCTTTTTTTCAATTTCTTAGTAAGAGAATAGGCTATCCCTATAGTGCCTTACTAATCTGAATTTCTTAGTAAGAGAGTATCCCTATACAGTGCCTTGCTAACTTGAATTTTTCCTAAACTTCCTTGTATAATTTTTTTTTTGCTGAACTCATAGTCTAACTAACATCAATTCATCCTTCAACTTGGATAGAGGTGTGATGTTAAAGTGAAACTCCTACGACCTATATTCTATGCTAGTGACCTTACATGTTACGTCATTTCAGAATTTCAGGTGGGGATTATGTTTCAATGCGTGTAAAATTTTCTTGAATTTAAAGTGGAATTTAAGGAATAGAAGTTTCAGCCCCAGTCAGACACAGAGTTGAGAAAAGAAGTAGGGACAAAACTGGATTCTTAAATTGACGACTTGACTGAAAGACTAGCTTTTTCAAGGAGACATTGGGCCACCCTGATACATCCTTAGCGCAAGCGAACTTCTAACAATATTTGCACATCAAATATAAGGCCCTTCGTGTTGCCCAGGCACCAAGGTTATTGTTATGCCCTGTTTTTCTACAGGATTAACTTGGGTAATGTGAGTTCTAACTGACTGGGTATAGAAGGCTGCATGCACAAAACAAGGTATGAGGAATAGAGAACACAAAATAAACACACGGTAACACGACACACGATCACTTTTATTTAGGGACACACTTCTATATGTTGTTTGATGATGATTAATCTGACGCATAAGAAGATATGAATATTCGTACAAGACAATTGATAGAAGTTAAACAAACTAGCATTAAGTGGATCTGGATGGAGCCTAGTCTCCCTCTTCCAACGTTCAGGTATTAATCTTCTGATCACTGGCTTTATTCACAAGTTTATATATTGGAGACCATAAATATTACTTATAGATACATATTCAATGTTAGATTTATCACTAGTAGCTCTGGTGCACAAGGAGTAATTCATAGACTAGATTAGACACACGTATTTTAGAGCACGGGAATTCTAGTAACCTGAGGGGGTACTGATCTAAGTTTAATATTCTTGTATCAGAAACACATAGAAAGCAAATCAGTGGGCGAACATCAGATATCACTAGGGTTTCACGGTTATGTATTAATATCTGGATATATGAGTAATTACGAGAGTTAATATTGCCTGTTAATTAATTAACACTGATACGCTTAGCACTTCCTAATGGAATGGTCATATATGAATTACACTGGGACAAAGATATAGCCACTTCGTAGAAATATTAATAAGTGAATCTCTACATAGCACTGTAACACTGTAGTACTGATGGAGTGAATCTTGGGTCGTATTTGATTGGTCTGGTCCTGGTTATCTTGCGTCCGTGAGGTTGGGGGCTAGCGATTGGTTCTGTGGCCGTCCAGATGGTCCATATGTAGAAGTTCTCAAGACGGATCTCTTGGCGATCGTTGCTGGCTACACTCTTATATACCCACTGGTTTATGTGAAGGTTATAAGATGCACATAGATGTCTTTTACGTGGACAGATGCGTCTATCTCAATCTGCCACGGAGTCTGCCGGCTCTGGAACTCAATTCTCAGGAACAACACAAGGGCAGAGCTAGAGGTCAACTTAAGGGGCCAGCCACTGGTTGGTGTCTATCTTTCAACTGATTTTACTGAGGTCTGGAGCTTGGTTTATAGGCTCGGTTTTGGACCCTGTAGGCCATAGGGATCTCGAGTTTTTATGGATTTATTTGAGCTCTCAATGGATACGGGAACTAGGTAAGGTGGTGATTACTGTTGTGGCACATGACTATATGGAGCCTTCATAATGTGATATAACTGAGCCTTAGTAAGAGGTACTATTTTGGCTATACTGGAAGTATTTAGGGGAGAGAGACTGGATCTACATTGCGAGGAGGATTGGGACAGCTGTGATAGGAGCGTCTCTCTTAGATTGTTCAGTCTTCATTCTATGGTATAGCTGAGGTGCTAATTTGGTTATCGGAGTACGCAAGAAAGGTTAATGGGTTATTGGGGGTTAATAGAGGTTAGTAAAGGTGTTAGTCATACATGGTTAGTTCATTGATAGGAAGAATTCCTGTGCTACCTGGCAATGACCCGGAAGTCAAAACAGGGGTCAGGTATACCTCCGCAGGGGTCGGGGTCTCCCTCCTCGGGTGGGTGAAAGGGGTAGGGGCGCGTCCCTTCTCTGTGATGGTCGTCCGGGCGGCTGTGGCTGGGGGCTTGCCATATCACAAGGGTTTGTAATAACCCTCTGTTTATGAGACAGATGTGGGTGTTCGTAATACCAAAACCGAAGGTGCCTTGATCAGCTGGTTTACTTGGTTATGTTGTTAGTTGTATGGGTGGTTGGATGTGGTGGAGACTGGTGCTAATTCTGCCACATTGATCTGGAAGTATGGCAATAGAAGTTAGTCACTGGTGAGGTGGCTAGCCTCGCACGGACGATCATTTGGTACAGGGTTGTGAATGGGTTGTGAGGGAATAGATGGCATGCAAAGGGTTAGTAAAGTTCTAATGGTGTTCCTTTCTACTGGGGGAAGGTAGGCTGGATAGGAGTATATATACAAAAGGTTTTAGAATGTTAGTAACGGAAAAGTTAAGGATATTCAGGGGGTATGCTGGAGAGGCTAGGTCGGAAGGGAGTTGAGGAGCGTGGGGGGTTAATGAGAGGGAGAGGGTTAAGGGTGGTTACGTGGGAGTTTGACCCTAAGGTCTCTGGGCGTAGGGGTGGCATTAGGCTACAGTTGGTATCGTAGCCTGGGGGTTAATGACAGGGAAGGTACGTTAGCCAAACGCTACCGGGGGATGAGCAATAAGTGGTGGTATATGAGTTTGGAAATGATAGAATCATGTGGACTGTGGGCTGTGGGGAAGAGGAGGTTAACTGTAGGTGTGTGCTTGACTGTGGATAAAAGTAGAGAAAAACATGGTGTATTATTACTCGTCAATACGATGGTAATGGACACTGTTACTCTGACACTATTTCTTGCTGATTCTAGTTGTTCCTGGGAACTGCGTTTTCTATGACATATATATCAAAGAAAGCGGCAGTTCGTAGGGGTAGCTTCGGTATTGTTTCGTGGTGGAAAGGCGTCGAGACAATGGTAACAGAGGGTGGTGTATATACAATCTCTGGTTGGGTAAGAATTAGAGGTACTGCATGGTGGCTAACATCTGCAGTAATTTCTGTCTAGGTCTTACAGGAATAATGGTTATACATACACTGGTGTACCCGTGGGTATCATAGTTTCTTATCAATTATGACATGGGGTTTTAACAGATTACTTCTCGGATGGAAGAACATACATAGATTTATGGGGGCGTTTGGTCTTCAGAAACTTAGTCTGGCAAGACAAGGTATTTTAGGGGGTTAACATATTACTTCTCGGATGGAAGAACATACATAGATTTATGGGGGCGGTTGGTCTTCAGAAACTTAGTCTGGCAAGACAGGGGGTTAACATATTTCTTCTTGGATGGAAAAACATACATAGATTTAGGCCTGTCTGAACTGGTTGGCATTGGCTCAACCTAGGGACAGGGCATGGGTGTATTAACTTAAGGTGTATTCATGTTCATCATCATGTAGGTAGAGGTGTAGGGGAGGTGTGGTGGAGTGGTCTTGCCACTGGACTGGTAATCCAATGGACCCGGGTTCAAATCCCGATATGTTAATGGGAAGATATTATTGGGATTGAATTTGTGCTGTACCTAGTATCAGTGCATTACCACAAAGCCCACCGAAATGCCAAAACAAATACCCTCATTGTTCCCTGATTAAATAGCACTGTATGAATATTCCCATATTCAAAATATGCTACAGGGGGACAATGCCTAGTGAGTTCACTGCTCAATAGGTGGCATTCTAAGAGTGAGGGTTTGAGTCTGGAGGGTGAGACAGTGAAGCACTTGAACGAAGCAACCAGCGGCTTCAGAGATGGAGCTGCTTCGAGCCATGAATGGATGCTTCACATGTCTCACTCACCAGACTGGAACGAGACCTCACGGGCTTCACCGTGTTGAGCGGTGGATTGTAAGGGCTCTCAGCCTATGCCCGAGAGGGAGTAGTTGGAAAAAAAATACGAGGTGTAGTGTATACGCGAGGTGGGGGAAGGGTCAGTGGTTAGAAGGGATAGGCAGGTGTGGTTTGGAGCTGCTTAGCCCTGCGGGCTTCGGCCTGTCTTAACTGGTTGGCTTGGTCACCTGGTCCTTTCGTTCTGTGGGCCTTTCCTTCGGGTGTTTCTGTTTCCGTTTCCTGGTGGTGTTTGCTCGTGGCTTCCGTGGTGGGCTTCTCGTTCTGGGGCATTTTACTTCCCTCTCCTTCGTTGTAGGCTCGTCCTCGAGCCTCAAGGGTGAAGTAAAAAGAAGCTTAGTCATGGTGGGTCATTTTGAGGGTATTTAGAAGGTCCCACCAAGCAAGAGAGCGAGGGTCAGGTTTCTTTTGCAGGTCTACGTAGACCTGTAGGAATGTGTCCTCGGTGTTGTGGAGGGCGGTTGCCCGGGCTTGATGTGGGCGCTGTAGACGGGCTAAGCGTCCTGTGGACGTTTTTACTTTAACCTTTCTTATGAACAGTGTGTATTCTTCCTCCGTGGGGGTAGGGACGGGGGTGACGAATGGTGTAGATTTGTTCATGGTGGAGGTCATGTATCGAGTGAGGTGTGTGGGACTGACAGGAGGCCTCTTCAGTGTGGTGAAGGGGTTAATAACTGAAGGGGAGGGACTAACGCGTGAAAACAGAGCTGGGGGTGAAGGGGGGATATGAGTCTGGGGTTTTTGGGGTTTTCTTGGATGGTGTTGCAGGCTGGGAAAATATATGGAGGCAATGTGCAATATTGGTTTAGGTAAGGTGCGTGATGGAGGTGTGTGTTGTGTGGCTTGGGTCTTTAGTGTAAGAACGGGGTGTTGTTTTTACATAACTGTCTTCAAATCTGATGGGTCTGTTGATGATTCTACCTTTGGAGGTTATGGTGGGAAGGTAGATGTTTGTAGTGGGACTTGAGTCGCTCGACGATGTTTTATATTGAGGGGAAGAACGCTTTACAGGTGGAGGGCATTTAGTGGGGGTGAGGTAGGGGGTTATTTGAGAGGTAGATGCGTGTGGAGGTTTTTGTCGAGTGAGGGTGGTAGGCGGAATGGGAGAGGATTGGGTTGGGGTATGTATGGGGGTTCTCTCAGGGGCCACTTTGTGGGGGGGTTCAAATGGGGGTGTGGAGGTCGGGTACGTCAGTTTGGAGGGGCTTTGGTTAGGAGTTAGTTGTGTGTTAGACGTGGTGTGAGGAGGGGTTGGTCGTTGGCATAGGGTACTTTTTAGGGGGGGGGGGGGGGGTTTGATGAGATGATGAGGTTGGTTGATGTGTGGGTGGGGTCGCAGGGATAGTGGAGGAGAAAGGGGTGGATGCGGGGGGGGGGGCTAGACGGGTGGGTAGGGAGTGGAGGTTTAATTGGGAGGGTTGGGGGTAGGAAAATGTGTTGGGTGTGTTCTTTGGTGGGGTTGGTGATTTGATGGTGGTGGAAATAGGCGGTTTTGTGGGAGTTTGGTGGGGGGGTAGATCTAGCAGGTCATTCGGGGTGATGAGGTGGGGGTTGAGAGGGGATGAGGTTGAAGGGGAAGGTATGTTCTTTCGTGGGAGGATGGGGGTGGTTATTTTTGGAATATAGTTAGAGGGGTTATGGTGTTTAATGATTATTCGTCTTCTTTCCCTTTGTGGAGGAGAATTCGACGAAGAAGAAGAGGAGGAAGAGGATAGTGGTCTGGCAGCCCTACGGAACTTGGTTAGCATGGTGTGTTTTCTGGAGGTTTTAAAAGATTTTAGTCATGGGCGTAAGTTGTAGTGTGAGGTTACTGAGGTAGATTGTGTGGTGCGGTTGGGTGTGTACTTGGTTTTAGGTGGGGGTGGTGGTTTTCTTACTGTGGTTCCTGGTGGAGGTACGTCAGGGCTAGACGGGAGGGTTTCCGTTGTGGTCGGGGTTGTGGGTGGAGGTTTTCGTACTTGGATAAGTTGGGGAGGTACTTGACTATCAGAAGTGAAGGAATGGGTCATGGTGGAGGAAGGTGTGATAGTGCGGGCTTGGGGTTTGTGGAGGTTAGTTTGGGGGGTATGTTGAGGAATGATCGGCCGGTTCGGTGATGGAGGGTTTAGGCCCTTAGGGGTTTGTAGGGGAATATTCATAGCCTGAGTGGGAGGGGTAGTAGGGGTGTTCAATTCAGGGTCGGACGTGTGGGGTGGGGTAATGTCTTGTGGTTTAAGAGGTTTAAAAGCTCGGACGAATCTAGTTCGGAACGTGCGAGTCACGCCGTGATAATCAATGGTGACTTGATAGGCATTTGGGACTTGTATGATGGTGTAGGGGCCGACATAGCGAGGGCCTAATTTGTTGGTGACAGGGAGGTTGGCTACCATTACGGTGTCATGGATGGCGAAAGGGTTTTTATCTTCGGGGTTATCAGTTTTGGTGTCTTGACAGGTTTGGGCGATATGGAGGGTGTTTTGCAGATGTTGCAATGGGTCAATTGTGGAGGTGTTGGAGGGGAGGGGAGCGTGATGGTGGAACGGCAGTAACAGGGGGGGTACGCCGTAAACACGTTCATGAGGGGAAATACCGTCTTCTCGGGGACAGGTGTTCATGCCCCATTGTATCATCTTTATCTGTGATGGCCAGTCTGAGGTGTTAAGAGCAATCATTTTGGTACGTAACTGGTTGTTGATGGTGCGATGGCTGCGTTCGCATATAGCATTTCCTTGAGGCCAGTACGGGGATGAGTGTTTGATCTTAATACCGCATTGTTGGGTGAACTGGTGCCAAACGTGTCCACTAAATTCGGGGGCATTGTCGGATAGAAGAGCAAGGGGAAGGCCGAATATAGGGAACACTTCTGTGGCAAGCAGTGTGGCGACGGTGGTCTTTAACTGGGCAGGCTATTAAAAAATTTCAATATACGTCAACAAATGTGACGATATAGCGGTTGCCAGCGTAAGAAGGAAACGGGCCCATGATGTCGAGGGATAGGACTTGGAACGGTTTGTTGGCAGAAATGGTACCAGCTGGGCCTGGGGTGCGTGATCTATTCTTCCCCAATAAACAAGGTGTGCAGGATTCTGTCACGCGTTGTGCAATCTTGGAGGGGTTGGGGGTCCAGTACTGATCCGCGAAGATTTTTAACATCTTCTTTTGTCCAAGGTGTATGCCGTTTCCCTCGTGGATGGCAATCATGTAGTCGTGGGCAATTGTGGGGTCTAGGACTATGTGACCGGAGTCTGTGGCAAGTTGATCTCCCCAGCGAGTCAGTTTCCTGAAGACATTTAACGGTATCCAGGGTGGTCTGATTCTTGTTTCCCAAGATTGAATTAGTGAGGGTGCTGGGGGGTAATTATGTTGGTGGATGGGGGTAGATAAGAGCTCAGTGTTTTGTAAGGCGGCTAGGTTGGTGGGGGGGTCTTTCGGTACTGGCAAACGTGACAGGGCATCTGCATTGGTGTGAAGTTTACCTGGACGATACTGTATTGTAAAATCGTAGTCCTCTAGTGTCTCCCTCCAGCGTACCAAGATGGCTGAGTTGGTTTCGCACTTACGCAACCATTGCAAAGATTGATGGTCGGTTATTATATCGAGTTTTACGCCCAACACAAATGACCTGAAGTGGTTGAGTGCCCAAATGATCCCTAAGCACTCTCTCTTGGTGGCTGCATAATTCTGCTGGGCTTGGTTGAGTGTGGAGCTGGCATACGCTATCACATGTTCCTCTCCGTCTCTTACTTGAGCTAAAACTGCACCAATGGCATACAGAGATACATCGGTATAAAGACGGAAAGGTTTATGGTAATCAGGGAAAGCGACAATAGGGGCTTGGATTAGCTTTTGTTTCAAAGTGTTAAAAGCGAGGTCTCTTTCAGGTGTCCAGGTGAATGTGGTGTCCTTGTGGGTGAGTTGGTGGAGGGGTCTGGCTATTGCGGCAAAGTGTGGGACGAAACGTCTGTAGTATGTGGCTAAACCTAGAAAAGAACGTACTCCTTTAACGGTGGTGGGTGGGGTTTGGTTTTGTATGGCTTGAAGTTTCTTTGGGTCTGGTGCAATACCATGTTCAGATATTACGTGGCCGAGGAAATCTACCTTATTTCGTGCAATCTCACACTTTGAGGGTTTTAATTTCAACCCGACGGCTCGGATTCTTTGAAGAACTTGTCTCAACCTGAGGAGGTGTTCTTCCCAGGTTTGTGAGTATACAATAATATCATCTAGATACGCTAGGCAGGTTTCCCAGGTCAGGCCATGTAATACCGCTTCCATCAAACGGGAGAAAGTGGCGGGTCCGTTACAGAGGCCAAAAGGTAGGACGTTAAATTCGTAGTGGTGGCCACCACTAGTGTAAAATGCTGTTTTTTCTTGGTCCTCTGCCTTGATAGGCACTTGCCAATACCCTGCTTGCAAGTCGAGGGAGTCAAGGGAATCGTCTATCCTGGGTAATGGCGCTAGCGTCCTTAATGGTTACGTCATTCAATCTCCTGTAATCGACGCAAAAACGGGTTGACCCATCTTTCTTTTTTACTAGGACAACAGGGGAAGACCATGGGCTAATGGACGGGGTAGCAATTCCGGCCTCTAACATCTCTTGGACTTGGCGTTCCTCTTCCTGGCGTTGTATGGGATTTTTTCTACGGGATGGTTGTCTTATGGGGGGGCCTGTGGTGTTAATGATGTGTTGTTCCACATCGGTCTGTCCGATTTCAGTGGGTTGTTGGGCAAACACGTCACTGAACTCTAGCAATAGTTCGTACATGCTGTGTTTTTGGTGGTCGGATAATGTGTCAGGGAGAGGGGGCAATTTGAGGCTGGTAGGGGTGTCATTGGAATCTATGGGGAGGGTATCAAAAGTTTCGAGGTCTCCTATGATGAGGCCTTTTGGTAATGTCAGGGATTCTTCAGAGATATTTGCCACGAGAATGTGGTTGATGCGAGCGGAAATGATGGCGGGTTGTAAGAGGCAACGATTGGGGTTGGTGGACGTGGTAGTGGGGGAAAATATCATGTGAGTTTGGGGTATGGGTCGAAGGTTAACCCATTTTTGATGGCGGGGGGAAATTTGACATTTATCTTGAACTACAGCTGGGCTAATGATGGTGGGGGATCGACTGGTGAGCAGGTGCTCGGTACGCATAAGGGGGGGGGAATCACTTTGGTGGGGGTCACGCGTGAGGGGGGGATTAACGGCGCGTGTGGGAGGATCAGCGTGGTGAGGTGTGAGTGATTTAGAAAACGGAATTTGTTGGTGGGACTGCGGAGGGTTGGTGGGGGAAGAGTGAGGTATAGAACATGGGTTATTGGTGGAGGACTGATGTACTGATTTGTGGTTGTTAACAGGACGAATTTGGGGAGTTTTGTCGGTGGCAGTCACGGTTTGTTTAGAGGTTATATGGGATTGGTGGGTTTGTCTGTCATGAGAGGGCGAGTCAAGTGTGGGGTTTTGAAGTTTTCTAGGGGTGTGAATTGTGTGGGGGTGGAAGGGAGCTACTTACGGAAAACTGTCACAAGGGGAATTTTGTTGGTTGTGGAATAGCTGAGCATTTCTGGGGGCATGGGGAAAACATTGTTGGGTACATAGGTCGGCATTTTCCCTGGAAACACGTGTACATAAATATTTGGTAGAATGGTTTTTACATACATCAGAGTCTGCCCTGGAAACATGGGAGGATTGATCCTGGACAGAGTTAGGAGAAATGGGGGGATTACCGAGAGGGAGTTGTTTGGACTTGTCTTCTTTCGTGTTTGTTGAGGCATTTTTTCAACGAAATGAGTGATATTTTGAGAGAACTCGGGGCAAGGGGAGGGGTTAGGAGTTACCTTAGTGCTAGCTGCAACTTGGTAATCCTGACTCAGAGTTTGTTGAGGGGGAGGTGTTTTTTCTTTTTGCGAATAGGTTTCTGCGTGATTGGTTTGTCAGAGGCTTTGGGTTGGATTTTTGTTTTGAATGAGATCAGCCTCTGGCCGCAGTCAACCTGGGCCTGGAGTTTTTGAAGGAGGTCAAGTCCAAGGAAACCATCGTAATGTTTACAGTGGGAGGAAAATACGGTGCACGGGTGATAACAACGAGCATGGGGGGCAGGAGTAGTTACTGACAGGGGCAAAGTGTCTCCTAGGAGATTTAAGTAGGTATCAGCAGCTGAGATTAGTTCTGATTTGGTAGGTAACAAGGGGCCAAATAGTCGGTGGTGTTGATCATAATAAGACTTGAACAAACATGACTTGGCAGCTCCTGTGTCGATTAACAAGCGGACAGGAATGTCCTTGATTTTGGCCATGTAGTAAATGGGGGCAGTGCGGTCAGTTATGGCGTCCCCCGCCGAGGCCATCGTGGTACTTTAAAAATCCTGGGAGTCGGTATCTACCTCCTCCAGGGTTTCCTCGGTATCGTCTGAGGTCATGATAGGGGCTATTTCTCCGGTGTGCATTTCCTCCATTTCTTCCTCTTGTCCCAACTCCTCTTCATTTACAGAAATGCGAGGAGTAAAGGGGCGAGGTTTGGCAGAGTCACGAATTTGATGGAGGGCACACTGAGCACTACAGGCAGGGAAATCATAGGGGTTGATAATTACTAATGTAGGGTTTTTACTTTGGTAGGTGTTGTAGGTTTTGTTCCGGTTGAAGATTCTGCGTGGCTGGGTAGGTTGGAACCGGGGCCTACTGGGTTGGGGCTTGCCGGAAGGGTAGGTCGGTCTGTTGTGGAAGGATGAGGATGGGTAGGCATTCTTGGAGTTGAAGGTTTGGGCCTTGGGGTTTTGGTGGTCGAGGTGCTGCGGGTGCGTGGGAAACCTCTTTATTACAGCGATTTGGGTGGGTGTTTCTGTGCGCACGGCCAAAATACGTCGGATCGTGATGAGATCTTTTTGATATCCGACGAAATCGTGCACACGGAAATGATCTTTTACTCCTGAGGGCAATATTGATACAACGTTGACCAGAATCTGCTGCTCTTGCTGGATTCTGGTCAATGTGGGGAAAGACACTTTTATATGTTGGGCGATCTTATTCACTGTGGCATCTAGATCGCCTTCGAATTTAGTGCCTTGGATACGGGTGTGGGCCACGAAAACGCCCAACGAAGGCTTAATGGCTTCTATCACTATTGGGCGAAATTTGTCCCATGGTGCACTTGGTAGGCAACCAGGGAAACGGCTTTTCCCAGGTGCGTTAATGTCACGGCTATCTTTTCTGCGTCCGTGGTATAAACTAGGTCAAGTACGGGTTTCACTATGTCCATGAACGTTTCGATCTCGTAAGTTCCCCATCATAATGTGGGATGGGGATGTAAGAACGGTGCGCCATGATGTTATCGTGTTCTGGCTGTTCCAAACTTGCAATGCAATGCAACCTTTTATCCGAATCAAGAACCACCGCTGCCGCCAATGTTATGCCCTGTTTTTCTACAGGATTAACTTGGGTAATGTGAGTTCTAACTGACTGGGTATAGAAGGCTGCATGCACAAAACAAGGTATGAGGAATAGAGAACACAAAATAAACACACGGTAACACGACACACGATCACTTTTATTTAGGGACACACTTCTATATGTTGTTTGATGATGATTAATCTGACGCATAAGAAGATATGAATATTCGTACAAGACAATTGATAGAAGTTAAACAAACTAGCATTAAGTGGATCTGGATGGAGCCTAGTCTCCCTCTTCCAACGTTCAGGTATTAATCTTCTGATCAATGGCTTTATTCACAAGTTTATATATTGGAGACCATAAATATTACTTATAGATTCATATTCAATGTTAGATTTATCACTAGTAGCTCTGGTGCACAAGGAGTAATTCATAGACTAGATTAGACACGCGTATTTTAGAGCACGGGAATTCTAGTAACCTGAGGGGGTACTGATCTAAGTTTTATATTCTTGTATCAGAAACACATAGAACGCAAATCAGTGGGCGAACATCAGATATCACTAGGGTTTCACGGTTATGTATTAATATCTGGATATATGAGTAATTACGAGAGTTAATATCGCCTGTTAATTAATGAACACTGATACGCTTAGCACTTCCTAATGGAATGGTCATATATGAATTACACTGGGACAAAGATATAGCCACTTCGTAGAAATATTAATAAGTGAATCTCTACATAGCACTGTAACACTGTAGTACTGATGGAGTGAATCTTGGGTCGTATTTGATTGGTCTGGTCCTGGTTATCTTGCGTCCGTGAGGTTGGGGGCTAGCGACTGGTTCCGCGGCCGTCCAGATGGTCCATATCTAGAAGTTCTCAAGACGGATCTCTTGGCGATCGTTGCTGGCTACACTCTTATATACCCACTGGTTTATGTGAAGGTTATAAGGTGCATGTAGATGTCTTTTACGTGGACAGATGCTTCTATCTCAATCTGCCACGGAGTCTGCCGGCTCTGGAACTCAATTCTCAGGAACAACACAAGGGCAGAGCTAGAGGTCAACTTAAGGGGCCAGCCACTGGTTGGTGTCTATCTTTCAACTGATTTTACTGAGGTCTGGAGCTTGGTTTATAGGCTCGGTTTTGGACCCTGTAGGCCATAGGGATCTCGAGTTTTTATGGATTTATTTGAGCTCTCAATGGATACGGGAACTAGGTAAGGTGGTGATTACTGTTGTGGCACATGGCTATATGGAGCCTTCATAATGTGATATAACTGAGCCTTAGTAAGAGGTACTATTTTGGCTATACTGGAAGTATTTAGGGGAGAGAGACTGGATCTACTTTGCGAGGAGGATTGGGACAGCTGTGATAGGAGCGTCTCTCTTAGATTGTTCAGTCTTCATTCTATGGTATAGCTGAGGTGCTAATTTGGTTATCGGAGTATGCAAGAAAGGGTAATGGGTTATTGGAGGTTAATAGAGGTTAGTAAAGGTGTTAGTCATACATGGTTAGTTCATTGATAGGAAGAATTCCTGTGCTACCTGGCAATGACCCGGAAGTCAAAACAGGGGTCAGGTATACCTCCGCAGGGGTCGGGGTCTCCCTCCTCGGGTGGGTGAAAGGGGTAGTGGCGCGTCCCTTCTCTGTGATGGTCGTCGGGGCGGCTGTGGCTGGGGGCTTGCCATATCACAAGGGTTTGTAATAACCCTCTGTTTATGAGACAGATGTGGGTGTTCGTAATACCAAAACCGAAGGTGCCTTGATCAGCTGGTTTACTTGGTTAGGTTGTTAATTGTATGGGTGGTTGAATGTGGTGGAGACTGGTGCTAACTCTGCCACATTGATCTGGAAGTATGGCAATAGAAGTTAGTCACTGGTGAGGCGGCTAGCCTCGCACGGACGATCATTTGGTACAGGGTTGTGAATGGGTTGTGAGGGAATAGATGGCATGCAAAGGGTTAGTAAAGTTCTAATGGTGTTCCTTTCTACTGGGGGAAGGTAGGCTGGATAGGAGTATATATACAAAAGGTTTGAGAATGTTAGTAACGGAAAAGTTAAGGATATTCAGGGGGTATGCTGGAGAGGCTAGGTCGGAAGGGAGTTGAGGAGCGTGGGGGGGTTAACGAGAGGGAGAGGGTTACGTGGGAGTTTGACCCTAAGGTCTCTGGGCGTAGGGGTGGCATTAGGCTACAGTTGGTATCGTAGCCTGGGGGTTAATGACAGGGAAGGTACGTTAGCCAAACACTACCGGGGGATGAGCAATAAGTGGTGGTATATGAGTTTTGAAATGATAGAATCATGTGGACTGTGGGCTGTGGGGAAAAGGAGGTTAACTGTAGGTGTGTGCTTGACTGTGGATAAAAGTAGAAAAAAACATGGTGTATTATTACTCGTCAATACGATGGTTATGGACACTGTTACTCTGACACTATTTCTTGCTGATTCTAGTTGTTCCTGGGAACTGCGTTTTCTATGACATATATATCAAAGAAAGCGGCAGTTCGTAGGGGTAGCTTCGGTATTGTTTCGTGGTGGAAAGGCGTCGAGACAATGGTAACAGAGGGTGGTGTATACAATCTCTGGTTGGGGTAAGAATTAGAGGTACTGCATGGTGGCTAACATCTACAGTCATTTCTGTCTAGGTCTTACAGGAATAATGGTTATACATACACTGGTGTACCCGTGGGTATCATAGTTTCTTATCAATTATGACATGGGGTTTTAACAGATTATTTCTCGGATGGAAGAACATACATAGATTTATGCGGGCGATTGGTCTTCAGAAACTTAGTCTGGCAAGACAGGGGGTTAACATATTGCTTCTTGGATGGAAAAACATGCACAGATTTAGGCCTGTCTGAACTGGTTGGCATTGGCTCAACCTAGGGACAGGGCATGGGTGTATTAACTTAAGGTGTATTCATGTTCATCATCATGTAGGTAGAGGTGTAGGACACGAGGGGTAGTGTATACTAGAGGTGGGGGAAGGGTCAGTGGTTAGAAGGGATAAGCAGGTGTGGTTTGGAGCTGCTTATCCCTGCGGGCTTCGACCTGTCTTAACTGGTTGGCTTGGTCACCTGGTCCTTTCGTTCTGTGGGCCTTTCCTTCGGGTGTTTCTGTTCCCGTTTCCTGGTGGTGTTCGCTCGTGGCTTCCGTGGTGGGCTTCTCGTTCTGGGGCATTTTAGTTATGTTATTCTGAGACTGTGCCATGCACTTATCAGAATTTTTCCCCTACAAACGTCCGACATTTTAAATATTTGTACAAACATTAGTGTACAACACCTGCATTCCAAAGGTAAGTTTAATATTTATAAATTTCCAGGACTAAGGGTAAGTTAGATAGAGGCAAGTGTAGAGAAGTTTTCAGAAGAACTTAGTACACTTACAGCTATGACAGCTACAACTACAGCTACAGCTCCCGCTACAGCTATGACAGCTACAGCTATACCAGCTATCACTACAGCTACAGCCAGAGGCAATCCTCACGTGGATGCTCAGACACAGCTTACAGTCCACTTGCCTATGTTTTCTGGGAAAAATTGTCCTAACTACCCAGCTGGACCGTTTTCTTTCCTACACAGAATAGACGAGTACATGAAATCCCGCAACATCAAAAAGGCCGTAAACAAAATTGCCTTTGTCCGGTTACATCTGAAACCAGGAACTGATATCGACCTCGCTCAAGCAACCACTCCATTTCAGACATCAAGCTACGAGGATTTATGGGTAAAACTCGCAATCTTCGCTAGCACTGGAAGTCACGATGGTCACCAATCAAGGAAATCCATCACCCCAGTCGCTAAACAAACTCCAAGGTCTCATCCCAGTTTAGAGATTATCCCGGAATCCCCGGAGTCACCTTCACTGATGCGAGCATTGCTGCGGACACAGATACTGCTTCTGAGACCTCGTCGGACCCAGCTCCCGAGATTCCAGGCGCTACAGCAGAGACTGTTCCCGCATCTTTTCTCAAATTGGTGCCAAGGCTCCACCCCAATAAAAAGCCCGAGCAAATTACTCTTGCCAATCCAAGAAGAGCTCGTGAGATAGTGACAGTATCACAGACAGTATGTACCTACTGCAATCATAATGCAAGGAGAAACCACTCTTGCGGGGCGAGTCGCAGACCTAGTCCGACGCCTTCGCCTCCGAGAAGAACTGGTACAATTCTTAAGAAGTGTGGCCACTGCCATAAAGTTGGTCATACAAGAACAAATTGCTGGAAACGCCATCCACAGTTACTCCCACAGCGGAAACAAAAGTCACAACGCATATCCCGAGTGCATACAAAACCTCGTAGGGCAGGAAAACCACAACGGAACCCTCGCCAAAAGCATCGAGAAAGACCTGCACGAAGGGGATACTGCATCGTTTGTGAAACTCTGTATGGACACGACACAAAGTATTGCCCTCGTGTAGACACCCCGCGTAGACCAAGAAATAAGTCGCCTCCTTCGCGATTCTGGTCCCTACCAGCGTGTCAGATCCTTTAGTTCCAAGACTAAAATTGGCAGACCCTCTGCAGTACAAACTCCCCTGAGTATCAGAGAACGAGACCCCTCCACGGTCGACATTTTGTGTCACAATCAACACCTTTCACTAAGGTTATACGTGACTAAGCCAGTTTTACGTGGTGGATTAAGCCTCACACCAAAGTCCCACACGTAGTCCCCAATACATTCTTGTGGCGGTAGACACCTTTTGACACAGGTCTCCTACGAAACTCACAGATAGTTTGCGTAGCAGAAGTACCTAAGCAAAGAAAGGTTCCGCACAAGCACAAATCATCTATGTCCAAGACATACTGAATCTGAAGGATAACCACATCAACATGAAGTCTCATAGATTAAGCTTCACCCATAGTTGTTCCGGTACTCAGTACTGTGTTCGATCTGATTTATCCCCAGCACCGATTTAGTAACAGCTGTTCCAACAAGCATGGGCAGTTAGTTTACGCATCCTTGGAAGCTTTTCCAAGTCGATGGTGCATAAGTCTCAGTTGGGTCAACACTCTCGAAGTACATACACAACACGCATTACGCGTTCTTTCCTGCATTCGTTCATTATAGCAGCGACTGTGTCAACAAGCATGACCAGTTTCACCTGCAAGATCCTAAGAGTGCTAGGATCAAGAGCCATATTGCAAACCAAGATTACTCTCGCTCATATCCACAGCTCAGAAGGATTCATACTAAAGAAGGTGCACACCTTCCAATTGGGTTTCATGGATAGTTTCCCTTAGTAGTATCCGGAAGAGAACAGAATTGTGAGAGAAATAGGGTATGCCTTCCAGAACACTACCCGAAAGTTATAGCCGATGTGGAAAGACCTTTTACAGCACAAGTAAGTACATTACCAACGGCAACCAGATCCATTTTGTACTAACACATCCTGCAGGCAAACCCTGTAGAGGATATGAACCGCCGTAGAGTTATAGAATGACTTGCGCATCTACTCGGGTATTTTCAGCGCATAAGTAAACATTCTCCTGAAGCTACAAAGACCTAGACTTAGGATTGTAGTCGCCTTCCGCAGTGTATGACTAACAACACTAAAGAATTTAACCAAAGCACTATTTCACCCTAAAAGTAATCCTAGGTAAGTCTAAAACACACGTTCTTCCTTTGGTTGTCACCAACCCGATTGGTAACCAAGAACAAGACAGTTTTAGGTGGTTGATTGCCACAAAGACAACCACACAGCATATTCTAGCCAAGTTAAGGAAATACTTCCCACAGTCTGATCCATCAGAACTCCTACACGACATAGGAATAAGGGGAATAAAGTTTTTCAAAGTAACTCAAAAGTCTAAGTTTTTCTTAAGTGGAACTCCATCACCTCATGGATAGACACCAGAAGACTTGACTGTACATTCACGATCAGTATCTGTGATGTCCAAGTAAGCCAATCTCGAGTCGAGCAGAAAGGATTCTCATCGAATAGTATGATCTGTGCAGTTATTTACCCTTCTAAAGTCGCACTTAAAATACAAACTTAAGGTTAGAATAGTAATAAGATGTTTCCAAGTCTTAACACCTTACGAGCGGCCTATGCGGTTTATTTATGTGTACCGCACAGCGGGGTGTTTTTAGCCAAAATAGGGCTGTTTACGTGATCATTTTCATGCCTAAATAAGACCCAGAACGTAAAACAAGTACCTATCCCTGAAAGGGCATAAACAGAGCTTTCGAATGACACCATAACGATCCTTGTATGATGGATAGTTTTCTTGCAATAACCGTGCAACGCGAGTGCAAAAAGCAGGTAATTCGGTACTTTCAGTACATAATTGAGTATGTAGCGAGTGAGAGAGGGAGGAGGGAGCTGAGATTTGTGTCAGTAGGTTCGCCGCGGTGGTCTGGAGCAGTCATACGCTCGCTAGTCTCCTGCCACCACTTGTCTCTCTCTCTCAGCCACATTACGTGCTGAAATTGCCACTCGAGTTATGTCGAGCGCCGCCACATAGTCCAGCTTTATTTAACTCGACTTATGTTGCTCGCCGCTAAATAAGGGTTAAGAGGCAGAGCTCATCCAAATGCTTGCCTAAATTCCAGTCAAAACATGCTCAACATTCACACTCGTACACACAACTCTTCTCACAAGAGCTCCGTACAACATTCAGAATGCCAAGTGAGATAGTCAATATATTGACTATTGATATTTGATATTTGACTATTGATATTAACATAGTCAAGATGCTAGTCATTGGTTACATAAGGAAAGTGATGAATAACGTAGAGACCAGATATCACAAAACGGAAAGGTTAACCCTTGTAACATCTTGGGAGTAGTAACCTTCGTGAAATATTAGCCTTGAGCCTTCCTTCGACCTCTACTCAGACAGACAGGCAAGGACAAGAAGGTACTCAAAGGTGATAACTTCTCACTGGCAGACTAAATCGGTGGCCGTAAGAGACATTCCTACAGCTAACCCGACACGTGATGGAACCGCACCAATCTTGGAGTATCCAACGCCTTCACTTCCATTCGACACTGTATCAGTGGATTTGCTGAAGTTGCCGCGGAGTCACCAGGATTAACCGGTATCTTCTAGTATTATGGGTAAGAGCAAATGTAGCAGCCAACGCACTTATCAGAATTGTGAAGGTTGTCCCGGTGTTCTCGTTACCGACCTAAAAAGAATCCAAGTGAAAGACGGGCAAGATTAGAACCACTACATATCCAATAAGTAAGCTACTACTGGAAAACTATTAAGAGGGATAGTAAACAACACTTTGCCAAAAGATAACCTGTGACACTCCTGGAATACCCGAATGCTTCACATCCATTTGACACTGTTTCTTTGGAATTGCTGAAATGCCCCAGGCGACACCAGATGTAAGCAGTACCAGCTGGTTTGTGTTGAATATAATCTTTCAGACTAGTTTGTCCTATTCCTGCTTAACCCGTACAGCCCCAGCGACGCGCCTGGCGCATCGGCGATGTATGTAACGCACAGCCCCAGAGACGCGCCTGGCGCGTCACCCTAATTGCGCCGACCGTAACCTCAGGTGTAGCCACTCAAGAGGGCTCAGATTTGTATGGGAACTGTGTACGTATCCCACGCAACCGTGCCGATGGTTGAAAACTCTCAAAGTCCACGTGAGCGCGCAATAACCTGGTTTTTTGGGGTAATTGCCTTCAATTTTTTACTCTTGTAAAATACGTTTTCGGGGGCTCTGTAGGACCATTCTTTAAGCTTTTTGAGCGGTTTTTCGTGGTTTTTCGTGGTTTTTCCTTCATTCCTAACCCATTCGCTATTGTTTCTGGAATAAAACAATTTTTTGAAAACCGGCCGGGTTCTGGTGAACAAACATTACAAAACTAGCCGGGGCTGGACGGGTTAATGATGGATGCAACAGACCAAATTACCAACAGGCTCGTACATTACTCACTTGTTCACTATTCCTCTCCTAAGCACATCCTCGCCGAAAACAGGATGGAAACCAAGCACAATGTGAAAGAATCAATGAGTGATATCTACTTGAGAAAGCATGTGTTTGCACAACAGCTCCAATTCTAAATTGGGCTAGTTGACGGCAAAGTACCTCAGCTACCATAGCTATCTTTGAAATCTTGGAACATCATGTAAACCTAAACATAATCTAGAAGTAAAGGAAAACCTAAAAGGCTTTACATTACCTTGAAGAGTCTTCCAAAACCTACAGACAGGTATAACAGACTAGCTTCTGAGGGTAAAGAAAAGAATCTGACGTAAATTCTGGCAACAGCTAAGCTATGCAGAAATCTATATTCCTCTAGATTATTCTTATCAAGTCAAATCAGACGCTAAGAGACACTTCAAAGTCTTCAGCAAGATCCACCAGCAAATCCGAGATCATATACAGACATCCCGGACTGAAATGATAAGGAAATAGCATAAAAGGACACACCAAACTGTGACGCAGGTCACAGAGCAATGTGCCTAGATCCGACGAGAATGTCTAAGCTCTCGCCGAAGTATAATGGACCCTATGTCGTTATGGACACAGCATCCGGTAACCAGTTTGAGGTTCGAGACCCTACCACCAATAAGGAAGAAGTAATTAATGGTGACAGGTTACAATGGAGGAGTCCAGAACTCTCCGTAGATGGCCATACTATACCTGAACCATAACTTTCAGCGATGCAGCCAAATGCACCTACCACAACTTACTCCGCACAGATACACGAGTATAGGCGGAAGCTTCTTTTTGCTAAAAAAAAAAAAAGGAGAGCATTCTAAAACAACTTACAAATTCAGTTGTAATAAGTTGAGTAGGTAAGACCACTCTAGACAGAGAGTGAAGTGAGACCACTCATGTAAGACCACTCTAGCTAGAGAGTGAAGTAATCAATACAAATCTTCGTTCTGTTAACGTCATATAACTGACAGAGCAAGCCACTCCCCACGTACATCCTACTGGGCGAGTGAAGTATTCTATTAGTAGAGTAGAATATTACCCTTTCTCTAGGGAAAGATGACCTGGTTAGTGTGTTCCCTACTAACTAATCAGATGATGCCTGGTGATTTGCGACTTACACTTACGTAACCCGTTTAACGTAGCTCGTATTAAATCGTAATCTCTGGATGATTCATTTTGGTACTACCTGATGACTTTACCCAGGTAACCAGACACTCGCACTCACACACGTGCGAAGAGAGGACTGTTATATTTGCTGACCTACTCTCCTATGAGCTCTTTAGAACAGCCCACGCTTCTGAAGTACAAAAGCTAAGAAACAGACTCACTGTCCTGGAGACTGCAGCAAAAGCTCTATAGAGTCTAGAATTCTAGATGTAAGACTCAAAAGTATAGATGTACGACTCACAAGTAAGACGAATGTGATGAATTCATTGAGTACGGTGATATCAGAGATGGATCATCATTGATCTACTGCCTGTTGCTCATCTCCATACAGCATCAGCCATAGAGAAGGAACAGTTTGCCCTGTTTCCGCTTTTGAGTAAGAAAATTGTATACTCTATTTCTCATAAATAAATACAGTTATTCCACTCACCATTTAAGTCCACATTCAGTTCCAGTCCTCACATTTTACAATGACTGAAGAATTATGCCGTTCCCGTTTCTTTTACACGGATGATTACTAACCTTTACTGAAACAGCAGACATGTTGCTCGTCCCCGACGAACTTCAACTTGTGACTGTGACAAACAAAGACGCCTTTATTCATGTAGGTCCTCGGATCTTCCCCTGTCTGTGCGTCCTGAGTATGTGTTTTCCCTCTGTCCCCGGACATAAATGCATGCGACCTTACCTTGACTCAAGCATCTGTGACTGACTGGTTCATAGTTTAGATTTAGAGTAATAGTTAATAATCATGGGATGTGTCAGGCACCTGTTCACTGCAAAGTACGGATTTCACTAATCTTCACGCTTCCTTACCGTCAACTTATTGCCTTGATAACTAACCTCTCCTCAGATTTCATTCCTATTAACATATTCTTTTCACAGGTAATTCTTTGGACCTAATCATCATCTCTTACAAGCACTCTCAGACCTCATGAAGTTCATAAATTCTTCAGAATACTACTAACCATAGTTTTATTAATTAATCAGGAAATCATTTTTCCTACTACACTAACCCCCTTCCATGACTCTCGTCAACAACCTTATCCTAGTAAGTCTCTCCCTTCGTCTTCCGTTCAGGGTTGATCACCTGTTGCTTAGGCGTGAGGTAAAATTTAAGCAACTGTTAATGCTAACGTGTAAGGTTTGGTCCTCACCTTTATCACACTTTCATTGGCATTGCTATACACTGGGTACAGGGTTAGATAAGTCATAGGGATGATTCAATGTGTATCTAGATATATGTGAGATATTCTTTCCTACAACCTGAGGAGGGCCTCAGCTGACGTGGCCGAGCGGTGTAACAGCGCATTTTGAGCGACTGTACACTTCTAAGATAAACCATATAATCACATATATAACTCACACCATTATAACTACCTTTTAAAAACAACTGTAAGTGTGTTGGTGTGATCTCCCTATAGAAGCTCACACCATCACAATAGAAGCTGGAAACTTTCCACTCTGCTAAGGCAAGCACGGATCCCACGATCACCAAATGGTATCACACTTCCGTTGCCAAGATATCGAGAAGTAATTGCAAGAAACTTTGTCACATCCAGTTGTCACATGGTGTTGCTGAACCGTGCCCCTCCCTCAAGAGGCAGAGGGCGAGTCAGTCAGCACACCACCACACCCTAAGGAGGGTATCTCTCTCCAGCCCTCTGGGTAAAACTAGTGACCTGTATAAGTGTAGAGGTACCTTATAAGTGGCATACAAGTACGCAGTGACATACAAGTGTTCTAGTGATTCCCTTCTAATCATTTGTTCTCTCTCTTTACAGGAAGATCATTATTACTTGGAAAACAGCTCATAGTTCTAGGTTGCTATTATTAAAGTGTTATCATTAAGTATTAAGTAGAGTACTTATCTCGGTACACACTCAACATCGAGTATACACCACATTAAGAAGTACTTTATAATTACATTGCCCCAACGCAAGGGACGTCTAGTGTAATATATTATAATATCTCAAAATTAGGATAAGGGCTAAAAGACATATATTTTTCTGCTAAAATAAACAACACAAAAGCCTGTGCTTGTTTATTTAAGACCTCTTCAAATAGTATCCAATACATAAAACAATTACAGAATTCTACAGAGTACTGCAACAGTGTTCAGGAAATATGAGGTAAGAATATAATTTAACCCTAACCATTCCGCTCAGTGCCTCAACCATAAACCGCCCGCTACATATATACATATATATATACTATATATATATATATATATATATATATACATATATATATATATATATATATATATATATATATATATATACTGTATATACAGTATATATATTGTCAGAATCACTGGACTATTATCATAGTATTGTTATTAAAGCTAATGACTTATTATATTGCACTGATATCATGTAGATATTAACCCTTGTCTAGCGGGGGGTTTTGGGCTTATTTGGGCATATTCAGGCCCTCCTGAATGATAAATCAAGTATCTGCATGAAAGGAAATTTATTCATAAAAAAACTAGGCACTAAAAGCTTCAAAATGAGACCAGAACGAGCTACGTAGCACTTGTCGTTCTCATGCAGTGTTACCACTAACATGGGAGTTTAGCGTATAGCGGCATATTTTTTCCCACTACGCTCACTACTGGCAACGCTGCCGGCCTCTCGAGAACAGAGGGAACATGAGTTAGTGGTCGGCGGTAAGCCCTGGGAGTCGGCTGTCTGGCCCGCTGCGCTCCCGACCATTTGCACTCGATTTTAACCCTTTAAAACCGTTAATAATGCTCCTAACTTGCTGCAAATTGGAGGCGGACTTAAGTCCGCCCCCGATCTTTAAGGGTTAAACTTCCAATCTGAGATGTATTCCTTAGTCATACTGAATATATTTAAGTTGATCTTATATTGAGTTCTGATGTATATCAGTATGTGCTAAGAAAGATTTGTTGTAGTTTCAAGAGATAGCTTATGTATAATTTGACCATATGATCAAGTTCTTGTAGATTATATGGTGTGTGTCTTACTAAGGAATGTCTCCAGCTGAGTGCAGTGTTGCCAGTTTGTCGCTTGAGTTTCATCTGGCAAGATTCCAATTTGAATGTCATTTTTTGTTTTGTATGAATTAACTCTTTGCGACATATATGACGCGATCGCGTCATATGGCAGAGTGAACCAAAAACTCATGACGCGACCGCGTCATATGGACTTATTAGATTGCCAGAAAATAAGTTTATGACGCAATTGAGCCGGTCTTTTGGTTGGTAAGTCCGATAAGTTAGATGTACATGTGGAAACATCTAGCAACCCCCTAGCGTCCCTGTGAGGGCCCCGCGGGGGTAGAAAGAGTCAGTCTCTTCCCAGCAGCCAGTCTACTAGGTGGGTGTGCGCGGCCCTTTAAACCAAGGGGCCTCCATTTTGCCCAGCCTGGCTTGTATTACCGCCCTAATATAACCCAAACGAAGTGCTATATCGTTGGGTTATCGATGGATTATTGTGTTAGTCTTGTTTAGGGTATAATAACCATGTTAGTGATGTGTTATGCTAGTCTGGTGTACGTGACCAAGGGGGGCTCCACGAGGGGCCATGGTTTCGCTTGTTTGTGGATCACTTTCATACAATATCGAGTCAATTATATTGCTATTTATCAGTTCAAGTAGTGTATCTTACTTGTATTAGTGTTTCTTAGTGAAAAAACTTTTATTACTGGTCGAGCATTCTCTGGTGTAGGCTACGTGACCAAGGTGGTGGAGCCCACAAGGGGCCATGCTTTTTGCCTATACGTTTCACTTGTTTGTGGATGACTTTCATATAATATCAGTCAATTATATTGCTATTTATCAGTTCAAGTAGTGTATCTTACTTGTATTAGTGTTTCTTAGTGAAAACACTTTTATTACTGGTCGAGCATATGTCGCCATGCTCCCTCAGCCCTGTGCACTTTTGCTCGATAAATTTAGTGGTGGAAAGTGCTTGGGAGGTAAGTTTTTTATTGGCAAAAGCACTCTACATATACGGCTTGGTGGCCACGAGGGAATCTCAGCAGTGTGAGTAAGTACAGTCAACATTTTTATGTCGCCACGACTCGCAGAGCTGGGCACCACAAACAAAAAGTCAAGTCAGCAAACACAAATCAGCAAACCCAGAAAATAACTTCAGCAAACACAAATGTGCAAACCTTGTGAAATTTCTAGTCCTCAAATGCAAATATGCAAACGCAAACCGTTTTTTATTAATTTTAATTTAAACTACATAATCAAGGGTAAATCAATAAATTCAATCTCTAATGTCAATAAATATATAGATTTACTTAAATATAATGTTGCCCAACTTCCATGGACCTCAAGGATATACATACAGGCTTTTAAAGCTTGGAAAGTGCTGTAAATTGCCAAAACATTCCAGAACATCACCCGCAGTGAAAGGGTTAATATATATAGCATAGGCCACTTAGTTTGTCCACATGGGTAGTAAAACGTTGGGGCAACTTGTTTAGGGGGAGAGTGCTTCAGTAATAATCAGTATTCGCAATTCCGCACCATTCAGAAGGAGGTACGCCGGATCACAGAGGTGCAAGGAGGCGAATTATTCGTGGTCCCCCCTTTGGGAATGGCAATAGGCTATATATGCCTAGATAGGTCTACTTTAGATAGATTAAGTAATTTAATAGAAAGTAGCCTAGGCCTATTAATTTTAATGCTCAGAATAAAGGCCTAGCTTCAGATCAAAATTTAATAACATTTTATTGTAGGCTAAATTTAGTCTAGGCCTATATGATACTTTCAAAATTAACACTTTCTACTTGACACTAATAAAATGAGTGTGATTATAGGCCTAGGCCTATACATAGAAGTTAGAACATGCAATATTTAGCCTAGGCCTTCATGCTTTGAGGCATTTTGATGGAATTAGTGACTGATTATAGCCTAGACCTAGGCCTAGGCTATATATTAAAGTTAGAACATGCAATATTTAGCCTACATGCTTTGAGGCATTTTGATGGAATTAGTGATTGACTGATTATAGCCTAGACCTAGGCTAGCCTATATATAGAAGTTAGAAAATGCAATATTATTTAGCCTACATGCTTTGAGGCATTTTGATAGGATTAGGGTAGCCTAGGCCTAGCCTAATAAAATTACTTATATTAGTAATTAGCCTATAGGCCTAGGCCTAGGCTATATTTAGAAGTTAGAACATGCAATATTTAGCCTACATACTTTGAGGCATTTTGATGGGATTAGTGATTATAGACCTAGGCCTAGGCTACCGTATATAGCCTAGCCTATATAGAAGTTAGACTTAGCCTAGGCCTACATGCTTTGAGGCATTTTGATGGGATTAGGGTAGGCCTAGCCTAATAACATTAGTTTAGGTTACAAATTAACAGGCTATCAATCAAATTAACGATAGCCTAACTTTATAATCTTAAATTAGGCTAGATTATAAAGTTATAAAGCCCTTCTCCAGAGACATCTTCTTGGTAATTACAGGCCCATAGAAGGTTTCTAGGTGGGTCCAGGGGTGGCTTAGGTCCTCGATTCTGCATGCTCTGCAGCATCACTGTCGGATGATGGTGGTGAACTGCTCCCCATGCTGTTGGCAGCTGCGGTAGGCATGATGGTAGTCTCCATGTTCACTTCAATAGGCCGAAAATATAAACAAAGTTGAAGTGCTAGCAGGTTGGAACTCTTGGACTGCTGTATGTTGTAGGTGTTAGCTCGACGCTTGCTACTAAGTTACACTTTGTTTGTTACACTTTGTTGTATTCCGTCCGTTAGTGACACAGTTGAGCTGGGGCTCCACTGCGACCAGGCAGCTCCCTTTCTTCCACTCTCCATTCTAGAAGTCGGTTGGAGTTGGTGCTGGGGTATCCTGGTGTTGGTGGCCGGTCCGGTATTTTGGCCAGCCACAAAGTAATTGAACAAACGTGAAGAGCCGATGTATAGGCCTAGATTCCAGAACACAGGTAGTTGGCTTGGTCACATGACTTTTTTTGGCTGGAGCTGCAGGAGCGGCCCAGGGCTGGCTGGCGGCTGGAATTTTTATTTTGCGGACTCGAGGTTTGCAACATGGAGGTACTTTCCAGAGCTTCAAACCCGCAAATAGGCAGCCATTTTGGCGCCAATGCTAATTCGCCAACAAAATGACACTTCCGCCATGGCGGAATTGGCTATTTGCGGAAGTGTTGGCTAAAGTGCCCAGCTCTGGCCACGAGTAGGTGGTGGTGGTGGTGGTGGTGATGATGGTGATGGCCACGAGTAGGTGGACGTGGTGGTGGTGGTGGTGGTGATGGTCGTGGCGGTGGTGGTGATGGTCGTGGTGGTGGTGGTGATGGTCGTGGTGGTGGTGGTGATGGTCGTGGTGGTGGTGGTGATGGTCGTGGTGGTGGTGATGGTGATGATGGTGATGGCCACGAGTAGGTGGACGTGGTGGTGGTGGTGATGGTCGTGGTGGTGGTGATGGTGGTGATGGTCGTGGTAGTGGTGATGGTCGTGGTGGTGGTGGTCGTGGTGGTGATGGTCATGGTGGTGGTGGTGGTGGTGGAGATGGTGGTGGTGTTGACACCAATAGGGTAGGGTCCCTTTTCTGACCGCGGGTCAGGTCACTTTTCTGACCGTGGGTCAGGTCAGAAAATGAACCCAACCCTATTGGTGTCAACACCACCACCATCTCCACCACCACCACCACCATTTTATTATTTTTATTATTTTTGTGTTTAGGCCTATTTTATTATTTTTATTATTATTATTTATTATTATACCTGTAATTCCTGTGTATGGGATCACCCATAAAAAAGTATTTATATTTTTATTTCATTTATATTTTTGCTTTATTATATTATTATAATTTATTATTAGGGGTTCGTCCCCTACAGGGAACCCCTATTGTAATCATTAAACCTGGGTTTTCATCCAAATTCTTCTTACGCGCCGGTTTCGACGCAATAACTCCAGAACCGCTTTTTGGATCGGGATCAAACTTTCACAAGAGGTGCGTTTTTGTATTGGGCAACTTTTGATATGCTAAACATCCGGCATGGCAGCCAAACAGGTCCGTGGCAGCCAATTTCCCGAAAAACTTGACGCCTATATACCGTCTCTCCCACTCACAGGAAACGACTGGGCTTTGGCATACGCACTCCCCTACTAATGCTCCGCAAATTTTATAGAGAAGGTTTTGCTTTTGCACGTGGGTTTTTTTCCGGCAATCTTGAAAAAAACTCTAATTCCACTTAAAATTTCACATCTTGAAAACTACGCCGATGATCAAAGCCATGCTTGCGTAGTTGGGTGAGGCTCGCGATTCCGAACGTTTTGATACCAAAAAATATAAATGGGTGGAATAGTTTGGCCGCAGCATTGAAAACTGTCTATTCTTAAATTACTTTCAAACCGCATTCGCTACCCACACAAAGTTTACCGTCTACAGTCTATAGGCTTCCACGCATCCCCCAGTTTTGCTTAATAACATAATCTCTTTATTATTCAGATCTATAATTTTTTTTATTTAACTCTCAAAACAGTTCGAGTCCCTACGAATTCCAGCAATTATTTAGCCAACCTACCTATACATATTTATTATTACCAATTATTACCATTATTACCATTACCATTATTATTACCAAATAATAATGATAAATTCAAATTTATTTTTGGTGAATGACAGAGTATTGGCTAAGGTTTTTAACAATTCCTCCCTTTGCCAAATGCTTAGTTTAATAACAATGATATGGACCTTTAAAGTTTTGGCAATTGCCCGTGTGACTCGTATTTTAACCCTCCTAAAGTGTTACCACGAAATACCGCTAGATCCTTTCTCAAAAGTCGCTAGCATGTTGCTACATAGCCAAACAATGTTAGGATAATGCTGCAATTTCTAAAGAGTTTTGGTTTGTTTGTTTTGCAAATTTTACAATGTAGTATGACTAGAATGTCTGAAATTTTCAAATTTTCCCTAGTAAATGTCTCTAGATATGAAAGAAATGGCTGCTAGATTGAAGTAAATAGCTCTACATTTAGTGGTAATATGTAGCTTTACAACTGGCAACACTGCAACCACCACCTCCCTCCCACCCTCCCAGTATGTCTCCACAAAATACCGCTAGATCCTTTCTCAAAAGTCGCTAGCATGTTGCTACATAGTCAAACAATGTTAGAATAATGCTGTAATTTCTAAAGAGTTTTGGTTTGTTTGTTTGCAAAATTTACAATGTAATATGACTAGAATGTCTGAATTTTTTAAATTATCCCTAGTAAATATCTCTAGATATGAAAAAATGGCTTCTAAATTGAAGTAAATAGCTCTACATCTAGCGGTAATATGTAGCGATACAACTGGCAACACTGCCTAACCCTTCCTTCCTACCTCCCTCCTCCATCATATTTAGCAAATGTATCTAGTGAACTTTCGGTATTTAGTTTATTCAGCTTAATACTATTTAACCACACAAAATAGAAACCTATCACGATTGTTGTCTAATACAACCATAGACAATGCTATTACATATTATTATTTGAACATGATGTCGAATTTAGCAGTTGCTGTTTACCTTGAACAGTAATGACAGTCTGTGACAGAACCGAAAGCTTCTCTTGCCGTGTAGTACTCAAAGAAAGCAGGGGTACTTAAGCCGGCCCATACCGATCTGTTACCAAGTCAGAGATTCAGAGGTAACTTTCACAATGCATTATAACCCTAGACAGACACCAATATACCACTAAATCAGACAAATATCACTACAAAAAAGATAGGAAAATATTATATTAATGTCCTAGGTATTTGAAATTATGCAAATTAGTAAAATCCATTATGATATAATGATAATGGGATTGATTAGTATCTGGCAACAGTGTTGCAGTATAATTTTCTGAACGTATGCGAACTTCGGAGTATTTATCCCATTAATATACACATCTATCACTATTTAAATTTAATACAACCATACACAGTGCTATTACATAATTATTTGAACATAATATAGGATGCTCTTTCCTTTAAACCATTTTCTATATCTATTCACGAAAAATATAGGCCTAGCCTAGGCAGCGCTACCGGTAGGTACGAATTTATCAGTTCGAATTTTGATTGAGAGTGGGATTAGGCCTAGGCCTAGCCTAGGGCTTAACATGGGATACTGTTTGGGGGTTGGGAATAGACTCAGGCTGCTTTAGGCCTAATTAGGTAAAAATAGTCAAATCGAGACAATTGCACAGCCAACATAGCCTAGGCCTATTAACCTAACAAGTGCCCATGGGGGTAATTGGAAACGTCCCCCTGTGCTGATGTATTTGAGGTGTTTCCGTCACTAAAATATTTATTGTGCCATTAATAGCATTAATACTTATCCATATGCGCCTATTATGGGTTGATTATAAAGGTATTAACCTGAAACAACAATAAAACTAGTGAAAACAGCGTTTGGATGGTCAAAATCGGAGATATATCCCGCGAGTTGTATAATGTATGGGTGAGGCAAGCTGCTTTCCCGCCAATTTCCCCCAAAGCCACTGAGACACAGTCGATCGATACTCTCTCTCTCTCTCTTGCACTCGCTTGCCATCAGTGATGACAACACCCTGCTTGCAACTCGCTAATGTTAGCTCGAAAATATACCTCAGAATAAGGGAATAACAGGGAAAATAGGTGATAACTGACGGAGAGGAGGAAAGTGGGGAAGGAGGGGAGGTAGAGGACTGAGATTTTTCATGGCCCAGGGGCCAAACAAAAATAAACAAATAAAAAAATAAAAATATATATTTTTTTTTTTCGATGTCAAAAGTTGATTTTTGTTTTCACTCACTCTTAAGAGTCTCCCCGCAGTCCGCCGGGGGAACTCTTAACCCTTAATTAGCGGCTCACCACATAAGTCGAGTTAAATAAAGCTGGACTATGTGGCGGCGCTCGACATAACTCGAGTGGCAATTTCAGCACGTAATGTTGCTGAGAGAGAGAGACAAGTGGTGGCAGGAGAGTAGTGAGCGTATGACTGCTCCAGACCACCGCGGCGAACATACTGACACGAATCCCAGCTCCCTCCTCCCTCTCTCACTCGCTATATAAGGAATTGTATCGGGAAAGTGGCTAATTACATGCTTTTTGCACTCGCGTTGCACGGTTATTGCAAGAAAACTAGCCATCATAAAAGGATCGTTATGGTGTCATTCGAAAGCTCTGTTTATGCCCTTTCAGGGATAGGTACTTGTTTTACGTTCTGGGTCTTATTTAGGCATGAAAATGATCACGTAAACAGCCCTATTTTGGCTAAAAACACCCCGCTGGGCGGTACATATAAATAAACCGCATAGGCCGCTCGTAAGGTGTTAAGAGTCTCCCGGCAGTTCCCAGGTTAAGCAAATATTTTATCAATCTACAATAGGCCTTGTCTATTCGCTGTAAGTAGGCAAGAAATCATGACCTAGGCTATGACCTCTGTAACTAAAAAACAACTAGGCCTAGAGTGATCAAGCTAATATGTCTACCATTTGGGAAAAGTCAGTCAAGGAATAGCCTAGATGTGGAAATTTGCAGCCAATTTGCTCTAGCCCTATTTGAGATACAGAGGGTAGAGGTCATTGTTGAGGCCCCCCCCCCCCCTTTCATGACATATTGTCATGATCTTATATATTGCCAGCAGGGGGCAAATAACCGAAAAAAATCGCCGTCAAAATAGACGCGAACTTAACCACGGCGATCGACACATGTAAACATGGCGGTGGCGGGGGAGGTGTCGGACGTTTGCAATAAAATTCCTGTCTATTTTGAATGCCATTGGATACAATAATATGTTGATGGGAGCTTTGCCCCCCTCACCCCCCCCCCCCCCCCATGACATATTTTCACCATCATATATATTGCCAGCAGGGGGCAAATAACCGAAAAAAAAATCCGTCAAAATAGACACCTTTATGAATAGGTTAGCCTTTAGGCTAGGCCTATCGGCAAGAGTTGCGTTGTACAGGCTATCCTAGTGTTTACTAATTTATAGGCTACCCCTTTGAAAGGACATTAGCCGGGTAGGATGTAGTTACCGGGTGTATCGCCAGCCTTGTTTACACTACGCGTACGCGTAGTGGCGTCGGACGCTTGCCATCCTTTTCCTGTCTATTTAGACTGCCTTTGGATACAATAATATGTTGAGGTTGGGCTTTGCCCCCCTTCACCCCCCCATGACATATTGTCATCATAATATATTTTTCCAGCAGGGGGCAAATAACCAAAATAAATCTCCGTCAAAATAGACGCGAACTTAACAACGCCGATCAACAACTGTAAACATGACGGAGGCGGCGGACGTCTGCAATCATGTTCCCGTCTATTTTGAATGTCAATAGATACAATAATATGTTGAGGGGTGGCTTTGCCACCCCCCATGTCATGTCATCGTCATATTGACAGCAGGGAGCAAAATAGACAAATACACCAAAAATTGGGTGTGGAGGCGGCAGCCCCCACCCATAATAGCCTACTATGATAGGTTAGGTAAGGTTGTTAGGTTAGGCTAGGCTAATATCCTTTCAAAGGGGTATATGCCTAGTAAACAATAGGATAGCCTATACCCGGTCAAAGGTAAGTCCTGCTGTAGTCTCCTTGAATGCTACCTTAAATTGTAATATTAGACTAGGCCTAGCCTATAGATAAAATAGCTTAGCCTACTCATTTATTGTAGCCTATAATATAGGCCTAGCCGGGCAGAATGTAGAGTTCGGGCGTACCGCCACCAATGTTTACACTACGCAGAGCGGCGACGAAAGCTTGCCATCATGTTCCCGTCCATTTTGAATGCCGTTGGATACAATAATATGTTGAGGGGGGCAAACACCCCCATGACATATTGTCATCATCATGTAATTTGCCAGCAGGGGGCAAATAGTCCTAACCAAACTGCGGCGATTAACCATGTAAACATGACGGCGGCGGTGGACGCTTGCGATCATGTTCCGTCTATTTTGACTGCCATTGGATACAATAATATGTTGAGGGAAGGCTTTGCGGCAAATTTTTTGGTTGTTTGCCCCCTACTGGCAATATAATATATGATGATGATAACATGTCATGGGAGGGGGGGGGGGGGGGGGGTGGCTTTCAACATATTATTGTATCCAATGGCATTCAAAATAGACAGGAACATTATCCCAAGCGTCCAACGCCGACACCGCCGCGGCTGCTGAAGAACAAGGAAGTTAGCAATAGGTTTCATTGTGAACTGGAGGAAATTAATAGAAATAAGGAAGCTAGGCCTAGCGATGTAAATAGTCAATGGAATTTCCTTAATAATGACAATTATATGTATAGGTATAAAGTAAAAACAATATATTTTACATAATTTATTGCATATATTACATATTTAAACAAATATAATTATATTAAAAATAGTTTAACCACACCACTGAGTTCCCCCAAAATACTCTAATAGGGCTGGCCTGAAGAATTAGATCAAGATGGACAACCAATCAAGACATGATAGGTAGAGAAGGGCAGGTGAACAAATCTAGGACGGTGAAGATACGCAGACATTTCTCGCCATTTCACCAATTCAGCCGCATCACATGAGTTCCACAGCAGAACTCTTATAGGGTAGAGCCGAAAGATGAGGCAAGAACTGCTACACTTCAGCACAGCACCAATTAAGAAGTGATCAAAAGCGAAGAATGAGAGATCAGGTCTATGGAAAAAATATATCGCACCGAAATGCACAAAAAATACACACACCGAGGGAAATCGAGTCAGCTCGACCGCATCAGCGACCGACACAAATCAGGTCAGGAGCTAATAACCTAGCCAGGCCAGGGTGGCATATGATATAGGCCGTCCGGAGGACAACCGAATGAGACAGAATAAGAACAGAAGGCGAAAAACATAGAAAGAGGAATGAAAAACTTGTCATGTCATTGTCATATTGCCAGCAGGGGGCAAAATAGACAAATACACCAAAAATCGGGGTGTGGGGTGCCCCACCCATAATAGCCTACTATGATAGGTTAGGTAAGGTTGTTAGGTTAGGCTAGGCTAATGTCCTTTCAAAGGGGTATAGGCCTAGTAAACACTAGGATAGCCTATACCCGGTCAAAGGTAAGTCCTGCTGTAGTCTCCTTGAATGCTACCTTAAATTGTAATATTAGACTAGGCCTAGCCTATAGATAAAATAGCTTAGCCTACTCATTTATTGTAGCCTATAATATAGGCCTAGCCAATAGACGCGAACTTATATTAACTACGGCGATCGACCATTCCCCGCACCGGCCGTCCCCCGGTTATTGTTGAGGTCCTGAGGAACCGTATGACTTTGACGAGCTCTTCCCTCCGCACAGGGTGTCAAACCGTAGCAATTTTGTTTGAAGAATTGAATGAAAGTGACTAGAACTATAAGAACATTAACATGGAACGGCAATGTTTTGGCCATTTTATCACTTTCAAAGGCATTATTAGAACTATAAACCATAATTTGACCTTTACATATACAATAATAACGACTAAAAAGAATGGACCCAGCTTTCGTTTGACACCCTGCGGCTCCGCAGTCTCCGCATCCCATGTATCGTCGTACGGTACCTCTTCCCCTCCTACATCTGGTCGTCCTACATATGCCTCCTAAGCCTCGCCTCGTCCCGTCACTGAGCATGTGGATGGGCGTCCCTTTCTGGCTTCAAAGATAGATTCCTTCCGACAGCTCCTACTGGATTGTCTGGGGTTGGTTGATAAGGGCACCTCGCTTCAAGACATTGCTCTAGCCCTAGTACCGCGGTTTGTAGGTCTCTGGTTCGCCACCTGATGACCTGCTATTGGGTTGTTGCCTTTACAGTGTTACGGTTCTACGAATGACCTAGAGTGAAAGTGACACGGTGGTGAATTTTAACCTTAACTATAAACTAATTTAATTGTGACATAGGATCTCCACGACTACGGTAGGGCTGGAGCATTCGAGTATTCGCCTGAGGTTGCCCTTAACCCCCAAGACAAGACAAGACAAAATTCTAGTGCTGGTTTTACTCAGATTTGTGAGTTTTAATTTAGCCTAGCCTAGGCCTAAGAGTTCAGAAGATTTGCAAAATGCACCCCATACTAGCCTACCCATAGCCTAATAGGCCTAGTGATTCTTTTTTGGCAGACCACCCACAAATTTTCATATAGCCTAGGCCTAGGCTAGCCTAAGTTCTGGAATGCATGTTGGAATAGCCTTCCTATAAACTGTAAGCTAGGCTACTTCCTTTTCATTTAAGTTTGATTCTTTGGAAAAATCTATTAGGCCTAGACCAGGGCAGGAAAGTAACATTTAAAATTACGTGTAAAAAGTCGCCCATAAACGGCGGGCCGCTATGTTATTGTAATTTGGGAGCTTATTTCGTCTGTTGATTGACTTTGTCCTTAATTGGGGATCCTATGAATTAGCACAGATGATGATGACTTACCGTACATCATAATACGTGACGGGCCGACGTGGGGGGGCAGAGCCGCAGAGACCCCCTCAACATATTTTGTGTCCCACAGTAACTTTTAATGGGATGGATGTAGTTACCGGGTGTACGGTCGTCATGTTTACATAGGGCGATCGCCGCGGTTAACTTCGCGTCTATTTTGACGGCGATTTTTTTTCGGCATATTTAATTTTATTCACTTCCTTTTATATTTAGGTTATAATCTAGCTTTGGCACGACAATAACCCTAACCTAGTCTTTCTTAAAGATTCTTCTAATCTTCCAGTAGCCTATAGCCTAATTTAGGTCATTTTTAAAGGCACACAATTAAATGGTTGGTATTTTAAACGACACTACTGCAGCATTATGAGAAACAATTTATTAGAGATAATAGGCAACAATAGATTCGCTATATTTTTCTCCATAGGCTATAGTCCGCATGGAGGATTTTCGTTATCGACAAATTGAAAAAATTCCCACTTCACAGACAAAATAGACAAATACACCAAAAATCAGGGTGTGGGGGCGGCAGCCCCCACCCATAATAGCCTACTATAATGGGTTAGGTAAGGTTGTTAGGTTAGGCTAGGCTAATGTCCTTTCAAAGGGGTATAGGCCTAGTAAACACTAGGATAGCCTATACCCGGTCAAGGGTAAGTCCTGCTGTAGTCTACTTGAATGCTACCTTAAATTGTAATATTAGACTAGGCATAGCCTATAGATAAAATAGCCTAGCCTACTTATTTATTGTAGCCTATAATATAGGCCTAGCCGGGTAGAATGTAGAGTTCGGGCGTACCGCCACCATTGTTTACACTGCGCAGAGCGGCGACGGAAGCTTACCATCATGTTCCCGTCCATTTTGAATGCCGTTGGATACGATAATATGTTGAGGGGGGCAAACACCCCCCATGACATATTGTCATCATCATATAATTTGCCAGCAGGGGGCAAATAGGCCTAACCAAAAAAAATCGTCGTCAAAAACTCAAAATAAACGCATACTTACAGTAACTGCGGCGATCGACCATGTAAACATGACGGCGGCGGCGGCGGTGGACGCTTGCGATCATGTTCCCGTCTATTTTGACTGCCATTGGATACAATAATATGTTGAGGGGAGGGCTTTGCGGCAATTTTTTTGGTTGTTTGCCCCCTACTGGCAATATATATGATGATGACAACACGTCATGGGGGCAAAGCCCCCCCTCAACATATTATTGTATCCAATGGCATTCAAAATAGACGGGAACATTATCGCAAGTGTCCGACGCCAACACCGCCGCCGTCATGTTTACATAATAATGTCGATCACCGTGGTTAAAGGCTGGTTCACACATAGCCGAGTCGGTGCGCGAGTCCAACACGAGTCACACTCGTCGATTATCGCCGTCAATGGAGGCTGAGTAGGCCGCGAGTAACAATTGCTCCCGAGTCAAGGAGAGTGTAACACGAGTTAACTCGAGTCAATACGAGTCAACACGTGTTCATGCAAGAGTCTGTACGAGTAACTGAGAGTCAAAACGAGTGTAACACGAACCCAACACGAGTGTCAAAAATTTGAAAAATAATGGCCACATTCCAGGGCACGTAAACAAAGAGTATGGACGGGTCTAACACGAGTCAACGCGATTGTTACACGGAACAACACGATTGTTATACGGATCAACACGAAAGACAACGCGTTGACTCTCGTTGGATCTCTGTTGCACACGTGTTGACTCGTGTTACATCCGTGTAAACTCGTGTAAACTCTCGTTGATTCGTCCTACATTTTTTAAATAACGGTATTTCAAATGACACTTGCTTTTTCGTGTTACACTCGTGTTTTTTTCTCAGTGGATCGTGTTTACTCTTGTTTACTCGTGTTTTCACTCGTGTTTGAATCGTGTAAACTCTGGCATCATGAGGGCACCAAATTTTGGCACTCACATTCGTGCTTTCTACTCTTGTTGATACGTGTTGCATGTATGTTACATACGTGTTGTTGTGTGTAGACACGTGTTGCTTCGTCAACGTCGAAATGATGACGAAAAGCGACGAATCACCAAAGAGTGTTACACGGGTTTACACGAGTCAACACGAGTTAACACGAATAACGAAGAGTTATTCAGAGTCAAACACGAGTTAACACGTATGTACACGAGTCTATACGTATTTAGGCCACACTCGTGGGTACTCTCCACGGGACCCAAAAATGTCATGCATGCATGACATTTTTGGACCCCGTGGCGAGTACCCACGAGTGTGTCGAGTAAACAAAGAGTATACACGAGCGTAGCACGAGTCTATACGAGTGTTGAGGAGTATCGACGAGTCATTGCTGAATAGCAATATTTCATCACTCGTGTTGGACTCGCGCACCGACTCAGCTATGTGTGAACCAGCCTTTAGTTCGCGTCTATTTTGAAGGCGTTTTTTTTTCGGTTATTTGCCTCCTGCTGGCAATATATATGATGATGACAATATGTCATGGGGGGGTGACCCCCCTCAACCTATTATTGTATCCAAAAGCAGTCAAATAGACGGGAACATGATGGCCAGCGTCCGCCGCCGCTCCGCGTAGTGTAAACAAGGCTGGCGGTACACCCGAACTCTACATTCTACCCCACTAATTTTCCAACTAGCATAACCGATGATTATCAATGATCAATCCCAGTCAGAAATGTCCATGCTTCCCTCCCATAAGTCAATGTCGGGATTACCACACTGTCATGCAAGGACTTCTTTACTTCCATGCTGACCACCATATTTCTTCTTACTGCTTTCAGAGTTCCTACAATGCTCTTCCCCTGTTACACTTTCTCCCACACTTCTTCATCCAAAGGCCTACTCACATCTTTACTCAACACACTGCCCAAATACTTAAATGAGCTGACATTCTTCATAGCTGTTCAACCTCACTTCACACTCTATAGTTGCACCCCTTTCAATGACCATAATATTGCTCTTCCTAGCATTTACCTCCAGATTCCGTTTTTCACACACTGTTCCAAACATATTTACCTGACCCTGCAACTCCCATTCACTATCGCTCATCAGAACTGTGTTGTCAGCAACAGTAGTACCGGTACTGTACTGTTGAGGCAACTTCCACTCGTTTCCTTCCCTTATCAGCGGTACACCAACATCCGCTGCTCTTCCTTGTATTTCTTTCATTACTCCATCCATATACTGTACCGGTATATATTGAACAACCATGGGGACATCACACACACCCTTGCTTTAACCCAACATTCAGATTAAAGAACTCGCTCTGTTAATTATCCACACATACTGACACCTTTGCACCCTCATACATGCTCTTCATTGCTTTCAGCAACTTGCCACCTACTCCGTATATTCTCAGTACCGGTACTTTCCACATACCTTCTCTATCAATTCTGTCATAGGCCTTCTCCAACTCCATAAATGCAGCATACAACTTTTGTCGCTTCTCCAGATATTTCTCCACAACACATTTTTGGGCAAAAATCTGAGCTACACATCCTCTTCCCTTCCTAAGATGACTACAGTATGCTAACCGTTTCCCCAGCAATACTGACTGAAAATGCCCAAATATATTGCATGTCCGCTTCAGATTTATCTAAAATATGTAAAATTACACCAAATACCACTACAGTAGCACTGAAATCAATAAAACTCACTAACAGGATAAATAAATGGAAGAAATACTCCAAAAGATTAATATGTTAACCCTTTACCCAGCAATACTGTCTGAAAATGCCTAAATAGATTGCATGTGCTCTTCAGATTTATACATACATACGTACATAACATTTTAACCCTCTCGCATCTATAGGACGCGATCGAGTCATAACGCCACCCCTCCAAGAGTGCTCGTATGACGCAATCGCGTCATAATGCCACCTGTAAGTTAGAAATATTCGCCAAAAATAAGTTTATGACTCGATTTTGACTCAATTTGGACTGGTAAGTTAGGCATCAGTAAGTTACAAAAGGAAGTATCTAGCAACCCCATAGCGTCCCTCTCTGAGGAGCGCGGGCCTCTGTAAAGTCAGTAGTTTCCTGGCCCCCAGACTGTGAGGCAGGGTCCCGGCCCTTTAAATTCTGGGCTCCCTCCCTCTGGCCCACCATGCCTAGCTATAGGCAGGCAATTATGGATTATTTCATCTACCCAGTGAAAGTGTTTAGTGAATACTTCGAACTATATATGTATATATGTTACTTGTGACTTTTGGTGACTGAGGGGAGTGAATCTTGGTTAACCCCTTGAGTATTGATGCAGTTTTGTCTAGGTATCATTGATGACTTTACACTATTTTTTGCTTGAAAGACAAATATAATTATCAATAAATACTGCCTACGAAATAAATACATTATAATCACGAAGATGTCACAGGAATGCTTACAGGAAGTATGGTAAGTACTCTATGGAATTTTAGTTATATTACAGTACATTATTATATATATATATATATTATATATAGCCTATATACAGTATATAAAAGCCCCAAGGTCCCGAGCAAGCCCAAGGCCCATAATCGAGTATTTATATTATTATTATATTTTGTATTTGATTTAAATATTTATATATTTGATTTATTAGTTTTTATTTATTTTATTTTATTATTTCATTTATTTATGTTTATTTTATTTATTTATATATATATACCGTATATATTTGTTTTGTTATTCCTGTTCCCCAGGGTGTCTAGCAGATCAGCCCCAAGGTCCTGAGCAAGCCCAAGGCCCATAATCGAGTATTTATATTATTATTATATTTTTATTTTATTTATTTTATTTATATAATCAGTATATATAATTATATATATATATATATATATATATATATATATATATATATATATATATATACGTATATTATATATATATATATATATATATATATATTTATATATTATATATATAATATATATATATACCCGGCATATATATATATTTTTTTTTTTATTTCTTATTCCTGTTCACCAGGGTGTCTAGCGGATCAGCCCCAAGGTCCCGTGCAAGCCCAAGGTCCATAATCGAGTATTTATTATTATTATATTTTTATTTTATTTATTTTATTTATTTTATTTTATATAGATATATATATATATATATCTATATATATATATATATATATATATATATATATATATATATATATATATATATATATATATATATATATATATACCCTGTATATATATATTTTTGTTTTTTTTTCTTTTTTATTCCTGTTCCCCAGGGTGTCTAGCGGATCAGCCCCAAGGTCCCGAGCAAGCCCAAGGCCCATAATCGAGTATTTATATTATTATTACATTTTTATTTTATTTATATATTTATTTATTTGATTTGATTTATTTCATTTTATTTATATTTTTATTTCATTTATTTTATATATAAATATATATATATATACCGTATATATATATATATATATTGAGAATATATCACAAATACACGTGAGCCACTAAATGTTTCTAGTCTCTCAGTGGGGATCGAACCATCGACCATCAGGATGATAGCCGTGGTGTAATTGATTAAAGCGTCGGCTATCATCCTGATGGTCGATGGTTCGATCCCCACTGAGAAACTAGAAACATATATATATATATATATATATATATATATATATTATATTTATATATTTATATATATTTATATAAATGTTGTACATTGTGGCAAAGATATACAACTGTATAAACATTCTCATATATTTACATAACAATAACAATGCATGGAAACAATTGCGCATAGCTCGCGAACCAATAACACTATATTATTTTTGTTTTCACCATTAGAAAGAGCATAATTTTCCGATGACGGTGATATAAACAGTTATATACGTATCCGAGCAAATAAACCAATGCCGAGGTGGGGAACAGCTCGGAACCCGGCTAGCATTGGCGGAAAAGAGACGGGTGAAGCGTAAATATTCGCATTTTGGCTCTTCATTTCAAATATTCATATCGCAAAAAGTATTTGTCCTAGGAACTTCTAGTTTGTTTTATACTCATCAGCATTATTTGCCGTATTCATACAGCTTAAATTTAAAACCATACACTTCGTAGCGACGAAATAAATCGAAAATGTTATAAACCATATATATATTTTTTTTTCGGTCAATGCATGGAAACAATTGCGCATAGCTCGCGAACCAATTACGCTATATTATTTTTGTTTTCACCATTGGAAAGAGCAAAATTTTTCGATTCTGGTGATATATACAGTTATATACGTATCCGAGCAAATAACGCAACCACGAGGTGGGGAACAGCTCGGAACCCGGCTAGCATCGCCGGAACAGAGATGGGTGAAGCATAAATATTCGCATTTTGGCTCTTCATTTCAAATATTCATAACGCAAAAAGTATTTGTCCTAGGAACTTCTAGTTTGTTTTATACTCATCAGCATTATTTGCCGTATTCATACAGCCTAAATTTAAAACCATACACTTCGTAGCAACGAAATAAATCGAAAATGTTATAAACCATATCAATCAAAAAAAAAAAAATATTCGGTCACTGCTTGAGAACTATTGAAGATAAACAATTTCTGTTTTCAGATTTAGAAAGAGGAGAAAAAATAATATTATTTGAGCAAAAAAAAATATATGGTCATCACTCACAATTTAGAGCTAGGACGGTGTGAAGACAATTGCATGGGGAATAATTGTATTCCGGACTCATTTACACTTTCATATTTCGATTTATTTACATTTTGTTTTGTTTTATCATGTACTATAAATATTCCTCTTTCCATTGACATATGATACATCACCATAAACAGCATTCTGGTGGATGAAAATACAGAAAAACACAAGGCTTCGAAAACTCGCCCAGCCTGATATTTCATGGCAAATTAGAGAGGGTCTTACCGTAAGTTAGATAATTAAGTTGCTGGATGCGGGAGGGTTAAGACTGAGTGCTCCACACAGATGTGCAGTTTCAGTCTCTTTTCCTAATGGCGGCGTTCCAGGCAACCCTGTTAAGGGATACTTTACTTGTCAAGTTTTTGGATTTGAGATCGGCACGTATAGTCTTACTCGGTCCACCCCTTGGTGCAGCTCCCTCCACAATCGCAGACCTGCATCTTTTCACCCAATTGTGTTCATCCATTCTCTCCTCATGTCCATACCATTCCAGTTTACTTGTACACATCTCCTCGATAATACTCTTTATACCTAAACGTCTCTTCAGCTCATCATTTGTTATTCTGTTGACATCCTTTATCTGAAATATGTAAAATTACACCAATTACCAACTACATTACCAAAAACTTAATAAAGTACACTAACAGGATAAAGAAAATGTAAGAAATAGCCTTAAAGATGAATTTATCTATCTATCTATTGACGGACGCCTTGATCCCCGAAGGATTGGCCACTAACGAAACACCCCTATGCACCTCTGTCCCCAGTCAGTCGACGCCCCTCCTCCCATCCAGCACCGCTTTCACGCATATACTTCTTAACTCCATCCTTCCACCTCTCTCTCGGTTTATTTCTCCCTCTGTCCTTCCACCTCACTCGTACACGCTCTTAGTCATTCTCTCGCTTCCCATACGTTCCACATGGCCGAACCATCTCAAGGTGTTCTTTTTCGCACTTTCCAGTACATTCACACCACACCTCTCTCGTACTTCCTCATTCGTCTGTCTATCCCTCCATGTAACTCTGCACACACTTCTCAAGTAACTCATTTCCATCCCTTTCACTCTTGGTTTGAATCTCTCCAACAACGTCCATGCTTCGCTTCCGTAAGTCAGTGTCGGGATTACCACACTGTCATGCAATGACTTCTTCAGTTCCGTGCTGACCACCCTATTTCATGTTACTGCTTTCAGCATTCCTATAACCCTCTTCCCCTGTTGCACCCTCTCCCACACTTCTTCATCCATACTCCCATCTTTACTCTGTACACTGCCAAGATACTTAAATGAGCTGACAATCTCCATAGCCTGACCGTTCAACTTCACCTCACACTCTGTGGCTTCACCCCCTTCGAAGACCATAACCTTGCTCTTCCCCGCATTTACCTTCAGATTCCATTTTTCGCACACTGTTCGAAACATATTTACCAGACCCTGCAACTCCCATTCATATCGTCAGCATACAGCAGTACACAAACATCTACTGCTCTTCCTTGTATTTCTTTTATGACTCCATCCATATATTGTATATATAGAACAACCATCGGGACATCACACACCCTTGCTTTACCAAACATTCAGATCAAAGAACTCCCTCTGTTCATTCTTCACACATACTGATACCTTTTCACTCTCATACATACTCTTCACTGCTTTCAGCAACTTGCCATCTACTCCATATTATATTTTCAGTACTTTCCACATACCTTCTCTATCAACTCTGTCATTCCACTCGTTGCCTTCCCTTATTAGTGGTACACCAACATCCACTGCTCATCCTTGCATTTCTTTTATGACTCCATCCATATACTGTTCAGTATATATTGAACAACCACGGGGACATCACACACCCTTTCTTTAACTCAAAATTCAGATCAAAGAACTCGCTCTGTTCATTCTCAACACATACTGACACCTTTGCACCCTCATACATGCTTTTCACTGCTTTCAGCAACTTGCTATCTGCTCCGTATATTCCAAGTACTTTCTACATACCGGTACCTTCTCTATCAACTCTGTCATAGGCCTTCTCCAAGTCCATGAAGGCAGCATACAACTTTTGTCCCTTCTCAAGATATTTCTCCACAACATATTTCAGGGCAAAGATCCCAGCTACACATCCTCTTCCCTTCCTATGATGAATACTGTATGTTAACCGTTTCCCCAGCAATACTGACTGAAAATGCCCAAATATATTGCATGTGCTCTTCTGATTTATCTAAAATATGTAAAATTATACCAAATACCAACTACATTAGCACAAAACTCAATCAATCACAGAAACAGGATAAAAACATAGAATAAATCCCCAAAAAGATGAATACGTTAACCCTTTCCCCAGCAATACTTACTGAACATGCACAAATAAATTGCATGTGCTCTTCAGATTTAGCTGAAATATGTAAAATTACACCAAATACTAACTACATTAGCACAAAAATCAATCAAGCACTTTAACAGGATAAATCAAATGGAAGAAATAGCCCAAAAATGAATTTATCTATAGCCTACCGGTATATATTGCCGGACACCTTGATCCCCGAAGGGGTGACCATGAACGAAACGCCTGCGTATTTCAAGCTCGCTTGAGTTATCACTCGATCGTCTTTTAGAGCTTTTTGGCCCGGGGTAATTACCACACCATCGCGTCATAAGGAGTTTGAAGGGGTTAAATTGCTAGATACATAGAGGAAGAAGGATGCCAAGTAAAGCTAAACAAAAATATATAAGATATTTTTAACATGAGGTTGCTTATAATAACTTGTACCTCTGCAGTTTCTCCATGGCTAACGAAAAAGGTCACATTCCTAAGAAGCCCCAACCAAAAAGGCCAAGCTTCTGTACAGAAAAAATTCCACACCATTATCCTTATGGTGACCCTATCAAATAATCAAAACAACCACACTTCTTAACCCAATTCCCGCGGGGCCACTCATATGACGGAGATGATTTTCCGGCTATTTTGTAGCCTGTGAGCCAGGCCAGCTTTTGCAAGCAGCACGGATGGACGTCAGCTGGAGCCTACAGGCCCCGCCACGACACTGAGGTTTGTGTGAGAGAGAGCTCACTTATGTGCAGCGTCACACAGCGAAAACAGAAAATAATTGGTAATTTTTAGCGATTTCGCCTATCGGATTTGGTAATTTTTAGCCATTTTGCCCTTCGTTTGCAAGATCCTTACAAGAAAACCAGACGTCGTACAGGGATGATTCAGGAGTAATTTGAAAGCTATTACCGTACTTTCACGAATACATAATTGTATTACGCTCTGGCTTTTGCTTATGCATGAAAATGAGCAGGGAATGAAGGCAATTTCGGGCAATTATGCCTACTCGTACAGGAGTCCTTGGAGCGGCTTCGGTCGTGCCGGGAATTTCCACACCTCTCACACCACACACACACATCACACAGTTTTTCCTACACCGAGAAATGACTCTCCGGCTGTCATTTCACGAAGACTTCTTCTAGCCGGAGACATTGAGAGAAACCCAGGACCCACTGTTACGGCTGGATCGGCAATACATATTCGGGATTCTTGATCGTAGGACAGAAATGGCTTAAGTGACAACGACACGCTCGATTCCAGTCCCAAATACTATATGCTCCAGACAACAAAAGCACCAACGCCCTACAGAGTTATCGTCTACGGTAACGAGGTACCTTAACTCGGCGAAAGTGTACAACAGGGGTAGGCTATGAGGCTAAACTCCCTCAGACATTTATAGGTTACGTTATTACTAAAGAAATGCAATACTCAAGAAACTACGTTAATATTAAGCCTCTAATAATGTAGAATAGAAGCAGGCTAAAGGTATGACAGTGAAATGCTAAATGACAAATGTACACGCCTACTTGAAAGCGCGTGCACTACACTAACTGTCCCCTACTAACATGCACTAGCATGTAGCATACAAGATGTTCATGATCCAGTAGATACCTAATAATACACATGGGAGGAACATAAACAGTAGTCACTTATTATAATAATGAATCTATACTTGGAATAACTAAAAGGTTGCAGGCAACAGTACTGCGCCGGTAGCCTACTACCGCATAGGCTACTTCGCTTCTCTCACTCTGTCTCCCCTCCGAGTCCGTATGCGCCCTACGCAACAGAACTCCGGACACAGCAGCAAAACGACAGTGCAGTTAATTGATACATGAAAGTATTAATAGTGTTGTCTTGTGTGTGAGTAATGTGTATTGTAAAGTGTTATAGATATATACTTAAAGAGAGCTGCAATGCATAGTAAAATAAAGATATATCCCACTCATCATCCCCATGTGTTCTAGCTAGCAGGCCAAGTCACAGGAACAACGAGTCCCAGCACCGAAAGCGAGAACCCAGGAGAAGACTGTAGAGAACACAAGGACAGATAAATTACGTTACTCTACTATACCGGCACTACGAGCGAGCTGTAGTCTCGGGTGCTACACTCGCTCCTGGCTCGGTATGCAAATCAAGGCTAAGTCCTCGTCCCGCTACAGACAACTCCTGGGCATGGTCGGGCTCTTACACATGGCACCAGTCTAGTCACAAATGGGATGATGAGCAGGGCATATAACTCGTGAACATGTAGAACGTTCACCAACTATCCTCATCAAGAAGATCGCTGTTCACATTAACCCCTTAAATCTAATACATGTAAATATATGCTTGTCCTAAGAGTAATACGAGAGGTGAGTGCTGAAACTCCTTTAGGACCTCAAGGGAAGGTTATGCATTTAAATAGAGAGAAGAATGGAATGAGAGTAATGTCGTCAGAGAGAAAGAGTGCAACCGTGAGAAGTGGGGAGAGAGCAAGGGATGTTAGAATCTCAAAGGTTCTAGGCAACCTAGTCCAGGAACACACAGCCAACCTCCAGGCAGTGTGCTGTACGACAACATGGGCCCAGCCCAGGCAGGCAACAATGGACTACCAACCCTATCGCGCCTAGCTATAAGGGCAAGGCTGCCAACCAGTCCATACGTCTGGCAACCACCCGGCCGGCAGCGCGGCGTGTTGCTACCCTCTTGCTCTGAAGCCCAACTCACTCTCTCTCTCTGAATTCCCATTATCCTATCTATCAACTTCTCTATTGATACTACATATTAAATGGAAGGTCTCGACATGGCTTAAAACAAAACCCACCACTGGTTAGCACATGACGAGACCTTTGCAGAGATACAAAGAACATAGTTATAAGTTGTCACACTCAATATACATAGCGGCTGACGGTAGCCAGATCACGGGCGGTACAGTGGAGTACCAAGGAGTACAATCAGGTTGCGTTGCCCAGCACTGGGGTGCGTCACAGCCCCCCCAAGATTTTAGATAATCGACCTTAGAAGCATTATCAAAATCTGACAGGCAACCAACCGACCTGCTACCCTTAGCTGCCACTAATTGCAAAAGGTGCACAACAACTGAAGTGTGAATTATACATAAAACACAATATTGCATGCATCATGCTACAACAATAAAGAGTTACAAAACTAAAAAAAAGAAAGAGTTTTCTCGTCTATTTTATTGTTTTATAATCTTTTTGGACGGCGTTATGATAGCCTAATTTTACTCCTGCTCAACCCACACACCGTGCACGACTATCTTGGATCATCAACCCTTGATAGACAATCTGGTATCACGTTCTCACTCCCGGCAATATGCTGAATGTTGAGATTATACTCTTGGAGCATTAGGGACCACCTGGTCAACCGCATATTCCGATTGTGAAACTGATTTAGGAATTTCAAGGGATGATGGTCCGTATAAATCGTCACTACCGGGCCGTAGGCTGGAACATAAACTTCGAAATGTTTGAGCGACAAAACGATAGCCAGAAGCTCCTTCTCTATAGTCGAGTAATTCCTTTGTGCCGAATTAAACTTGCGAGAAAAGAAGCTCACTGGGTGTTCCAAGCCCTCGGAATCAGTCTGCAGTAACACTGCCCCGGCACCCACACCGCTGGCATCAGTCGCCAGCTGAAAACTCCTGGAGAAGTCTGGGGCCCTCAAAATCGGATGTGTACACAGCAGGTGCTTGACTAGGTCGAAAGCCCTCTGACACTCCGCAGCCCAACAGAACTTCACTGACTTCGACAGTAGATCAGTTAACGGTGCTAAGACAGTAGAGTATCCCCGGATGAAGCGCCTATAATAGCCTATCATACCTAGGAACCGCATGACCTGGCGCTTAGTGGTGGGCCTGGGAAACATATTGATAGCCTGTATCTTGCTCAGGGGGGGGCACACCCGGCCTAACCCGACCACAAAGCCAAGATACTGCACAGTAGCCTTTACAAACTCGCACTTCCTCAGGTTCACCACCAGCCCAGCATCGTGCAACTTCCTAAACAGGATCTCTAAGTGCCTTAGGTGATTTTCAAAATCGTCATCATATACTATCACGTCATCAAGGTAGACCGTGCAGTTAGGGATTTCGTCACAAATATCGTTCATCAGGTTTTGAAACGTGGCAGGTGCGTTCTTAAGCCCATAAGGCATTACGTTACATTGGTAGGTCTTGCCATCTACCACAAAACCACAAACTTGCTTAGCTCGGTCCGACAGGGGTACTTGCCAGTAGCCTTTTACAAGATCAATTTTAGTAAGGTACTTTGCATTCCCTATCTTGTCCACGCTGTCGTCAACTCGAGGCAAAGGGTAAGGGTTGGTGGTGGTCAAGCCATTTAGCCTACGAAAATCTATGCAGAACCGCACCTTGCCGTCAGGTTTTGGCTGCAACGTGACGGGTGATGTCCACTTCACATAACCTTCAGTGATCATCCCTCTCTCAACCATGTACTTTAACTCCTCCCGTAAAGCTGGCAACTTTACCGGGGGCACACGGTAGGGCACTGACTTGAAGGGCACATTATCACCGACGTCCACGTCGTGCGTTACCTGAGTAGTGAGACCTGGGTGTTCGGCGAAAACAGAGGGGTATGACCTGAACAGGCCTAGGACAGCAGCACCCTGGTGCTCAGGCAGGTGACTTACAGCTTGCCTAGCCTCTTGTTCAGTATTCCCCGCCCACTGTTCCGCGGAAATGACACAGTCCCAGCTATCCTCCTCAGCAGCATGACTGTCCCCACCTCCTTCTCCACCCTGGCCGCTGCAGGCCAGCACAGGGACAGTGAGAGGCTCTGAGGGGCGTCTCACATACTCTTTCATGAGGTTAACATGACATAACTGATGTTTTTTCCTACGGTCAGGTGTTGCAACGAGATAATCAAGGTCGGACAGTTTCTTAGCCACCACATACGGCCCAATGAACTTGGCAGAAAGGGGGTGTCCAGGCAAAGGTAAAAGCAACATTACCTCCTGACCCACCGAAAACTCCCGAAGCTTCACCTTGGCGTCATACTGGTGCTTCATGACCGCCTGTGCATTAACCAAGTTATTACCTGCCGCTGCCATGCAACCTATAAGTCTCTCCCGGCTCTCAAGGACATATTTAAGTACAGACCCCGGCTTCTCTTCGCCCTCCCAGATCTCTTTCACCATACTTAAAGGTCCTCTCACATTATGGCCAAAGACTAGCTGATTTGGACTGAACCCCAGGCTCTCTCCTGGGACTTCACGTGCAGCGAACAGAACATACGGCAGACCCAAATCCCAATCAGTGTCATGTTCTGCACAGTAACAGCGTAGCATACTCTTCAGGGTCGAGTGCCACCGCTCCAAGACTCCCTGACTCTCGGGATGGTAGGCTGACGACACTACAGAACATATACCGTGCAACTGAAGGGTTTGCTTGAACAATTTGGATGTAAAATTGCTCCCCTGGTCTGACTGCACCTCACGTGGAAATCCATAACGGGAACAGAACAATAATAAGTTTTTAACAACTGCCTTTGCCGAGCCGTTTCTCATGGGGTATGCGTCCGGGTATCTCGTAGCCACATCCATGATTGTCAACAGGAATTTATTGCCACTACTAGTAGGCGGGAAAGGGCCAACCAAATCTACTACAACTTTGCTGAACGGAGGCCCGGTGACAGGTATGGGAAACAAAGGTGCCTTCGGGATTGTCTGGTTAGGCTTCCCCGTTGTCTGGCAGGTCGGACACCCAGCCACCCATGCACAGACATCAGCCTTGACCCCCGGCCACCAGAAAAACCTGCCCAATGCCGCCAATGTTTTTGTTACCCCCAAATGACCCGCCACCGGCACATCATGCGCCAGACACAATAAGGACTCTCTATACTTATTTGGAACAACCACCTGGTCTACTACCCTCGCACCGCCCTCCCACTTCGATTTGGGGTCTAAAAATCTGCGGTACAATATCCTGTTGAGCCTAAAGAAATCTCCCGGCTTCGCATCCCCATCTTCCTCCAACTCTATGGCACCATTGCTATAACGAGCTAGGCTAGCGTCTTGCAGCTGCTGCTCACTTATGTCCCCGGGCGTCAATGCATCAAGATGGTTTTGTAATAAGACATTACCCCGGCTAGTAGGCTCTACTGCCTTAGTGGCTCTCGCTACAGCTCTTGCCTCACGCGAAGTCTTACCCAACTCTGCCTTGTTACACACCATCTCTGGGCCAGAGTCAACTCCCGTGTTTATTATAGGTCCAAGTACCGAATCACCGAGAAGTGCAGCAGAATCAATGTCCCTTTTCCTGCCCTTAGCAACCTTCTCCTGATCCTTCCTCCACTGTCCCCGAGGTTGAGTGCTAGGCTGTGCAGGAGCCGCAGAGCGAGATCGGGTTACCACACAGGCCATCTCATCCTGTTGGCACCTCCCAACCCATTCCCGATTCTCACCATCCACGTCGGCCGCCCTCTCGGCAACGACTAAGGGTGGAGTCCCGGAAGTGGGCACCGCAAAGTCGTTGCCGAGAAGAAGGTCGACGCCCTCAACTGGCAAACACTCAACGATCCCTACATCCAGCTCCCTGCACACCTCTCCCACTCTCAACTCCAACCTCACAAGTGGGTATGACCTCGTAGCATTTATACCCTGCACCACAACAACTCTGGCCGCATTTATCGGTTTCCCTGTGAAGTTCCTCAACAAAGTTTGCGAAGCCCCCGTATCCCTCAACAAGTCAACCCTCCGTAGTTCACTCCCCCAGCTCACAAACCCGTGTCCCCGATGGCTACAGAAAGTGTCCCGGACAGGTGTCGAGCCTTCCGTACGCTTCTTTACCGCGTGTGCCTCAGCTGCTGACAACCTACCCCGGGCAGTTGCTGCAGCCTTCAGAGACACACCGATACTGTGAACCAATGACACCGGCTTAGCGGGAGTGTTACTAGGGCACTCACGTGAATAATGGCCTAGCTTCTGACATTTGTAACATTTCACATCCCCAATGGGCTTCTTCCCTTGTGCGGGCGAAGAAGGGGCCTGACCTTTAGTAAACGGGAGAGGCTTGTGTTTGTAGGTGTTATTAGGTGCAATGCTTTTAGTGTGGTTATGTGTGTCATAGGATTTGTTATTATCGAAAACTCTGGTGGGTGGGGTATAGCGCCCCTTCTGCCCTGACTCAGCCCTCTGAGCGGCACCGCAACCACGAATCAATGATAATCTGAGGTCTGCCATCTTGGCAGCCTCCTCTACTGTCTTGGGACATTTTTCCTTAATGTTCAGCGTTAGATCGGTTTCCAGTACATTTGTAAAACTGTTCCAGATAGAAAAGTTGCTTAATTTCCTCAGCCGACTCTGCGTGCTCGGACCGAAACCAGTTATTACATGCATCTGTTAAGTCCCGTGCGTGCTCCATAAAACTGACGTCGCTCTTCTTATTCACGCCACGGAACTTCAATCTATAAGTTTCGGGTTGCAGTTCGTAGGCCCGGAGCACAGCCTCCTTCACCAGTCCATACACGACACTCTCGTCCAGTGACAGTGCATCGTAGGCTTTCAACCCCTTACCCACTAGACGTGATGAAACTAATGCTGCCCATTTAACCTCCGGCCAGTCATACTCACGACACTTCTTTTCGAAACGAGCAAAAACTCAGTCACTGCTGTCTCATCAAATGCGGGTACTAACTTAATTAAATGCGAAAGTGAGTCTGTAACCCGGTGCCCACCACCGAGATGACGCCCCGTGGTCTCTACTCTAGACTTCTCGACATCCATTTCAGCCTGGTACCTGGTTGCATCCTGATTGGCTTGGATTCTAGCAACCTCTATGCGTTCTATACTAGCCTGTTGTATCTGAGTCTCCTGCAGCTTAAACTTAGCTAGTTCTAGCTGAAATAACATCTCAGGAGACAGGCCTGGGGGGGGAGAGCACAAAATGGGGGATCCACACCGAGACGTGTTTACGGGTAAGCCAGCTTGCCATTGAGAACCCTCCTGCTGCATCGTGCTAAGACTCGCTGGCTGAGGGCCCAGCTCAGGGGTAGAGTGGAATGGAGGCTTGGAGGGAACCCCCCAAGACCCCACTCCACCCACCGCCCCATCGCCATCACCCAACAAACATGCCACCAAATTCTTCTTGGGCCAACTGTCAGGACAGTCCCGCCCCAAAACCGTGGCTAAACAGCGAAGACCGTAACAATCAATAGCCTGCAGGCGCTGTTCGGTCAAAGGTGTCTGCAAAAATGCCCGGGCATCCCTCTCTCCACTTATAACACTCCCCTCCCTAAATATCTGCTGTACTTGCTGGTCACTAGGCTGTACCGTGTTATCCACCCCCGTAAATGATGAGTCATTAGACATAGTGCTGGTTATACAATTGCTGTTCATAAACAAAAAAAAAGTGCTTATTACTAATTGCAGTCTCGACTCACAAAATGTTAAAGATGCTTGAATGACTCTACTCTAGACACCTAACGAAACAATCTGCAAGTCCACCAATACAATAATGACACAATAAAAATTCCTCCAATATGCAAGAAAATTCTAGCCAGCTCTACTAGGTAGCATAGAATAGTTCTCCAAAAAACATGTGATAGGATACTACTGAATCCTGGCAAGGTCGCCATTTTGTTACGGCTGGATCGGCAATACATATTCGGGATTCTTGATCGTAGGACAGAAATGGCTTAAGTGACAACGACACGCTCGATTCCAGTCCCAAATACTATATGCTCCAGACAACAAAAGCACCAACGCCCTACAGAGTTATCGTCTACGGTAACGAGGTACCTTAACTCGGCGAAAGTGTACAACAGGGGTAGGCTATGAGGCTAAACTCCCTCAGACATTTATAGGTTACGTTATTACTAAAGAAATGCAATACTCAAGAAACTACGTTAATATTAAGCCTCTAATAATGTAGAATAGAAGCAGGCTAAAGGTATGACAGTGAAATGCTAAATGACAAATGTACACGCCTACTTGAAAGCGCGTGCACTACACTAACTGTCCCCTACTAACATGCACTAGCATGTAGCATACAAGATGTTCATGATCCAGTAGATACCTAATAATACACATGGGAGGAACATAAACAGTAGTCACTTATTATAATAATGAATCTATACTTGGAATAACTAAAAGGTTGCAGGCAACAGTACTGCGCCGGTAGCCTACTACCGCATAGGCTACTTCGCTTCTCTCACTCTGTCTCCCCTCCGAGTCCGTATGCGCCCTACGCAACAGAACTCCGGACACAGCAGCAAAACGACAGTGCAGTTAATTGATACATGAAAGTATTAATAGTGTTGTCTTGTGTGTGAGTAATGTGTATTGTAAAGTGTTATAGATATATACTTAAAGAGAGCTGCAATGCATAGTAAAATAAAGATATATCCCACTCATCATCCCCATGTGTTCTAGCTAGCAGGCCAAGTCACAGGAACAACGAGTCCCAGCACCGAAAGCGAGAACCCAGGAGAAGACTGTAGAGAACACAAGGACAGATAAATTACGTTACTCTACTATACCGGCACTACGAGCGAGCTGTAGTCTCGGGTGCTACACTCGCTCCTGGCTCGGTATGCAAATCAAGGCTAAGTCCTCGTCCCGCTACAGACAACTCCTGGGCATGGTCGGGCTCTTACACATGGCACCAGTCTAGTCACAAATGGGATGATGAGCAGGGCATATAACTCGTGAACATGTAGAACGTTCACCAACTATCCTCATCAAGAAGATCGCTGTTCACATTAACCCCTTAAATCTAATACATGTAAATATATGCTTGTCCTAAGAGTAATACGAGAGGTGAGTGCTGAAACTCCTTTAGGACCTCAAGGGAAGGTTATGCATTTAAATAGAGAGAAGAATGGAATGAGAGTAATGTCGTCAGAGAGAAAGAGTGCAGCCGTGAGAAGTGGGGAGAGAGAGCAAGGGATGTTAGAATCTCAAAGGTTCTAGGCAACCTAGTCCAGGAACACACAGCCAACCTCCAGGCAGTGTGCTGTACGACAACATGGGCCCAGCCCAGGCAGGCAACAATGGACTACCAACCCTATCGCGCCTAGCTATAAGGGCAAGGCTGCCAACCAGTCCATACGTCTGGCAACCACCCGGCCGGCAGCGCGGCGTGTTGCTACCCTCTTGCTCTGAAGCCCAACTCACTCTCTCTCTCTGAATTCCCATTATCCTATCTATCAACTTCTCTATTGATACTACATATTAAATGGAAGGTCTCGACATGGCTTAAAACAAAACCCACCACTGGTTAGCACATGACGAGACCTTTGCAGAGATACAAAGAACATAGTTATAAGTTGTCACACTCAATATACATAGCGGCTGACGGTAGCCAGATCACGGGCGGTACAGTGGAGTACCAAGGAGTACAATCAGGTTGCGTTGCCCAGCACTGGGGTGCGTCACACCACCTACACATACATATGTCCAACTTGCTCAAAACCCATTACTTCGAGTCGCCACACTAAGGGTTCTGTTCTCTGCAATTCATGCAAGAACTGGACCCACTTCACCTGCACAACACTTGCCTCCAAGAAACACTACACGAACACCTGGACCTGTTCCTCATGCCCCTCCCTCTCCCAGTCAAATCCCTCGCCTAAAACCCGTCCACCTCTCCTCCCCAACCCACCTAACCTTCCCATATCATCCACTCCCCCCCGTAAAACCCGTCCACCTCTCCTCCCTAACCCACCTAACCTTCCCATACCATCCACATCCTCAACTCAACACACCACACCCCATCCTAATCCATTCCAACCCCCATCTCCTGCTCCCCAATCCCCACCTCCACCTCACCCATCCCAACCCCCAGCCCCTCCCTCACCCCCACCCCCACCCCCTCCCTCACCCCCACCCCATCCTCGTGCAGCAGCACCCAACATACATCGTGCACAGAACATTAACATTCTCCAATTGAACATAGATGGCATCAACACAGAGAAACACGAACTCTCACACTTCATCAAACAACACAACATACACATTGCCATCTTACAAGAAACACCCACATTTCATGATTTCACCACCATCAGACAAGACCGGGCTGTCGGCGGAGGCGGTGGACTCATCACCCTGGTACACAAAGAAATATCATACATAGTTACCAGTGTACAAACCAAATCCCTCCTCCCCCCAAATGATAACACAACAGAAATACAATCAATTAAAATACGCACTGGAAACAACTCCAACATAACCATCATAAACACATACATCCCCTACAGTACCAAATGAATACAGACCACACTTGCAACACATCACAAACACCCCACACATCATCCTGGGTGGTGACTTCAACGCCAAGACGTCGGCCTGGTTTGTCGACAACCCCGACACAGACAGAGGGCTGGTACTACAAAACCAAACTGATAACCTCATCATCCTTAACGACATCCATCAACATACCCATATTCTTCACCAAGCCCTCTATAACCCATCATCTCCAGACATCACCTTTTGCTCCCCAGAATTCGCCCCCACAACATCCTGGAGGGTGGTCAGAACCTTAGGCTCTGACCACCTCCCGATCATTATCACCACCAAAACCAGACTCACCCCAGCTAGCCACAAACACACATACACCAATTATAAAAGAGCTAACTGGGAAGCATTCACAAATGAGACAGAACAACACTTCACAACTCTAAACAGTACACCCTTCACTAACATCAACAATGCTGTACACATACTCAATAAAACTATCCAAAAAGCTGACAAGAAACACATTCCAAGAGGTAACAGAAAAAGACACAACCCCAACTTCACACCAGAAATTCAAAACCTCATCAGACAACGCGACATACTGAAACACTCCCCAGCACCCCACACACAAGACATCACACAACAAATCCAAGCACTCAACACCCAAACTAACAACAAAATACAAGAACAACAAAAACTAAATTGGAATAACTTCCTACAAACACTTGATCACAAAACAAACCCCAAAAAACTCTACAAAACACTAAACAGCATCACACTTTCCAACAGCAACACAACACAATCACATGCTGCAATCACAACAACAGACTCTACTTCTTCATGTAAACAACAAGCAAACACTCTCATCAATCACTTCTCACATGTCAGCCATCTAAAACCTCACAAAGACGACCGACGTGTCATCCGACGTAAGAGACAATTCCCAACAGACCCTGACTATACACCCTTCACCAAATCACCAGACAAAGCATATCATCAACAATCTCAAGCACTCACCCGTTTGTGGCCTAGACAACATAAGCAACATACACCTCAGACACCTGGGACCACAAGGCATACAAGCACTCACTAACATATCAAACTACAGTTATTCACACAACACAATACCAGACATTTGGAAGCATGATCTCATCACCACATTCCCCAAACCCAACAAAGACCCCACGCTACCCTCCTCGCACCGCCCCATCACACTCCTTTGCTCCCCCTCCAAAGTCATGGAACGCCTAGTATTACAACTAATTACACCCGACCTACCCCTAGCTCCAACACAACATGGCTTTAGGCCACTGCACTCCACAAACACTCTTCTCACAGACCTTACACAAAGAGCTTTTGACGGCATCAACTCAGCTAGACCACCACACAGATCACTATTAGTCACACTCGACATTAGTAAAGCCTTCGATGCCATCCCCCGCCACAACCTAACAAACAAAATCTACAACACAAACATGCACAACAACACAAAAAGGTGGCTGGCCAACTTCCTAGCAGGCAGATGTGCACACGTATATTTTGCCGGTCAGTTATCTAAAATCAGAAACTTTCCAAACGGAGTCCCACAAGGATCCGTCCTATCGCCCGCACTTTCCAATCTGTACATGCATGATATAACTACAACCAATACGCCCCAAATAAACTTAGCCTCCTATGCAGATGACATAACACTCACATGCACACACCATGACCCAAAAAGAGCAACAGATCTCCTTCAACCCTATCTCAACACACTACATGGCTGGTGCACTACAAACAGACTTAATCTAGCCCCAGCCAAATCCACCGCAACCCTGCTCACAAGCTGGACAGGAGAACACGAATACATCCCTCAACTCACCATAAACAACACACCCCTAACACATACACACACACCCAAAATCCTAGGAGTAACATATGATACTCATATGACATTCAAACAGCACACCACAAACATTAAAAAGAAACTGACACCCAGACATAACGCCCTCAGGTCACTTGCTCACACAAAATTTGGACACAACAAAGAAACTACCACCACAGTATATAAACAATACATAAGATCAGTGATGGAATACGCAAGCCCAGCCTGGGCTTCTAACCTAGCTGAAACACATCATAAGACCTTACAGACTATTCAAAACAAAGCCCTGAAGATCATTACAGGCTGCACAGCTACTGCACCCACAGATCACCTACATCAAGAAACCAAAATCCTCAAAGTCAAAGACCATCTGGACATGAGAGGCACTCAATTCCTGGCAGCAGCCTCCACGAACCAAGACCACCCACTAAACTACATGGCAACACACCCACAGACACCAAGAAATATCAAAACAAAACCCAGCACACGGTATCACACACAATTACGCTCCTCTCTCCCTCCCTGCCCACCCCGAACCAACTTCCAGAAGCAAATCCATACTCGTATCTCTCGCCGATCCATCCACTCACTCACAGACAACACGCAGCTGCAAGCACAACCTCCCGAAATCCATCCTTCCGAATCCTCCCTTCCTCGCGAGGACAGAGTCCACCTGGCCAGGCTGAGATGCGGACACCATTCAGCTCTCCTGAGCTATCAGAAGAGACTGGATGACTCCGTTGTCGACGCCTGCCCGGGATGTAACACAGCACCCCATACCATTAACTCCTTCAGACATATTATGTTCCAGTAAGTCCGAGGAGGCGCTTGACAAGTATTTTGGGTCTTGAATTTGGCTCATGAGTGTTGTCGAAGCCTTACATTTTTCGCGATTTCCATCCACCAGAATGCTGTTTATTGTGATGTATCATATATCAATGGAAAGAGGAATATTTATAGTACATGATAAAACAAAACAAAATGTAAATAAATCGAAATATGAAAGTGTAAATGAGTCCGGAATACAATTATTTCCCATGCAATTGTCTTCACACCGTCCTAGCTCTAAATTGTGAGTGATGACCATATTTTTTTTTTTTTGCTCAAATAATAGTATTTTTTCTCCTCTTTCCAAATCTGAAAACCGAAATTGTTTATCTTCAATAGTTCTCAAGCAGTGACCGAAAAATAAACTATGATTTTGATTTATATGGTTTATAAAATTTTCGATTTATTTCGTTGCTACAAAGTATATGGTTTTAAATTTAGGCTGTATGAATACGGCAAATAATGCTGATGAGTATAAAACAAACTAGAAGTTCCTAGGACAAATACTTTTTGCGCTATGAATATTTGAAATTAAGAGCCAAAATGCGAATATTTACGCTTCACCCATCTCTGTTCCAGCGATGCTAGCCGGGTTCCGAGCTGTTCCCCACCTCGTGGTTGCGTTATTTGCTTGGATACATATATAACTGTATATATCACCGGAATCGGAAAATTGTGCTCTTTCCAATGGTGAAAACAAAAATAATATAGCGTAATTGGTTCGTGAGCTCTGCGCAATTGTTTCCATGCAGTGACCGAAAAAAAAAATATATGATTTTGATTGATATGGTTTATAACATTTTCGATTTATTTCGTTGCTACAAAGTGTATGGTTTTAAATTTAGGCTGAATGAATACGGCAAATAATGCTGATGAGTATAAAACAAACTAGAAGTTCCTAGGACAAATACATTTTGCGCTATGAATATTTGAAATGAAGAGCCAAAATGCGAATATTTACGCTTCACCCGTCTCTGTTCCGGCGATGCTAGCCGGGTTCCGAGCTGTTCCCCACCTCGTGGTTACGTTATTTGCTCGGATACGTATATAACTATATATATCACCGGAATCGGAAAATTGTGCTCTTTCCAATGGTAAAAACAAAAATAATATAGCGTAATTGGTTCGTGAGCTATGCACAATTGTTTCCATGCATTGTTATTGTTATGAAAATATATGAGAATGTTTATACAGTTGTATATCTTTGCCACAATATACAACACTTTTATATAATTTTCGTTGCCAATAATTCTATAATGTTCATAGAAGACATGTCAGTCATGAAGGTTGTCAATTTTACTTACCTGGTAGGGCCACAACCCTTTCCAACGAGAAGGTAAATGGCTCTTGGGTTGACACTGAAAAAACAAAATAAGAAAGCCAGGTTATCTTCAGGTAATAAATTCAGAAATAATTCTATTGTACACGTAAATAAAATAAAGTAATGTATATACATATATATATATATATATATATATATATATATACAAGGTGTCAAACAAAATATAAAGAATGGTAATGGTAATGTATGTGTGTGGATATATTTATATATATATATATATATATATATATATATATATATATATATATATATATATATATATATATATATATATATATATATATATATATATATATATATATATATATATATGGTGTCAAACTAGAGAAATATGTGCAAATTTCCAAACCACTCAAAGAGGTACTGCACTGGACTCGTTATTTTTTTAGAGTGGTTTCCCAAGGAGGCCTATATCCACTGTAGTGCAAAATGTAGTAGAAATTGAATTGTGTTGTTGTTGTTTTTTTTTGTTTTTTGTTTTTTTTTTTATGATGGGTGAATGAAGGTGGGTGAATTTGCACTGTAGTGCAAATTGTAGTAGATTTTTTTTTTTTTTTTTTTTTTTTTTTATGATGATGATGATGATGATGATGATGGGTGAATGAAGGTGGGCCCCGAACCTCGGAAGTGATGATTGAATGAATGAATGAATTATTGAATGATTGAATGACTGAATGAAAGGGTGATGAAGGTGAATTATTGATGATGATGATGATGATGATGATGATGGGTGAATGAAGGTGGGCCCCGAACCTCTGAAGTGATGATTGAATGAATGAATGAATGATTGAATGAATGAATGAATGAATGAAACGGTGTTGAAGGTGAATGTAAGAATGCATAAAGACTGAATGAATGAATGGGTGATAGTGATTGGAAAGGAATAATGAAGGTGAATAGGAGAATGCATAAATGAATGAATGAATCGTGCAAAGATCCTGGCTATAGGGCATCTGGATCAAGTTGATGGTACTTGTTGAAGCAACCATTGACATCGATGCAGAGGCAAACGCGTCAAGACATGCAACGATAGCTCGTGTCCTTGCGAATTTGGTCAGTCTTGTAACACAGATGGCACCGCCTTCGCTTTCCGTTGGGATCCTCTCGAGAACGTGTGCGAAGTTCCTGTTGTACCGGTCATGGTCCAGTACAACAGGACGGGGCTTGGAACCCCGTCCTCGAAGAGGACCTCTCCGACGGCCTCTTGGTGCCTGAGCCCTAGCTTGAACGTCCATTACTAGTGGAACCCCGTTGGCATCCATGACGGGTGCTTCCCGAGCGCCACCAGCAGCAGCAGCTGCACCCAGTACTACTGGTGTGGGGGGGTCAAGTGGTAGGTCATCCATTTCCTCCTCATCATCAGTAGCATCGTCCGAGTCCGATACTGGTGCCGCCTGGGGTGCATTCTCAGCGAGTGCTCCCCCGACGGCAACAGCAGCAGCAGCAGCATCTGGACCTGGTGAGAGGGGGGGGGGGGGGTTATGAAAGAGTGTTCCCCCAACGCCTCCACAAGCAGCAGGAGCACCAGGAGGAGTGCCAGGATCATCAGCAGGAGCGGCTGGGGAGTCTGGATTGTCGTCCGGTGGGGGCGACCCAGCTGAGCTTCCGGAGGATTGCCGCCGACGCCGCCTGCCTCGCCTGAGACGGGTGCATGGCTCGTACTGACCTTCTGGCAAATCCTGTGCACGCCGGATGCGTCTCCCCGACAAAGGCCACTCTGCAGGGTTGAAGTGCAACAAGGAACGGACTACGCTTTCCTGGAACGCCAGCATAGTCATCTTCCTGCGGGGGTTGCACTTCTTGAAGAGTACGAAGGCATTGAAGAGGGCCATTTGGATGAAGTAGAATACGATCTTCTTCGTCCATTTGACCGTCCTTCGCTGGATGGGGTAGTACTGGATCATCTGATCGAAATGATCCACCCCACCCATGTGGCGGTTGTAGTCGTCAACACAAACAGGCTTCATGATGTTCTTCCGAGTCCGCTGCCACCTGCCTTGTACCTTCTTCTTGACAAAGGACTGCTTTGGAGTGGTGCTCTGGTCGTGGAAGGTGGACACCATGTTGACAATCCGTTTGTCTTTCCAAAGCATCACAAGGGTTGTGCCGTTGTTCATCGCCTCAATTGCATCGTCTTCCAGTGTCGATGCATGGGCAATGTCGCGCAACCGCTTCGGAGCCCCTCGTGCAAGCCTCAGGGTGCCACACACATAGATCTGGTGGTGTGTGAGCATGTGGTGGCACAGGTCAACTGAGTTGTAAAAGTTGTCCATGAACAACTTGTAACCCATGCCTTGCAGGGACTCCGTTAAACCCTCAACCGTTTTCTGGAGAGTTTGACCAATACCAGTGTAGACTTGAAAGTCAGTCGTGGACTCTGCCAGGATGTATAGCTTGATGGCGTACTTCTTTGGCTTCATCGGGTTGTAGCACTTGAATGAAAGGCGACCCTTCCACCCAAGGCAGCCTTCGTCGATGGACACCTTCCTCTCCGGGACGTAGGCAAGCTTGAAGCCAGCAAGCAGGTAGCGCATCACCGTGCGGATCTTCACTAGCCTGTCTTTGGTCTGCTTGATGACTGCCTTGCTGTTGAATGAGTGGAAATTGCTCAGCAAGGCTTGGAACTTGGTGACCTGCATGGTCTTGCGAAACGTTGGGTAATTATGGACTCCATCATTTAACCAGTAGTGACGCACAGTGGGGAGTTTGTTCACACCCATGAGGAAGTACAGGCCAAGGAATTTGGCCATGTCCTCCTCACTGAATGATGTCCAGAGAGAACCAACGAATAAGGCATATGCGTTGGTCTCACTCACCAGGAACCTGAGCAATTCTCTTGTAAAGAAGAGCTGGAAGAACTGCAGTGGTGTCACTGGTGCTGGAACCCGCAAGCCAGGGGTTCCAGTGAAAGGATCAACGTTGGGTGTGAACGGGTCTGACGTCCACTCGTGATCCTCAGCATACACGGTGGGGGGGCGTGGAGGTGCATGTGCTGGGAGAGCACCACATCGTCCGCCTGGACGACGTATGTAACCTCTGCGGCCCCTGGGCCTACCACCTCGGCCCTTCATGGGCCCAGATTTTCGGCGGGGAGGGGGAGGGGGGTCGTCTTCTGCGGAAGACGAAGGGGGTGGGGGTGATGGTGGATGTGATGAGGGTGATGGAGAAGGTGGTGTGGTGGAGTTAGGGCGTGTGGGTGATGGTGGATGTGATGAGGGTGATGGAGAAGGTGCTGTGGGTGGATGAAGTGGGGCAAGAGGAAGCCTCTGTGGAAGCTCCTCATCGATTGCCACAGCAATCTCATCGTGCATGATTTGGCGATGTTCAGGCGGAACAAACGCCATGTAGCGCGCCTCGCTGCCCCCGCTGTTACCCAAGGAGATCAGCGAGGGGGAGGCTATGTTGGGAGACAGGACATGTGATGGTGGGGTGTTCAGACTACCCACCGGCAGGAGTGGAGCCAGGATGCGGGGGCTGTCTGAAATGTTGCTGGCCGGTGATTCTACGTGAGATAACAAGGGACCGCCATGCAGGGTGTGTCGTGAAGCAGGAGAAGAAAAAGAATAGAATGTGTGGAAGTCCGGGAATGGTAGTGGTGTGAAGACATGAGAGGATGTTGATGGTTGTGGTGAGAGTACATGAGTGGATGTTGATGGTAGGATGGGTGCTGGTAGGACGGGTGGGGATGGATTAGGTGGGGTGATGTACGGGCTAGGAGGACGGGTGGTGATGAGAAGTGGCGAGATGCGGTGGTGTGGAGTGATGTACGGGCTAGGGGGACGGGTGATGATGAGCAGTGGCGAGATGGGGTGGTGTGGAGTGATGTACGTGCTAGGGGTGGTGATGAGAAGTGGCGAGGTAGGGCGACGGGTAATGATGAGCAGTGGCGATGAAGGGGGACGGGTGTTGCGGAGACGTGGCGAGGTTGGGCGACGACTGGAGGTGGAGGTTGTGGAGTTGGTGGAGTTTGTAGAGGTGGAGTTGGTGGAGGAGGTGGAGGTGCTGATGTGATGATCTCACCTCTTCCCCCTGCGGCTGGTGGAGAATTGGTTTCAAACCATCTTCATCTCCATCCGTCTCACCAGCCTCTATGTCCCAATCATCTTCCTCGCATCCCTGCGGCCTCGCTCTCGCTCTCGCTATGCGCATATCAAGGAGGGTGTTGATGACGGAGGTCCAGCTGTGGTCCTCAGGGATGGGGCGGTTTTTTATCATGGCAAGCTTAGATGTGTCCTAAACGGATCTGTAATGGGAGGGGGGGGGGGGGGGGGGGGGGGGTATTAATATACACAGCACAACAGAACCAAGACAAAATAAAAAAACAAAAAATATATCTAATATAAGTATTCCAATCTACAATTAGAAAACAATAGGGGCGTTTTCATCCATGGCTGGCTAGAGGTGTAACGGATCTGTAATGGAGGGGGAGGAGGGCGGTTATAAAAACAAATGACCACAACAGAACCAAAAAAAAAAGCAATAAATATACATATATATATAATGAAGTATATATCAATCTACAATTAGAAACAAATTATAAATACAAAAAAATAACCTCCACCCAATTTGTTTTAAGATATACTTATATATATATACTATATATATATATATATATGGGGGGAGGGGGGTATAAATGGGGGAAGAGGGAGAGGGTGTTATAATGGGGGAGGGAGGGGGCATCATAACTTAGATAAATACATAAATACGAATGATATATATATATTATATATATATAGATTATATATATATATATATAAATAGATATATAGATATATATATATATCAAATACAATAATATATATATTATATCAATCTGAAAATTAGAAAAATAAATAAAAGAAAAAAACAAAAAACCCTCCCCACCCAAATAAATAAAAAAAAAAAAAAAAAAAAAAAAAAAAAAAAAATAGATATTATATATATATATATCATATATATATATGGGGAGGGGGAGGGGAGGGAGGTGAGGGGGGAGGGGAGGGAGTATAATGGGGGGGAAAGAGGGGGAGGTGTTTGTTTGTATCATGAGGGGGGTGACGGGGCATAAATTAGATAAATTACATAAATACGAATGATATATATATATATTATATATATATCTATATATATATATAGATATATAATACATATATAAGAGATATATATATTATATCAATGCTCCCCCACCCCAAAAAAAAAAAATAAAAAAAAAAAAAATTAGATATATATATATTATATGGGGGGAAGGGGGAGGGGAGGTAGCGAGGGGGGGTTTAGGGGAGGGAGTGGGGGTGGTATAATGGGGGGAGGGGGGAGGGGGGTATAATGGCGAGGGGTGGGAGGGGCATAGATAGATAAATACATAAACACGATGATATATATATATAGTATAGAGGATAGGGGGGAAGAGGGGTGAGGGGTGTATCATGGGGGAGGGAGGGGGCAAAACTTAGATAAATACATAAATGACGGGAATGATATATATATATATATAATATAGATATATATATATATATATATTATATATATATATATATATATATATAACAGTATATATAATATAATATATATATCTATATAGTATAATATATATATATATTACATATAATATTATAATCAATCTACAAGTAGAAAAAAAATAAAAAATAAAAAAATAAAAAAATAACCCTCACCCACCCAAAAATAAATAAAAACTAAATAAATATATATATTAGAATATTATGGGGGAGGGGGAGGGAGGTGAGGGGGGGAGGGGAAGGGAGGTATAATGGGGGAGGGAGGGGGTATAATGGGGGGGGGGGGATGGGGGTTTATAATGGGGCGGGGGTGGGAGGGGGTAGGGAGGTATAATGGGAGGGGGGGAGGGGGCACATAACGATAAATACATACACACGAATTATATATATATAGATTATTATGGGGTGGAAGTGGGGGAGGTTGTATAATGGGGGAGGGAGGGGGCATAACTTAGCTAAATACATACATACGAATGATATATATATATATATATATATATATATATTATAAAATATATATATATATAATCAATCTACAAATAACAAAAAAACATAAAATAAAAAAAAAATATATATATATCTAAAATATATATATATGGGGGGAGGGGGAGGTGGGAGGGGGAGGAGGTGAGGGGGGCGGAGGGGGTATAAGGGGGGGGGGAGGGAGGGGGTATTTATAATTGGGGGGGGAGGAGGTGTAATTGGGGAGGAGGGGGTTAATGGGGGGGAGGGAGGGGAGGTATAATGGGGAGGGGGGTTTATAATGGGGAGGGGGGAGGGGAGCATAACAGATAAAAAAACATCAATACGAATGATTAGTATATCTATAGGGGGGGAGGGGGGTGTATGAAGGGGGGAAGAGGGGGAGGGGTATTTTGTTGGGGTGTTATAAGGGGGAGGAGGGGGCATAACTTAGATAAATACATAAATACGAATGATATAGATATATATATATATATATATATATATATATCTATATATATATATATATATACATTATATATTGATCAATCTAACAATTAGAAAAATAAAATAAAATACAATAACAAATTACCCTCACCCACCCAAATAAATAAAAAATAAAATATATAAAGGTTATATATATATTAATTATATCTGGGGGGAGGGGGAGGGGGAGGGGAGGATAATGGGGGGGGGAGGGAGGGGGAGGGGGCATGAACTTAGATAAATAATATAATACGAATGATATCTATATATATATATATATATATAGAGATAAATATATATATATATATTATTATCAAGCTAAAATAAAAAAAAAAAAAAAAAAATTTATATATATAATAATATTATATATATATGGGGGGATAGGGGGGAGGGGAGGGGAGGGAGGGTTGATGGGGGGGGGGGGGAGGGGAGGGAGGGGGTATAATGGGGGGGGGGGAGGGGGGGTGGGTAATATGGAGAGTAATACGCGGGGGGAGGGAGGTATAATGGGGGGGAGGAGGGGGTATAATGGGGGGGGGGGGAGGGTGGGGAAGGGGGGTATAATGGGG